>CM035844.1:134597550-135797550 GCA_020510985.1 Pholidichthys leucotaenia
CTTCCACAGCATGTGGAACACCATTTTGGTGTATGGGGCGGCGCCTATCTCTGTTTCTCTGACCCTAGGCCACACAGCTACTGTAAGTAGTAAAAGCTACAGTGGGGGGTCAGTCCTCTGGTAGCTCTGTGCGTAACTTTCCTTTCCCCGTTCTATTATGCTGAGCACCACACTAGAAGGCAGAAAGTACCATTTTTATATGGTCTTTGGTATGACCTGACCCGGAATTTGAACCCATGCCTTCTGGGTGTGGGGTGGATGCTCTACCAACTGAGCCACCACTCTGGTTCAATAAGAGAATAATCTACATTTATAAGTATGCCACACTCAAATGGGTTAACACACCCAATTTGAGTTTACTTTAATAATTTAAATCCAAACAACTTTGTTTAATTTGTATTGTGACGTATTAGGGGTTCACACAAGGAAAGGAGAAGATGGCTGTGACGAAACAGGCTTTATTGAAACACACCCTTGAACACAGACAGGAGGGGAGGTCATTCCCACAGACCTCCGTTTCATTAAGGGTTGCACAAACACATAATCAGTCTTGTTCTGATTCTACCTATAACACTGCTGTGTCATTATAATGACACAGCAATATAATGACACAGTAATAACACTTTAACACACGAAAATAACGTCCTCTGCTGGCAAAGCATGCTGGGAAAATCCCTGCCCCCTTAACACAGCCCCGACATTACACTGTCCCCCCCTGGACTGGTTTCTGTCCCCAGAATAATAAAAGTCCAACTCAAAAGTCCAACACGAATCTGTCCAGGTGTCGGGGTGGCCTCCGTTGTCGACGACCAGCACGCACAGGCCTGCTAGTGTTCGTCTGTGCCTCGGTCGGAGTATCTGGTCGGGGGGAAGGCTCCGGCTCGACCACCAGCGGGACGGATGGCTGGTACAGGGCAAGAAGGTCACGGTGGAGTACCACAACCCTGTCCCTTTTCTTTAGCCTCACTCTGTACACCACATCCAACAGTCTCTGTAGGACCACGCACGGTCCCGACCAATGGCTCGCCAGTTTTGGTGACCATCCTGTTTTCCTCTCCGGGCAGAAAACCCAGACTCCATCTCCTGGTGCAAAGTCCCTCCCCTGGCAGCGGGAGTCATATGCCCGCTTCTGCCGACTCCCCACCGCTGCCAGGGCCTCCCAGGCGGGCTGCTGGCCCGCGTCCAGCCACTGCTGAACCCGGGAAATGACCGGATATCTATCCTGCTCGCTCTGCAGCTGCTGCGCTCCGAGGGCTTCTGTGACATCATCGCTGGGGGGAGCTGCCTGATTATCCGAGGGGAACTGTGTGCCGCTGTGTTATTCCTGCTCACAGCAGTCCGGAGAGCAGCAGCCCATGGGATGGTCTGGTCTCAATCGTCTGCCTGCTGGCAGTGACAACAGTCCAACAGCTCCCGCAGCTGGCGTGTCTGTCCCAATTCCAGCCCGCTGCAGCTCTGCTGGAACAATTCCTCGACCGCCTGCTGCGTTTCTGCTGACACGTTGACCCGCTCCGCTGTGATCCTCCCCCTTGCTGTCTCTAGCTGTGATCATGCTCCCTCTGCTCGTGCTGGTGGTGCCGTTGTGTCCAGTCCTTGCGGTGACCTGCCCGGTTCGGTCCATCCTGGCAGTCCCTCGATCGTGCAGGCCTCCGGGTTCCTCCCTGGCTCCCGCTGCAGAGCGTGATGATCCAAGTTCCCAGCCGGAGGGACGATCTGGCGGTGTCAATCTTTGCGCTCCACGCTGCGAGCAGATCGAGTCCAATAATGCAGGGGTCTTGGATGTCAGCCAGACAGAACGGGTGGTTTGTGTTCTGGCCGGCCACCCCCACCACAAGAACTCTTCGCCCTCTCAGTCTGGTGCGCTCACCGGTAGCTGTGGTGATGCAGTGCCCGGTGGGTTCCCACCCCTGCGGTGCCGTCTTGTCGGTGTCTGGCAGCACACTGGGTCGGACCAAGGAGATGGTAGAACCGGTGTCGATCAGGGCCCAGATCGGCGTGTTGTCCAGGCTGCACCGTAGGTACATCCCTGGCGAGTGTCCAATTCGGCCCACACGCGGTGACAGCTCATCGGTTTGTCATGGGGTGGGTGCAGGGCAGTATCACGCGATGTGTCCTGGCTCCCCGCAGCGGAAGCACCCTTCCTCGCGCCGCCGCGGCCGTCTTCTCCTTGGGCGCGCCGCCGTGGTCTGCCGCAGCTCCTCCTCCTCCTCCTCGCTCTCAGCCGTGGCCTGGAAGGCTCTCTGTCTTGGTGCCGATGCATCAGCTGTACAATCCATTAGCGGTTCCACCCACTCCGCTTCTGCCACAGCCGTCTCCTAGCTGCTCGTGGCGTTAATCCGGATGTGGCTCTGGAGCTGGGCCGGGCGGAGACCCCGGATGAAGTTCCGGAGGGCAAGCTTCTCCACTACTTCTGGCTCAAAATCCAGGTAGCTGCACCGTGTCAGCAGCTGTATGTCCGCTGCGTAGACTCCCAGGGTCTCCCGGCTCCCTCGCCGGCGGTTGGCCAGCTGTTCCTCTGCATGCTCAGCGTTGGCCACTCTCCCAAACTGCCTCTGGACTGCTCCTTGTAGCGCTGGCCAGCTGCGGCGTTCCTCGGGCCAGAGATTGGACAGCGTGTGGAGAGCCCTTCCCTCCAGGGCCAGCGCAACCTGCACGGTGGTCTCTTCGGGTGGCCAGCTGTTCAGCGCAACAGCCAGCTCGACCTGGACCAGGTAGTCGTCCAGCAGGGTTTCACCGTTGAAGCGGGGAATCTTGGCCCGCTGCCGGATGGGTGGGACGATCACCTCTCGGTCGATCACCGCACCTGGTCGCAGTGGAATCGCTGTCCCATCCTGCCCTGAAAAGGGCGGGGAGCAGGGCTGGTTTGCTCTGCTCAGCCCGCCCTGCCTTGAAAAAGGCAGAAGGCGGGGTACGCTGGTCCCGTCAGGTCGGCTGCTCTGTTCGTCCCAACGAGCAACTCCGGGGGTCTGTGTCTCAGCTCTGTCGTCCATCCCCAGCTGAGCGATTAATCGCTCCAGCTGCTGGATCTCCGCTCGGATCCTGGCTTCCATCTGCTTCATATCCCACTTCTGACACAAATGTGACATATTAGGGGTTCACACAAGGAAAGGAGAAGATGGCTGTGACGAAACAGGCTTTATTGAAACACACCCTTGAACATGGACAGGAGGGGAGGTCATTCCCACAGACCTCCATTTCATTAAGGGTTGCACAAACACATAATCAGTCTTGTTCTGATTCTACCTATAACATTGCTGTGTCATTATAACGCAGTTACAATGACACAGCAATATAATGACACAGTAATAACACTTTAACACACACGAAAATAACGTCCTCTGCTGGCAAAGCATGCTGTGAAAATCCCCCTTAACACAGCCCCGACGTTACAGTATGGTCTTTCAGAATTTAAACATCAAATCAGGGTTTGCTTGAAATTGTCAATTGGAAATATAGCATGAATTTAATACAGATGTTATGTTAATTTGTTACTGCAAAATATTCCCATTCAGTCATTTTCAGTTGCTATTCGGGGCTTTTCTGGGAGGCAGAGCTTTGCGCCCATCGTACCACAGACTACATTTCCCATGAGCCACCAGTCCATTTAAACTGTGCGCCGATAAAGAGTGCTCGGTGTAGAACAGTCTGCTATCGACAGCTGAGCTGACAAGAGGACAAACTGAAGGTGTGAGGTAAGTGTGCACTTGTGTGTAACCTAAATTTAAGTTTTTACACACGACAGTTGCAAACGTTTTAAATTAAAGTGGACATAGAATGTAAACTAGTGTAAGCTTGCTCGGTTTTTTTGCCTGTGTGTGTTGTTATTGTGGCGCCTGGCTGTGGCGTTGATGCCCGTCATGTTGGAGCCCCTAACTGACGTTCGTCTTATCTGTATAACCAGACTCACGCACGCCCCTGTTTTTGAAACGATTTCTGACCAAAAACAATCACACATGCGCCGTTGTTGGGCGGCTGTAAAGCTGCTACCATGTTTTCTTACATGCTGTTGCTCCAGCTAGCTTTCTCCAGCAGCTCTGTGTCACAGCTCTCGGCCACTAATTCCTCTGTTATTACACCTGTAAGCAAAGTCGGGCTTAACTAGTCGTTTTAGCCGAGCTGTCATGAGTGCTTGTTTCTCTAATTTCTTTGTGGCCCTGACAGGTGTCAAACATGTCTGTGGATTATGTGGGATATGGATACGCCACCCTCGTGGCGTCTGGAGGAGTCATTGGTTATGTGAAAGCAGGTATGTGTTCATAGTAAATTATCTGCTTCTTTGGGTTGTTAATTATTTTACACATCCCAAATATTCTCATTCAGCTGTCTGTCATATCATAAAAACCTGAACATATTACTCTTACATACTAGCATCCCTTCCATAGTAAAACATGCCATTTAAATGTTTACCATCTTTTTTTTCTTTCAGCCAGTGTTCCCTCCCTGGCTGCTGGTCTTCTGTTTGGCGGTCTTGCAGGTTTTGGTGCCTACCAGGTCTCAAATGACCCCAATAATATCTGGGTGTCCTTAGGTTGGTAAACCTAACCAAATCAACAATAACTATTAACTCCTGCACATCTGCAGTGTGTCTTTTTAAGAGCATAGTATGGAACATACCAAAGATCCATGACATTTTCTCAAAATAGCAGCTCTCAAGAACGTCCCTGGAATGGTTCCTAAGCAGAGTCATCACTGCCTAACACTGGTTCTCAAACTGTGAGGCAAAGAGCCAAATTAGGTGGTGTATGAACAACTATAGGAAACTATGTTGTGAAACCACTTTGAACAAGAGCAGTTCCGCCACCAAGGCTGAATATTTTTTCCACACCACGTGATCAAAGGCTCTCTGGGTTATTCTGACACATTCATGAGCTG
This sequence comes from Pholidichthys leucotaenia, assembly GCA_020510985.1. NCBI lineage: Eukaryota > Metazoa > Chordata > Actinopteri > Cichliformes > Pholidichthyidae > Pholidichthys > Pholidichthys leucotaenia. Next base: position 134,602,423 of record CM035844.1, read on the forward strand.
TAGAGGAAGTTTGCATTTTAATTTGTGAGGACATGTTTAATATGTCAAGTGGATCCAGACCTGAAGTGGCTCTAAAATCTCATACAATTCTCTAGTGAGATTGTAACCTACAGTCAATCCATCCAGAACCTTTGGGGGGCTGAAAAGTTCATAGGCTGACTAAGGAGTTATGCTACAGCAGCGAAGCTACTGTAGTCATGCATTAAATTCAACCTTTTCTGATACTAACTGCATTGTTTCTTTTCGGATACTGACGTTAGAAACTTGTGTTGAAAAATAAACCACATTTGGTCAAATTTGACTACTGCATCATGGTCAGCCTATTAACTTTTCAGCCCCTCCTTGTATCTTATCCTAACAACAGCAGACGAACTGAAGTTGTAACCACTTTTTTTGTGCTGTGTTTGGGATGGGGGGGCAAGTAAAGAATTGGTTGGTGTTTCTGTCCTGTCATCCTTTCACCCTAATAAATCTTTACTATTAAGTACAGAATATGGATTGAACAGTTATGAACTGTTTGTTCCGCATTATCCATGTTATATATCATTAGGCAATGTCCAAGTAAACCTTATATGGACCTATTCTCTATCTTATGTCTATAGATTTGTTTCTAAATAAGTAATGGAGCGATTCCCTATTGATCATTTTATGTAATTTTCCAGCTACATCTGGAACTCTGACCGCCATCATGGGGAAGAGGTTCTACGGATCAAGAAAGTTCATGCCAGCTGGCTTGATAGCTGGAGCGAGGTATGTTATCAGTTTCATGTGCACACTGGTCAATATTGTCATATTTGAAAAGGGGTCAGTTACTCCCAATGATACTTTTTGTATTTCTGGGGGGGGGGGGGGTTATGTGGAAAAGCAGTGTGCAGTTGCTTTTGTTTATTTTGTGAGTAATGCCTAATATTACCTTCCTCTTTGTCCAGTCTCCTAATGGTGGGAAAGCTCAGTTTGGCATTGCTCCAGAAACCCGTGGAGTCCTGATGACTCTAACATGTCTAAACATGGAAAGACTATTGGCTCCCATTCTCTCCTGATACTGTCTCTATGCACTTGTCATTTACTGTCAATAATAATGTCATTTTTTAAGTGTATATTTGAGAACTGAATATACCACCATGTTTATATAGTAACTGTTGTCTTGTCATTTTTTTAATCAATGCATCTTCAAATTTACATGTATAAAAGGATTACAAAAACTTAAGTGTTCATCACAAAATACAAAGTGTTTTTTCATTAGATTTGTCTTATGACACTAAATAGTTTGTGTCACCTGTAGCATGGTGAATAAAAGCAAAAAAGAATATAGAAGTACAGGGTACAATAAGAACTTACATTTTGTCACTTACTAAAACAATATTTGACAATAAAAGGTGAAATGCTATGGTACATTGGAATTCAGAACATCTGAGCACAAACGATAAAATTGGCTCACTCTTCTTTCATCTTTCAAAGACATCTCTCAAGAATACATTTGGATTGTCAGTGAAATGGTACAATTTTTGTTCAGCATCATGGCAGCCATCATCTCCAGAACACAGAGATTCAATGCCTGTTCAGTCAGGGCAACATGTACAAACGGGAGAAAAAAATGTAGCACTCATACTGATAAAATGTCACTTGGGAAACCCACAATTCCATGAAGAGTTTTTATGATTTTTAAAAACTCTACTCAGGATTTATTTTTCTTAGCTGAATATGTGCAAAACATTTCGGGCACTGCAGTTGTTGTTGCGCCTGCCTCTCTGAGCTACCGATTTCCGCCGTACTTGGAGGTCCAGTCCACCCTGCCGTGGACGGGTTGTGCAGCAGGAGCTCTGGTTAGGAGATTCGCAGAATTTTTACCCAGCGCTGAATAGTTGCCTCCCTTCATCTGAGTCTTGTCCGTTCTCCTCCTCCAGCCCTCATAATCTAGAAGAACATTATAGTCAATTAAAGGTGCTGTATGAAACATTTAGAAATGTGGATTTTAGTGACACCCTATGGTTGCTAAGTAAACTGCAGTTTCATTCTCTCCACAAACAACAGGTGATGCTTCAGTCTGAAGTCAGAGCATCTGCTGCTGTTTTTTGGGGGGAATCCAATAAGCAGATGTTCTCTAAAATGAATGGTGCAAATTATTTAAAACCTTTATCTTTAACTGCCATCCTCTATATGTTCCAAGTTGTGTTTTTGCAACCAAGAATATCTCATTTTAAAAAGCATAAAAATGGAAAAGGAAAGACAAAGAACAGTTAAAAGCAATCACATGAACAATTGGAAACTCACAGTACCTTCACCAATTTCACTCTGGGATGAGTTGGATATGGGCTTGAGCTTTCCAGATTTTGGCTTTTCTTTTTTATCAGGAGAAGAAGAAGAAGAAAGATTGACTGAAAAAGTGCAAAAACGGGTAGAATTCCAGTCCCAGCGAGTAAGAGTTTTAGCAGAAATGTAAGGAAAAAGGAGACAGAAATGTCAAGACGCACGAACAATTTAGGAAAGCAAAAAGTGTGGATGAACATTAGCTGCAGATGAATGAAACTTACTAGTGTGCTGACCAGGCAGAGGGGCAAGCTGGATTCTCTGTCCCACAGAGCCAACCTCCTTCTTTTGGAATGAAGGGATGTATCCACTAGAGAGGTTGTACTTGGTGCTCACAAAGTTTCCTTAGAGAAAACAACATCATAGTATTGCATCAATATAGGATTTCCATTTCTGTAATGTTAAACCATGGGCCAGAGAGGGTCACCATGCACCCCCTTCCCCCCATCTACAAATGTTTTTTCTGAAGCGTATGGATATACTGAACATGAAAATGAATGTTAACATTGAACATTTTGGGACCCAATGCCTATCTTGACCACCTGAATATGGGTACCCAGTTTTTCACACAAACTATATCAAAAGTGACTTTCAGAAAGAAACACAAGTGTCTGTTTAAGACCCCAAATCATATGGTATACATATGATACATTGTTACATTATTATAATATAACATGGTGACATAACAATATTGTACTGTAAGATGTCATGACTGTGCCGAACCATGAAACAATTTGGTGACCAATGGAATGAAGCATCTATCTGAAATAATCTGAAGAAACTTTTATATACATACATAGTATATACAATGTTTTATTGTCATGGAAATTACATGTGTAATAAACAAGTAGAAGTACTTGTGATTTTGTTTAGTTAACCTTTATTTATACAGGGGAGGTCCTTTGAGAGGCAACTTCTCTTTTTCATGCACGCCTTGTTCACATTCACACTTGGAAGCAGCCCAGTACAGCCACAGACTGACCTGTGGCCACTGAGCAGCTCGGGTTAAGGGCCTTGCTCAAGGGCACGACAATATACAGTGGTGTGAAAAAGTGTTTGCCCCCTTCCTGATTTCTCATTTTTTGTATGTTTGTCACACTTAAATGTTTCAGATCATCAAACAAATTTAAATATTAGACGACAATAACACAAATAAACACAAAAAGCAGTTTTTAAATGACGGTGCTTATTATTAAAGGGAGAGAAAAATCCAAACCTACATGGCCCTGTGTGAAAAAGTGATTGCCCCCTAAACCGAATAACTGGTTGGGCCACCCATAGCAGCAACAACTGCAATCAAGCGTTTGCACTAACTGGCAAGGAGTCTTTTACAGCGCTGTGGAGGAATTTTGGCCCACTCATCTTTGCAGAATTGTAATTCAGCCACATTGGAGGGTTTTCAAGCATGAACCACCTTTTAAGGTCATGCCACAGCATCTCAATCGGATTCAGGTCAGGACTTTGACTAGGCCACTCCAAAGTGTTTTACTTTGTTTTTCTTAAGTCCTCCAGAAGTGGACTTGCTGGTGTGTATTGCATCATTGTCCTGCTGCAGAAAACAAATGTGCTTCAGCTTGAGGTCACGAACAGATGACCAGATATTCTCCTTCACAATTTTTTGGTAGACAGCAGAATTCATAGTTCCATTTACCACAGCAAGTCTTCCAGGTCCTGAAGCAGCAAAACAGCCCCAGACCATCACACTACCACCACCATATTTTACTGTTGGTATGATCCTTTTCTGAAATGCTGTGTTACTTTTACGCCAGATGTAATGGGACACTCATCTTCAAAAAAGTTCAACTTTTGTCTCGTCAATCCACAGAGTATTTTCCCAAAAGTCTTGGGCAAGATCATCAAGATGTTTTCTGGCAAAACTGAGACGAGCCTTTATGTTCTTTTAGCTCAGCAGTGGTTTCCGTCTTGGAACTCTGCCATGCAGGCCATTTTTGCCCAGTCTCTTTCTTATGCTGGAGTCATGAACACTAACATTAACTGAGGCAAGTAAGGCCTGCAGTTCTCTGAATGTTGTTGTGGGGTCTTCTGTGACCTCTTGGATGAGTTGTCGCTGCGTTCTTGGGGTAATTTTGGTCGGCCAGCTACTCCTGGGAAGGCTCACCACTGTTCCATGTTGTTGCCATTTGTGGATAATGGCTCTCACTGTGGTTTGCTGGAGTCCCAAAGCTTTAGAAATGGCGTTATAGCTTTTTCCAGACTGAAAGATCTCAATTATATTGTTTATCATTTGTTCCTGAATTTCTCTTGATCACAGCAAGCTGTCCAGCTTTTGAGGATCTTTTGGTCTACTTCACTTTGTCAGGCAGGTCCTGTTTAAGTGATTTCTTGATTAAGAACGTGTGGCAGTAATCAGGCCTAGGTGTGGCTAGAGAAATTGAACTCAGCTTTGCAAAGATGTGATAAACCACAGTTAATCTATGTTTTAACAGGGGGGCAATCACTTTTTCACACAGGGCCATGTAGGTTTGGATTTTTTGTTACCCTTAATAATAAACACCTTCACTTAAAAACTGCATTTTGTGTTTACTTATGTTATCTTTGTCTAATATTTAAATTTGTTTGATGATCTGAAACATTTAAGTGTGACAAACATACAAAAAAAAGAGAAATCAGGAAGGGTTTTGGTAAACACTTTTCACACCACTGGAGTTAATGAGGGTGGGGCAAACAGTGTCAACTGTCCCACCTAGATCTAATACTCCTGGTCCAGGGATTGAATCGGTGACCCTCCAGTCACCGGGCCACATCTCTTATTAGGCCACCACTGCTCCTGTGATCGCACTTCCAGGTCAACAAAAGTGTTGGATTTAATTCATTTATTTCAAGTTATACAGTGGATATAAAAGTCTACCCACCCCTGTTCAAATGCTAGGTTTTTGTGATGTAAAAAATGAGACCAAATCATTTCAAAACTTTTTCCACCATTAATGTGACCTATAACCTGAACAACCCAATTGGAAAAACAAACTGAAATCTTTTAAGGGGAAACATGCCTCTGACTAACCCCAAATAAAGATCAGCTGTTCTAGTAGGCTTTTCCTGACATTTTTGTAGTCCCATCTTCCAGCACAAGTCATGGTCCGCAGAGAGCTTCCAAAGCATCAGAGGGATCTCATTGTTCAAAGGTATCAGTCAGGAGAAGGGTACAAAAGAATTTCCAAGGCATTAAATATACCACGGAACACAGTGAAGACAGTCATCATCAAGTGGAGAAAATATGGCACAACAGTGACTTTACCAAGAACTGGACTTCCCTCCAAAAGTGATGAAAAGACAAGAAGAAAACTGGTCAGGGAGGCTGCCAAGAGGCCGACAGCAACATGGAAGGAGCTGCAGGAATTTCTGGCAAGTACTGGCTGTTTAGTACATGTGACAACAATTGCCCATCTTCTTCATGTGTCTGGGCTATGGGGTAGGGTGGCAAGACAGAAGCCTTTTCTTGCGAAGAAAAACATCCAAGCCATTTGAAATCTCCCAAACATGTAGGAAAATGTGTTATGGTCCAATGAAACCAAGGTTGAACTTTTTGGCCATAATTCCAAAAGGTATATTTGGCATTCACTCTGAGCAGAAATGAGGGCCACCAGTGATGTTGGAGATGTCAAGGAGAGCACTATGCAGCCACTGTTGTGATGGCATTACACTCTGGGCAGGTATGTCTAGTCAATACAGAACTGCCCTACACCTTGTGAATGGTACAGTGACAAGCCAATCGTACACCTTGTGAATGGTACAGTGACAAGCCAATACTACCTGAATAACATCATTAATCCAGTCATTGTGCCCCTGCATGAACAACAGAGGCCTAACTTCATCTTCATGGACGACAATGCTCCAGCTCATCAAGGTCCTATCATTAGGCAACAGCTGCTGGAGGTTAGGGAACCTCAAATGGAGTGGTCTGCACTTTCTCCAGACCTGAATCCCATAGAAAATCTATGGGATCAGCTGAGTCGCCATGTGGAGGCTTGTAACACTGCATTACACAACCTCAATGACCTGAGGGCCACCCTTCAAGAAGAGTGGAATGCCATGCCTCAGCAGACAATAAGTGAACTTGTGAACAGCATGAGACATCATTGTCAAGCTGTAATTGATGCTCAAGGGCACATAACAAGTTATTGAGGCACTGACATTTTTTGTTGTGGTACACCCACCACTGTTGTTGGCTTTTGTTTTAATAAATTGTTTGAGATGAAGAAATCACCATTGCATGCTTCTACTTAAATGTCCTGCTTTCATGATATAGTATCACTATAGCATGAACTTTTTACATTTTCCATAAATTTCACCCGAAAGCCAAATATCCATAACTTTGTGTGTGTGTGTGTGTGTGTGTGTGTGTGTGTGTGTGAATGAAACACTCGATTGGACAAGGCTAGCCACCAGGCTAGTCACATTTCATATACATAGCTTACTCACTTGATTACAAGAAATACAATGAACAATTGATTGTGTATCTTTCACAATGCTGCAGGTGCAGTTAACCATTATAATAATTATCTACAGAATATAGCACTTCACTTTGCCATGAAAATATTAGCCATGTCTTATCTAGTGTTTATATATGTTACTGACCACCAAAGTCCCATCATCCATCTGCTCAGATGTAAATATTATTATTTCAAACCGTAAAATAAGTATTTTTAATCAATATATTCTCTCGCCCAAAGATGCTGTGATAGGCTCCAGCCCCCCCGTGACTCGAAACGGATTAAGCGGTAGAAGATGGATGGATGGATGGATATTATTTTTTTGAACAATATAAGGACTTTAATTCTGTGCCTTTCTAAACATTTTGTTGATATCTTACTTTAAAACATTTTTTCATGAAACTACTGTTTAGTTCTCCTTTAACTTTGACAAAAATCTCTTTTCAAAAGAATTAAATATTTATCAAGGTTTTTTTTTACTGTGACATTTGTGAAGCTTTCCCCATACAGCTCTTAATAAGCAAAAGTGATAACCAACTGAACTAAGGTAAAGTGATTGTCATTCAACATTTGAAACAGAACCATCTCCCCACTGCATTAAGAGTCACAGGTAATTATCACTACAGTTAGTCTCAAGTTTCATTGTGTCCTGAAGATGTTATAGACTTATCATTGACCTTTGACCTCCTAATTAGCAACTGGAGTTCTTAGTTCTCTTGTTAAGCTGTGTGTTTACACCCTTAAAGCTCCGCTCTCATGCAGAGCTTTAAGCGCCCAGTTTCTTTAGCATGCAGAGTTGGTTGTTTGAAAGCAGCTTCAGCATGACAATCCACAGTCAAGACAATCAAACTTAGCTGATTGTAACCGCTCTTTATGAAAAAAATTGTCCATTAGTAAAGAAAAAGCTTAACAGAAATTTGTCGACAGGCCATGGTTAACCAACGGATTACAAAAAGCATGTAAAAAGAATTCACTATATAAAGCTTTTCTAAAGAAAAGGACAAAAGAAGCAGAGCAGCAGTATAAAACATACAAAAATAAGTTAATATATATAATGAGATGTAGTAAAAGACTATTACAGTAAAGAACTGGAGAAAAACAGAGATAACACTAAAAATACATGGACAATACTTGTCCAATACTTGTACATATTCTTGGAAATAAAAACAGAAATACAAGCTACCCAACCAGTCTTTCAAAAAAAAAAAAAAAAGACTCAGAGTGTGAATGCAGTCTCACCTGCAGATGAATTTAATAAATTTTTTGTTAACATTGGTCGTTTTATTTTTATTTCATTTTATTTTTGAATTCTTAGATGGAACATGGGTGGGCAATATAAGCTGCGGCTTCAGCCTTCACCCATTTCGGATAATTTATGTTGAATTGTATAATCCGAGGAGTTATTGTTTAATTTGACCTTGTTGGATTTTTTTTCCTCTTGTTGTGTTATTCTGTTCCTTTCTTTTAATCTTTTAATTTAATCTCTCCGAAATAAAGATTCATTCATAGCTATGTTTGTGGTATAGCTGCTACATGTACTACAAAACAGTTAATATGGGGTCAACTTAAGTACCTTTGGAGAGATCAATTTTCTCCAGTATTCTTTCTTTCACAACAGTTTTCTCTGGTGGGCTATCCTCAGATTTAGCAACGTTCTCTTCTGAACTCACAACAAATCAAGTGTTGGTAGAGATATCCATGCAGGCAGAGGGAGAAATAAGAAGGGAAAAAAATAGGTGAAAAGAGTATTAAATAACAGAAAAACAAAAAAATTCCATTATTGAGTGTTATCGGCATTAAAACAAACATTGCAATGCAAAGTGCAGAGAGATGGGGCACAGTAGCAGGAGGGCATTCAGGGAACACTTGATCCTTCACAGAGAGTCTTAATCTCATGAATAAAGAGAGCAGGAGGAGAAACAAGGTGAAAGGAGGAGACGGGAGAAGAGACAGAAAAAAGAACACATGGGGAAACATATTGTGTGTCTATTTACACGACAAATGATTAATGGATGTTTTATATCTTTTAAGGCACAGACAAGACTAATCAGATGATAGTAGCAACACCAGCAACATTTAGTCTTTGTTTCACAAACAAGGCCATGTCTTATTATGTAAAATCAAGTGATTTATAGTAACCTTTAATCTACACACGTGGACAAAATTGTTGGTACCCCTCTGTTAATGAAAGAAAACCCCACATTGGTCACAGAAATAACTTCAATCTGACAAAAGTGGTAATAAATAAAAATTCTATGAAAATTAACCAATGAAAATCAAACAATGCTTTTGAATTGTGGTTCAACAGAATTATTTTAAAAAACAAACTCATGAGACAGGCCTGGACAAAAATGATGGTACCCTTAACTTAATATTTTGTTGCACAACCTTTTGAGGCAATCACTGCAATCAAACGATTTCTGTAACTGTCAATGAGACTTCTGCACCTCTCAGCAGGTATTTTGGCCCACTCCTCATGAGCAAACTGCTCCAGTTGTGTCTCAGGTTTGAAGGGTGCCTTCTCCAGATGGCATGTTTCAGCTCCTTCCACAGATTTAGATCAGGGCTCATAGAAGGCCACTTTAGAATAGTCCAATGTTTCACTCTTAGCCATTCTTGGGTGTTTTTAGCTGTGTGTTTTGGCTCATTATCCTGTTGCAAGACCCATGACCTGCGACTGAGACCAAGCTGTCTGACACTCGGCAGCACATTTCTCTCTAGAATACCTTGATAGTCTTGACATTTCATTGTACCCTGCACAGATTCAAGACACCCTGTGCCAGATGCAGCAAAACAGCCCCAGAACATAACAGAACCTCCTCCATATTTCACAGTAGGGACAGTGTTCTTTTCTTGGTATGCTTCATTTTTGCGTCTGTGAACATAGAGCTGATGTGCCTTGCCAAAAAGTTCCAGTTTTGTTTCGTCTGTCCATAAGACATTCTCCCAGAAGCTTTGTGGCTTGTCAACATGCAGTTTGGCAAATTCCAGTCTGGCTTTTTTACGATTTGTTTTCAACAGTGGTGTCCTCCTTGGTCGTCTCCCATGAAGTCCACTTTGGCTCAAACAACAACGGATGGTGCGATCTCACACTAATGTACCTTGACCTTGGAGTTCACCATGAATGTGCTTAGAGGTTGTTCTGGGCTCTTTTGTTACCATTCGTATTATCCGTCTCCTCCTGCGGCCACGTCCAGGGAGGTTGGCTACAGTCCCGTGGATCTTAAATTTCTGAATGATATGTGCAACTGTAGTCACAGGAAATCAAGCTGCTTGGAAATGGTCTTATAGCCTTTACCTTTAACATGCTTGTCTATAATTTTCTTTCTAATCTCCTGAGACAGCTCTCTCCTTTGCTTCCTCTGGTCCATGTTTAGTGTGGTACACACCATGTCACCAAACAGCACAGTGACTACTTGTCACCCTTTAAATAGGCCGACTGACTGATTACAAGTTTGTAGACACCTGTGATGTTAATTAGAGGACACATCTTGGTTGAACATGTCCCTATGGTCGCATTATTTTCAGTCTTTTCTAGGGGTACCATCATTTTTGTCCAGGCCTGTTTCATGAGTTTGTTTTTTAAAATAATTCTGTTGAACCACAATTCAAAAGCATTGTCTGATTTTCATTGGTTAATTTTCATAGATTTTTTATTTATTACCACTTTTATCAGATTCAAGTTATTTCTGTGACCATTGTGGGGTTTTCTTTCATTAACAGAGGGGTACCAACAATTTTGTCCACGGCTGTATATATACTGTAAGGCCAAATATCCAAAAATGTTTTCTTCAGTACAAGTGAGTTTTTTAATTAATTAAAAATGATTTTGAATCATTTATTTTCTTTGACCAAGTTATGTTAAAAAGCTTTATCAAGATGAAATAATCGTAACTGGAGTGGCCACCAAGTGGTATTACTTGTCTTATATAAGTGCAGGTTAGTTAGTTAGTTAGTTCACGTAGTGATACTAGTTTTTGCACAACAATATCTCATAACATAGACAAACAAATTATAATCCGTTGTTCCTTATTGCTGTCATCTCATATATCATGTTTGTGGAACTGTTCCATAAAATCAATCAATCAATCAGAGCAGCCTCAGCCGAGCTGCACGCCCAGCGGTCCAATCTTCACGGTCTAGCATACAGGCGGCAAGCTCGCCAGTGTTGGCCGCCCCAGTGTCTCCCTTCAGAGTGTCCATGAATGATGTTAATGGACATCCTGGGTGGCAAAAGCCACGTGTCGACACAAAAAAGCAATATTACGCTCAAGGTCATGTGGTATTATGAATATTTTACTGTGATGTCTTCAGCTCTCCATTGCGCATTGGTTCTACAACTATATCATCGCAATCGTAGAAGGCTTATGTTAACCATGTCCAGAGGAGGTGTTGGCTTCTCTGGACTCAGACATCTGAGATGGGCAATTGCAAACTAGAAATGTGTATTGTGTTCAGACAAATTAGTGTTCCTGGTCTTTTTAGAAAGAAATCCATGCTGTGAGCTCTGGACCAAAGATGGGAAGGACCATCAAGGACTTATTACTTATCAGTAACAAGTCAAAAAGTCAGGGACCATCATTGTCTGGGGGTTCTGTCAGTGCCCTTGGTGTCTTACATAAGATCAATTAAAAAAAAAAAAGATTTTTGATAGAAATGTTGGCCGACTGGAAAGGATGTCCATGTACACACACAATATTTGTTTGGTTCTCCTTTTGCATGAATTACTGCATCAATGCAGCATGGCATGGAGGTAATCAGCCTGTGGTACTGCTGAGGTGTTATGGAAGCCCAGGTTGCTTTGATAGCAGACTTCAGCTCATCTGTATTTTTGGGTCTGGTGTCTCTCATCTTCATCTTGACAATACTCCATAGATTCTCTATGGGGTTTAGGTTAGGAGAGTTTGCTTCCCAGTCAAGCCCAGTGATACCATGGTCATTAAACCAGGTTTTGGTACTTTTGGCAGTGTGGGCAGGTGCCAAGTTCCTGCTGGAAAATGAAATCAGCATCTCCATGAAGCTTGTCAGTAAACGGGAGTCATGAAATGCTCTAAAATTTGACTTTGGTTTGACTTTGGACTTGATAAAACACAGTGGAAGAACAAGAGCAGATGACATGGCTCCCCAAATCACTGAATGTGGAAACTTCACACTGGACTTCAAGCAACTTGGATTTTGTGCCTCCTGACTTCCTCCAGACCCTGGGACCTTGATTTCCACATGACAGAACTTCGCACCTGATTTGGGGAGCCATGTCATCTGCTGGTGTTGGTCCACTGTTTTATCAAGTCCAAAGTTAGTGCAGCCATCTACCAGGAAATTTTAGAGCACTTCATGCTTCCTTCTGCTGACATGATATTCTAATTTATTGAGATGTATCTGTAGATTATATCAATTAAAATGCTTTACTGTCCAAACTTTTTTGGAATGTGTTGCAGGTTTGAAATGGAGCAATGGATGTATATTAAATTAATTTAAACTGACAAGACAGAGCATGAAATACCTTGGGTTCATACTGTCTGCAGTGAAATACAAGTCAAAGTACAGTGTTTGATGAACAAACTAATGGGCAGGTTGTTAGATATTATTTCTTTAACATACAAGTGAAACCTGGAAACCTGAGCCCCCTTCTCTGTACTCTACAAAAAAAATCCTTTTAACACGTGCATTAGACATAAGCACTAATTACCTGCATTGGCTCTGGTGACAGATAATCCTCCTCCAATAGGACCAAGTGGCTTATTTACAGCATTTGAGGAGTTCTCCCACAGGTCCCGTAGCGTCATTCCATTTCGCTCCTTATCTCCAGAGGAGGTCTGATTCTTACTGATCAAGCCTGAAAGCAACAGAAATGATAGAATGTCACATTAAGAAATGTACTCTATAAATGATAAAATCCAAAAATATCAAGCAGCCAGAACTTCCAGCTGCACACCTCAGCTAAGATAAAGCATGAGTGCAAATGCATTTTCATTGGGGTTTAATGGGGTTAATGATGCAAAGAGATGCAACATTACTTTGGAGATGGCTCCAGTGCTGTAAGTCTTACCTGGTAAATATCGTGACTGGCTGAGATAGTGCTGCCGTGCTGCAGATCCTGGGAGCCCAGGGTCAGTTTGGCCAATCTTCACGTTGTTGGGTAGCTTGGTAACTGTGGTGTAGGAATATAGAGGTTTTTGCTCCTTTGGCCTGAAAACAGTCAAAAGCAAACACCTGTTTACAAAAAGAAATGACTTTTCAAAGCATAATAGTAGAGATTTATTAATATATATTAATGACAGGAAACAATGTATTCAGATATAAAATATTATAGCATCTGGGAATTATTTCTCCATCAAGGACGTTATGATTTTGGTGGCATCTGTCTGTCTGTCTGTCTGATGGTTAGCCTCATAACACAATAGAGCACTCTGAGGCGAGTGCGGTATCCCCTGCCTCTGTTTTCTTTGAAGATCACAATACGTCACTGAAAGAGAGCAGTTTTCAACTTTTTCATATAATTATTGGGGCAGAACCAACTTATGATAAGCCTATCATCCATGAATATACAACAAAAATAGCTGTATGTAAACCATGGTTGTAGTTCAGGATCCCAGGGTGAATCTGTTTTTAAAGTTTGGTGACCATAGCTTTACTTGTATATAGTAATAAGGCATAGGGAATGTCAACCTTGACCTTTGATCTTTTGACCCCAAACCTATAAGTGAGAGGTCATACATCAATAAATACTTCATAAACTATGTATTTCCTTTAAAAAAAAAAAAAAAAGTTGTGTAGAGGAGACCCTTCGTTTGGTGAAGGCTTTCCAGTTTGTGGAGACTCACGGAGAGGTGTGTCCTGCCAGCTGGACCCCAGATTCCCCAACAATCAAACCAACCCCAGAGGGATCCAAGGAACACAGTACTTCGAAAAAGTTAACTAAAGTTCTCTACACAATCTGTCCAAACAGTAACTTGTACAAATAAAAATAAACCCTAGTTTACTGCTGATCATCTATTTAGTTAGAATGTATTTGGTCAGAACACAATAAATACTTCATAAATACTTCATAAACTATGTATAGGCTCAGGGTGAACCTGTGTACCAAGGTTGGTGACCGTAGCTTTACTTGTTCTATAGTAATAGTGCAAAGGGAAAGTCAGTGTTGACCTTTTGAGCACAAACTTATTGATGTAGGTCAGAATCCCATGGTGAACCTGTGTAGCAAGTTTGGTGACCCTAGTTTTCATTGCTGTTGAGATATAATTTATACAGATGTGGACAAAATTGTTGGTACCCCTCTGTTAATGAAAGAAAACCCCACAATGGTCACAGAAATAACTTCAATCTGACAAAAGTGGTAATAAATAAAAATTCTATGAAAATTAACCAATGAAAATCAAACAATGCTTTTGAATTGTGGTTCAACAGAATTATTTTAAAAAACAAACTCATGAAACAGGCCTAGACAAAAATGATGGTACCCTTAACTTAATATTTTGTTGCACAACCTTTTGAGGCAATCACTGCAATCAAATGATTTCTGTAACTGTCAATGAGACTTCTGCACCTCTCAGCAGGTATTTTGGCCCACTCCTCATGAGCAAACTGCTCCAGTTGTGTCTCAGGTTTGAAGGGTGCCTTCTCCAGACGTCATGTTTCAGCTCCTTCCACAGATGTTCAATAGGATTTAGATCAGGGCTCATAGGCCACTTTAGAATAGTCCAATGTTTCACTCTTAGCCATTCTTGGGTGTTTTTAGCTGTGTGTTTTGGGTCATTATCCTGTTACAAGACCCATGACCTGCGACTGAGACCAAGCTGTCTGACACTGGGCAGCACATTTCTCTCTAGAATACCTTGATAGTCTTGAGATTTCATTGTACCCTGCACAGATTCAAGACACCCTGTGCCAGATGCAGCAAAGCAGCCCCAGAACATAAGAGAACCTCCTCCATGTTTCACAGTAGGGACAGTGTTCTTTTCTTGGTATGCTTCATTTTTGCGTCTGTGAACATAGAGCTGATGTGCCTTGCCAAAAAGTTCTAGTTTTGTCTCGTCTCTCCATAGGACATTCTCCCAGAAGCTTTGTGGCTTGTCAACATGCAGTTCGGCAAATTCCAGTCTGGCTTTTGTATGATTTGCTTTCAACAGTGGTGTCCTCCTTGGTTGTCTCCCATGAAGTCCACTTTGGCTCAAACAACGACGGATGGTGCTGTAGCATCATCTCACTTTGGCTCAGCAACAATTATTCTTCTGCTTAAAGACATTTTTGTTTCATCCAGGAATAACGCAAAGAAATGGATTTTCTTTCCCCAGGCCACAGCTGAAATCCCCTTCTTTTGTTAAAACCAGCCTAAGGAATTTCCCCAATGTCCGGCTTCACTTTTATTGCCCCCATAAAACCTACACAGATCCACGACTCAGCTAATTTCCTTAAACTGTGGACATGCTGGATTTAAACAGTGAACTTTAAAGTACATTATTACAAACTCAATTCTAAACCTTCATTCTTTTCAGAACTATGAAAATGCAGATGGACTCTGATGTTTTTGATGTGGAAAATATGTGTGAAATGCATTAATCTGTGATTTTATATATATGCATGCTAATGGTTATATGAATGTTTATTCCTGCATGTTGATTTAGAAGCACTGCTTATAATTTATACTAATCACTAAAGTTATCTTAGTTTAATACATAAAGGGAAATATTAACTTCCAGTATGTATGAATTTTGCCTCGATATCACATGTGACTCCAACAGCCAATCTCTGCATGACGACTCTTCATTCCAAAGCGCTCCAAACAATAGACTGTTTGTTCATTGGACTAAAAGTTCATCGAGCCCGCCCACGAAGGACGCTCATTGGCTGAGATTCCGGTCAGGCCGGAAACCCGCGAAACTCAACAGAGCTTATATAAAGGAGAGAGACCTCTTTTCAGCCCTCTTTTCATCCCCTCTTTTCGCCTGCTCTTTTCGTCACCGCTTTTCGGCTGCTCCCATTGTCTACACACAGCAAGGAAGAACAAAGGACCGTCTGACCACGCGTCGCTTTTCTGAACACAGAGCAGATAACTCGTAATTTGTTTATGTCACTTTGTATTTTTCTTTTTCTCTTAAATACCTAGGAATTCCTATTTCTTTGAGCTCAATTCTTAATCGGAGTTAAACTCCAATTTTTATTCATCACTTTTTCTTTTCTTTTTTTTTTTTTTTTTTGTTACTTATTTGTACCCGTAGGTAGACTTGGTTTGCAGTCTGGTGACAAGCCACCGGCTGCTGGTCGCTGCGTGCGCGAGCGCCCTAAACCTACATGTTTTTGGTGTGCGGGAGGAAACCGGAGAAATCCCGGAGTAAACCCGCGCAACACGGGGAGAACATGCAAACTCCACACAGCTCACTGTTGGTCGGGGGCTGGGATTGAACCCACAATCTCATGATCCCCGTGATCCCCCGGCCGAGGGTAAAACTGTGCTGCCACAGTGCTAAACTTTGTTAAACTTTCTGTAAAACCACCGTTTGTTTAATTTTAAGGTAAACTTTAATCTTGACTTTATTTTTATAATATTTTTCTTGACCAAGCACCCACCAGAAACTACTATTTTTATCTAAAGTCCGAAAGTTTCTTTTCTAATTTGAAATCGGATTAGATATCTTTTAATTATTATCAAAGACCTCTGCAGCCGTTTGTCTACCCGGAAGAAAAGACGCAGCTGAGGAATCAACGCGCAGCTGTCCATCACACGCTGAAGAAGCATCGGCACCATCTGGCTAGAACCCGTTTCAACTGTGGGTCATACGGCCGAGATCCAGCCCCCCTCGACCGCTTGAATTTAAAGGTCGAACTGTGGACCCTGAAATATCTGCGGGCAGATATTTCCCCTAACGCCCACGAAATCTTGGGCTGAGGACGGACGACCGAACCATCGACCGAGGAGCACGTGAGCTACAAACTTTAATTCCACTGCTGAATTAACGTCTGAGGTTCGGTAATAATTTGTATATCTAATCAGATGCAAATTAAGAAGCCCTTAACATAACTCTTCTTTTCATTAAAATTCCGTTTTTATTTTCTTAAGATTAATTTAGGACTTTTTCATAATTAGTAAGCTTTCTCCATAAATTTGCAATTTTTTTTTTTTAATCTGTTAACTCAAACTGATAGAAATTCATTTCTCAGTTTAACCCTGGTTCCAAAAATATTGACATTGTTAATCTATCATTTACAAGATTGATTTTATGATTAAGGAAATTACAATGTCTGTTCATCATTTCATTTAATAAATATTTAAAAATGAGAGAAGTTGTTGGGAATTTATTTCATTTTGAGTCTGTTTCAAGCCCAGGTATCGAATTCACGGAAAATTTCTGAGACTGATTATTGATTCATTTATTGAGTGATCAAACAGGTATAAAGTGAAATTAAAGATCAAATTGCTTCTTAAAGATAGAAGCTGGTGCCCCTTACGAGTGTTATTAACTTTTCTGATGTATATGAAATGAGATTTGAGTTCAGATTCCAATACATCAATATAAATTAAATAATTCATACCTGATCATATTTATTATTTATTAATATTCCCATTTTCCCTTACATTATATTGGTGCCCCGTGTGAGGCCTGGCTGAACTTGACAGACTCAGAAAGAAATGAATACATAAGCTGTGTGGGATTTTGGTCAATTTTAACTCACAAAGGTGCTTCACTGTCTGCAGCCAGTCTATTGTCTGTCTCTGTGTCACGAGGGGGAGGGGGTGAATTCGCCCCCCTGATTACTCCTGCTGTGTGTGTGTGTGTGTCTGCTGACCAAGAGAAGGTGGGGGTGAAGAGACCCCACTCTAGTCAGTTTTTAGTTTTTCAATGCATGCTTAAGCGTGATTACACGCTGAATAATTAAAATAGGCCTGGGAACAAAATAGCGAAGAAATCCTATTTGTTTTCCCCATTATTTCAACACCCCACAGACGAAGCAAACCCTTGGAGGATTTAATTGAATTAACCATTGTATAAACTTGTTGAATAAAGTTTAGGGAGACCAAAGTTTTCCCGCCTTTGGAAAGCAA
This sequence comes from Pholidichthys leucotaenia, assembly GCA_020510985.1. Taxonomy (NCBI): domain Eukaryota; kingdom Metazoa; phylum Chordata; class Actinopteri; order Cichliformes; family Pholidichthyidae; genus Pholidichthys; species Pholidichthys leucotaenia. The sequence continues at coordinate 134,620,225 of CM035844.1, forward strand.
GGCGTGGTTTTATGGACTGAAGCTTGAGCTACATCCACGTGGCACATGCACGCTCAGTCACGCACGCGACTGTCAAGCTGTGCATGAAAAATCTGCGCATGTGTAGATCGGCTCAGCGACGCCATCTTAAGTCTAGGTAGAGTTCCCTGTAGCCGCCATTTTGAGTAGAGATCCTTGACTCCTTGTGACGTCATTGGGTTTCCTCTTCTGGAAGTGCAGACGAAAACTGCCTCCATCTTGTGGTGAAACATAGGGACTGCAATTTTTATTTAAACTTATAATCTTTAAAGATGGTTTATAACCAAATTAAGTCTTCAAAGTAACTTCAAAGCAATTCACATTATTCGGAATAAACTAAATTTAACACTAATCCAAACTTCTATGCCAAGAATAAAAGGAAAAGGACCTGTTGGCTTCTGAAAGTTTTTTCTCAGTGGTGAAATCCCACTCATTGCATAGATACCTATAGCAGGAACATATACAAACACCTCTATTGTATTTAATCACTTATATAACCACATATTATGATCTTTTAAGCTAAAAGCAAACATATTTACACACTTTTAAGCAAAAAGTTGCAAACTTTGAAGCTATATGTGTGCTTATATTGCTGTTTTTAAATGTGATATGGTGTGATTCCCTTCCCACAGAAACCCAGTTTTAGTTTAAGGATTCTAATGCTGATGTTTACTCAAGAGTAGCATTAAAGTAGGATTAAATCTGTGCATTTTGACAAATTTACAGACTTAGTGAATATTTATAATTTTTCCTCTTTCTCAAATTTAGGAAACCACTCAAGCAATTAACACTTAAGAGAAGCTCTAGGTGTTATTTAAACTCACTGTATCATTTCTGATTCATGTTTTCTCTACAGGAAAAGAAAAACATTTAACCAACCAGCATAATTTTCAAATTTTTCCCAGGATTTAAAGGAAAAGTCAAAAAGGTGCAAACATTGATTATTCTGTAAATAAGAAATTTATAGATAACAATCATGACAGATCACTATTGGCTTCAATCCTAAGAAATCCTAGAACACCCGAATACTCAAACAATTCACTTGTTTCTAATTTGTAAATATTTTAAACATTAATGCTTCAAATGAAAATAGGCTTTAACAAATAAAACCAAAGGAAAGCCTTAACTTTAAAAGAAAGTGGAAACTTATAATCTTAAATCTTTAAAGCATTTAGCCTCTTTTGCTTTTGGATTTCTTTTGTCAATAAAATCCTCACTTTTAAAGTGACATTCTGCAAAATTCCAAAGCTAGTTATTGATGACAAATTCCAATACTAGACTTTGAAAATCAAAGGAAAGAAGTCAATCCACACCACTGAAATTTCAGTTTTGTTTTGCGAAACAAATTCAATCCAATTTCAATTCAACTTTATTTATCAACATACAGTTTCAACGAACGAATTAATTGAAGCATCACTACATTTCTAAATAATTTCAAAATTCTATTTCCCATCCTGCAAGCCTACAAGTTGAAACAAATTCTAAAGGAACTTTCAACTATCACGGTTGTAAACTAAAACACTCAAGGTTAAACCTTGTTGAACAAATTTAAGAATAATCAAGTTGATTTTTTTTTAAAAAAAAAAAAAAGCTAAATAACAACGGTCAAACATGACGAGTCAACAGACAACCGACCAATTTACCAAACTGGATGACCTTCAAACAACATTGGAAGCATGGACTTCTAATTTAATTTCTAGCTTCACAACACGGGTCAAGGAAACACCGCCCGAAGAATTGGAGCAACTCACTGAAGAACTTTTAAATGAACACACTAAAAAACCACCAGAAGGCAAGGACCTCACCAGTGTGTTAGGTAAGTTTGCGCTAACATTAGTCGCAAGATTAAAGGTAGCCGAGAACGAGCTAGCAAATCAACAAACAACGATCCTATCTCTCCAAGAAGAGAATGAAACACTGAAGGAAAATCTGGAACAATCTCAAGAGGAGAATGACAAAACTCAAAATCAACTGGATGAAGCGTTACAAGATTTGGACCGTGCAGAGTCAGAAAAGGAACGGTTGATGCATAACAATGACACGCTTCATCAAGACAACAATGAACTTGAAGATGCCCTTCAAGACACAAAGAAGGAACTCAGAAGAGTTGAAGGTCAACTTGAAAATGTGAAGAAGGACTACAAGGAATGTCAACTGCTCCTAAAGGAAAGACATGAACACCGGGACACCCACCGCGCTCCCTCGCCCGATTCCCGTTTCGAATACGGACGACCGCGTGGACAGCGTGCATGTGCCCCTTCAGACCGCGACCTTGACAAGATCACGCGAAATATCACCAAATTTGATCCAGGACCTACGGGTTCACCTGATGCCAAAGTCTATTTACAGGACATTGATTACAATCCTGCGTAAGCACCCTGATGCTATAATTGACAATCGCATCTATCTGATTAAACTAACATCTAACAGGTCAGTATCAAAATTCATAGACAAACAGCCGACAAACATCAAAGCAGATTACACGCTGCTCCGCGAAGCCATCGAGAAGGAGTTCTCCGACGACTGCCTACAGGCAGGGCTAACCGCAGCCCTAGCTGTGAAGCAAGGACGCTCAGAGCCAACACAAGCCTACTACCAGAGACTCCTACTTACATATTTTGGATCTCAAAATACACCAGGGATGGAAGAAGACCACAATTTCAAGACCCTCTTCATCCAAAACCTCCATCCCACTGTGAGTCATTACCTAGGAGTTACAGCTAACCCAAGGTCAAACTCAATAAGTCAGCTGAGAGAGTTTGCACACTATGCGTTCCAAAAACAGCAACAAAGTCGCAACAAGCACGCTGAGCCTGCCACAGTGCTAGCTATTAGCAATGCATCTAACACCTTGGAGTTGGAAGGAGCCCCTCGCTCTACTCTACCTCTTACACCGCGAGTACATCAACAGCCGAAGCATTTTCCCAAGCGACCTCATCAAGGTCAAAACCACACTAGGTCCTCCGGATATCACTTTGGACCAACTTTGCAAAAACCCGACTACCGTCGTAGACCATATCCACAGGATAGGTCACAAGAACGCGATACGGACTACCATGATGACAGATACTGATACGAAGACACGCGTAATCGCAACAAATGGTCTCCATCTCATCACAGAAGCTCAGAAGCAGAGACCTATCACAAACCCTGGAAGGAGGAAGAAACTCCTACATTCAGTAGAGAAGCTATTGAAATTGTCCAACACCTCCTAGCAGAGATTCAAAACTACAAAGAGAATAAAACTGCTAACATTCTAGCTATATCAGCTGTGCCAACTCAAAACAAGCGTTCCAAACGAAGGAAACGCAAAAAGAAAATCCCTCATGCAAATGAGGAAGGACCAAAGGACTCAGCACAGTCCAGTGCTGTCATGGCAGCCCAACCACAGGTCACAGACCACTCCTCTAACATGTCGCAACTCTGTGTCGAACCGCCGGTTCCACAATTCCTATGCGACTTAAACGAGAGGGGGGTGGCACGGAAATTCTACCTTCCACTGACCCTTGAAGACATGGTGTGTCAGGACGCTGTTTTAGACACCGCTGCTGACATCATGCTCATGTCACACACCCTTTTTGACAAACTACGTGTAGCCGCTAACGGCGCTAACAAATATTTGAAACTGGAACCCTGTTCATTAGCCGTACGACCATATGCGCTCACTAAAACAACCCTGTTGGGCGTATCACTACTAAACATGCCCATTGGACCCATGACCTTGACACATCTGGTCTACGTGTCCAAACTTGATGCCATTCCATTACTTGTTGGCAAAGACCTACTGAACCGTTTTGAGCCACTGATTGATTTCAAGAACCTCAAACTATGGGCTCAAACGCAACACCCTCACCCATTTGACCCAACAAGAACAACTGAATCACAGTGCTTTGTTCTGAACACTTTGGACACCCCAAGTCTCACACAACTAGCACTGTTGGAACAACTGCAACCGAGTGAAAGCGACCGCCAAGACCAAGGTGAGTACTGTCCACGAGAAGTCAAAAGTCACCTTCAAATACAAGGTCAAGCCAAACACTCAAATGATCTTGAAAACTCAATGGCCGAGCAGAAAACCCCAAACGGCCCTCTTAAAACCCTTGATACCCATGATTCAATGGTGGTGTCACATCTTGAAACCCACCCACCCACCCATGAGGCCTGCATGGTCACAAGAGCCACACCAACCGGCTCTCTAGACCCTCTAAAACCTCAACTTTTTGCGACAACGAACCCAACTTTTGCAAACGCAAGGCGCACAGTCACCCAACCTTGCAACCAAATGATCCATAAAACCGTCAAACACCGGTCGGATAAAACGGTACATGCGCTATCCACATCTAAACCCTATAACATACCAAAATTGAAACCACTTCACGCGACACAATCTTCTCTGCGGCTATGCAATGGCACTCCTGTTCATGCTTCCGATGAACCATCATCGCCACCGCTCAGAGTTCCTCGAAACCAGAGGGGGGTGATGACTGCCAATGCCCATAACATTCCAGCTGCAGAGCACAAAAGCACCAAAATGACATACAAAGCTTCCAAGGCTGTATTTCAAAACCATTCGGACCGAGTCGCTGAACAACAGAAAGCGTACAACGATCAAAAACTTTCGCATGACAAACTGCGAAGGGGGGACAAGATCTTCCACCCCACATTTGTACCACAGACACCTGAAATAAATTTACAGGAAAGGAAAATCACTCCTAAATTCCTGCCCGAGTGGATGAATCCACACATTGTCAACAACAAACTTTGGCCACTCAAGAGCCAAATCCAGGACCCCATTTTCAAATGGGCTCACCAAAATCAGAGTAACCTTTACCAAAACCCCATGGGACTTGTCGGGTACAACACTGTCAAAGTAAGTCCATAAATAAGATTAAAATCAAACCTACATCTGAGAAATAACTGTAGCTAACTACTAGCCTCAGGTACACTCAGTCGAATTTCTCCAATCAGTTAACTGCATCCAAACCTCCAGAAAGGAAAGGGTATATTAAAACCAAATTAGCCCTTAAACTAATTTCAAAGACCTCTGTAAAATCTAATAAACTTCAATCAACTTACTATTACCAAATAGTATACACAAGACATTCAACACCATTAGCTTGAGCTAATAATCTTAAAACTCCCATCAAAGGTGAGAAAAACAAGCACAAGGTTTAGAGTTCAATCTCTTAAGCTCTATTCTGTAATTTCCCAGTTTTGGGATCAATAAAGTACATCCATCTAAAAGAAATCATTCCACCTCTAAGAGGAATTTTCATTTGCCAACCAGGTATCTAAAGAAAGATCAACAAGAAGACTAAGATCCAAAACCACTCACTTTTGTTTGCCAAGATGATGGCCCTCCTGTTTATCAGTTTAGCCATCTGCCTAGCAATCACACCCACTGTTACCCAGTCAGAATTGGGCCAAGCCAAAACGAAAGGTCAAAGATCCTCGGGTGGATTCTTGATAACAGCCTCATCGTTAGAGCCTCTAGTTAACCTTAGCATGCCCACTGTTAACTCGGTCAACACCGCTAAACCGAAACACCAGGTTGTCGAACCACAAATGGTTACCAAAATCTTACAAGACACTGTGTTGGTTTTGAATGCTTGCTCCGAAGCTTCAGTCAAACTCAACAAGGTCTTGAACTCTTTGCTCTTTGTGTTAAAGGTTGACTATGCTCACACACAGCCAATGTCTATGTTACTCTCAGAAGTAGCTAAAAACATTAGCTTTTCAGTTAACGCTTTAGCAATGAATATGCTCTCTCATCATATCCTTTTTGCAGTAAATCCAAATTTACTTCTCATTGCCATCCAAAGAATGATGACATCCTATGCCCACTCAGTTTTTCTGAACAAAAGCTTCAAACACCCTATGATTTGGACATCTGTGGAACCATGGTTTAGTCTAACTAAACAAGTTCAATTTGAACCTCCTTGAGTCACCTCAATATTGATTAGTCTGAATCTACCTCAAATATGAAAGAATTTTATTTTTGCTTTTGACTAAGATTTTTGGATACATGCTTGTGTATATACAAATAATCATTTATACTTTATTTAGATTTTATGCACATTTAAACTGTTTTTGAAATTTTGACTAGATATTTTTCAGCAAACCCAAAACATTTATATCAAGTATGTCAAAACCCACATACTTCTAGTTCACTTTTTTTTTCAGTCTTTACAGGCTTATACAGAACTTTAGTATATCCTAGACAATTATACAATGTTTACATTTGGTCATGCCAAAATTATTTTTGAAATTTCCAGAAGTTTTTCAGAAAACCAAATTTAAGGACCTACACTTTGGAATAGATACTGTTCACAAGCTTAAGACTTATCGACATCAGAACTTTAGTTCAGCATTTGGATCAAGCCTCGCCAAATTGGGATTCGATGCCTAGGATTGCTATCAACGCTGAATCAACGTCACCATTGATACCAGAGGGGGGACTGTAGCATCATCACACTTTGGCTCAGCAACAATTATTCTTCTGCTTAAAGACATTTTTGTTTCATCCAGGAATAATGCAAAGAAATGGATTTTCTTCCCCCAGGCCACAGCTGAAATCCCCTTCTTTTGTTAAAACCAGCCTAAGGAATTTCCCCAATGTCCGGCTTCACTTTTATTGCCCCCATAAAACCTACACAGATCCACGACTCAGCTAATTTCCTTAAACTGTGGACATGCTGGATTTAAACAGTGAACTTTAAAGTACATTATTACAAACTCAATTCTAAACCTTCATTCTTTTCAGAACTATGAAAATGCAGATGGACTCTGATGTTTTTGATGTGGAAAATATGTGTGAAATGCATTAATCTGTGATTTTATATATATGCATGCTAATGGTTATATGAATGTTTATTCCTGCATGTTGATTTAGAAGCACTGCTTATAATTTATACTAATCACTAAAGTTATCTTAGTTTAATACATAAAGGGAAATATTAACTTCCAGTATGTATGAATTTTGCCTCGATATCACATGTGACTCCAACAGCCAATCTCTGCATGACGACTCTTCATTCCAAAGCGCTCCAAACAATAGACTGTTTGTTCATTGGACTAAAAGTTCATCGAGCCCGCCCACGAAGGACGCTCATTGGCTGAGATTCCGGTCAGGCCGGAAACCCGCGAAACTCAACAGAGCTTATATAAAGGAGAGAGACCTCTTTTCAGCCCTCTTTTCATCCCCTCTTTTCGCCTGCTCTTTTCATCACCGCTTTTCGGCTGCTCCCATTGTCTACACACAGCAAGGAAGAACAAAGGACCGTCTGACCACGCGTCGCTTTTCTGAACACAGAGCAGATAACTCGTAATTTGTTTATGTCACTTTGTATTTTTCTTTTTCTCTTAAATACCTAGGAATTTCTATTTCTTTGAGCTCAATTCTTAATCGGAGTTAAACGCCATTTTTTATTCATCACTTTTTCTTTGTTAAACTTTCTGTAAAACCACCGTTTGTTTAATTTTAAGGTAAACTTTAATCTTGACTTTATTTTTATAATATTTTTCTTGACCAAGCACCCACCAGAAACTACTATTTTTATCTAAAGTCCGAAAGTTTCTTTTCTAATTTGAAATCGGATTAGATATCTTTTAATTATTATCGAAGACCTCTGCAGCCGTTTGTCTACCCGGAAGAAAAGACGCAGCTGAGGAATCAATGCGCAGCTGTCCATCACACGTTGAAGAAGCATCGGCACCATCTGGCTAGAACCCGTTTCAACTGTGGGTCATACGGCCAAGATCCAGCCCCCCTCGACCGCTTGAATTTAAAGGTCGAACTGTGGACCCTGAAATATCTGCGGGCAGATATTTCCCCTAACGCCCACAAAATCTTGGGCTGAGGACGGACGACCGAACCATCGACCGAGGAGCACGTGAGCTGCAAACTTTAATTCCACTGCTGAATTAACGTCTGAGGTTCGGTAATAATTTGTATATCTAATCAGATGAAAATTAAGAAGCCCTTAACTCTTCTTTTCATTAAAATTCTGTTTTTATTTTCTTAAGATTAATTTAGGACTTTTTCATAATTAGTAAGCTTTCTCCATAAATTTGCGTTTTTTTTTTTTTTTAATCTGTTAACTCAAACTGATAGAAATTCATTTCTCAGTTTAATCCTGGTTCCGAAAATATTGACATTGTTAATCTATCATTTACAAGATTGATTTTATGATTAAGGAAATTACAATGTCTGTTCATCATTTCATTTAATAAATATTTAAAAATGAGAAAAGTTGTTGGGAATTTATTTCATTTTGAGTCTGTTTCAAGCCCAGGTATCAAATTCACGGAAAATTTCTGAGACTGATTATTGATTAATTTATTGAGTGATCAAACAGGTATAAAGTGAAATTAAAGATCAAATTGCTTCTTAAAGATAGAAGCTGGTGCCCCTTACGAGTGTTATTAACTTTTCTGATGTATATGAAATGAGATTTGAGTTCAGATTCCAATACATCAATATAAATTAAATAATTCAAACCTGATCATATTTATTATTTATTAATATTCCCATTTTCCCTTACAGTGCGATCTGACACTGATGCACCTTGACCTTGGAGTTCACCATGAATGTGTTTAGAGGTTGTTCTGGGCTCTTTTGTTGCCATTCGTATTATCTGTCTCTTCCATTTTTCATCAAGTTTCCTCCTGCGGCCACATCCAGGGAGGTTGGCTACAGTCCTGTGGATCTTAAATTCCTGAATAATATGTGCAACTGTAGTCACAGAAACATCAAGCTGCTTGGAGATGGTCTTTTAGCCCTAACCTTTAACATGCTTGTCTATAATTTTCTTTCTAATTTCCTGAGACAACTCTCTCCTTTGCTTCCTCTGGTCCATGTTTAGTGTGGTACACACCATGTCACCAAACAGCACAGTGACTACTTGTAACCTTTTAAATAGGCCGACTGACTGATTACAAGTTTGTAGACACCTGTGATGTTAATTAGGACACATCTTGGTTGAACATGTCCCTATGGTCACATTATTTTCAATCTTTTCTAGGGGTACCATCATTTTTGTCCAGGCCTGTTTCATGAGTTTGTTTTTTAAAATAATTCTGTTGAACCACAATTCAAAAGCATTGTCTGATTTTCATTGGTTAATTTTCATAGATTTTTTATTTATTACCACTTTTGTCAGATTCAAGTTATTTCTGTGACCATTGTGGGTTTTTCTTTCATTAACAGAGGGGTACCAACAATTTTGTCCATGTCTTTATGGGCATTTTGACCGTGAGCTTGGCCTTTGACCTTGCAATCCCAAACTCATAGTCATAGTTAAAGGTCTCAGGGTGAACCTGTGTACCAAATTTGGTGACCCTAGCTTTACTAATTCTATAGTAATAGGGGCATAAGGAATGCCAACCTTAACATTTGAAAAAAATATACACTACCAGTCAAAATTTTTAGAACACCCCAATTTTTCCAGTTTTTATTTAAATTTATACAGTGTGTTCCAACACTACTTTTATGCAGAAAGACGGGGTTGTTGGTAATCAAGAAAAGTTGGGACGGACACCTGTAGGAATCGGTAGCACCAACTTTCAAGGCTTGATCAACCAAAACTGCTGCATTAAGTTTTTAACCCATTTCTTGTTCCCTGAAAAAGGCCTTTTTGTATAATTTTGAAATATACCATTATTTTTCAATTTTTGTGTAACCTTATCTTTTGTTTGAACCTCTGGCATTTCAGCACTTACCTTTGTACCATTTCAAGCTATTCATTGGATTTGAACTGTTTGAATTTCAGTAAAACACTGGAAAAATTGGGATGTTTGAAAACTTTTGACCGGTAGTGTATATATATATATTTTCTCCTTACCCCTTACTGTTGTGTAAAATTTCCCTAAAATCCCTAAGAATAGAGCACCCCCAAAAAAAGAACCTAACCAAAAACCGTGACCCCTGTGGAAGTGCACATAGAAGGAGGGTATCTAAATAACTATTTGAAAATGGCAATTAAGCATTGGTGAAGTACAGTATGTGTTCTTGGGGCACTCTGTAGATGCAGCGGGGAAAATAAGTATTGAACACGGCTAAATTTTTCTCATTAAACATATTTCTGATGGAGCCACTGACCTGAGATTTTCACCAAATATCAGTAACAACTCAATTCATACATACAAAGAAATCAAGGCAACTGTGTTCACAAAACAAGTTATATTTAACAAAGTGGAATGACACAGGGAATAAGTATTGAACACATTAGAGCTGTCACGGTGGAGGAATTTCCCCTGCAGTGATGGTGGATAGCTCGACAGCACGATATGCGGTATTACTGCAAACGTTTTAGGACCCTGTGGTCTCGTAATTTAGACAGGGTTCATAACTTATGTGGCATATGATGGACGCTATGTTGAGAAACGCGCTGCAGCTCCACTCTCAACTTATGTGCATGTGTGACAATTGCGCAGAGCTCAGGTCTTCCTACAGTCAAGAATTGATTCTGTAAAAAAAATACCTTGATTATTTTCATAAAGCAGTGGCGGTAACTCCAGCATTTCAACTACAGGGTGTGTGGACTGATTATTTTCATAAAGCAGTGGTGGTAACTCCAGCATTTCAACTACAGGATGTGTGGACTGGTTGGAGAACAGCTGAGACATTCAGCTTATTATACAGGACAGACTCCGTGCAGGACCCCGTGTGGCTCTTGTCTCTGTCTCTCAATAGTGATTATTGGACAATGCCGCTGTCCGAAAAATCACTTTCACACAGCAAATAAGCAATGCACTACGCAGTAGCAGAGCTTGATCGTCAGGATCATCAACAATCCACTCAGAAGGAACCAATCCAGCCATTATTTTATTAAATTTATATTTTCTCACATCGTTCCTGCCACCACCACCACCCCTCCCACCCCCAGCAATCTGATCTCACCAAAAGTAGTACAAATTACACGCTTTATGCTATGCAAGCATACTCCTGGCAATAAAAATACACTTAACATTTTTAACAATTTATTTAATATTTAATAGGGGCACAAAAGTGAACAACAAGATTTAGCCACACACACAAAAAAAGTGAACACTGTAGTTGTTGCAGCTACTCATTATCCTCCGCGGTAGGCTTGTCCATAGCGCGGTACTACTTAATTGCGGCTATCACAACAGTCCTAGAACACATGAAGAAAAAGGGGTTCAAAAAGGCATAGAAAGCCAAGAAACCAGCTGAAATCCATTAAAATTTAGGAAGCTATCCCATCCCCCATCAGTACAAATTAATTTCAGCTGGTTAAGTCCTGACTGATAGCCTTTAAAAAGGTCTGTGAATATCACCACAAAGAACTCATGATGGGTAGAAGCAAAGAACTCTCTCTAGACCTTTGCAACCTTATTGTTGCAAAACAATGATGGCATTGGTTACAGTGTGGAGGATGAAAGCAGACGAGACACAAGCTGACGACACAGAGGTTTATTTCTCCTCCAACACAGAACAGACTAACTCTTGAGTGTCAAAGCGATCTGCTTTATAATTTTCTCCCTGCCTCTGGCACTCAGGGTAAACACATTTACATACCTGTTACCAAGTGTGAACGCACATCAACATACACATTAACACACTGGCGCCCCTACATTCTCAGGTGTGAGCCTGGCACAGCGGGGGCGAAAGGCACATCTTTATTTACTACATACCCCCTGGTCCTCTGGCGCCCCTGGCTAGCACCCCCAACACCCCAAAGTACTGGGTGGAGTGTCATCTCCTTTGTGTCACCACACAGTCCCCCCCCCCGAACACCCAGTAGAGGTTGTAGCCCTCTGGCCCTTTGGGCTTGAGCAAGCGCCCGTAGCGGCTGTAACGTGGGACGGTCGAAGTGCCTTCCTGTCGAGGCGGGTAGGAGAAAGGTTTAGTCTCTGGAGAGGGAAAGGATGGGGAGGGGAAAAAGTTAGTTTCCTGAAAACAATCCTCTGTCAGGGGAACACTAACTTGCAGACCCACTGTAGGAGGGCATCCACGCCGAGGAGCTTAAGCCAACACCACCTGCTCATCTGCCAACACATAAGCGGGTTTCAGCCTGTCTATGCAGACGGTTTCCTTACCGCCCCCCCCCCCACCAAATCTAACACAAAATGTTTCTCCCCAGTTTCTAGCACTCTGAACGGGCCATCGTACAGCGGATGTAGCGGGGTGAAAATTAATTTGCCGTTCTCTTAAGTATTTTGGAACAAGAATGCGGGGAAAACAATGGTGCGCCAGGCCCGGAACACTAGCAGCCCCTGTACTGAAAAAAAAGTGCGCGGGTAGATCAGTACCGGGCGCGGGGCTCTGTGGCAAAAATTCCCCCAGGATCCGCAACGGCTGATAAAAAACAAGTTCTGCCGGGGAAGTTGCTAAATCTTCCTTAGGTGCGGAGCGCAACCCCAATAGGACCCAAGGCAAGCAGTCGACCCAGTTTAGCGAGGCTCTGAGCGCTGCTTTAAGTGACCTATGAAAACGCTCACACAAACCGTTAGGCTGTGGGTTGTACGCGGTGGTGCGGTGGATTTTGACCCCCAGGCTGTCGGCAATCGTGGACCAAAGTTCCGAAACAAATTGCGGACCCTTGTCGGAAGTGATGTCCGATGGGGCTCCGAACCGTGCAACCCAAGATGACAAAAACGCACAGGCTACCTCGGCCAATGTGGTGGAACTCAGCGGAACTACCTCTGGCCAACGCATAGTGCAGTCCACGATTGTTAAAAGGTGTGTGAATCCCTGCAACAGCAGAAGGGGACTCACTAAGTCCACGTGTACGTGGTCAAACCTCCTGGCTGAAGTTTGAAAAGGCTCGAGGAGGGCTTTGGCATGCTTGTGCACCTTAGCCTGTTGGCACACAATGCATGCTGCAGCCCATTCTTTCACATCCCTGCGTAAGTGAGGCCAAACAAATTTGGACCCCACTAGTTTAACTGAAGCTCGCACACCAGGATGTGAAAGGGAGTGGAGGGACTCAAAAACACAGCGGCGTCAGGAGCTCAGAATCACGGGGCAGGTGAGGCCAGTGGAGATGTCACAGAGTAAGGGGGGGCACCCCTCTTGTACCACCCTGCTCTCAAGTTTTAATCCGGTAGCTGTCGACTGGAGCACGCAAATGTCTACGTCCCCGGTTTGGTCGGCGGCCATTGTGGAAAAAGCAATGCCTATGTATACCGGAGAGACCAGCGCGCATGACAAGCAGTCTACCACATTCAATTTACCGACTAAATGTTGGATGTCGGTCGTGAACTCCGAAATTGCGGCCAAGTGCCATTGTTGCCAAGCTGACCACTGTTCCAAGACTTTGGACATCGCGTACGTCAGTTGTTTATGATCAACAAACACGGTAAACTTGCGATCCTCAAGTCAGAACTGAAAATGATGCATAGCGAGGTGGAGAGCCAACAACTCTCTTGTCGAAAGCACTATACTTACGCTGGTTGTCGCGCAAAGTACGGCTGAAAAAGGCAAGAGGCTGCCACGAACCGGAGATGTACTGCTCCACTACAGCTCCTACCGTGACATCAGACGAGTCTGTGGTGAGCGCTATCCGCACTGACGGGGCTGGGTGGGCCATCAAAGCCGCTTTAGCAAGCGTCGTTTTGGCATTTGTGAACGCCTGGATTCACTCGAGGGTCCAGTCGATGCTAGCCGCAGGCTTCTTTTTCTTGAGTGTGCCGTAGAGCTGCGCTGCACGGGGGAGGAAGCGGTTGTAAAAATTGACCTTCCCCAAAAACTCCTGCAGCACCTTCATGATCTGTGGATGCGGAAAATCTGACACTGAGCGCATTTCATCTGGCAGCAGGATCGCGCCATCTGGTGAGATGCGGTGGCCCTAAAAGTCGATTACTGGCAGCCCAAACTGACACTTCGCTGGGTTAACAATCAGCCCGTGCGCTTCCAAACATTGAAAAACTTGTTTGAAATGGGCGAGGTGCTGCTCCTCTACCGCGCTAGCCACCAAAATGTCGTCCAAGTAGACAAAAACGAATGGCAAGTCACGGAGCACCACGTCCATCATCCTTTGGAAAGTTTGTGCTGTGCCCTTTAACCCAAACGGCATGCACAAAAACTTGAAAAGACCGAAGGGAGTTATTACTGCCATTTTGGGGACATCCTCTGGGCGCACCGGGACCTGGTGATAACCGCGGACCAGATTCACTTTTGAAAAAATGCACGTCCCGGCCAGGAGCATGGAAAAATCCTGGATGTGCGGAATGGGGTAACGACTGTGTTCTGTGGCGTTTAAGCGTTGGAAATTGCCGCACGGCTGCCACAACCCATCGGTCTTGGGCACCATGTGCAGCAGGGATGCCCAAGGGCTGTTGGAGTGCCTAACAATGCCAAAGCGTTCTAAGTTAGCAAACTCCTCGCGTGCGATGGCTAGTTTAGCTGCATCCAGGCGGCGAGGGCACGCAAACACAAAATGCTTGACCCCATGCTTGGTTACCGTAGCGGAAAAAGTGGGCACCGTGAGTGCTGGGAACTCGGAAAGCAAATGCTGGTACTTGCTCCCTGGAGCTAGAATATTTCCATGTGTTGGTGGCCCAACTCCCCGAGCTGTGCAGGGCAAGGAGGAAAAATACATAGCATCCACTAAACGCCTGTTGGCAACAGCAACAAGTAGCCCACGAGCACACAGAAAATCAGCACCTAAGATGGGGAACGAACATGCAGCTACCACAAAGTCCCACTGGTAATTGCGTCCATGTAAACATACAGTCACCGTCCTTTCTCCAAACGTCCTGATGTGGGATCCGTTTGTGGCCGTTAAAGATGGCCCACTGCCTTCTGCCAGCCAGTCTGCACTGACTGGCAAAATGAGGCTCTTCTGGGAGCCAGAGTCTACCAGGAAAATGTCTCCCCGAACATGTGTCCGTGATGAAAAGCAGCTTTTCCCTGTTGCCAGAGGTTGCAGCTGCTACTGACCGCTGGCTGTCCCGTTTCCCGGCTTCTTGAAGTGGCACGGCGGCAGACAACATTGCGCTTCCTTGCCAAAACAGCGGTGATAAAAACACAGTGTCCCAGTCCTGATTCTCCAAGTGACCGCCCCGGCCAACACCAGTGGCTCCTCAACCTCACTGGGCTCCACCGGAGATCCCAGTCTCACTGCCTGAACGCTGAAAGCCTTGTCTGCCAGGATGATGCGGTCTGCCTCCTCTGCCAGTGCGTAGTACTCCCTGGCTGCCAGCAGTGGTGAGTTCGCAAGAATCGCTCTTGCAGAAGCCAGTAGGTTTCTGAGGAAGAGGTGGACGAAAAGGAAAAGATCTGTTGGCCGTGCCCATCAATGCAAGCATGCTGTCCATCAGGTCCACAGCCGATCTGTCTCCTAGCTCCGAGCATTTCTGCCCTCTCTGCATCTGAAAGGGTATAACGGCGCAGCAGCAGTCGCTTGAGAGCGCTGCATTTAACTTGGGCTGGTGGGGCTCAGAGTAGACTCATGGCGCGCTGCGTGGCGCATGCATCCAGCAATGTCACCACATGGTGGTTCTTTGTGTCATCTGCCACGACTCCGAGGAGGATGAACTGGGCTTCCACATGAATAAACCAAGCGGCCGGGTCATGAAGCCAAAAGTGTGGGAGTCTGACTGCAACCACGCATGCAGCGGTGGGAGACTCCAGTGGGAGTGTCTCCATGGTGGTGCTCGGTCCATTTTCCATTTCACATCAGTTATCACCAATGTGGAGGATGAAAGCAGACGAGACATGAGCTGACAACAGAGGTTTGTTTCTCCTCCAACACAGAACAGACTAACTCTGAGTGCCAAAGCGATCTGCTTTATACATTTTCTCCCCGCCTCTGGCACTCAGAGTAAACACATTTACATACTTGTTGCCAAGTGTGAACACACATCAACATACACATTAACACATTCGTGCCCCTGCATCCTCAGGTGTGAGTCTGGCACAACGGGGGGCAAAAGGCACATCTTTATTTACTACATACCCCCCGGTGCTCTGGCACCACTGGCTAGCACCCCCAACACCCCGAAATACTGGGTGGAGTGTCACCTCCTTTGTGTCACCACAACAGGCACATTTCTAAACTGCTGAATATTCCAGTGAGCATTGTTGGAGCCATCATTCAGAAGTGGAAAGAACATCATTTTACCATAAACCGGCCACGATCAGGAGCTCCTCGTATGATTTCTGACAGAGAAGTCAAAAGAATTATCAGAAGAGTTATCCGAGAGCCAAAGACCACTTGCTGAGAGCTCCAGAAAGACCTGGAGTTAGTACTGCTGTTTCAAAGAAAACAATAAGTAATGCACTCGACCGACATGGGTTCTATGCCTGCTCACCTCGCAAGACTCCATTGCTGAAGAAAAAGTGTGTTGATGCTCATTTAAAGTTTGCTGGACAACATTTGGGCAAGCCAGTAAAATACTGGGAGAATATGGTCTGGTCAGATGAGACCAAAATTGAACTTTCTGGATGCCACAACACACAGCATGTTTGGAGACGAAATGGCACTGCACATCAGTCCCAAAACACCATACCAACAATGAAGTTTGGAGGTGGGAGCCTCATGGTGTGGGGGTGTTTTTCAGCACATGGTACAGGCAGACTTCATATAATTGAAGGAAAGATGAATGGACAAATGTACAGAGACATCCTTGATAAGAACCTGTTGCCATCTGCCAAGATGCTGAAGATGAAACGACGGTGGACGTTTCAGCAAGACAATGATCCCAAACACACAGCCAAGGAAACTCTACTGGCTCCAGAGAAAGAAAATAAAGCTGCTAGAAAGGCCCAGTCAGTCACCTGACCTGAATCCAACTGAAAATCAATGGAACAAACTGAAGATCAGAGTTCATAGAAGGCACTCACAGAACCTTCCAAGATTTGAAGACGGTTTGTGTGGATGAATGGGCTAAAATCACTCTTGAGCAATGCTTGCACCTAGTTTCTTCCATACAGGAGGTGTCTGGAAGCTGTTATTACCAACAAAGGCATTTCTACTAAATATTAAATGAATTTCACCAAGCATGTTCATTCCCCGTGTCATTCCACTTTGCCTTGATTTCTTTGTATGAATAGATTACTTGGGTTGTTACTGATGATCTGGTGAAAATCTCAGGTCAGTGGCTCCATCAGAAATATGTTTAATGAGAAAAATGTTGATATGTTCAATACTTATTTCCCCCACTGTATAACTAAGACAAGATTTGCCATTTGTAACTGCAGCACTTACTGCGGGCAGTGCTCCTTTGGGTTCCTCTCCTCTACATTCCCCAAGCTGGGTTTCTTGGAGTTGGATGCAGAAGTTTCTGATAGGTCCGATTCCTCCCAGCTGTCTGAGGTCTTGGTCACTGACTGGCCCCAGCGTCGACGACCACTCTTCAGCACCCCCACTCCGCTGCCAGCGGCACTGTTTTCACTGCCCAGAGATGCTGCCCTCTGTAGCAAATGTCACAGATAAATTTGTGATATACTGTCACTCACACTATAATAACTTCTGCTTCCCAGAAAATAATTTGTCAGGACTTTCAAAAAAATGTCAGAAATGCCGATTTATCCTCTCTCCATGAATGAATGAATGAATGAATCTTTATTTTGGATAGATTAAAAGTAAACATTAAAAAAGGAACAGAATAATATAACAAAGGGGAGAGAAAAAAAAATCTAACAAGGTCAAATTAAACAGTAACTCCTCTGATTATACAGTTCAACATAAATTATCCGAAATGGGTGATGGCTGAAGCCGCAGCTTATATTGCCCACCCATATTCCATCCAAGAATTCAAAAGAAAAACAAAACAAGAGCGATTACAATTCAGAACAAAGCTAAGACAAAATGTGACAAAAAAACTAAGCAACAACACATCACAGACTGGATATGACAATCCTTATGCGATTTTACATATCATCTTGTATATATGTTTGGAGTATTTCTTCCTTTAGTTTTTGTTTAAATTGTCCAAGCATTGTACATGATTTTAATTCAGGTCCAAAATCGTTCCATAATCTAGACTCCTTGCACTGAAACATAGTGTTGCTTGGTGGTAGTTCTCAGTGAAGGTTTTTGAAATATACATGTTCCTCTGAAATGATATTGTTTCTCCCTTATTTGGAACAACTTTTGGATATTTGCGGGCAGTGATAGAGTCTTCACTTTGAACATTATTACTGCAGTTTTAAAATCAACCAGATCTCTGAGAGCTTTTAAGTGGGTTGTTGGTTCCCTGTAAGCAGCTTTGTTTATTATTCTAATAGCTCTCTTCTGAAGCATAAAGACTGGATATGTTTGTTTTATATGTATTTCTCCATACTTCAGTACAATATGTCATGTATGGGAGTATTAATGAATGATACAAAGTATATAGTGTGGGTTGATTCAGCAAATATTTCACTCTGTGTAGTATTACGATTGATTTGGATATTTTACCTTTAATATAATTAATATGTGACTTCCAACACAGTTTGTTATCAATTATTACTCCAAGAAATTTAATTTTGGATACCTTTTCAATCTCTACACCATTTACACTGAGTTTAGATACTGAGTTGTTGTGATGGTTGTTAAAAATTATAAATTTTGTCTTACTTAAATTGAGCGTTAATTTGTTTGAATCAAACCACAGTTTAAGCTTTCCTAATTCTTTTCCGAATGTATCCAAAAGTTGTTCCAAATTGCTTCCACTGCATAATAGTGTCATCTGCAAACAATATTAAATCCATTTTTTCCAAAACTTTACATATATAAGATAAGATAAGATAAGATATGATAAGATAAGCCTTTATTAGTCCCACAACGGGGAAATTCCAGGATTGCAACAGCACAGGGATAGCAACACTCAGAGCAACAATCAGAAGGCAAGAAAAAAAAAACAAGCAAGCAAGAGCAGCTAATATACATATGTACATATTACTATAAAATATACTGTATATATACACACACACAGACACACAGTGCAGAGCATTGTAGCTGGATGGAATAAATATATGAATATGTAAACACACAGTGCGGAGCAATGTAGCTAGATGGAATAATATGTAGATATATGTATAAACACACAGTGCGGCGCATTGTAGCTAGATGGAATAAATATATAGATATATAAACATAAACACACCCAGTGCGGAGCATTGTAGCTAGATGGAATAAATATGTAAATATATAAACACACACAGTGCAGAGCATTGTTGCTAGATGGGATGAAACAGCACAACCGTCTACTTAGTTATCCTACATGGTATGATTATGTGCCCATACATATTCTCACTCTCCATAGCGACCGGTATTTTCCTAGTTGTATGCCGGAGGGGGACCATTGTGTAAGTCTACTGCATCTTTTGCATTCAAAAAACTATTAGTTTGTTACGTCTTTTTGCTATCTCTGCGAGCAGCCCTGCTTAGGTTGTACAGTCTGACAGCCGTTGGTAGGAAGGACCTGCGAAACCTCTCGGTTGTGCACCTGGGATGATGTAGTCTGCTGCTAAATGAGCTCCTCATTGCATTCAGTATGTCCTGCATAGGGTGGAACTCGGACTCCAGCAGAGATGACAGTTTAGCCATCGTCCTTCTCTCTCCTATCTCCTCCACCGGATCAAGGCGCTGCCCCAGGACAGAGCTAGCTTTCTTGATCAGTTTGTTCAGTCTCTTCCTATCGGCTGCAGTAATGCCACTGCCCCAGCAGACCACTCCAAAAGTGATGGCTGATGCCACCACCGTGTCATAGAATGTCTTCAGCAGCGCGCCTTGTACACCAAAAGACCTGAGTCTCCTCAGTAGGAACAGCCTACTATATAAATATCATTTATATAGTACATATTGAATAACAATGGCCCCAAAACTGAACCCTGTGGGACTCCACAAGTAACCTTCAGTAACTGAGTTTTTGCTACCAACACATACATACTGATCTGTTCTTTAAGTAACTACATAGCCAGGACAGTGCTACCCCCAATACCATAATTTTGTAGTTTCATTAACAATAATTTATGATCCACTGTATCAAATGCTTTTTTAAGATCCAGGAATACCCCAACTGAATACTCTTTTATTTTCTACAGCAGTTGATATTTTTTTCTATAAATTCCATTAGAGCAAATGCAGTTGTCCTCTTGTGTCTGAACCCATATTGCTGCTCACACAGTAAATTATTCTTCATTATGAAGTTGTCAATTCTCTCACAGAATATTTTTTCAAGTATCTTGGAAAATTGTGGCAATAGTGAAATAGGTCTATAGTTTGAAAATTCCCCTCTGTCACCCATCTTGTATATCGGAATTACTTCAGCTGTTTTCATTGCACTGGGAAATATACCTGTTTGGAGAGACAGGTTACAGATATACGTCAGTGGCTTCACTAAACATTCAATGATAGTTTTGACTAAAAGCATGTCAATACCATCACAATCCGTAGATGTTTTACTTTTAAACGATTTAACAATTTCAATGACCTCTCCCTCGTCTGTATTCTTTATGAAAATGGAGTCTTTTATAGCAATGTTTTTGCTTATTGCATCACCTGTAGGTGCCGTAATGGGTATTTCTCGAGCCAAATTAGGATCAATGTTAACAAAAAAATTTATTAAATTCATCTGCAGGTGAGTCTGCATTCACACTCTGAGTCATTTTTTTTTTTTTGAAAGATTGGTTGAGTAGCTTGTATTTCTGTTTTTATTTCCAAGAATATTGTTAAGTATCGTCCATGTATTATTAATGTTCTCTGTTTTTCTCCAGTTCTTTACTATAATAGTCAATTTTACTACATCTCATTATATATATTAACTTATTTTTGTATATTTTATACCGCTGCTCTGCTTCTTTTGTCCTTTTCTTTAGAAAGGCTTTATGTAATGAATTTTTTTTTTTTTTTTTTTTTTTTACATGTAAACAAAAACGTATAAAACAACATGTGGCCATAATTGAAAAAGTTGACCCGACTGAGCAAAACCAATGCGATTCCTGGATTCAGCACATCAACACCGTCCCAAATCAGCTAAAAAAAAAAACTGAGACAACAAATCTGGTGCCGACCAGTGTAATAATCAACTAATCCAGTCCTGTTTCATTGCCACAGGTCCAGCAGATCCATTTGAGTAAGATTTATTCTCCATCCACTTTATTTTGCAGAGAAAAATCCATAAATTCAAGGCTTTGTTTACAACCATCCAGCTGACTCACATTAGCATTGGCTAATAGTAGTGACACACCAATAATGCTTGCATACACTGAAATGAATGAAAATCCAACAATTCCAGTCCTGTTTCTTTGGCACATGTCCAATATGTCCATTCGAGTAAGATTTACTCTCCATCCACGTGATATTTATTATCTATAAATTTGCCGTTGTTAGAAAGAAGCTTCCAGTATTCCGTGTGTATAAACTACATTTCCCATGGAATTAGGGGAAGAATCAAAGCCGAAAAGGCATGTAACTCTCCGCCAACAGCAAGACCCAAAGCCTGGACTATGAAGCACGTTCAGCATACCCAGGGTGTCTGGTTTCACTAACCCAGAAATTCTGGATCAGGATAATCTGTACTATGAATGCAGTCATCAACTCGGTAGTTTATCTATCTGGTTGCATGTGCGCTCACATAAAAGGGGCAGTGTTCACAGCAGATGACCAATAGGAGAATGAACAGGCAGCAGAGAGGAGTACGTCACTGATGAAGAAAAAATTGTCATATTAAATAAATATGAAGAGTACACAAGACTAACACAGACTACAAGAAACAGCTGCAGCAGTCAAAGGAAAGAAGCACGGCAAAAAACAAAAAAGCCAAGCTCCTTGGTATTACTGTCCATCGCCCTGGTGGATTGATCACATACTTAATAACTTAGTAAAATTTCTTCTATTTCAATAATAAGTAGCTTACCGTTAATAACACTGGTCAACACCAAATTCACTGTCCCAGGTTTTCCCCAGCTGATCCAGGACAACCTAGATATGCTGGATCCAAAAACCACACCGGCCCCGCTCAATCAGGTCAACTCTCTCAATTATGGCCACATGTTGCTTTTTTTTTTTTTTTTATTTAAGTTTTTGTAAAGGGTATACAGGTCATTACAGCAATGCATTGTTTACATTTTCATCACATGTTCCCTTATTTTCTGATATCTGACAACATTGGAAGAATAATTCTTACAACACCCCTTTTTTTTTTTAAAGTGAAAGAAAAAGTGAAATTAAAGAGAAAAAAACAAAAAAAAAACAAACAAACAAACAAACCAGCAAAAAACAAACAAAAAGAAAAAGTAAGTAAATAAAGGTAAAAGAGCATCTGAGTAGCGTTGGAACAAAGAGCGGAACCATTATTGAAATGGTATTTGTCAAAGATTAGATCTAATGGAAGACACATATGCGATCCAGGGTTGCCAAAAGTTCATGAACCCATCCATGTCCTGTCTCAGTGCGAATGTCAACTTTTCCATCGAGTAAATGTCTTGGATCACGTTAATCCAATCTTCAGGTGTAGGACAGTCCTTCAACATCCATTTTTTAGTTAGAGCTTTTTTGCTTGCCAATATTAAAACATTGAATAAGTATTTTTCTCCTCGTCTTTCCAGTGAGTCCGGTAGTAAACCCAAATACAAAGTTACAAAAGAAAAGGGAACTGTTATTTTGAATATTTTCCCCAATATTGTCTGTACATTGGTCCAATATTGGTGGATAACTGGGCATGACCAAAACACATGAAAATGATTTGCAGTCTTTTCACCACACAAGCGCCAACAGTTCAATCCCTTATGGGTAAATTTGTTTTGTGCAGGTGTTCTGAAAAATCTTACCAAGTTTTTCCATCCAAATTCTCTCCACTGCAGGGATGAGGTACTTTTCCATTGCTGTTTATTTAGCTTTTCCCATATTTCCAGTTGTAAAGTGAAATTCCCCTCTTTTTCCCATCTCTCTTTTATATATGATGTGTTGTCTCCTTTTAAGTCTTGAAGACCTTGGTATATTTTAGAAATGTATCTGATCCCTGGGATCCCTTTATATGCCATTAAGAAGACCTTCAGAACACCTGACTGGGCCCTTTCCAAATCCTCCTTTTTAAGTATATTGTTTATGTGGTGTCTAAGCTGGAAGAACCTGTAAAGGTCTTGATTTAATAGACCTTGTTTTTTCAAATCTTCAAAACTTCTTAAAATTTGCCCTTTAAAAAAATCGTAATATTTTATCAGCCCTTTCTCCTTCCACTTTTTAAATCTGGTGTCTGTTTTATTAGGAGTAAAGTCTTGATCATAGGCAATCCATTGCAGAAGTCGATAGGGGTCTTTAGTTTGATTCTCTCTGACTATCTTAAACCAAATTTTTAGCGGGGTCTCTATCCACGGGTTAGTGTTATTCAAAAGCTTAGGTAAGGCATTGTTCCCTATTATCGCCTGTAGGGGGATGTCACTTGTTATTTGGCATTCGATCTCCTTCCATTGTGCAGTGTAGACTGGGTTACATATCTCTACTAAAGTTTTAATTTGTGCGGCTTTAAAGTAGTCCCTGATATTTGGCAGCGCGAGCCCACCTTTGTCTTTGTTTAGCTGTAAGGTTCTATATCTGATTCTAGGTCTCTTGCCCTGCCATATGAATCTTGAGATCCTTCTGTCCAGCTCCTGCCATGTTTTTTTGGAAGGTTCTACCGGTATTGTTTGGAAAAGGTATAGAAGACGTGGAAGTATATTCATTTTGACTGCTTCAATTCTTTGTGCAGTACCTAAGAATGGTATCATATTCCATCTTGCTAGGTCAGATTTTATTTTTGTCACCAGTGGATCATAGTTTAGTGATATAATTTTGTTGAGTTGTTTCGGGATATTGACCCCCAGATATTTCATAGATTCCGACTCCCAGTTAGTTTTGAGTTTGCTTAGTGAATAATGATTTGGGTCATAGTTGAATGTTAAAATTTGGGTTTTATGCATGTTTAATTTGTACCCCGATAAATCTCCATACTCTGAAAAAACTGAGGTTAGTTCCGGTAAAGAAGTGTCCGGCTGCCCTAGGTATATTAAAATGTCATCAGCAAAGAGTGCTATTTTATGTTCCTTCTGACCAAGTGTAATACCTTGATTTTTTTGATTTTGTCTTATCCATTGGCTCAGAGGTTCTATGAAGATTGCAAAGAGCAGTGGAGACAGGGGGCAGCCCTGACGACATCCTCTTTCCAGTTCAAAAGATGATGATAAATTACCGTTAATCCTTATTTTAGCTGTTGGTTTTTTTATATAATGCCTGTATAGTTCTAATAAAGTTGTTATGAAAATTGAAACTGGATAAGATTCTATATAGAAAAGACCAGTCAACCGAATCGAATGCTTTTTCAGCATCTAATCCCAATATGACTGCATTTAAGTTATATTTTTTTATATGATGAATTATGTGTAAAGTGTGTCGAATGTTGTCTTGTGTCTGTCTTTGTCTTATAAAACCTGTTTGGTCTAAATGAATTAGGTCTGTCAGTATATTTTCTAACCTTTTGGCAAGGATAATGGTAAAAAGCTTATAGTCCTGATTTAGTACACTGATTGGTCTGTAGTTGGAGCACTCTAGTTTATCCTTTTCAGGTTTAGGTATAACTGCAATGACCCCTTCTCTCCAGGAGGGGGGATTTCCCCTGTGTGGAGGACATAATTAAATGTTTTCAGGAGGAGAGGAGATAGTTGCTGTTTAAAGGTTTTGTACCACTCTGCTGTATAGCATCTGCTCCTGGGGATTTGTTAGCTTTAAGTTTCATAATTGCTTTTTCCAATTCTTTAGGTTGTATTTCTGACAGTAGTGTTTTATTTTGTGACTCCGTAAGTTGGGGAAGGTTTAATGTGTTTAGGAATGCCTCGGATGCGTTTTTATGTTTTTTGTGGGAGTATAAGTTCTTATAGTAATTCTCGAAGCTTTTAAGAATATCCTGAATTCTGAATTTTATTTCCTTTGATACTGGGTCTCTGATTTTGTAGACTGCTCTTTCTGTTTGATGTTTCCTCAATTTATAGGCTAGCAATTTTGCCGATTTACTGCCTGCTTCATAGTATTTTTGTTTCAAAAATGTAAGTTTCTTCTGGATTTCTATTGTGTAGATCTCATTTATTTGGTTTTTAATTTCCTTAATCTTGAGCGAGTCAGTAGAATGAGTGTTGCCTTTGTGTTCTTTTTCTAGGTTCTTAAGTTCTGACTCTAATGTGGATAGTTTTTCTTGTCTTAGTTTCTTTTGGGTTGCCAGTTTTGCAATAATCTTTCCTCTTATTACAGCTTTGCATGCATCCCACAGTATTAAAGGGGATACTTCTCCATTATCGTTTTCTTCCAAATATCTGAGAATATCTGATTCCAATTCATCTTTCAATGGTCCTTTCAGGACATTTGAATTTAACCTCCAAGAAAATGTATTATTTGTGTATTTTTGGATATTTAAGTCCATGTAGATCGGACTGTGGTCAGAGAGATCCATCAGTCCTATTTTACATGTTTCTACTCTTCCAATGTCTCTATTAAACATAAAAAAATAGTTAATCCTTGAGTAAGATGAATGTGGAGTTGAGTAAAATGTATAGTCTTTTACACTGGGGTTGAGTTCCCTCCACACATCACAGATTCCCATTTCTTTTAGTAGCATCCGAGTCTTCCTGCTTTGGGTGTTATTTTGATGTGGAGAATTACCAGAAGCATCCCAGTATGGATTCAGTCTAAGATTGAAGTCCCCACCACATATCACTAAACCTTGAGCTTTAGTTATCATTAGGTCAAATACATTTTTATAAAATTTCCAGTTAGCCCCTGGGGGAGCATACACATTCAGCAGGGTGATATCTTCTCCCTCTAGCCGCCCAGTTACCAAACTGTATCTCCCTTCTTTATCTTTGTGTTCTGATTTTTTTTCAAATGTAATTTTGGTTGATATCAATGTCGCTACTCCCCTCCTCCTCCCTGACTTATATGAAGATGAAGAGATCATTTTAAACCCTTGTCTACTGAGTTTAGTGTGCTCCACGTCTGTTAGGTGGGTTTCTTGTAAAAATATTATTCCTGCTTTGTCTTTTTTCATTTTGTCTAGAATCTTGGATCTTTTAACTGGATTCAGGATTCCTTTTACATTATATGAAATTATTTTGGTTACACCCTGTTTCTCCATTGTGTTGTTTTGTTTATTATAACTGTGTGGTGGCCCTCTTTTGTGCTACTCAGAAACTGAAAGAACATTAAGAACAAGAAAAACATTAAGAACATAGTGTATAAAACTTTAAAACAAAAAACTGTCAAAAGAACTTCCTGAGCTGAGGTCTTTTTCAAGACCCTGGAAGAGCCTTGATGGAGTGAAGGCTCTGAGGGAAATTCCTCAAACTCTGTTACGTGTTGAGGGCCCTCTCTTACCCCTGTAAGTTGTCCCATGCTTTTAACGTGAGTTTCAGAACCCAATCCGAACTTGTAATGATTTTTTTTCCCCTTTATGCCTATACCCTGTGAAATTGTGTGCACCCTCCCACCCCCATCACAGCAAACATTCACGCAAAAACAGTATTTGTTAGTGTGAGGAGAACATGTGGATTATTGTCACATTTCTATTTTAACAAGTTTTTTTTTTATTAAAAAGACTTATTTGTTTCAAATATTATGACTGTTCCATGAAATGTTTTACCACATGCTGAATACGCATCTCCTTTAATGTTTGTTACCTTGTATGAGGGGGGTTGGATGTGCAGATTGACTCAAAAAAAAAAAAAAAAATGGTCGCTATTCCAACCTGAAAACGGACAGTTTATCCGCGACGCTCTGGCGCTGGGTTTCCCGCTGCTGGCCCGTGGATTTTGAAGGTCTTTGTGTTGTCCATGTTTGCGTTTTGATCTTCTCACTCGGGTCTGCTGCGGGTTTAAATACCGTTACCGGGAGCCCTCTTCTCGCCATGTCAGCTGTTGCTTCTTCCGCCGAATTATAGAGACATGTTTCTTCACCGTAGAAGACCCTTAACTTCGCAGGAAATGGGGTCTGAAAGCGCAGTTTCTTCTCACGTAGTACCTTTTTGGCGTCATTGTATTCCCTGCGCTTTTTAAGGACCTCCAGGGCGTAATCGTGTTCCACGAAGACTTTTCTCTCCTGGTGCATAAATCCTTTTTTCTGCCAAGCCAGTCTTACAACCTCTTGTTTTATTTTGAAAGTGGAAAATCTTACCAACACCGAACGTGGGGGCGCTTCCGCTGCTGGCCTAGCGGCTAATGAACGATGTGCCTTTTCTATGTTTAAGTCGGTGGTTTGTGGAATATCCAATTTCTCTCTTAGTAAAGATTCCACGCATTCTGCCATTGAGTTAAAACCGTTTTCGGCTCCTTCTATCAGACCATGAATTCTTATATTGTCTCTTCTCTGTCTTCCTTCTTGGTCGGCTAGCTTAGCCTCTATAGATGCTTGTCTTTTGCATAGGTCCAGCACAGAATCTTCGAGCACTTTTATTCGTTCCTCTGCTTCCAAGATTCGGTTCTCGGCCTGGTCCACTCTGCTGTTTGTCCTTTTCAATTCGTCTCTGAATTCCCGAAATTCGGCCGTAACCTCTCGGCGAAATCGTCGTAGCTCTTCAAATAGCGATTTCAGGCTAACCTTTTTGTTAGCTACCACCAGTTCCTCGTCTTCTGAACGGAGATCTTCCAGTTCAGATTCTCCAGCCGATACGTGTCCTGGCCTGGAAAATTTCAGTTTCTTCTGTTTTCCTTTAGACATGATGATTTTGTCTTTTGATTTTCACTCCTCCAAAAATCCGTTAAGTTTGATTTTCAAGGTGTTATCTTGGATTGGGTCTGAGAGCTTCAGTGTTAAGCTGCAGTCACCATGGCGTCCAGACCGGAAGTCCCCATGAATTTTTCTTTTTACACGCTTTTTGTAATCCTTTGGTTAACTATGGCTTGTTGGCAAATTTCTGTTTAAGCTTTTTCTTTACTAATGGACAATTTTTTTTTCATAAAGAGTGGTTACAATGTTCATGAATGTGTCATAGGCTTCTTTTACATCTGATACATAGACTTTTGTCCAGTCTTGCTTCAGCAGG
This sequence comes from Pholidichthys leucotaenia, assembly GCA_020510985.1. NCBI lineage: Eukaryota > Metazoa > Chordata > Actinopteri > Cichliformes > Pholidichthyidae > Pholidichthys > Pholidichthys leucotaenia. The sequence continues at coordinate 134,648,197 of CM035844.1, forward strand.
TCTTCTTTAAAAGAACTGATTGCATTTTGTGATTTGTATCTGAAAGATTTTAAAGTTTTTTCTGTACTGGCCCGCATGTGGCCATGGGTAAGTGCAAAGAATGGCAAATGGTCACTTAGATCATTTATCAATAATCCACTTTCTATTTTCTTATCAATAATATTAACAAACAGGTTATCAATAGGGGTAGCAGTGTGAACTGTGATTATACTGGGATGTGTTATTGTGGGATATAGGCTCATACTGTACACAGAATTAATGAACTCTGTAATTACATTTTGTTAAAATGGATTTAGTAAATCAATATTGAAATCTCTACAGATTACAACCATTTTCTTATTTGTTATATTATTGTACAGCTCGACTAACTTATCTTTAAATGTCTCAACGCAAGTTCCCGGCATTCTATATATACATACATCTTATAATTAGATTTTTTGTTTTATCTTGGTCAGTCTCAACAGTAACACATTCCAGAATCCCTGGTAGTGCAAAAGACATTCCATTTACAAGTTTACACCTATACAGGTCATCAATATACACAATGCAACACCACCACCCTTTTTTGAGATCTATTAATATAAAACATCTGATATCCCTCTATTGCCATCAGAGAAGCCTGCTCTTCATTGAGCCAAGTTTCAGAGACTGCGATAGCTGTAAATTTTCTATCTAGCTGTTTTAAATAGTCCTGAATCTGTGGAAAGTTTTTGTTAAGACTTCTGTTGTTGAAGTGTATTATTGATAGTTTACCATCTAATTGTGGTTCCAAGGTTGTCATAGCCAGGAGCGGCACTGGGGTTAAGCTCCCAGTGCTCATAAAATGCTCCTTATGGCGTGCGTCTCGAAAAGCCTCTGACAACTAAGTCCAACTCCTAGCCTGCCCGTGTGGTTTAGTCTCTAAGCCCGGCGGAACTGCTTTTACTAATAGGAGAAGGGGCGAGGGCGGATCTCTGGCGCCTTAAAACCAGATGCTTCGGGTAGATGGTGGCTCGTCAACCTGGGAAGGTAGCCCATCTAGGGGAAGGTAAACCCTGATTTCAAACCTCCGCTGCCTTGCGGCATACCCGGTCACGGGAAAGGCTTCGGGAGTCAACCCTGAAGAAAAATCCGGAGTCGGAGCCCCTAAGGCAGTTCTATGTTGTGCTCAACATCGTTCTGGCAGCTCCTGCAACGGCGCTGGTGCCAAACTGTAGCAGCCCTGCTGTTCCTTTGGATTCATCAGTGACGTGAAGAGGGGGGACATGCTGCATGGGAAACATCTTATCCTCCATATCTTCCTGCCCAGGCTTGAATCCTACCAACGCCCAACGCTGGAAGGTAGAACACCGGATCACTGGAGAGGACACTCCAGCTTCGCCTTTGGCGTAGACAAAACACGGGGAATGACAGTTACCGGTTATAAGCCACCGCTCAATTGGCGTAGAGCTCGGTGCCAGGGGTTATTCCCGACGGTGGGAGGGATCATCGGATCTCACTGGACAGCTACCGCCCGCCTCAAGCTGGGCAGCCCCCAGCCAATAAGGTGATGTCCCGCCACAGCTTGCTTTCTTCATTGGGTGCATGGGGATGAGGAGAAGTCCGAACAGCAGGCTGAGAACTTTCGCACCAGGCAAGACAATAAAACAAAAGAGACCAACTCTAAAACTGGGAACTTGGAACGTCCGCACTATGATGACAGGACTCGCTGCTAACCTCAAGGACATCAACGACACCAGGAAGACTGCCATCATCAATAATGAGCTGAAGAGACTGGGAGTGGATATCGCCACTCTCCAGGAAACACGGTTGGCTGACGCAGGGACACTGAGAGAGAAGGACTACACGTTCTACTGGCAGGGAAAGGGCAGTGACGAACACAGGAAACACGGAGTGGGCTTTGCAGTGAAGAACACCTTGCTGAAGATGGTGGAACCGAGCAGCACTGGCTCTGCACGACTCCTCACCCTCCGCCTGAACACCACTCAAGGCCCAGTCACCCTCGTCAGTGTGTATGCCCCAACACTGACAGCCACACCAGAGGCAAAAGACGAGTTCTACGAGAATCTCGCAACAACTGTCAGGATCGTCCCCAACTCTGAACAACTCATTCTCCTTGGAGACTTCAATGCCAGAGTGGGTGCTGACCACGACTCCTGGCCCTCCTGTCTTAGACCTTTTGGCGTGGGCAGAATGAATGACAACGGACAGCGGCTGCTCGAGTTCTGCACATATCACGATCTGTGCATCACAAACTCGTTCTTCAAGACCAAGCCCCAACACAAGGTTTCCTGGCAACATCCATGCTCAAAGCACTGGCACCAGCTGGACTTGATCCTGACCAGGCGCACCTCACTGAAGAACGTGCTAATCACCCGTTTGTTCCAGAGTGCAGATTGCGACACAGACCATTCATTGGTGTGTTGCAAGGTCAAGCTGCAGCTGAAGAAATTCCATCGTGCTAGACAACCTGGAAATGCACGGATTGACACCAGCAAGATGGCTCAACCAGAACTTGTTGAGCAGTTTGCCTCCACCTTTGAGAAGGAACTTGGTGTACCACAAGAAGGAGAATCTGCAAAGCAGAAGTGGGAAGAGCTGCGAAACACCATCCACCGCACAGCCTTGGCTACCTTTGGGAGGAAGACCTCGAAGTCACAGGACTGGTTTGATGCCAAGTTGACCGAGATGAGCCCCGTCATTGAAGCCAAGCGCTCAGCACTTGCTGAGTACAAGAAGTACCCAAACGAGAAGAATCTCCAGATTCTCAGGGCTGCGAGAAGCAAAGTTCAGCAGACTGCTCGGCGCTGTGCCAACGAGTACTGGACTCAGCTCAGCCAAGACATTCAAACCGCTGCCATAACAGGGAACATCCGTGGTATGTACGATGGCATCAAGAAAGCACTTGGTCCGGCTCAGAGCAAGACGGCCCCCCTCAAATCCTCCACTGGGGAGATGATCACAGAAAAGAACAAGCAGATGGAGAGATGGGTGGAACACTACTCCGACCTCTACTCCAGACAGAACACCGTGACACCATCAGCCCTTGATGCCATCGACTGCCTGCCATCCATGGACGAACTTGACGCCGAGCCAACCATCGACGAACTCAGCAAGGCCATTGATAGCTTGGCCGCTGGCAAGGCACCCGGCAACGACGGCATACCCCCCGACCTGATCAAGCACTGCAAGACCGCCCTACTGCTGCCATTGCATGACGTCCTCTGCCAGTGTTGGAAGGAAGGTGCCGTACCACAGGACATGAGGGACGCCAAGATCATCACCCTCTACAAAAACAAAGGGGAGAGAAGCGACTGCAACAACTACAGGGGCATCTCCCTCCTCAGTGTTGTTGGCAAAGTCTACGCACGAGTTGTTCTCGTTCGTCTACAGAAGCTTGCCGAACGTGTCTACCCCGAGTCTCAGTGTGGCTTCCGCGCCGAGCGATCGACGGTAGACATGATATTCTCCATCCGCCAACTCCAGGAGAAATGCAAAGAACAGAACATGCCCCTGTACGTCGCCTTCATCGACCTCACCAAAGCGTTCGATCTGGTCAGCAGAGAGGGCCTTTTCAAGATCCTGCCAAAGATAGGATGCCCACCAAAGTTGCAAAGCCTCATTGAATCGTTTCACACCAACATGCAGGGGATAGTGCAGCACGATGGCAACGTCTCAGAGCCATTCAACATACACAGCGGAGTGAAACAGGGCTGTGTACTTGCGCCAACCCTCTTTGGGATTTTCTTTGCTATGCTCCTGAGGCATGCCTTCAGCACAGCAACAGAGGGAATCTACCTGCACACAAGATCTGACGGCAGGCTTTTCAACCTCGCCCGCCTGAAAGCCAGAACCAAAGTACGCGAGGCTCTAATCAGAGACATGCTGTTCGCAGACGATGCTGCAGTCACAACCCACACACAGCAGGAGCTTCAGACCCTTATGGACCGCTTCTCCCAGGCATGCAAGGACTTCGGGCTTACCATCAGCCTGAAGAAGACTAACGTCTTGGCGCAAGGCACGGAAGCACCACCAACCATCACCATTGACGACTACGAGCTGGAGGTCGTGAATCAGTTCACGTACCTGGGGTCCACAATCAGCAACAACCTCTCCCTTGATACAGAGATCAACAAGAGGATTGGAAAATCAGCCTTCACACTCGCTCGCCTCACCACACGAGTGTGGGAGAATCCCAAACTCTCTGTCAAGACGAAGATGGCAGTGTACAACGCCTGTGTCATCAGCACACTGCTCTATGGGAGTGAGACGTGGACAACATACGCCCGGCAGGACTGAACTCCTTCCACTTACGCTGCATTCGCCACATCCTGGACATATCCTGGCAGGACAAAGTGCCCAACACAGGTCATCCATGGTCATCATAGACCGACGGAGGCCGACGACGACCATCTAATTGTACTTGACTTTTGAATTGCTTTTCAGTATAATATTCACAATGATTATGAATATTATTGAAGAAGTGGTTATCAGGATCAATATCATTCTCCATCTCTTGTAGTTTATGTTCAGCATAATGGCATTATGGCAAAGTTCTGTCCCGCGCCGGCCTTCCCTCCATGTTCACTCTACTCAGACAGCGCAGGCTCCGCTGGCTAGGCCACGTTCACCGTATGGAGGATGGCAGAATCCCCAAAGACGTCCTCTATGGAGAACTGGCAACTGGCAAGAGAGACGTTGGCCGCCCACAGCTGCGTTTTAGAGACGTCTGCAAGAGAGACATGAAGGCCCTGGAGATCAACACAGAGCGCTGGGAGGACCTTGCAACGGACCGCTCCAAATGGAGAGGCACCCTGACCAGACAGCTCAAGGCGGGTGAAGAGAGACTGACTGCTGCTGCAGATGAAAAAAGGACCCGCAGGAAGAACCGCCACAGACCCAGCAGCACGGAGACCACCCACAAGTACGACCTGTGTGACAGGGACTGTCATTCACGCATCGGTCTGTTCAGCCACAGGCGGTGCTGTTCCAGCAGAGTAGACGTTTAGGATTCTCTTCCATGGTCATCATAGACCGACGGAGGCCGACGACGACCATCTAATTGTACTTGACTTTTGAATTGCTTTTCAGTATAATATTCACAATGATTATGAATATTATTGAAGAAGTGGTTATCAGGATCAATATCATTCTCCATCTCTTGTAGTTTATGTTCAGCATAATGGCATATTTTCAGAGTCTGAATTTCCTCATTCTGTGTCAAATAACTTCCTCCAACTGGGGATGATTGATGTCTACTAAAGTCAGTCATAGGTTTTTTGTTTTGTTTTTTTAAAGTACATTGACACGGTATGTCACAAAAGAACTGTTCTTGCCGTGTGTGTGAATATGGCTTTTCGTAGTCTCTTAATTTTCCCAATCAGTGTTCATCTATATTTAAGTCAGCGAGATCTCTTATTATTATGGCCTTTGCTTCCTCAGGTGTTCCATTTAGTTTGATCCAAACCCTACAGTTTCTTGTCCATGTTGCTTGCATCTTGTTTTGTCTTCTCAGCATCCATGCTTGTCATGCTATTTCAGCATTAGTCTTTGTTAAATGTTCATTTAGGTAACTTCTGTTCCCCGTAGCTTTCTGGCCTACCTCAGTATGTCATTCTTTTACCCTTCTGTTCACAAAGCGCATCACAATTGATTTCTTTGTTTTATTATCCTTTCTGGGTAAAGTATGACAGGCTGAAATTGCATTTCCTTCAACCTTTATGTTTCTGCTTTCAAGGGACTGAAGCACTTGGTTTTCCAGGGAGACTGATTCACTTAGGGGAGCCTCCTCACCTCTCATTCCTGCTGTAGCATTGGCATATGATTGGTATTTAATGTCTAATCCACTAATGATTAAACCATCCATACGAGAATATTGTTCAAGATCCTCGATGTGCCGCTCCAAGTCTGCAGTTTTTTTGTCTCTTTCCTTAATTGTTAATTTCAATTCTCGGACTTCCTCCATTAGCCCTAATAGTTTAGACTGTTGATTGGCCACTTTGGTCAGTTCTTCTGACATGAAGTTCAGAGATTTTTTAATCTCTTCCATTTCCTCCTTCTTTGGTGGCATTTTTTACTGACCTGATGATAGTAGGACAGTCTCTGTTAGTGTCGCCGGTATCCGATCCAGCCGACCTTGAATCCAGCTGGGGCCTCAGCCAGCCCCCTCCGCTGCTAGTCCCACTGCTTACTGCCACTGTAATTGAGCTCCGATCCGGCTCCTGTCCAGCTGGGGCCTCGGCAGCTCCTCCGCCGAGCTCCGCTGCCCACCACCGCTGCAGCTGAACTCCGATCCTGCTCCTGTCCAGCTGGGGATTTGGTAGTTCCTCCGCTGAGCCCCGCCGCCTATTGCCATCTTCCTCGGTAGTTTCTCCACTGAGCCCCGCCGCTGTAATTGAGCTCCGATCTAGCTCCTATCCAGTTGGGGCCTCGGTAGCTCCTCCACTGAGCCCTGCCTCCTACCGCCGCTGTAGTTGAGCTCCGATCCGGCTCCTGTCCAGCTATGGTCTTGGTTAGTTCCTCCGCCGAGCCCCAATCAAAAGATGCTAAGAATCTGTGCGGGAGGCTCAGCCGTCATCTACAGCTGTTCAAGCTCTATGACAGAATAATTTTGAGCCAAGAAAATCTTCATGGAGCCACAAAATATATTCTAGCCTTAAAATGAAAGTAAAAGAGTAAAGAAGAAACTGGCTGGTTAACATAATAGGTTACCCATTTCTCTTAAATATACAACTTTTCCAAGATGCATTTCAATATTTGCTTTTTACAATTTCTGTTTGTTCTTCCGTGACAAAATTTTTCTCACAAATTTGTATTTTTTCTATTGTGTCATAAGTTTTGACTTTTTTCTCATAAATTTGCAACTTTTGTCTTTTAAATTTGCAGCTTTTTGTGTAAATTTTTAGTATTTTCTAACATAAATTTGCAACTTTTTTCATGTAAGTTTGTGACTTTTTTCCTGTAACTCATTTCTCCTAAATAACTTTTTTCCTTAAAATTTTTTTTTCTCCATCGGAAATGTGCCATTTTTTTCTCATAAATCTAGACTTTTTCTTGCAAATGTGAAACTTTATTGAGAATTTGATGCAACTCAATGATTTTTTTCAATAAATTTGCATCTTTTTCATCCAAATTTACAACATTTTTATATAGATTTGTGAGGGTTTTTTTTTAACCAATCCCTGCTTTAAATCATCTATCTATTTGGGCTGTACCTCAAAAACAGTGTTTTCACATCAGATAAACATGTAAGAAAAGCAAGAGAAGGCATACAGCATAAGCACCACTTTAAACACAAACACAATTAAAGCACTGATTTTATAAAGCCACCTACTGCATGACTGAGGCTTCCTTTATTACTTTCAGCTTGCGGTAAGGGGATCTGCTGAAGTGGCTGATGGTTTCTGGAGGAGGACGTGGAGACTTTGGACTCAGAAGAAGATTGCTGGGGATCAGTCATGGACTCTGAGGCCTGTTTCTGATCCTGTGGCCTGGTCTGGACCTTCTTGACTTCCTGGCTTTGAGGATGAGGTCCCAAGACCTGACCCACCTGGAAGTAAGGATAGCGCAGGGCCTAGCCAAGGAGAGCAATGAAGATCATTATTTTGACCTTTCTGTGAACATTCAACATTATGACACAAGTAACACTAGAGGATTTGAAAGTGACACGCTAATCAAAATGAGATAATCAAGGTGATTGTGTAAACCAATCCATTTTTTTTATTTTAAATGTGAAAGCACAACCTCTCCCTCCTTAAAGGTGTTTACTCCTCAAGGCCCGAATGTCTCTTGGGAATGTACACAATGTCTAAAGGCCAAAGTCTGAGGATAACACAAGCAGGGAGAATGAACTGTGCTTTGTTTAGTGGAGTAAAAGAGTAGGATGACAAAGCTGATGCCATGTTAGTATTGGAAGTACAGTCAATTTGACAGTGGAAATAAATAGTCTACACACCCCTGTTCAAACGCCAGGTTTTTGTAATGTAAAAAATTAGACCAAGATAAATCATTTCAAAACTTTTTTCCACCATTAATGTGACCTACAACCTGTACAAGTCAATTGAAAAACAAAGTGAAATATTTTAAGGGGAAAAATAAAAAAATTTACACTAATCTGGTTGCATACAGTGGTGTGAAAAAGTGTTTGCCCCTTCCTGATTTCTCATTTTTTTGTAAGTTTGTCACACTTAAATGTTTCAGATTATCAAACAAATTTAAATATTAGACAAAGATAACACAAGTAAACACAAAATGCAGTTTTTAAATGAAAGTGTTTATTATTAAGGATAAAAAAATCCAAGCCGATATGGCCCTGTGTGAAAAAGTGATCCCCCCCCCCCAACAACATACATAAATTAACTGTGGTTTATCACATCTTTGGAAAGCTGAGTTCAATTTCTCTAGCCACACCCAGGCCTGATTACTGCCACACCTGCTCTCAATCAAGAAATCACTTAAATATGACCTGCCTGACAAAGTAAAGTAGATCAACAGATCCTCAAAAGCTAGACATCATGCTATAATCCAAAGAAATTCAGGAACAAATGAGAAACAAAGTAATTGAGATCTGTCAGACTGGAAAAGGTTATAAAGCCATTTCTAAAGTTTTGGGACTCCAGCAAACCACAGTGAGAGCTATTATCCACAAATGGTGAAAACATGGAACAGTGGTGAACCTTCCCAGGAGTGGCAGGCCGACCAAACTCACCCCAAGAGTGCAGCGACGACTCATCCAAGAGGTTACAAAAGGCCCCACAACAACATCCAAAGAACTGCAGGCCTCACTTGCCTCAGTTAAGGTCAGTGTTCATGATTCCACCATAAAAAGAGACTGGGCAAAAATGGCCTGCAGTTCCAAGGCGAAAACCACTGCTGAGCAAAAAGAACAGAAAGGCTTGTCTCAGTTTTGCCAGAAAACATCTTGATGATCCCCAAGACTTTTGGGAAAATACTCTGTGGACTGATGAGACAGAAGTTGAACTTTTTGGAAGGTGTGTCCCATTACATCCGCCGTAAAAGTAACACAGCATTTCAGAAAAGGAACATCATACCAACTGTCATGAACTGAGCCGGTGTTGTCCTGTAGGCTCGGTTCTGACCGTTCTCTGTGGCTCAAGTATCGGGTTGTTTATGTATTGTGTTATCTTTTGAGTTCTTGTTGTTTTTAAGTCTTTGTTCCTTTTCTTTTCCGTGCTTGTAGCCACCGCTCTGGCCGGCGGCTGTTAGGCAGCCTCTTTGACCTGCATTCGTGTGGGCATTGTCTAACACTCACCGGTCTGACCACGTCCCTTCTCTCTTGACAGCCAGCTGATTCCTCCCCGGTAATTGTCATTCTGTGCCTCGCCCAGGTGCTCCCAATTTGTGGTGCCAGCAATGCTTGTACTTAGGCGGCCTTTGCCAGTCAAGCATTGCTGGATCATTGTGCATATCATACGGACGTTAATCGCCGTATGGACGTTCGTGTCAAGGAAGTTGTGTGTGTTCCGCACCGTTGCTGTTCCCCTCGGTGTGTGTAGTGCTCCTGGGATCCTCGGACTTCTCTGACTGCTCCGGTTCTGTGAGTTAAAAACTGTTTGCACTTTTCTCCCAGCCGTGTCAGGTCAGCTGCCACGCCTCGGTTTCCTTGCTCAGTTCTCTACCCTTTACTGTTGAGCGTCCTGGAGGACTCCTTGTTCCCCGAGCATTTATGTTGTTTGAACTGTTTGCATTTTCCTTTTGTTCAATAAATGTATGTGTGGTGTAATCTGTGCGTAAATCCATTCATCCTTCTCCTCCTCCATGCGCTGCGTAAAAGCGCACGGGGAGGCTTGTGACACCAGCAGTAAAATATGGTGGTGGTAGTATGATGGTCTGGGGCTGTTTTGCTGCTTGAGGACCTGGAAGACTTGCTGTGGTAAATGGAACCATGAATTCTGCTGTCTACCAAAAAATCCTGAAGGAGAATGTCCGACTATCTGTTTGTGACCTCAAGCTGAAGCACACTTGGGTTCTGCAGCAGGACAATGATCCAAAACACACCAGCAAGTCTACCTCTGAATGGCTTAAGGAAAACAAAATGAAGACTTTGAAGTGGCCTCATCAAAGTCCTGACCTGAATCCGACTGAGATGCTGTGGCATGACCTTAAAAAGGTGGTTCATGCTCGAAAACCCTCCAACGTGGCTGAATTACAACAATTCTGCAAAGATGAGTGGGCCAAAATTCCTCCACAGTGCTGTGAAAGACTCATTGCTAGTTATCACAAATGCTTGATTGCAGTTGTTGCTGCTAAGGGTGGCCCAACCAGTTATTAGATTTAGGGGGCAATCACTTTTTCACACAGGGCCATGTAGGTTTGGATTTTTTTTACCCTTAATAATAAACACCTTCATTTAAAAACTGCATTTTGTGTTTGTGTTATCTTTGTCTAATATTTAAATTTGATGATCTGAAACATTTAAGTGTGACAAACATACAAAAAAAATGAGAAATCAGGAAGGGGGCAAACACGTTTTCACACCACTGTAAATATTCCGACCCTTAAAGTAATTGTTGCAGCACCTTTGGACTTTGTTACAGCACTTGATCTTTTTGAACAGGAGTTTATCAGTGTGGCACATCTTGATGTGACAATATTTGCCCACTCTTCTTTGCAAAAATGATCCTAATCTGTCAGATTGTGAGGGCATCTCCTGTGCACAGCCCTCTTCAGATCACCCCACAGATGTTCATTTGGATTCAGGTCTGGACTCTGGCCGGGCCATTTCAAAACCTTAATCTTCTTCTGGTGAATCCATTCTTTTGTTGATTTAGATGTGTGCTTTGGGTCATTGTCGTGCTGAAAGATACTATAACAGCTGAACTTTATTTGGGGTTAATCAGAGGCACTTTAAATGGTGGCAGGTGTGTGCTGACTCCCATTTAACATGAGTTTGAATGTGATTGGTTAATTCTGAACACAGCCACATCCCCAGTTATAACAGGGTGTGCATATTTATGCAACCAGGTTACTGTAAGTTTTTTAGTTTTTATTTTTCTCCTTAAAAGACTTGAATTTGTTTTTTAATTGGGTTGTACAGGTCATAGTTCACATTAATGGTGGAAAAAGTTTTGAAATGATTTATCTTGGTCTCATTTTTTTACATCACAAAACCCTGGCATTTGAACAGGGGTGTGTAGACTTTTTATATCCACTGTAGTGTGGTGAGTGCTGCACTGTAATGGAAATTGCTTCTCTGAGGACACTAAGGATTATACTCTCTCTAGAAAAGCCAAAGAAACGTAGCGCTGATTATGATCTACCTGTACAGCAGTGGGTCTTTTTTTCGGGTCCCACTGTAGAAGATCTCTCATCAGGGTGATGGCCTCATTGCTGGCATTTGGAATAAGAGTCTTCAGGTGAGTCGGCACACACTGGGGAAAGCGAAAGTTCATGGCAGCTGCTAAGTGGTAGCCCTCTGGCCAATCCGTCTATTAAAGAGCACAATTAAATTAATTGACAGTGTTATTCTTTCAATTAGTCAGCAGTTCACCAGTCAGAATAGGCATGGCATAATAATTTTCTTTATAAACGTTTTAGACAAATGCTACTGGGCCAAATTAGGTTAACAAAGACATATAAACAGTTAATATGCTTGCTCACATTGATATTAATTATTCTATAAACAAAGATTGTCTGAAAAGCAAATTATTTATTCTCCACTGCTTATTTCCATGAAGAATATATCATAATAATGTAAATATACTGTATATGTGTGTGTGTATGTATGCATGTATGTAATGTTTTCTGTTTTATCAGGAATGCCGCATGTTTACTAACACCTACAGCAAAAAAATTAATTTAAAGTCATTGAACATGTCATACGGTTATGCATCTTGCATTAAACTTCCTTTGTACACTGTTGATTACAAAAAAATCTATAATAAATCTTCAAATCTCTGTACATTTTCAAGGCCAGTGTAAACTTTAAAGAACTACATATTAGAGTAATGAAAAAAAAATTCTCTGATGGGGTTAGAACAAAAAAAAACTACAGTTACTTAAACCACACGGAGAGAAACATTGCTGTACATAATATTTGTTTTCCATTGATAAGTTTTTATAGAGGACACATAAAACACAAAAGTGTTCAAAACGAACAACTGTGAGCATTATTTACATTTTTAAAAATGCAAATTTTATATAATTGTTATTGGGGCACCTCTAGTTTAAGTTTTCAATGAATAAACATCTAAGCTAACCTTTCCACTCAGTTTCCTCTCACCTTTTTGACAGTGCCCAGGACCTGACAGATCTTAAAGATCTCATCCACCTCACTGTTCCCAGGAAAAAGAGGTCTGAGAGTGTAGAGTTCAGCCATGATGCAGCCCACTGCCCACAGGTCAATAGGAGAGCTATAAGTAGATGACCTGAGCAGAACCTCTGGAGCTCGGTACCTTTGATACACAAAATCCAGCCAATTAAAAGCCACAGTGAAAAATATGTATCTGTGTAGTCAAAACAAAGAATAAAAGAAATATCACAGTGCAATTTTAATAGCTCACTTTAATTGATGTACTTTTTTAAATGTCTAGAAAGTCTTCTCACCATCTAGTTGATACATAATCTGTGTAAGGAGGTTTGGAACGGATCTCTCTGGCCAGTCCAAAATCTGCTATTTTGACCAATTCTGGGCCCATGCACAACAGGTTCTCTGGCTTCATGTCTCGATGAAAGAAACCTGTACAGTAGTTTAAATGTAATCCATTAAAAGATGCCTAAAAACTTGATATAAAGGTAGTTCATACTTAAATGCTCTGCACTGGTATTTTAAATCTATTACAAAAGTTAGGTAGCAACACATTATTTTAGTATAGTAATTCTGACAGACCACAAGAAAATATTTTCTTTGCCTGCAACACTGACAGACCCTATGTACACACTTCAGCTATTATGCAGTGGCCATGTGATTTGGACTTGTATTACAGTAGCACTATGTAAGATCTTTAGTTTAAAATAATGTTTCCACAGTTATTTTGATAGCACATCAACCTCTGATCAGGTGAAGGTCACTTCTCCCACAGCCTTAGTACAGTATGTCTACATTTCCTGCAACAGCTCTGTTTTTGGTAGGAACACTGAAAGGACTACAACTATGGCAACTATAACCTCAGTCCCTACAGCCAATCACAGGGCAAAACAATGTTTCTTTAGAGCTATAGCATTCAAAAATTAATAGGAAGTATAGAGGCCCTTGCTTTGAATGACTTCAGCACATCTGTGCCCACAGGACATCACTAGTTTCTCACACAGCTCTGGTTTGATCTTGGTCCATTCTTTTTGTAGTCTCTTCCACAGTTCACTAACTGTTGTGGGTTTCTTAGCCATTACTTTGTTGGCAAGGATTTTCCAGAGATTCTCTATGAGGTTTAGATCTGGACTCTGGGCTGGCCATTTCATTGTTTCAATATTGTTAGATTCAAGGGACTGTTTAACCCGTTTTGCAGTGTGACAGGGGGCATTGTCTTGCATGAAAATTACAGGCTGATTGAGAGACAACTGCAGTGAAGGAGCTGCATGTTGCCAAAGGATGTTCATGTAAACATTTGCATTCACCCTGCCATGTAATTGTAGAGGAGGCCCAACTCCTGCTGCAGAAAACATCCTCCAAAATAGAAAAGCACTCAGAGCGCATACCTCCACCAAGGCTCCTTCTGTCCCTCATGGATCACCTCCAAAATGTAATGGGTTTGTGTGTAGGCCACGAGCCAGTTCTGGTGAAAATTGCATCAGTGTCTAACCAGTAGTTTTGGAGGATTCTTGCTAACACACTGTGAGAAGACAAGAGCCTTTGGTGCAGGTATGCCTTCTCGGATCATCATCAAAATTTAACATGTTCATCCTTGGCCCAAGGGCTACCTCTTGTGAGATTTTCACTAAAATCCATACATTAGTTTTGAAATATTCTGCTAACACACTGTGAGAAGAGCCTTGGCGGAGGTATGCATTTTCAGATCATCACCAAAATGATATGGGTTCCTCTCTAGGCCAAGGACCACCTCTGGTGAAAATTTCATCCAAATCCATCCCATAGCTTTCATGGAATCCTGCTCCAAAAATACAAACAAGGTCCTTGATGGAGGTATGCACTCTCAGATCATCACCAAAATTTAATGGGTTCATCCTTGGCCCAAGGGCTACCTCTGGTGAGATTTTCACCAAAATCCGTACAGTGTTTTTTTTTTGTGTAATCCTGCTAACAGATAAACAAACAGACAAACCACCCCGATTATATTACTTCCTTGGCGGAGGTAACTACAACACTTCCTCCTTCAAATTTAACTGACTTCTTTACACACTTTGGATTCAGTCTTTCTCCAGTTTGATGCCGAAATATTGTTTCCCAAACTGATTACTCTCATCACTGAAGTGCACTCTGGACCAGTTCTCCTCTATCCACACAACATGCTCCTCAGCAAAGGCAAGTCTAGCCTTTTTATTCTTTCTGCTGATGAGAGGTTCGGTCACTGCAGAGTGAGCTTTTGAGTCTAAATTGTCTTAAACACACAGACACTGTGTGCTGAGACAGATCCTTGCCCTGTTCAACAGTGAATTGGCGAGCAATTTTAGCTGCAGCGCTGAACCACTTCCCCAGTGAGTCTTTACATAATCCTGTCCCCCAAACCAGAGCAGTGTGAGAAACTAGTGATGTCCTGTGGGCGCAGATGTGCTGAAGTCATTCAAAGCAAGGGCCTCTACACTTCCTATTGATTTTTGAATCCTATAGCCCCCCAAAAAACATGGTTTAAATCTTATCTTCTGACATGGTGGTCACTGTTCTCTAATTACCTCCACCAAGGAGGTAATGTAATCAGGGTGGTTTATCTGTTTGTTTGCCTGTTAGCAGGATTACGCAAAAACTAAAGTACAGATTTTGGTGAAATTTTCACCAGAGGTAGCCCTTGGGCCAAGGATGAACCCATTAAATTTTGGTGATGATCTGAGACTGCATACCTTCACCAAGGACCTTGTTTGTATTTGTGGAGCAGGAATACACAAAAACTACTGGATGGATTTGGATGAGATTTTCACCAGAAGTGGTCCTTGGGCTAGAGAACATTTTGGTGATGATCCGAGAATGCATATCTCCACCAAGGCTCTTATCTTCTCACAGTGTGTTAGCAAGAATCCTCCAAAACTACTGGATAGACTTTGATGCAATTTTCACGAGAACTGGCTCGTGGCCTACACACGAACATATTACATTTTGGAGGTGATCCATGGGGGACAGAAAGAGCCTTGGTGGAGGTATGCACTCTCTTGAGTGCTTCTCTAGTTTTGCTCACTGTTTTTTTTTTTTACAAAATAAATGTCTGTGTTGACGTGCCTTGGTTATTTAAAAAAAATCATGCTAGTACAGCTATGGTATAGCCACAGCTGATATTCTGTCAAATTCTGAACAAAGATTAACATATTTTAGAATAAATCAAGTACTAATACATTGTTCTCTAATTTTGAGCTCCACTGTATATACTGTATTAGAGTTTTATTCAATATATTCTGAAGTTGGGCAATTTGGTTGAGCAGTGGTTAGCATTGTGGAAGCACAATAAGGTCACGGGATCAATTCCACCCTTGACCATCGTGGGTTTGATCCCACCCCCTGACCATCGGTGACCCTTCTGTGTGGAGTTTGCATGTTCTCCCCATGTCTGCATGGGTCTACTCTGGTTTCCTTCCACAGGCCAAAATCATGTAAGTTATGAGGGGGGCCCGAAAAGTTCATGGTGGTCAAATTTGACCAAATGTGGTTTATTTTTCAACATAGTCTTCCCTTCGGTCCACGCACTTCTTCCACCGGTGTTGCAGCGCTTGGATCCCTGCAGTTGAAAATTAAACCACATTCGGTTAAATCTGATTACCATGAACGTTTCAGCCCCCCTCCCCTCATAGGTTAATTGGAGACTCTAAAATGGCTCTAGGTGTGAATGGTGAAGGGATTGGCGCCACACCTTGGCTGCCTCATCCATCCAGGTGGATGCCTTGAATTTTCCTCTGGGATTAATGAAGTATACAAAAAAAGTTCATTCAATGTATTCCCAGATTCCACTTCACTATATTCTGAAGTGTTTTGTGTGCGTGTGTGATTGAGTTTCATTCAATATATTCTGCAATTCATTCAATATATTCTAAGCTTTTCTTTGTAATATTTTTTTCCTGAACAGCTTGCCATAAATAAAATATATTACTGGACACCACAGTCATCCAAATGGCTAGATGATTACTTTGGACCCATAAAAAAAAATTTATAGTATTTTTTTCATCAATACATTACTTTTTTGAAGAATATAGACTTTTATTCGGCACCTTTTAAATATTTTGTTGATGTATTATTTTTAAAATAATATTTGTTTTCATTAAAATACTATCTAGTGCACTTTTTACTTAAAAAAACTGCAAAATATGCAAAAGTCTTAAACTAAAAAGGAAAACTATACTTGGCATCAAGTAAAAAAAAAAAAAAGCATATTTCCCCATCACAATTTTTTAAAAGGAAATGTGGCTTTTGATTAATTAAGGTTCTTCATCTTTTGGCTGCTCCCCTGTTCAGGATTGCCACAGTGGATCATGGGTATACATACTTAATTTGGCAAGGATTTTATGCTAGATGCTTTTCCTGACAAGCCCTCCCCATTTACCCAGGCTTGGGACTAGAATAAGGTGTACAATGGCTTGTGCTCCCCCTGAGGCTGAGTAATCAAGTTTCCTTTCTGTTATGCTGAGCACCAAGCTAGAAGGTGGAAAGTATCATTTTTTTTTATGGTCTTTGGTATGACCTGGGCAGGGCTGGAACCTCTCAGCTGTGGGGCAAATGCTCTACCACTAGGCCACCACTCCAATTGAGGACAACTTAAGAAAATGCTATGTCTGGTGTCACAGGTTCAAATATTTAAAAACATTTCAATAGAATTTATCTAACCCTGTTAACATATCTAGTAGACATACAAAATAAACACATCTACATTTGGAACATATCAGATGTGATCACGTGAAGAATCACATCCAAATTAACAAGCTACAGAAGTGAAGAATGACAGAGAAAGCTTTCTCTTACCATGCTTATGCACAAAAGCCAACCCAGATAGCACTTGAAACATGATGTTCCTAATTTCATTCTCTGAGAACATCTTAGTCTCTCTATAACAGCACACCACAGCAGGAAAGATGCATGAAGGAAAGGATAAAAGAAGTTAAGAACAGTCTGGAAAAGTGCATGCATTTGGATATGTGGAAGCATTTACAGTGGGGTAAAAAAGTATTTAGTCAGCCACCAATTGTGCAAGTTTTCCCACTTAAAAGGTGAGAGAGGTCTCCAATTTTCATCATAGGTGTACCTCAACTATGAGAGACAAAATGAGAAAAAATAATCCAGAAAATCACATTGAAGGATTTTTAATGAATTAATTGGTAAATTCCTCAGTAAAATAAGTATTTGGTCACCTACAAACAAGCAAGATTTCTGGCTCTCACAGACCTGTAACTTCTTCTTTAAGAGGCTCCTCTGTCCTCCACTAGTTACCTGTATTAATGGCACCTGTTTTAACTCATTATCAGTATAAAAGACACCTGTCCACAACCTCAAACAGTCACACTCCAAACTCCACTATGGCCAAGACCAAAGAGCTGTCAAAGGACACCAGAAACAAAATTGTAGACCTGCACCAGGCTGGGAAGACTGAATCTGCGATAGGTAAGCAGCTTGGTGTGAAGAAATCAACTGTGGGAGCAATTATTAGAAAATGGAAGACATACAAGACCACTGATAATCTCCCTCGATCTGGGGCTCCATGCAAGATCTCACCCCATGGGGTCAAAATGATCACGAGAACGGTGAGCAAAAATCCCAGAACCACATGGGGCGACCTAGTGAATGACCTGCAGAGAGCTGGAACCAAAGTAACAAAGGCTACATCAGAAACACACTACGCCGCCAGGGACTCAAATCCTGCAGTGCCAGACGGTGTCCCCCCTGCTTAAGCCAGTACATGTCCAGGCCCGTCAGAAGTTTGCTAGAGAGCATTTGGATGATCCAGAAGAGGATTGGGAGAATGTCATATAGTCAGATGAAACCAAAATAGAACTTTTTGGTAAAAACTCAACTTGTCGTGTTTGGAGGAGAAAGAACACCATACCTACTGTGAAGCATGGGGGTGGAAACATCATACTTCGGGGCTGTTTTTCTGCAAAGGGACCAGGACGACTGATCCGTGTAAAGGAAAGAATGAATGGGGCCATGTATCGTGAGATTTTGAGTGAAAACCTCCTTCCATCAGCAAGGGCATTGAAGATGAAACGTGGCTGGGTCTTTCAGCATGACAATGATCCCAAACACACTGCCCGGGCAATGAAGAAGTGGCTTCGTAAGAAGCATTTCAAGGTCCTGGAGTGGCCTAGCCAGTCTCCAGATCTCAACCCCATAGAAAATCTTTGGAGGGAGTTGAAAGTCTGTGTTGCCCAGTGACAGCCCCAAAACATCACTGCTCTAGAGGAGATCTGCATGGAGGAATGAGCCAAAATACCAGCAACAGTGTGTGAAAACCTTGTGAAAACTTACAGAAAATGTTTGACCTCTGTCATTGCCAACAAAGGGTATATAACAAAGTAGTGAGATGAACTTTTGTTATTGACCAAATACTTATTTTACTGAGGAATTTACCAATTAATTCATTAAAAATCCTTCAATGTGATTTTCTGGATTTTTTTTTTCTTATTTTGTCTCTCATAGTTGAGGTATACCTATGATGAAAATTGGAGACCTCTGTCACCTTTTAAGTGGGAGAACTTGCACAATTGGTGGCTGACTAAATACTTTTTTACCCCACTGTACATGTGTGTATTTGCATTTACACATACCTAAGTTTGCATGTTTTTTTAACTGTTTTGTTCCTAATTTTGCCCAAATGAAAATGCTTTTGCATCAATAAATGCTTTTCAAATTGCATGCAAATATATGAAGCATCCACACATCCTTTCTGTACAGAGTGGTGATGAGTACCTAAGAGTTCAGTTGTTGATGAAGCAAAGCAGTGCAGGAGGGCTCTCATACTACAAGAAATGTCAAACTGTAATAGTCATCTGTAATATTTATTTCTGATTGTAATACTTAATTTACATTGGCTTCACATCTTAATGGTTGAATTGTGCTTTTAAATATAAGTATTTTGACACTGTAAGTGTTCAGTAAATCTTGCAGTATGAAACCACTCTTGCACATGTTCCAGTCCAAAGGGAATGCAGGTCACCTACCATTTTTGTGAATAAACAACAGCCCTTGCAAAATCTGAAAGCTTATGTTTCTTATGATTGACTCGGGAAACAATTTTTTTCTGCAAATATAAAATGATATAATTTTTGTAAGCCACTTTTGTACTCTCTCTTGCACACGCACACAGATTCACACATAGTAACTGTTTAATGTCAAATTAATTCAACTACTAATCTGATTTCTCTGATTTTATGTGTTTGATAACAAATTTTTATCTACGTATCAAGGCTTTCCAGCAAACTCACAGCCATGCTGTAATGGCCACAGTGTAAAACAGGCCAATGTGTGTGCAACATTGGTAGAGGTTTGTGTTGTGAAGTGCAGTGTTTCTCCACTTACCTGTCCTTCATAAGCTGGTATAGGTTCTCCTTCATGTACTCAAAGACGAAGTACAGGTGGTCATTCTCCCTGATGACTTCCTTTAGTTTGACCACATTGGCATGGTTCAGCTTCTTCAGTGACTGTGTGCACAAGTTGAACACAAATGCTGATTATTGGTCCTTATTTCTTCAATATGTGAAGATGCTGAGTTTCTAAAGCCTGTACACAGAGCCAGAAAGAGGTGCGGGAGTGTAATTCCCATTAAGACTACTTAATTTAAATTTTCTGAAAGGTAAAGGGATTGTTTTAATTCAATATTGGTCTAAGGAGATATGGTCTGAGGAGGCAATGGACGCTCTAAAGGACTGTTTTGAAATCACTGCCTGGGAGCAGCTCTGCAATCTACATGGCGAGGACATCGACGGCCTCACTCACACCATCACGGACTACATCAACTTCTGTGTGGACAACACCATACCCACCAAGACCATACGGTGTTGCTCAAACAACAAACTCTGGATCAACCCTGACATAAAATCACTACTGAGAGAAAAGAAAAGGATCTTTAGGTTGGGGAACAGGGAGATGCTGAAGTCCGTACAGAGGGAGCTAAGGAGGAAGATCAGAGAAGGCAAGGACAGCTTCAGGAAGAAGATGGAGGACAAGCTGCAACAGAGCGACATCAGCGGGGTCTGGAGAAGCCTCAAAACCATCTCTGGGCTCCAGAATACCTCCTCCACGGCCGCGGGGGGCAGGGAGTGGGTGAACAATCTGAACCTGTTTTTTAATAGGTTTTTTTTTTTTTTTTTTGTTACTTATTTGTACCCGTAGGTAGACTTGGTTTGCAGTCTGGCGACAAGCCACCGGCTGCTGGTTGCTGCGTGCGCGAGCGCCCTAAACCTACATGTTTTTGGTGTGCGGGAGGAAATCGGAGAAATCCCGGAGTAAACCCGCGCAACACGGGGAGAACATGCAAACTCCACACAGCTCACTGGTGGTCGGGGGCTGGGATCGAACCCACGATCTCATGATCCCCGCGATCCCCCGGCCGAGGGTAAAACTGTGCTGCCACAGTGCTAAACCACTGCGCCACCATGCAGCCCAAGGTTTGACCAATCGCCCTCCCCTCCGCCTGCGCAACAACCACTGCTGCCTCTACCATCATCGAGACCTGCTGTCCACCCCCCCTCCACCAACACACCCCCCCCCCCACTCCCAGCACACAGCCCCCCCAGCCCCAACCTGACCCTCACTAAGACCCAGGTGAAGGCAGAGCTGAGGAAGATCAAGGCGAGGAAGACCTCGGGTCCGGACTGCATCAGCACAAAGCTCCTCAAGTCCTGCGCAGACCAGCTGTGTGGGATTGTGGAGCACATCTTCAACCTGAGCCTGAAGCTGGGGAGCATACCACAGTTGTGGAAAACATCTTGTGTTGTACCCGTACCAAAGACTTCCCACCCCAGAGACCTGAACAGCTACAGACCAGTGGCCCTGACGTCTCACCTGATGAAGACCCTGGAGAGACTGCTCCTTGTTCACCTACGCCCCCTGGTGGGATCAGCGATGGATCCACTCCAGTTCGCCTACCAGCATGGCATCGGGGTGGAGGATGCAGTGATCTTCCTCCTGCACCATTCCCTGTTCCACCTAGAGAAGCCTGGGAACACGGTGAGGATCATGTTCTTTGACTTCTCCAGTGCTTTCAACACCATCCAACTGGTGATCCTGAGGCACAAGCTGCTGTGCACAGGGGTGGATCAGCACCTGTCATCGTGGATCCTGGACTACCTCACAAACCGGCCACAGTTTGTGAGAACCCGGGATTGTGTGTCCAATACGATCATCGGCAGTACGGGGGCCCCCCAGGGAATGGTTTTGGCTCCCTTCCTGTTCACCCTTTATACTGCAGACTTCTCACACAACACAACACACTGCCATCTACAAAAGTTCTCTGACGACTCTGTGATCATTGGCCTCATCTCCAACGGAGATGAAGCTGAGTACAGAGGACTTATCCAGGACTTCGTGGACTGGTGCCATCGGAACTGCCTCCAGATCAACGCAAGAAAAACTAAGGAACTGGTGGTGGACTGCCGCAGGAAAGGACAACCCCTCACAGCACCAGTAAACATCCAGAGAACAGACATTGAGATGGTGACATCCTACAAGTACCTGGGTGTTCATTTGAACAATAAACTAGATTGGTCACACAATACCAATGCACTCTACAAGAAGGGACAGCACAGGCTGTTCCTACTGAGGAGGCTCAGGTCTTTTGGTGTACAAGGGGTGCTCCTGAAGACCTTCTACGATTAGGTGGTGGCATCAGCCATCACTTTTGGAGTGGTCTGCTGGGGCAGCGGCATCACAGCAGCCGACAGGAAGAGACTGAACGGAGGAGATAGGAGAGAGAAGGATGGTGGCTAAGCTGTCATCTCTGCTGGAGTCCGAGTCCCACCCTATGCAGGACATGCTGAATGCACTGAGGAGCTCATTTAGCAGTAGGCTACATCATCCTAGGTGTGCGACCGAGAGGTTTCGCAGGTCCTTCCTACCTACGGCTGTCAGACTTTATAACCTAAGCAGGGCTGCTCGCAGAGATTGTAAAAAAAAAAAAAAAAATGTTACGACCTAATAGTATTGAATGCATACACAAAATCGTCCCCCTCCAGTATACAACTAGGACAATATCAATCGCTACGGAGGGTGACAACATGTATGGGTACATACATATTCATACTATGTGGGGTAACTAAACAGACTGTTATGCTGTTTATTCCATCTAGCTACAATGCTCCACACTGTGTATATACAGTATATATATATATATACAGTATATATATACTGCTCAAAAAAAATAAAAGGAACACTTTTTAATCTGAGTAAGTTTTGGAGTGTTTTGAATTCAGCCCTCTGTAGGTTGTAGGTTGATAATTTTCATTTCCATCAAAAGATGTGGCATCTTTTCATTCTTAACACATTATCCAGTCCATATCAGTGTAGATATCCAGCTTATTCTTTCCCATTAAAATCTGATGTGTTTTCAAAGTGTTCCTTTTTATTTTTTTGAGCAGTATATTTACTGTATAAATTTATATGTACATATGTAAGTTAGGCTAATTGGCATCAAAACTGGGGATTCTAAATTATCCTTAGGTATGACTGTGAGAGTGAATGGTTGTATGTCTCTCTGTGTTGGCTCTGCGATGGTCTAGGGTGTACCCTGCCTCTCGCCCAAAGATGCTGGGATAGGCTCCAGCCCCACCGTGACCCGAAAAGGATTAAGTGGAAGAAGATGGATGGATGGCTGGATGGCTGGATGGATGGATGGATGTATATTCACTGCTCTTATTTTCGTATCTTCTAAATTATTGCTCTGAGTGTTGCTATCCCTGTGCTGTTGCAAACCTGGAATTTCCCCATTGTGGGACTAATAAAGGCTTATCTTATCTTCAAAATATTTCCTGTGCCATTCTAGAATTGGACAATTTATGCTTCAAAATGGTAAAAAAAAAAGACTATTAATTTTATGTTAAAAGTAGTCATACTTATAATAACTAACCACTTAATTTTATGATAAGACTTGCTATATTAATTTAAGCAACGTTTAAAACTTACGCGGTGGGGGGTTTGCATGCCCGAGTGATCCCAGGAACTATGTTGTCTGGGGCAATTTGCCTCTGGTAGGGTCACCCAAGACAAACTGGTCCTGGGTGAAGGGCCAGACTAAAAGCAATCCAACGTGCTCTCATGATGAATGCTAGAACAAGGATTCAGTGGATCCGCCCGGTATGAGGTTACTGGGGCCCCACCCTGGAGCCAGGCCTGGGGGAGAGGCTCAACGGCTAGCGTCTGGTGGCCAGGTTTCCACCCATGGGACCCGGCCGGGCTCAGCCCGAAGGAGTTACATGGGTCCGCCCTCCAGTGGGCTCACCACCTGCAGGAGGGACCATGGGGTCTGGTGCTACGTGTATCAAGTGGCGGTCAAAGGCGGAGACCTTGGCGGTCTGATTTCAGGCTTCCTAAACTGGCTTTTGGAACATGGAATGTCACCTCTCTAGTGGGGAGCCTGAGCTGGTGCATGAGGTTGAGAGATACCAGCTAGACATAGTCCGCCTCACCTCAACACACAGGTCCAGTTCCACAACCAGTCTTCTGGAGAGGGGATGGAGCTTGGCCTACTCTGGAGTTTCCCCAGGTGAGAGGCGATGAGCAGGGGTGAGTGTTCTTGTATCCCCTCACCTTGCTGCCTCTATATTGGAGTTTTCCCCAGTGGACAAAAGGGTTGTTTCCCTGTGCCTTCGGGTTGGGAAACGGGTCCTGATCATCATTTGTGCCTATGCACCAAATGATGGTTCAGAGTACCCACCCTTTTTGGAGTCTCTGGCTCGGGTGCTGGAGAGTGCTCCTCTCTTGGGAGACTCCATTGTCCTACTGGGAAACTTCAGTGCGCTCGTGGGCAACGACAGTGAAACCTGGAGGGGGTGATTGGGAAGAACGGCCTGCTCGATCTAAACCCAAGTGGTATTCAGTTATTGGACTTCTGTGCTAACCGCAGTTTGTCCATAACGAACACCATGTTCAAGCATAAGGGTGTCCATATGTGCACCTGGCACCAGGACATCCTAGGTCACAGGTCGATGATCTATTTTGTTATCATGTCATCAGACCTGCAACCGTATGTCTTGGACACTCGGCTAAAGAGAGGTGCAGAGCTGTCAGCTGATCACCACCTTGTGGTGAGTTGGATCCAATGGCAGGGGAGGAAGCCATTCAGACCTGGTAGACCCAAACGTATAGTGAGGGTGTGCTGGGAATGTCTGGCTGAAGCCCCTGCCCGGGAGGTCTTCAACTCCCACCTCTGGAAGAACTTCGACAACATACCTACTGAATGGGCCATGTTCTCCACCTCCATTGTTGAAGCAGTTAGTTGCCCAGAGCTGTGGCCGCAAGGTCATTGGGGCATCTCGTGGTGGCAACCCCCAAACCAAGTGGTGGACACCAGTGGTGAGGGGGGCCATTAAGCTGAAGAAGGAGTCCTATCGAGCTTGGTTGGCTTGTGGGACTCCTGAAGCAGCTGAGGTGTACTGGCAGGCTAAGCGGAGTGCAGCTCAGGTGGTTGTTGAAGCAAAAACGGGTATGGAAGGAGTTTGGTGAGGCCATGGAACAAGACTTTCAGTCTGCCTTGAAGAGATTCTGGCAAACTGTCCAGTAGCTCAGGAGGGAGAAGCAGCTCCCTGTCAACACTATGTATGGTGCAGATAGGGCACGGCTGACTTCGACTGGGGATATCGTCGGACGATGGAAGGAATACTTTGAGGATCTCCTCAATCCCACTGACATGCCTTCCACAGAGGAAGCAGGACTTGTGGACGAGGGGGACAACTCGCCTATCACAGGGGCTGAGGTCGCCTCGGTGGTTAAAAATCTCCTTGGTGGCCGGGCCCCGGGGGTGGACGAGATTCGCCCTGAGTACCTCAAGGCCCTGGATGTTGTAGGGCTGTCATGGTTGACACACCTCTGCAACATTGTATGGAGATTGGGGGCAGAGCCTTTGGCATGGCAAACCGGGGTGGTGGTTCCTCTCTTCAAGAAAGGGGACCGGAGGGTGTGCTCCAACTTCAGAGGGATCACACTCCTCATCCTCCCTGGGAAGGTCTATGCCAAGGTACTGGGGAGGAGAGTCCAGCTGTTGGTCGAACCTTGGATTCAGGAGGAGCAATGTGGTTTTCGTCCTGGCTGTGGCACATCGGACCAGCTCTTTACCCTCTCGAGAATTCTCGAGGGTTTGTGGGAGTTTGCCCAACCAGTTTACATGTGTTTTGTAGACTTGGAGAAGGCATTCGACCACGTCCCTCGTGGTTTTTTGTGGGGGGGTGCTTTGGGAGTATGGGGTATCGGGCTTGTTGTTATGAGCTATTCAGTCTCTGTATGACCGTTGTGAGAGTTTGGTTCGTATTGCCAACACTCTGTTGGGACTCATTCCCAGTGAGAGTTGGACTCTGCCAGGGCTGCCCTTTGTCACCAATCCTGTTCGTAATTTTTATGGACCGGATTTCTAGGCACAGCCAGGGACTGGAGAGTGTCATGCTTGGTGACCACAGGATCTCATTTCTGTTGTTTGCAGATGATGTTGTCCTGCTGGCTTCATCCAGCAATGACCTACAGGTCTTACTGGGATGGTTTGCCGCTGAGTGTGAAGTAGCTGGGATGAGAATCAGTACCTCCAAGTCTGAGTCCATGGTCCTCGGCCGGAAAAAGGTGGATTGTCCTCTCCGGGTTGGAGACAGGCTCCTGCCCCAAGTGGAGGAGTTTAAGTATCTTGGGGTCTTATTCACAAGTGAGCGGAAGAATGGAGCAAGAGATTGACAGACGGATTGGAGCAGCATCTGCAGTGATGCCGAAGTTGTACCGGTCTGTTGTGGTGAAGAGGGAGCTAAGCTCTTAAGCAAGCTATCAATTTACTGGTCAATCTATGTTCCTACCCTTACCTACGGTCATGAGCTTTGAGTAATGACCGAAAGAATGAGATTGCTGATACAAGCAGCTGAAATGAGCTTTCTTCGTAGGATTGCTGGACTCACCCTCAGAGATAAGGTGAAGAGCTCAGTCATCCGGGAGAGGCTCAGAGTAGAACCGCTGCTCCTCCACAATGAAAGGAGCCAGTTGAGGTGGTATGGGCATCTGATTAGGATGCCTCCTGGACACCTCCCACTTGAGGTGCTTCGGGCATGTCCCACTGGGAGGAGACCCCGGGGCAGATCCAGGACTCGCTGGAGAGACTATGTCTCCTAGCTGGTCTGGGAATGCCTTGGTATCCTCTCTGAAGAGCTGGAGCAGGTGGCTAGGGAGAGGGAAGTCTGGGCTTCTCTGCTTGAACTGCTGCCCCCGTGACCCAGACCTCCGGAAAAGCGGTACAAGATGGATTGATGGATGGATGGATTGAAACTTACCCAACTTTTCAACAGTCACATAAGGTGTCTTTAGTAATTTTATTATTTATTTTACAATCTTTGCTCAAATACACTATGCATACAATTAATATATTACAAAGAAAATAGATTAAATTATTGTGAGCTGATGAAACCATATACAGTATCTCACAAAAGTGAGTACATCCCTCACATTTTTGTAAATATTTTATGATATCTTTTCATGGGACAACCCTGAAGATATGACACTTTGACACAATGTAAAGTAGTCAGTGTGCAGGTTGTATAACAGTGTAAATTTGCTGTCCCCTCAAAATAACTCAACACACAGCCATTAATGTCTAGACCGCTGGCAACAAAAGTGAGTACACCCCTAAGTGAAAATGTTCAAACTGTACATAATTAGCCATTTTCCCTCCCCGGTGTCACGTGACTCATTAATGTTACAAGGTCTCAGATGTGAATGGGGAGCAGGTGTGTTAACTGTGGTGTTATCACTCTCACACTCTCTCATACTGGTCACTGGAAGTTCAATATGGCACCTCATGGCAAAGAACTCTCTGAGGATCTGAAAAAAAAGAATTGTTGCTGTACATAAAAAGATGGCCTAGGCTATAAGAAGATTGCCAACACCCTGAAACTGAGCTGCAGCACGGTGGCCAAGACCATACAGCGGTTTTAACAGGACAAGTTCCACTCAGAACAGGCCTCGCCATGGTCGACCAAAGAAGTTCAGTGCATGTGCTCAGCATCGTAACCAGAGGTTGTCTTTTGAAAATAGAGAATAGTATGAGTGCTGCTAGCATTCCTGCAGAGGTTGAAGGGGTGAGGGCCTGTCAGTGCTCAGACCATACGCCACGCATTGCATCAAATCGGTCTGCATGGCTGTCGTCCCAGAAGGAAGCCCCTTTTAAAGATGATGCACAAGAAAGCCCACAAACAGTTTGTTGAAGACAAGCAGACTAAGGACATGGGATTACTGGAACCATGTCCTGTGGTCTGATGAGACCAACATAAACTTATTTGGTTCAGATGCTGTCAAGCGTGTGTGGCGGCAACCAGATGAGGAGTACAAAGACATGTGTATCTTGCCTACAGTCAAGCATGGTGGTGGGAGTGTCATGGTTTGGGGCTGCATGAGTGCTGCCGGCACTGGGGAGCTACAGTTCATTGAGGGAACCATGAATGCCAACATGTACTGTGACATACTGAAGCAGAGCATGATCCCCTCCCTTCAGAAACTGGGCCCCAGGGCAGTATTCCAACATGATAACGACCCCAAACACACCTCAAAGATGACCACTGCCTTGCTAAAGAAACTGAGGGTAAAGGTGATGGACTGGCCAAGCATGTCTCCAGACCTAAACCCTATTGAGCATCTGTTGTGGTGACCTGCTCTGCGTGCCTGCTGCCCTATTTGCCTCCACAGCTGCGCGCACACCTGGTCATCTCATTAGACAGCCTTCTTAAGCCATGCTGCCCTGTGGTCTGCAAAGAGACGTCAACGCTCCTTTGGTCTGGAAGGACCTCCTTGACTAACTTCATCATCCTGCTCCAGAGAATCATTTTCTTCACCTTTCCTGCTCCGTCAGGTCTTCTGAGGGCCAAAGCTCTCCAACGACAAGTAAGCCTCTGGGATTCCATTCCTTCCACGCTTCACCTTTTCTCCCTTGTGCACAGGTGGAAGCCTCCTGGCGGAGGACCTCCTTCTCCTGGCAGCAGACCTGTTCTTCTTCCCGCACACTGCATGACCACCGTATACTGACCTGCAATTCCTCACCTCGCACCTCGGCGACAACATGGACACAGAACGGACTGCAGCTGGTCCGGAGCCTCTGGGAGTTCTTCAGAGCCCCAGACCTTCATCCATTCCGTAAGACTGTACATTCACCTGTTTATTCACCCTGGCCTCAGTAAACTCATCCACCTGTCTGTCCTCTCTCCTAGGGTTGCCAGTTTGTACCGTGCTCTGCTCGCCCAGCTGTCCACTTCAGCACACACGCACACATTCACATTCACTCACGCTGCAATAAAAGATAATTGTATTTATCCCGAGTCGGAGTCTGCTTCTGGGTTTAACCAAACATGTCATCTGTGGGGCATTCTCAAACGGAAGGCGGAGGAGCGCAAGGACTCTAATATCCACCAGCTCCGGGATGTCATCATAGAGGAGTGGAAGAGGATTCCAGTGGCAACTTGTGAAGCTCTCGTGAACTCCATGCCCAAGAGAGTTACAGTAAGGCAGTGCTGGAAAATAATGGGAGGCCACACAAAATTTTGACACTTCGGGCACAATTTGGACATTTTCACTTAGTGGTGTACTCATTTTTGTTGCCAGTGGTTTAGACGTTAATGGCTGTGTGTTGAGTTATTTTGAGGGGCCAGGAAATTTACACTGTTATATAAGCTGTACACTGACTACAGTGTATCAAAGTGTCATATCTTCAGTGTTGTCCCATGAAAGGATATAATAAAATATTTACAAAAATGTGAGAGCCGTGCTCACTTTTGTGAGATACTGTATGATTATTTTGATAAAAAACAAGTTTGGTTAACAGGGCTGAAATTAGAATTACACAATGAATTACACTGAATTTCACAATTCAATGAATTCAATACTTTTAATTGTAGATCATGATATAAATGTGTTAAAACAAATACCCATGATAACAGAAATGGTGTTTAATGGTAATTTACTGTTTTTAGAAGAATTGCTAGAATAAGTAAGGATGATAAAAAAAAAAAAACTTTTGAGGGACAAGAGGGAAGCATGAAGTGCTCTAAAAGTTCCTGGTAGATGACTGCGCTGATTTTGGAATTGATAACACACAATGGACCAACACCAGCAGATGACCTCTTTTCAGATGAAAGTAAATTTTGCATTTCATTTGGAAATCAAGGTCCCAAGGTCTGGAGTAGGAGTGGAGAGGCACAAAAAACAAGTTGCTTGACGTCCAGTGTGAAGTTTCCACAGCCAGTGATGATTTGAGGAGCCATGTTATCTGCTGGAGTTTGTCCACTGTGTTTTATCAAGTCCAAAGTCAGCGCAGTCATCTCCCAGGAAGTTTTAGAGCACTTCATGACTCCATTTACTGACAAGCTTAATGGAGATGCTGATTTCATTTTCCAGCAGGAACTTGGCACCTGCCCACACTGCCAAAAGTTCCAAAACCTGGTTTAATGACCATGGTATCGCTGTGCTTGACTGGCCAACAAACTCTCCTGACATCAACCCCATAGAGAATCTATGCAGTATTGTCAAGGGGAAGATGAGAGACACCAAACCCAACAATGCACACAAGCTTGCTATCAAAGCAACCTGGGCCTCCATAACACTTCAGCAGTGCTACAGGCTGATCGCCTCCATACCACACCACACTGAGGCAGTAGTTCATGCAAAAGGAGCCCCAACCAAGTATTGAGTGTGTACATGGGCATACTTCTCAGTCAGTTAATATTTCTATTAAAAATTATTTTTTAAAATAAATGTTATATAATACTCAAATTTTTTGAGAAACGGAATTTTGTTTTCATGACCTATAAAAGCCATAATCATCAAAATTAAAAGAACCAAACACTTGAAATATATCATTGTGTGTAATGAATCTATATACTATATGAGTTTCATTTTTTTAATTGATTTACTGAAATAAATCAACTTTTCGATCACACCTGTATAGCACTTTTCTAGTGACAAAGACCAGTCAAAGCATTTCACTACTAGCTACACTAACCCTCTATTCTCAGGGCCTATCACAGACAGATACCTAGGGATAATTTAGAGTCACTAATCAACCTAACATGCATGTCTTTAGGCTGGTGGAGGAAACCTGACATCCTTTCAAATACCATTGAACTTATTATTTATCAAAAATTGAATTGAAATATAGGGAAAAAAAATTCCTGTTTGTATGACCACATAGTAGATGGAAGCTATGCTCCACCAGACTGATTTGAACATCCACAATTAAATAAAATGTGAGGAAGAACACAAAGGCAGCTCATTTCAGTATAAACAACTGAATATGATAAGAATGAAAACAAACTTTATCAATCTTTTTTGGAGAAAGAGAAGTGTGAACTACTCTGGTTAGCCATGAAAAATAAATGACAACACTGAAACACCAGAAGCAATCAGTTCATAAAGTGTTTTTTAAGGCTTTTAGGCTGATTCATTTAATTGCCAGGATTTTAATCTACTATTTTTATGTTAAATGTAGGCCTGCCACAATATTTACTATATCAGTTTACCTAAATACTGCTGCCTCCTGTCTGGATCAGCATCACACCTGGCATGGTAGCACTTACGGTATCTTATAAATCTGTATAAATTATAATTTTCAAAAATATCTATTAACCAACTAAAAATGATTTGAACATGATTAAAACAAACTTGAGTGCATTTCAATTTACAACCTTAATATTCTTAGGTGTCCTTGTGGCAACAAAATGAGATAATAGTCATTTATTTTCTTTAAAATAACATGTAGATTATTATAAATAATAAGCGTGCATTTGAATTTACTACAGACAGTAGATTATCCCTTCTGAGCAAAGTAATGGAGATGTAACCTTGTCACTGTAGTGCAACCCTGTTACTCTAATTACAGTAACAGGATTGAAAATCAGTGCTTGCTGTTGGATAGCAATATTGTGAATATAGTTAGGGCGTACCAATATGGCGGTGCCCTGAGTGTAGTAGGAGGTGACACCAAGTCTTTCCGGTGGTGGCGTCACGGGGAGTATAAGAGGATACAGCAGAAGGGGCTCTGTCTCTTTGCTGTGGACTCTCAGGCTATACGGAGTGACTCCTGTTTGTTCCTGTTCGTTGTTAATAAAACTAGTCAACTGTCACCTCGACTCTTCCTCATTTCCGGACGTAACATTTGGCGACAAGGACACAATGGTAAATGGCATTCACTTATATAGCGCTTTTATTCTCATCTCTTGATGACCAAAGCACTTTACAGATCCTGCTATCCACCCATTCACACACACATTCACACACTGATGGCGGCATGCTACCTAACATGGCGCGTCCAGACCCACCAGGAGCAATTGGGGGTGAAGTGTCTTGCCCAGGGACACAACGGCAGGATATCTGGGGAGAGCAGGATTTGAACCGCCAATCATGTGGTTATTCGGGGACAAGGACAAAAGGGAATGGCGCAAGCTGCTACCACTTTCCGGCCATTCTTGGAGGCTCCAAGAGAACCGCTCGTCCCCTGGGCCAGGTGGTACGCAGCCTTTGAGAATTATTTTTTATTTTATTTTGATTTTGTATACTTTATTGATCCCCAGAGGGGAAATTATCTCATTGGTGTGGACCTCGGCGACCTTGAGAAATTGAGAAATTCTGGTCCAGAACTTCGTAACGGAGGGCCAGAGGATCCTGAGTACATTAGGAGGTGGTGACTCATTCGATGATGTGGTGAGGCTGATAGCGGGCTATTTTCGCACCCCTGAAAACACCATCATGAAGCGAATCCAGTTCAGACAGCAACGCTAGCAGCCGGGTGAGTCAGTGCAACAGTTTGTTGCAGACCTGTGGCAGCTAGCAGGAAAGTGTCGATTTGGTGCCTTGGAGGAAGAGATGGTCCGTGACCAACTGCCAGAACACGTGCTATACTCCTCCATGAAGGTTCCCCTCCTCACACATGCTGGAGAGCTGACACTTTTAGCCGCCATGGACTTAGCACAACAACATGAGGCAGCGGAAATGTTGACAAAAAGTCTTGGCGAGGAAGAAAAACTGCCAAGGAATGAGAAACAGTGGAAGGCACTGGCCGCGGATCCAGACAAGCGTGACAAAGAATACGCCTCCACAATGAAAATTAGGTCCACCCCGGGGACACCAAGATGTTATGGCTGTGGAGCTGCTAGGCACCGCTACAAAGCGAGGGAGTGTCCAGTGAAGGGGAAGCATTGTGGGAAGTGCGGTCTGTTCCACCACTTTGCAAGAGCCTGCAAAAACTTTGAACAGGGGAACCAGAAACCAGAGAGGGGCTCTTCTACGAGGAAACCCACGGTGGTTCACATGGTCTCACCTAACACAGATGGACACATTATTTGCAACATCAAATTGGATGGGGTGGTGGTGCCGCTAATGCTGGACACGGGATCAGTGACCTCCATCCTGAATTGGGCTACAGTGAAGAACTTTTTCCCACATTATAGAGTGAGCAGGTCCGACATAGCGTGTTATGGTTATGGAAACAACACTTTGGACATTGTGGGCTCGCTGATGCTCTCAGCGAGATACAAATCAGTGTCGATGTGTGCAGTGGAGTTCATGGTGTCCATTGAAGGAGCTAACCTAATGGGCTGTGACCTGTTATATGGACTTGGATTCTCCATTGCCTGCAGCATGGGAGAGGAGTGGTCTGGCTGCGGGCGGTGGGACCGGCCCTTTTATGAGGGAAATGACATCGAAGTGTGGGGCTTAAACCTGCCCGGAACAAGTGATGATGGGCGTGACCAACACCATGGAGTGCCGTCACAGGGAGTTTCCGGTGCCGGTGTTCACGGTACCGTGGACGAGGGACCTGAACAGCACGGTCGGACACCTGTGGGGGCGAGTAGAGCCAGCGAGCAAGCACAGCGTAGTTCTGGTGGCCAACCGAGTACCACCGTCAAACCAGAAGCTGCCGTGGCTGATTCAACGTAACAAATGAAAGAGAGTGGGGCGGCACCGAGTGGCGGCACCGAGTCGGCGGGACCCTTCGACACCATACAGAAACCAGGTCACGACGCCGTGGACCACCAAGGCCAGTGAGTACTCCCCCTAAGTGCTGGTGATAAAGTCCACCCTAGGGTTGAGTCTCATCTTGGTGGGGTCTGCAAATCACGTGAACAGCAGGATGACCAGGGACAGCTGCAGATAGTGAGGACCCGCAATGACGGTTACCTGGAACTGTCAGATGGATCCAGAAGGCACCCAAATGAGCTGCGGCGAATGGGAGAGAGGAGACGTCTGAGCAGCCCGTCTCCGGTGAGGAAATGGCGGCGATGCTCTGGAAGCAGGCCGCCGGATGGACGTTCTGGAGGGGAGCCTCCAGGGGGTCCTTAGGAAGACTTTAAGTGGGGCTAGCGGTATGTTTTGATGTGTTGTGTTTATGTTATTGCTATTTTTGGTGCTTAAAAAAATAATTTTTGGTGCAAGTTTTCCCTGTCTGTGCGCGTGTATAGGAAATGGGTTACGTAGATGTGTGAGTGGTTAAAGTAAATAGTGATGTGTGAAATGCAAATTTTTTGCCCCAGTGCTGTGTGTGTTTGATGTGCCCATGTTGTGGGGTGGGAGTGCTGGGGTGGAGGGATCTGGGACCGCCATTAGGTTAAGTGTACAAATTGTTTATAAGTGTTTATAGTTCGAAATGTATTAGAATTGTATAGGATATGTCGGGATTAGTTTTCTTTCTGTGTGTGGCCCTTTTATGTTCACAGACTGTAACAATTAAAATGGCGGAATAGTCCGCTGGGCCTGTGTGATATTGTTTGCAGTGTTGTTTAGAGTGTGTATCGGGTTGCTAAATTTGGGGGGGCCTGATTAGTGTGCTTGCGATTTTCTTCGGGGGGGAAACGTTGGATAGTAATATTGTGTATATAGTTAGGGCGTACCAATATGGCGGTGCCCTGGGTGTAGTGGGAGGTGACGCCCCGTCTTTCCGGTGGTGGTGTCACGGGGAGTATAAGAGGACACAGCGGAAGGGGCTCTGTCTCTTTGCTGTGGACTCTCAGGCTATACGGAGTGACTCCTGCTTGTTCCTGTTCATTGTTAATAAAACTAGTAAACTGTCACCTCGACTCATCCTCATTTCCGGACATAACACTTGCTTTAGCATTTTTTTACAGAAAGAAATGCTATTTGTGGAATGTAATGGTTTATGAAAGTAAAGGATAAATGTAGTTATATCAATTAAAAAGGAACTTAGAAAGCAAATTTATCTTCTTTTGGTAATATTTTTTTTAGTAGATTTTTAGATTTAGTATACTTTATTGATCCCCAGAGGGGAAATTGAGGGTCATCCACCACCTGGATGGATGAAGCAGCCACGATACAGCGCTATCCCTTAACCATTCACACACACATTCACACCTAGGGCCACTTTAGAGTCTCCAATTAACCTAACCTGCATGTTTTTGGAATGTGGGAGGAAACCGGAGAAATCCCAGGGTAAACCCATGCATACACGGGGAGAACATGCCAACTCCACACAGATCACTGTTGGTCGGGGATCGAACCCACGATCCCCACGATCCCCCGGCCAAGGGTAAACTGTGCTGCCGCAGTGCTAACCACTGCGCCACCGTGCAGTAATATGAGTAACAGGGTTGAACTGGGTAGAGTGACACACTGAATTTAGTCAAAAAAGATTTCCATCCATCCATCCATCCATCTTCTACCGGTTTTCTGGAGGTCCGGGTCGCGGAGGCAGCAGTTCAAGCAGAGAAGACCAGACTTCCCTCTCCCCAGCCACCCGCTCCAGCTCTTCAGAGAGGATACCAAGGCATTCCCAGACCAGCTGGGAGACATAGTCTCTCCACTGAGTCCTGGGTCTGCCCCGGGGTCTCCTCCCAGTGGGACGTGCCTGAAACACCTCAAGTGGGAGGCGTCCAGGAGGCATCCTAATCAGATGTCCATACCACCTCAACTGACTCCTTTCAATGTGGAGGAGCAGCGGTTCTACTCTAAGCCTCTCCCGGATGACTGAGCTCCTCACTCTATCTCTGAGGGTGAATCCAGCAATCCTACGGAGAAAGCTCATTTCAGCCGCTTGTATCCGCGATCTTGTTCTTTTGGGCATTACCCAAAGCTCGTGACCATAGGTGAGAGTAGGAACGTAGATTGACTGGTAAATCGACAGCTTTGCCTTAGAACTAAGCTGACTCTTCACCACAACAGACCAGTACAACGTCCGCATCACTGCAGATGCTGCTCCAATCCGTCTGTCAATCTCTCGCTCCATTTTCTCCTCACTCGTGAACAAGACCCCAAGATACTTAAACTCCTCCACTTGGGGCAGGAGCCTGTCCCCAACCCAGACAGGACAATCCACCTTTTTCCGGCTGAGGATCATGGACTCGGACTTGGAGGTGCTGATTCTCATCCCAGCCGCTTCACACTCAGCGGCAAACCGTCCCAGCAAGAGCTGTAGGTCATTCTGGATGAAGCCAACAGGACAACATCATCTGTAAACAACAGAGATGAGATCCTGTGGTCACCAAGCCTGACACCCTCCATTCCCTGACTGTGCCTAGAAATCCGGTCCATAAAAAATATGAACAGGATCGGTGACAAAGGGCAGCCCTGGCGGAGTCCAACTCTCACTGGGAATGACTCCGACTGAGTGTTGGCAATACGAACCAAACTCTCACAACGGTTGTACAGAGACCAAATAGCTCGTAACAACAAGCCCGATACCCCATACTCCCGAAGCACCCCCCACAAAAAACCATGAGGGATGCGGTCAAATGCCTTCTCCAGGTCCACAAAATACATGTAAACTGGTTGGGCAAACTCCTACGAACCCTCGAGAATTCTCGAGAGGGTAAAGAGCTGGTCCGATGTGCCACAGCCAGGACGAAAACCACATTGCTCCTCCTGAATCCGAGGTTCGACCAACGGCTGGACTCTCCTCTCCAGTACCCTTGGCATAGACCTTCCCAGGGAGGCTGAGGAGTGTGATCCCTCTAAAGTTGGAGCACACCCTCCGGTCCCCTTTTTTGGAGAAAGGAACCACCACCCCGGTTTGCCATGCCAAAGGCACTGCCCCCAACCTCCACGCAATGTTGCAGAGGCGTGTCAACCATGACAGCCCAACAACATCCAGGGCCTTGAGGTACTCAGGGCGAATCTCGTCCACCCCCGGGGCCCGGCCACCAAGGAGATTTTTAACCACCTTGGCGACCTCAGCCCCTGTGATAGGCACGTCATCCCCCTCGTCCCCAAACCCTGCTTCCTCTGTGGAAGGTGTATCAGTGGGACTGAGGAGATCCTCAAAGTATTCCTTCCACCGCCCGACGATATCCCCAGTCGAAGTCAACAGTGCTCCATCCACACCATACACAGTGTGGACAGGGAGCTGCTTTCCCCTCCTGAGCCGCCAGACAGTTTGCCGGAATCTCTTCGAGGCCGACCGAAAGTCTTGTTCCATGGCCTCACCGAACTCCTCCCATACCCGGGTTTTTGCTTCAGCAACCACCCGAGCTGCACTCCGCTTGGCCTGCCAGTACACCTCAGCTGCTTCAGGAGTCCCACAAGCCAACCAAGCTTGATAGGACTCCTTCTTCAGCTTAATGGCCCCCCTCACCGCTGGTGTCCACCACTTGGTTCGGGGTTGCCACCACGAGATGCATCGACCACCTTGCGGCCGCAGCTCTGGGCCACCACTTCAACAACAGAGGTGGAGAACATGGCCCATTCAGACTCCATGTCTCCAGACTCCCTCGGAATGTGGTTGAAGTTCTTCCGGAGGTGGGAGTTGAAGACCTCCCTGAGAGGGGCTTCAGCCAGACGTTCCCAGCACACCCTCACTATAAGTTTGGGTCTACCAGGTCTGAATGGCTTCCTCCCCTGCCATCGGATCCAACTCACCACCAGGTGGTGATCAGTTGACAGCTCTGCACCTCTCTTTACCCGGGTGTCCAAGACATACGGTCACAGGTCTGATGACACAATAACAAAATCGATCATCGACCTGTGACCTAGGGTGTCCTGGTGCCAGGTGCACATATGGACACCCTTATGTTTGAACATGGTGTTCGTTATGGACAAACTGTGGTTAGCACAGAAGTCCAATAACTGAACACCACTCGGGTTCAGATCGGGCAGGCCGTTCCTCCCAATCACCCCCTCCAGGTTTCACTGTCGTTTCCCACGTGTGCATTGAAGTCCCCCAGTAGGACAATGGAGTCTCCAAGAGGAGCACCCTCCAGCACCCCAGCCACAGACTCCAAAAAGGGTGGGTACTCTGAAACATCATTTGGTGCATAGGCACAAATCATGGTCAGGACCCGATTTCCAACCTGAAGGCGCAGGGAAGCAACCCTTTCATCCACCGGGGAAAACTCCAATATAGAGGCAGCAAGGTGGGGGGATACAAGAATACCCACCCCTGCTCGTCGTCTCTCGCCCAGGGCAACTCCAGAGTAGGCCAAGCTCCAGCCCCTCTCCAGGAGACTGGTTCCGGAACCGGAGCTGTGTGTTGCGTTGAGGCCGACTATATCTAGCCGGTATCTCTCAACCTCGTACACCAGCTCAGGGTGCTTCCCCACCAGAGAGGTGACATTCCACGTACCAAAAGCCAGTTTAGAAAGCTTGGGATCAGTCCGCCAAGGTCTCCGCCTTTGACCGCCACCTAATCCACATGCACCGGACCCCCATGATCCCTCCTGCAGATGGTGAGCCCACTGGAGGGCAGACCCATGTAACTTCTTCGGGCTGAGCCCGGCCGGGTCCCATGGGTGGAAACCCAGCCACCAGATGCTAGCCATTGAGCCCCTCCCCCAGGCCTGGTTCCAGGGTGGGGCCCCGGTAACCCCATACCGGGCGGGGTACACTGAATCCTTGATATAGAATTTACCATGAGAGTCTGTTGGATCGTTCTTAGTCTGGCCCTTCACCCAGGACCAGTTTGTCTTGGGTGACCCTATCAGAGGCAAATTGCCCCGGACAACATAGCTCCTGGGATCACTGGGGTATGCAAACCCCCCCCCACCACGATAAGGTGACGATCCATGAGGGGGGGTCAAAAAAGATTTGAAAAATACAAAATATATCAAAGAGGATGAATCTTTTGTCTACCCATGGTGTTAGCACACAGTTTGATGATGTCACTTCCTCTTTGTCATGCCAATCACTACTTTGCTGTCCTAGGCTAAATACGTTTGGTAACAGGGCTGAACTTATGTTGTGGGACACCATTTCTGGAGCTTAATTAATATGATTGAAAATATTCTTATTTTAAATAAAGGGTTTTAACAGTTACAAGATGCAGGTATTAACAACACCAAAACAAAAAAAATATCATTTTGCATATCATATCTGATATGCAATTTGGTTAGCAGGGACCTGGGATCAGAGAAAAATGCTATTTTAGGGGGTGCTAGATCTTCAATAATATTTTGGGACTATTTTTTCAGCAATGTTGTTCACAGTTTATCTCAGTATAATTTACAGAAAAATGTATGATTTAGTATTTTTTGCATGAATTATTTTCAATTTAATGGGTAGGACAGAAAATGTCCTGCAATTCTGGATTGGCCCTTCTACTTCCCCCCAAAAATGCATACAAGCCCTCAGAAAATGTAGCTGTACCGTATATTGTGTCCAAAGAGCCACAACAACATACCGATAACTTTTCACCTCTGATATGATTTTCTACAATAATCTTCTGTTAAGTACATATGGAAGTCAGCATTCTTACCTTCACTTCTCTTAGGTTCATACATTCTTCCCATGAATAAAACTTCCTTTTCATCCTATGGAAGACATTGAAAGATGGTCAGATGCGTATGTAAAGTTAAAAAAGAGGCTAGTTTATAAAAAAAATTATATAGTGAAGTATTTTGTATAGTTTCATAAATAATCCATGTATTTCCAATATGAGCTCATAGCGTGCAGTTTAAAAATAACTTCGGTGTTTGCTGATAAAAATCCATACTTCAAGGAGTGTGGGGGTGTAGCTCAGTGGTAGAGCATTTGACTGCAGATCAAGAGGTCTCTGGTTCAATTCCAGATACCCCCTGCATAGTTAACAACAAGGAATAAAAGTCTTGCTCCTGTTGTTGAACAATCTGTAGTACTTGGAACAGTGGGCCTCCTGCAACTGTTAGGCCTAACAGATCTGTTTGTAAATGTGACATTTATATGAACTTGGGGGATTCACCAGTCTGTTAGTATCTTTGAAATTTAGTACAGATACTAACAAATGTGGTGCAGACCAGTTGTGACAGCTTTGTGTAAATAGTTTGCTGTTAGTCTAGTATCAGAAAATCCTGCTTTTGTGTTGAATTTGGAGAAACCATTTGTAATATCAGTTCTGTAGAGCTATTTAAATGGCTCTTGTTTGATTTGTTTATTGCAAACAGCTGGTAGTTTGTACATTTTGCCAATAAACCTAATTTGCAGTGGGGGTTGAATAATTTTGATTGCAACTGTGCAACTCAGCACAGTGTGCATGGGGCACAAATAACCAAATTATGCTGCACTCAGCTGTCTTCATGCCAGTCACTGTTAAGAGGAACATCGCCAGCAAACTGAAATATCTCCTATAATCTTATGGGAGTCTTTCATTTTTGCTAGTTCTTTGATTCTGCTGCAAATGCTACTTAAATTATTTTTTAAATGTTTTGGATCTCAGACAGGAAATGATTTCGCTCTTTAAGGTTTTTTTTTTCTTAGACTTTGAAGACATTTCTGTGAATGAAACTGCTGTCATAGCTCAGGAAGTGTAGCCTTACACACATTTGAAGGGCATAGAAGCATTTGTTGAATCTGTGGAGTAGCTCGTTCATACTAAGATGGCTAACTAGGTATGCCTGATTTACACGTACAGTACGAATACTAGCATGTTCTTCCATGAGGCCCATTCTTACACAGCCAACTCAAAAGCGGTTTACTCCCTCCTTACATTTGCAAAACCTTTGGTTACTGATAATATCAGGGAAAAGCAGCAGATTGATAAGGAGATGAAATAGAGGACAATAAGTGGATTTTAGTTATTGAAGACACACTTAAAATGTTTAGCTCAAATGCCAATTTTGGTCTGATGCAAAATATGAAGAGATGACTTTGTTGTGACATGATTTTGTGCTTTCACCCATTCGGTGTATTCTGGTAGCTAAAGAGGCCAGTGCAAAGGACAAGCACAGCACCAACTTAGGTAAAATTATTTCACACATAACACACATACACGAGGAAGATGATTGTCAAATTCTAGATACATCCAAGGACAGCCCTGGAGCAGAGGACTAGTATAGGAAGGTCCTGAGAATACTCCCTCTGGAAAAACTGACTTACACCCTCCATGGCAATGCTGCTTTCATGGGTGAACTTCTAAGAAGTTTACAAGAGTTCTCTCGTGTGGATGAATTTTCATGTTCATACATTTATTTCACTAAGAGTGTTCCTGGTGCAATTTACAGCATTAGGTCTCTGAGAAATTATTTTGTATGCAAAAAGAAAAAGTCATTACAATGGAAAAACCCCTGACTGAAAGAATAGTAAATCGAATAGAATCGGATCAAAATTGAACCGAATCAGTACCTTCTGAATTTGAATTGAATCGATTCTGGAAATTATTTGATACCCAGCCATAACTCCATCTGTCCAAGAGATGTTTACAGTCTGGTGGCGAAGGTCGGTGGGCTGTGGGTTATTATTAATTTAGATCCCTGTGCTCTTGTTCTATATAGTATATTTAGTGTAGTAAGTATGCGTAGCTTTATACGCCAAAACAACACACTAGTATGTGTTTATCTTCTCTGACAGACGTCACCTCACGTCCCTCTGGAATTACACAAGAGTTACAGAGCATGCACATATCTTTTCCCCCCTCTCTGCTACAGCAACCTGACACACCCCATCTACTTTCACTCCCTTTCACCGTCACCACATGTATTGTCTTGCAAGGCAACCAAATGATCATTCAGTGGGCACAGATCCCATTCTCATTTATTATTCAAAACCAATCCCATGTTTGCTGAAACAAAGCGATGTAGTTTACTGGCCCCAATGATGACAGGAAATGTCAATTTGACAACTTTTTTTTTTCTTGAACACCAAACAGTTTACTGTGGCAAAAATAGAGGTAGCTGCATCAGGTGTATCAAAGACAATTTTGATCATAATTGAGGTGATATTTAGGAGTTAACACAATGATAGCCTTTTCTGCATGGTTTCAATTTTAAGTTGAAACAGTAAAACGAAATTTAGGGTAACCAATTACTTATTTAGATGTGCAGATAATAGTGATTGTTCTATTATGTGAACAACAAATACAAAAATTCTGAATAAAACAGGATTGCTTAAAATCACATTAAACATATCACACTTACTTTAATACTGCATCACTGTATGTTGACCAGAAAGAAACAACACCTAACCAATTTAATTTAATAAAAGAGCAACATCCTTACCTCTTAATAGCTACAAGCTCTCCAGACTCATTGCTTCTCCCCATCAGCACACTGCCATAAGTGCCGTCGCCCAGCTGCTTCAATGTGGTGTAGCGTTTCATCATTTCTGAGAAGTTTCACCAGCTTCTTAACTTTCCTCCTGATGAACTGTAGAACCACCGTGCTGATTCATTGATCCAGTGTCCTTCTTGTTCAACTGTTGTCGTTTCACCAGTCTGTTTTCCCAGAGTTGTGCTGTTTCAAAGGGAAGCCTCCTTCATAGGCAGGTGCGTCAAAATGTCCACTGATTCATCTTGAAGAGATGGATCCATGTAAAGAGGTCAGATGTTGGTAATCAACAGTCAAAGAGACAGCAATAAAAACAAATAAAAGAGGCACGAGTATAGCAAATCCAAAGCAGTCACAATACTCCCAAGATCTTAAAACAGGCTGGGACCACTTCTTGTTTTTGTCCCTTGGCAGAGAGGATTAGGTGTGTCATACGAGAGGCTCCAACATGCCCACCCAAGGGAGATGACATAGTCAGCCCAAGGCAGATTAAGCCAACAGGGTTGTAAATAGGATGTTACATCACCAACACGCTTACCGGCATTCACTGCCTTCCCCAAGCACCCTGCCGCCCAAGAGGATTTGATTGACGCCATGGGCCATTGTAATCACATCATTATAATGTATGATCAGCAAAATCAAGAGCTTTTTTTATTTGAAGTCATCCTATAATACCTTCTACTTGAAAAATAGTTATTTACTTTTGTTTAAAGTTTACAAAATTCAACCACATCCACAGACATATTCTGCCATCTCGAAGAAAATATGGCAAAATGAGAAGCTTCCCAAAAATCAGCATATCCTTTTGCATGGATAATTCACGCTACACATGGTAAGTCTAAAATACGGTGGTGTGGAAAAAGTGTTTGCCCCCTTCCTGATTTCTCATTTTTTTGTGTTTGTCACATTTAAATGTTTCAGATCATCAAACAAATTTAAATATTAGACAAAGATAACACAAGTAAACACAAAAAGGTGTATTAAGGGGAAAAAAATCAAAACCTACATGGCCCTGTGTGAAAAAGTGATTACCCCCTCCCCCGTTAAAACATAAATTAACTGGTTTATCACATCTTTGCAAAACTGAGGTCAATTTCTCTAGCCACACCCAGGCCCGATTACTGCCACACCTGTTCTCAGTCAAGAAATCATTTAAATAGGACCTGCCTGACAAAATGAAGTAGACCAAAAGCTCCTCCAAAGCTAGACATCATGCTGCGATCCAAAGAAATTCAGGAACAAATGAGAAACAAAGTAATTGAGATCTATCAGTCTGGAAAAGGTTATAAAGCTATTTCTAAAGCTTTGGGACTCCAGCAAACCAGTGAGAGCCATTATCCTCAAATGGCAAAAACATGGAACAGTGGTGAACCTTCCCAGGAGTGGCCAGCCAACCAAAGTTACCCTAAGAGCGCAGCAACAACTCATCCAAGAGGTCACAAAAGACCCCACAACAACATCCAAACAACTGCAAGCCTCACTTGCCTCAGATAAGGTCAGTGTTCACAACTCCACCATAAGAAAGAGACTGGGCAAAAATGGCCTGCATGGCAGAGTTCCTGAAGCTGAAGCACACTTGGGTGCAGCACGGCAGGACAATGATCTAAAACACACCAGCAAGTCCACCTCTGAATGGCTTAAGAAAAACAAATGAAGACTTTGGAGTGGCCTAGTCAAAGTCCTGACCTGAATCCAATTGAGATGCTGTGGCATGACCTTAAAAAGGCGGTTCATGCTTGAAAACCCTCCAATGTGACTGAATTACAACAATTCTGTAAATATGAGTGGGCCAAAATTCCTCCACAGTGCTGTAAAAGACTCATTGCCAGTTTTCGCAAACGCTTGATTGCAGTTGTTGCTGCTAAGGGTGGCCCAACCAGTTATTGGGTTTAGGTGGCAATTGTGGGCTATATTAATCATATATTCCATAACCTACATATGTTGAAGCATGTGGGAATGTTTGGTGATTACATATGTAAGGCGACTTCACACCTCAGAAAGGACAAAGACTCTCAACCGCCAGTGAAGAACAAAGACGTTCCCAGACACTGCGGTGGAGACTGGAGGAGCTGCCCTCACCCCCCAGGGCCATGAGGAGGAGTACGGAGACAATGGGGGGATTAAGATAATGAGGGATGTCAGCCTTTGATATGCATGTCTTTTGTTATGTGCAAGTATAAGTTCACAGAGCCGGAGGTATTCGGTCTCTTTTCTTGCTTCTGCTTCTGCACTTAGATGAGACTTGTTAGAGGAGCTGATAATAAACTTTGGTTTATATATCACACCGCCTCGTTCTTCCAAGCTCTTCTACACTGGTGACCCCTGACGCGAGTATGGACCTGAGGCGTTCCCCCTCGATCGACTCATCTGTGGCTACCCAGGCAGACACCGGCGCCCACGCAGACAGGGGAACAGATGGACGACGTTCCCCCCCGGCAGAAGTGATAGAGAGGGCTCAACCGAGCACCAGCGCCGCTGAGAGAGCCGAGGCAAGGCATTCTCACCCTGCGGACACAGCAGTGATGGTCTACACAAATGCTGTCGCTGTCAAGCTGCCGGACTTCTGGCAGGAAGACCCCGCCTCGTGGTTTCAACAAGCTGAAGCCCAGTTTACACTGGCGGGCATCACGGCCGACAATACGAAGTTCTATCACATCGTCGCCAAACTCGACGCCGCCACTTCGAGGTGTGTGCGGAGCATAATCCGGCGGCCGCCGGCCCAAGACAAATATGAAATACTGAAAGCAACCATCGTGGCAAATTACGTCCCCTCAGCCGAAGAGAGAGCCGAGAGGATCCTGGCAGTCTACGGCCACAGAGGATGCAGACCTAAAGCCCTCATGGACGAACTTGCTGCAGCTTAAAGAGGAGGACAATGACAACTTCCTCTTCCAATTCGTATTCCTCAGCACGCTGCCGCCACACATGAGAGGGACGCTCGCCAACATGCAATGCAACACCCAGCAAGACTTCCGCGTGCTGGCCAACGAAGCTCAACGACTCGTCAACGCCTGCAGGG
Source organism: Pholidichthys leucotaenia (assembly GCA_020510985.1). Taxonomy (NCBI): domain Eukaryota; kingdom Metazoa; phylum Chordata; class Actinopteri; order Cichliformes; family Pholidichthyidae; genus Pholidichthys; species Pholidichthys leucotaenia. The sequence continues at coordinate 134,692,916 of CM035844.1, forward strand.
AGCAGACACCCACAGCAGCATCCGCAGACCTCAACGCTGATGCCCAGAGCCATGGCGAGCCTCAACCCACGGAGCAGATCCAGCCCGCGGTGACAGCGACACGGCCAAAACGTAACAGACGGAGCGATGTTTGTTATTACCACCACCGCTTCGCCGAGAAGGCTCACAAATGTGTTCCCCCCTGCAAATTTAAACGCCAAAGCCGACAGCCGTTAACGGCAGCGGTTCTCGGCGAGAAAAATAAGCTGTTATACATGATGGACGGACACACCGGCAAGCAGTTCCTTATTGACACAGGAGCTCAACTAAGTTTTGTCATGCCCTCCCAAGCGGATCGAGCCATGGGCACCCGGGGCAACGGAGCGGTGGCAGCCAATGGCTCCAACACTGACACTTTTGGCGAAAAAAGCCTGCACCTCCACATCCACGGCCGCAACTACAGATGGACATTTGTTGTAGCGGCGGTGAGTTTTAACTTGTTAGGCACAGACTTTTTGTGTGCACATGGGTTATTAGTCGATCTAGCGAACAGACGCTTGGTTAATGCACTGTCCTTTGCTTCTATTCCCTGCTCAGCCCGAGTTTCTCCACCACCCGTGCAGGCTAGCGTCACCACAGCAGGAGGTAAGTTTGATCAACTCCTCACCCAATTTCCAGCACTCACAGTTCCCAAATTCTCAGCCACAGTGGCTAAGCACGGGGTTGAACATTTTATTCCGACAATGGGCCCACCCGTATTTGCCAAAGCTCGGCGCTTAGACGCGGCCAAGCTCGCCATAGCTCGGGACGAGTTTACTACCCTTGAAAAATTAGGCATTATTAAACGTTCGAAAAGCCCCTGGGCCTCGCCACTTCACATGGTTCCGAAATCCGACGGTTCTTGGAGACCGTGCGGCGATTACCGCAGATTAAACAATGCGACAGCGCATGACCGCTACCCAATCCCTCACATTCAGGATTTTTCACTGCATCTGGCGGGTGCGCGCATTTTTTCAAAAATAGACCTGGTCCGCGGTTATCATCAAGTCCCAGTTCGAGCGGAGGACATTCCTAAAACAGCTGTAATAACTCCTTTCGGCCTTTTTGAATTTTTGCGGATGCCTTTCGGCCTCAAAGGCGCCACCCAAACTTTTCAGCGGATGATGGACGCAGTATTACGCGATCTTCCTTTTGTTTTCGTCTACCTCGACGATATGCTGGTAGCCAGCTCGTCTGAGGAAGAACACGAGCAGCACCTCACTATGGTTTTTCAGAGGCTAGAAGAGCACGGGTTAATAATCAATCCAGCCAAATGCAAATTCGGCGTGTCACAAATTGATTTTTTAGGACACAGAGTTTCTCCGAAGGGGGCAGTCCCACTTCCAGACAAAGTTCACGCGATAAAAAGTTTCCCACGGCCACAAACGGTCAAATTGCTGCAAGAATTTTTAGGAATGGTTAATTTTTACAACCGTTTCCTCCCCCACGCAGCTCAGCTCATGCAGCCCCTATATGACGTGCTCAGAAAACAAAAAGCTTCCAATGCGGTCGAATGGACCCCGGAGCGCGAACGCGCCTTCGCGCAAGTAAAGAGCGCTCTAGCTAATGCCACATTATTGGTTCACCCCGACCCCTCGGCCCGCATTGCACTAACCACAGACGCTTCAGACCTAGCTATAGGGGCAGTTGTAGAACAACATGTCAGCGGGATCTGGCAACCTTTAGCATTCTTCAGCAAATCGCTAAACCAAACTGAGCGTAAATACAGCACTTTTGACAGGGAGCTGCTAGCGCTTCATTTATCCATCCGCCACTTCCAGTTCTGGTTAGAAGGGCGGAGTTTCACGGCTTTTGTAGACCACAAACCGCTCACCTTTGCCATGGCTAAAATCTCAGAACCGTGGTCAGGCAGGCAACAAAGACAGCTGGCTGCGATTTCAGAGTTCACCACAGACATTCGACATGTGGCAGGCAAACTCAACGTGGTAGCAGACTGCCTCTCCCGCGCTGTGACATCGCCAGAGCGCGAGGAGACAAGATTATACTACCTCAGCCGCAGAACTCTTCACTAACGCGGACACATACGCAGCACCAATCCATGCAGGGATAGATTATGCAGCCATGGCAGAGGAACAAAGCAGTGACGTGGACGTGCGCGCACTCCTGTCTGGACCAACAGGATTAAGGCTGGAGGAAAGGGGTTTACGCGACGGCGTGCCCCCCCTAATATGCGATATTTCAACCGGCCGACCTCACCTGTTAGTCCCAGCCACATGGCACCGCCGTATTTTCGACTCAATTCACTCCCTCGCGCATCCAGGTGTGCGCGCCTCGGTTAAAATGGTCGCCGAAAAGTTTGTGTGTCCGGGCCCGCGCAAAAACGTAAAAGAATGGGCAAAAACTTGCATTTCTTGTCAGCGCGCCAAAATACACAAACACACAAAAGCCCCTCTGGAGCCTTTTCCAATCCCTGCTAGAAGGTTTGACCATGTTCATGTCGACCTCGTGGGGCCACTACCTTCCTCCCAAGGTTTCACACACCTGTTAACAATGATAGACCGCACCACGCGCTGGCCAGAGGCAGTCCCTCTGGTGTCAACTACAGCGGAGGAAGTCGCTCGCGTTTTTTTGACAAACTGGGTGGCACGTTTCGGCGTCCCATCGGACGTGTCACGTCCGATAGGGGGCCTCAATTTGTCTCAGAGTTTTGGTCAGCCATGGCATGGCCAGCAGCTTAGGGGCGACAATTCACCGCACCACCGCTTATCACCCTCAGGCTAATGGGTTATGCGAGCGTTTTCACAGGTCTTTAAAGGCCGCCCTCAGAGCCTCACTAACGGATACAAATTGGGTAAATAAACTTCCCTGGGTTTTATTGGGGTTGCGTGCTGCGCCTAAAGAGGATCTAGACGCCTCTCCAGCAGAATTAGTTTTTGCACAACCTCTCAGGCTCCCGGGTGAATTTTTACCAGAGAACCCAGAGCCAGGGCATCTTCCAGCCTCGAGGTTTTTAGGCAGCAATGGACCGGACTCTCTCCCCGGACCGGCACATCATTCTTTTCCACGGGTTTTTGTCCCCCAAGCTCTAAAAAACGCTGAATTCGTTTTTGTTAGGCATGAAGCTTTAAAACCAACTTTCCGCCCAGCATACGATGGGCCATTCAGAGTGCTGGAACCTGGTGATAAACACTTTGTGCTTGATTTTGGGGATAGAAAAGAAACAGTCAGCATTGACAGACTTAAACCTGCCTTCTTGTTGAGAGACGAGCCTGCACAGTTGGCGAGAGCACCTCGGCGGGGTAGACCCCCCAAGAGAAAAGACTCAGCCCCCCTGCAGGGAACAAATAATCACTCTCCTCCCCAAGCTGCAGATTCCTTACAGGAAGGTCTCAGCAGGATGCCTAAGCAGACCCACAGCAGATTCGGGAGAAGATTAAAACCCAGACAGCACAGGGACTGATGCAAACTACTCAACAGTTGTTCACTAATTGTGCTGTAACAGTTTAGGACTGACTTGAGATTTTACTATGCTGTTATGATTACCACTGAACTCTCTTAGGAGCATGGCTGCTGGAAAGTTTCTTCTGTGGCAAGAGGTATAGCAGTTAGTATGTCATAGTAATTATCTTAAACTGTGAATTTCTCTATTGTCCTTTTCTTAGTCGTTTGGGGGGGGGCTGTGGGCTATATTAATCATATATTCCATAACCTACATATGTTGAAGCATGTGGGAATGTTTGGTGATTACATATGTAAGGCGACTTCACACCTCAGAAAGGACAAAGACTCTCAACCGCCAGTGAAGAACAAAGACGTTCCCAGACACTGCGGTGGAGACCAGAGGAGCTGCCCTCACCCCCCAGGGCCATGAGGAGGAGTACGGAGACAATGGGGGGATTAAGATAATGAGGGATGTCAGCCTTTGATATGCATGTCTTTTGTTATGTGTTAAGTATAAGTTCACAGAGCCGGAGGTATTCGGTCTCTTTTCTTGCTTCTGCTTCTGCACTTAGATGAGACTTGTTAGAGGAGCTGATAATAAACTTTGGTTTATATATCACACCGCCTCGTTCTTCCAAGCTCTTCTACAGCAATCACTTTTCCACACAGGACCATGTAGGTTTGGATTTTTTTTCCCGTAATAAACACTTTCATTTAAAAACTGCATTTTGTGTTTACTTGTGTTATCTTTGTCTAATAATTAAATTTGTTTGATGATCTGAAACATTTAAGTGTGACAAACACACACAAAAAAATGAGAAATCAGGAAGGGTTTGCAAACACTTTCTCACACCACTGTATATGTGAAAAATTCAACAGGAAATTTTACAGCACTAAAAAACTACACATATGTGGGGTTTTTTGTTTGCTGTTTTTGTAGTGCAGCAGATCATTAATCCATTTAAGTTGAAAATAATTGCACTGACCATATGGATTTGATGAATGGGTTAATTTTAAGCTATTGATAATGTTATAGGTTCGATGAAAGGACTAGCTGTTACAATCCCTGCAGTTTGCACCACTTCTGAGTCTGTGGGGATTTCTTGAGAGATGGCTGCTATAAGGCTTCACCGCTGGGACACCTCGTCAGTTATGCACCTAAGCATCACAGGGTGTTTCAGCCATTTATCACAAGACACGCTCCACTGAGGCAGGCCCACCACAGGATGATCAAGCCTGGGTGTGTGTCCCGGGGTTTAGCCGTTTGCCTTACACGCGCAGATATATAGGGTATCTCTCCTTTTCATTCCCAGCCAGCAACTCTTCTTCTTCTTCTTCTTCTTCTTCTTGTTACTGGCGGATAGCAAGCAATTGAAAGGTGCATACTGCCACCTACTGTACAAGAGTGTGTAACATTATGTCATTTGAGCCCAAACCCTAAATTCTATGACAATCCTGTGTTATTTAAAAAAGCAAAAAGAGCCCTTTTCGTGATTCTTAGTGCTTCTCCATCTCCATCTGTTCCCAGAATCCCAGTTAAATCCCATTCCCTACTGGCCTCTCAAACTTCATTTTTCATTCTCTCTCTTTCATTTCTGTCTGATTGAACTATATCCTGGATTAACAAAATCTAAGTGAGGTTGAAGCCATGTCTCCTGTACACACACTACCTCTGGAACAACTTCTAGTTCATAAAGATACTTCTTGAGTTGTTGTCCAGAACTCGCATTCCACTGTAGTACGTGTAGTACCATAATTAAGATCTTAAGTTTCAACATGTGCATTCTCCCCAGTTTCAGCTGTCAATAAAAGATGAATCTGATCAGCTTTGATATCTGTCACATCTAGGAATCTTCCTGCTGCTTCCACAATGGTTTTGATTTTGTCACTTTTCTTCTTTAGCTATGCTGCAACATTAATGGTGCGGCAGATAAAAGCTACATATTTTGTCCTTTTTAACTATCAATGTGTCATCATCTATTTTGCATTTGTGAACACAAAAATTCCTTGCAGCGGCATTATTTTGTGTTTGTGTGGGATTTCTTGATGGCTGTGCTTCCCTTTGAACTGAACTTCTTTGAGGAAGGCCTGTTGTGTTTCTGACCATTCCTGCCTGTCTTTAGAGCTTCTGTATATGAGATTTTCTTTCTTATTCTAATTTCCTGGGCTTGTCTAGCTTCCCTCTGCACAACATATCCTCCATATGCAGCATTGTGCTCACCCCCGCAGTTGCAACACTTTACTTTGGAGTCCTTTTCACATCTACCATATTCATGCTCCCCTCCACATCTAGCACATCTTAACTTGCCCTTACGCTGTTGAGCAGTGTGACCCATCCTTTGACATTTGTAGCACCTGAGTGGCTTTGGGACGTATTCTCTGACACTGTAATACAGGTATCCTATTTGAACTTCTTCTTCTTTTAGATTTGATTTGACGGTTGGCAACCAGCTTACAGGTGCATTACCGCCACCTACCAAATGCTTGTTATCACTTCTATGCTGTCAAAAAAATCCATCAACACATGTATATAGAGTGATATATCACTCTATATCACTCTATATCATCATCATCACTCTTCGCTCTATAAATTCAAGAAATCTCTGTCAATGTGTGTCTTGTGTCATGATCACAGGCTGCCTATGATGTTCCTATGATGTCTGCATGATGTCCTATTATAGGCTGCCTATAAGCCCATAATGTATCCGTGTCTTGTAGGGAGTCCTGCGGTCTGTATGACATCATATAGACATCCTTCTGAGATCATCGGAACATATGCCTTACGGTTTATCTGGCGTCATATAGACTACGGTTTATCTGGACACTTGCCATATTCATGTTCACCGGAGCATCTGGCACATCGTTAGTCTACCTTTGCATATCGCTGCTACGTGACCAGCAATCATAGGACCATCTACATGATGTCAGATAAAACCGTATTCTATATGACGTCAGATAAACCGTAAGGCTGATGTTCTGATGATCTCTGAAGGATGTCTATATGATGCCATCCCATGATCCCCGATGACGCCACAGCGAGTCCCACAATTGTGAGTGAAGACCGCCCCCGATCCTCTGGTGTCCACATGACGCCATATAGACAACACATAGACATCACAGCAACATCACAGGCAATCCCACGACTCCCCAGCGAGTCCCACAGTCGTGACAGACAGACAGATAGACAGAGACCTCCTGAACTATATATATAGTGATGTGAAGCACGACTCCCCAGCGAGTCCCAGTCATGACAGACAGGCAGATAGACAGAGACCTCCTGAACTATATATATAGTGATGTGAATGTGTTCTGCGGTGAATTTACATAGGCAAATCCCACAATCCTCCAGCGAGTCCTACGGTCACAACATCGTCACATCCATCATGACATCGTCACTCACAGAGCTTTCTTGAATTACACATAGTGATTATTCTTTTGTACTAGTAAAGGTGTGTTTACTTAATACTTATTACCATGTGCTAGTGCATTTGCGTACTAATAACTAAACTATACCTCAAATGTGTATGTACTTTAGACTATTGTCCTACATATAAAAATATTATGTTGACAGGAAAAACAAACAAACAAAAAAATGTCGGTGTAGGTGCGTTTTACCACAGGGTTTGTTTTTTTTTTCAATCTGTTGGGCTTGTAAACCATGGCAGTGTCCATTCGTCGCTCTCTTTGGCACCCAGAGAATGTCCATCTTAACATTGTCTTTCTCCATTCTTTGACTCTCAGCTGTTATCATATCTTCGGCATACACACATAGAGCAATGAATGTTCATGGCCCACTTACAGAGGTGGGGTTATATTACTCAGCAGTTCTTGGAGACGATTGCCACAAATGCACTCTTTCATTCTTTTGTTGCATTTTTCTTGCTCCCGTTTCAGTGCTTTTTCTCACTTCCTTCTGGGCTCCATGTGCTCTAACTGCACAGATAGCTTCTCTTCTTCCTTTATTAATTTTCTGTGACATTTTGGCGACAAAGCAGCATGTTTTTTGGATGATTGGAGGTGAACTGGACTTCCAGAAAAAACCTCCATAGACATGGGAAGATCACACAAACTTCACAGTGCCTTTTTTTTTTTAAAAATTGGGATTATTTCCTTCAAGATGTTCAAGAAACAGGTTGGTTACCTTTAGACCATGACTGGAATGGTTTTGTTAACATTTTTCTCACAGCTGAGAAGAACCTGGAAACTCTGGACTTGGGTTTCTCCACGTACAGGCAGTCAATCAGATAGAGGAGGACTTCCTCCTCAAAAGCTGAATTATCTGCTTCCATGGCAGCCTGCCAGAGCTTCTTCGAGGAGACAATTTTTTTATGGTGATGTTTGGGTAAGGCCTCGACCAGCTTCTGTATTTTCCCATCTGTGAGCAAGTCATTGTTCTGAAACGCTTCCTCTGTTAAGACACTTAGGTGTTTGGTGACCTGGTTGAGTTGATCCATGTCCATGGACAGTCTGGTTTTCCTTTTTAGCTTTATAACCATGGCCATTGGCAGACTGGTCATGATTTCTGTTGACATCCAACGAGAATCAGACTCCGGCTCTTCAGATGGTGAAACAGGAGATCTTTCCCTGCCTTGGGAAGCACTTTTGTGTGAGTTTCTGGGGTTGGCTTCTTGTCTGGAGAAACAGTTTTAGGTGGAGTTTCTGGAGTCGGCTTCTTGTCTGGAGAAACAGTTTTAGGTGGTGTTTCTGGGGTTGGCTTCTTGTCTGGAGAAGCAATTTTAGGTAGAGTTTCTGGGGTTGGCTCTTCATGCGCTCACCGTAATTTAACTGAGCCAGCAGAATTGAGTTCCTCACCACGTTTAGAAAGATGCATTGAAGGATTTCTGAAAACCTATCTACAAGGATTTTCCTGACATAAGAGTTTCATTTTCCCTTCTGAATCAGCCTCCACTGTGATGAAGACAGCTAGGCGCAGCACCCACAGACGATGTCCATTATCATGGTATGGAGCTCGTCTGTCTGTATCAATGCTGGTGGAATTGTTGTTGAAGATGTCATCGGCTCACCCAGATTAGTTATGTTTTCCAATTCTGCCATCACGCTCCATTTCATTGTGGAAACAACATAAGCAATGAGATCAGAGACAAAGTCAGATAAAATCTGAAAAGGTTTGTCCCATATTCCTACTTGAAGCAGCTCCCACTGTAATGGCAAGATCTGGGCGAAATAGTAAAAAAATGTGGATTGCTAGGATCTCTGACAGAGGGCTGTGAGGGGTCAAAATCTCAGGTAAGATTTTCTCCTTTTCTGGGATAGTGTCCTGACATGAGACAGTCAGCTGCTGTAGGAAATGATTCAAAATCTCCATGTACTTGTCCTTTGGCTCCATAATTGGAGTGAGAGACAAGGGTTTGAAGTCCGGGGTTAAGTGCGTGTGACATGGTTTATTGACCCAGTGACGAGACACAGACTCTGAACTGATTCAATTAAGTTTATTAACAACCAATGAATGTGTATGTACTGTAAATGTGGGCTGGAACTGCCGGGAACTGAGCGAGACACTGTATGGCCTGACAACCCTGGAGACGCACAAGAGATGGGATTACTGGGTGTCACAATTGGAGTTACACAGTTACTTTGTCGCTTACTGTGGGAACAGATGGTGAGGTGCTCCGGTTCAGCGTGGTAGCTGTGGCCAGGGAGACAGTGCTCTTCAGATGGTGGAATGGCTCCAGCAGGTGAGTGTTGGTGGAGGTTGAGGTGAGGAGGAAAGGCTGGAAGTCCGCCGCCTGGAGGGAGAGGAATAAGGTTCTGCCGCCACAGACTCCGCCTGTGCACAGGGGACTAGAAGACAAAGGTGAGTTGATAATGGAGCTTACGTAGAAGGCTGGTAGGATTCTCCGGCGTCGGTGAGAGCTGGCTCAGGCTGTGGCTTTGGTTGCAGAGAGAGAACGGCAATGAAGCTCGTCAGGAGCACAGTGAAACATCTCCGCACAGCTGGTCTGGGCAGTGCGGTAGAAATAGGCCGCGCTTAATGAGGATCAGGTGTGCATGCAGCTGTGGATGATGACAGAGCAGACCATGACAGTACACCCCCCCAATGAGCGCCTCTTGGCGGTCGTTCCAGCCTACCTGGATGCGTCCGATGGAACTCCCTGATGAGATCTTTATCGAGCACGCAGGCAGGACGCACCCAGGACCTGGCCTCCGGGCCATAGCCCTCCCAGTCCACCAAGTACTGCAGACCACGGCCCCAGCGATGGACATCCAGGATCGCAGTCACTCCCCATGCCAGGCTGCCGTCGATCATCCTCGGAGGAACCTGGGAGGACGACACAGGGGAATGGAAGACACAGGTTTGACCTGTGAGACATGGAACATGGGGCATATGCGGAGGGAGGGGGGGAGATCCAGCCGCACAGGATTGATGATGCAAGAGATAGCGAAGAGCCCAATAAAACGCTGTTGCATCTTCCTGCGCTCAGCCTTCAGGTTAATATTTTTAGTAGATAACCAAACCTGCTGGCCCACCTGGTACGATGGAGCTGGGGTCCTGCGACGGTTGGCCACTGCAGTGTTGCGTTCAGCTGTGCGATGTAGCACAGCCTGGGTTGCCCTCCAAAAAAGCCGACAGCGTCTCAGGTGCACCCGAACTGGCGGCACGGCGATGTCACCCTCTTCCTCAGGAAACAAAGGGGGAGAATACCAAAGAGAAGCTTGAAATGGGGACATACCTATGGCCGAAGACACCGTCGAATTGTGGGCAAATGCGATCCATGGTAGGAAGGAGTTCCATGCTGTCGAATTGGTAGAGGCCACACACCGCAGCGCCGCTTCCAGCTCCTGATTGACTCGTTCGCACTGGCCATTGGACTGCAGATGGTACCCAGATGGCAGGCTCACCTTGGCCCCAAGGGCATTACAAAACGACCTCCACACTTGGGAAATAAATTGGGGCCCCCAGTCAGAGACGATGTCCAAGGGGATCCCATGAAGTCTCACCACATGTTGGACCAATAGGTCAGCTGTCTCCCTAGCCATAGGCAGACCCGGGACGGGAGCCAAATGGGCCACCCTAGAAAATCTGTCCACTAAGGTGAGGACCACAGTGTGATTGTTGGGAGGGAGGCCGGTGACGAAATCCAACACCACATGGGACCAGGGCCTGCCAGGAACCGGGAGAGGGTGGAGTAACGCTGCCGGCGGGGACAATGGGGACTTCCCGGTGGCACACTGGGGACAGGCCCGGATATACTCCCCGACGTCCTTTTGGAGAGAGGGCCACCAGAACAAGCGTTGCAACAACTCCTCCGTGCGTTGTCTTCCAGGGTGGCAGGCAAACTTGGAGGAGTGGGCCCATTGAATGACATCACCCCGGATAGCTGACGGAACAAACGGCTTCCCCACTGCCCCCCCACCCCCTGCCCGGGTCCATTTCCGTCTCCTGGGCCCTCAGAACCTTCTCCTTAATTCCCCATGAAAGGGCGCCCACGACACAGGAGGCAGGGAGGACGGGATGGTCTTCAGGTTCCAAGGCGTCCATGGCGAATTGCCTGGAGAGGGCGTCTGGCTTAATATTTTTGGACCCCGGACGATACGTGATGGTAAAATCAAACCAACCAAAAAACAGGGACCAGCCGGCCTGGTGGGCATTCATGCGCTTGGCCGTCCTGAGGTACTCCAAGTTTCGATGATCCGTCCAAACCACGAATGGCTGCGAGGATCCCTCCAGCCAATGGCACCATTCTTCCAGAGCCAGTTTAACAGCCAGCAATTCCCTGTCACCAATGCTATAGTTGCGCTCTGCTGGGGACAGCCGTCGGGAGAAGAAGGCACAAGGCCAGACCTTACCATCCGCCGGAGAACGCTGAGAAAGGACAGCCCCCACACCAGAATCCGAGGTGTCCACCTCCACGAGACACTGCAGGTTGGGATCCACCTGCACCAGAATGGGTGACTCAAAGAATTGCTTCTTCAGGGCCACAAAGGCCATAGCCGCCTCCTCTGACCACAGGAAGGGGACCTTCGTGGATGTAAGGCACGTCAGGGGAAGGGGCCAGGCTGCTGTAGTTCCTGATGAATCGACGGTAAAAGTTAGCAAACCCCAGGAACTGCTGGAGCTGTTTCCTGGAGGACGGGACTGGCCACTCCACCACCGCCTTAATCTTGCCTGGGTCCGGAAGGATCTCCTTATGCGAGGTAACAAAACCCAGGAAGGACGTCTTAAGATGTATGAAACCCACATTTCTCAGCTTTGGAGACGAACAACTGGTTCTCCAACAGCCACTGTAGAACACGTCTAACGTGTACCCGGTGCTCCTCTAAAGAACGGGAGAAGATCAATTTGTCATCCAGGTATACAAACACAAACACATTCAGAAAATCTCTCAGAACGTCATTGATGAGCCGCTGAAAAACAGCAGGCGCATTGGTCAGACCAAATGGCATAACAAGATATTCAAAGTAACCACTAGGGGTACGGAAACCTGTCTTCCACTCGTCTCCCTCGCGGATCCACACTAGGTGGTAGACGTTGTGCAGATCCAGCTTAGTAAAAGCAAGACGCCCCCTGGAGAGAGTCAAAGGCAGAATTAAGCAATGGAAGGGTGTTCTTATCCTTGATGGTAATATTCAACTCTCTGAAGTCGATGCACAGCCTCAGCGAACCGTCTTTCTTTCCCACAAAGAAAAACCCCACCCCCACCGCCGAAGAGGACGGGCGGATTTTGCCCAAACTCAGGGACTCCTTGATGTAAGCATCTATAGCCGCCCACTCCGGCGGGGAAAAACTATACAACCGGCTGGACGGGAGCGGAGCCCAGGGACGGAGGTTTATGGCGCAATCATACGGCTGGTGGGGGGGAGGGACAGGGCCTGGGACTTGCTAAACATGGCGCCGAGGTCATGATACTCAGGGGGCACTTTAGACAGGTCGGGAGGGGAAGCGGGGGGAGCCCCTAGGGTCACTGAAGGTGAGCACGCAGCTGACTGGAGACAGGCGCTGAGACAGAATGAGCTCCAAGATGTAATACTTCCCGAGCTCCAATCAATTGTCAGATTGTGGAGGCATAGCCAGGGGTAGCCCAGGATGACTGGAGACGTCGAGACGGGCAACACAAAGAATGATAGCTCTTCTCAATGATTCCCAGACACAATAACGGATACTGGAGCAGTCTGATGGGACACTGAAGCCATGGGGGCATTAGACAACGCAATCAGCCGAAACGGAGACTTAAGGGGAATGCATTGAAGCCCCAGTCGGGTTGCCAGGTCCCTAGAAACAAAGCTTTGCTCAGCCCCGGAGTCAACTAAAGCCTGTGTAGGAATTTCTGTGTGCTTGTGTATGAATCTTAATAGGAAGAAGTAAACTAGACAGGGGATTAGGCTGGGGTGAGTCCATGAGTCCCCCTACTGCGACACACGGACTCCCCCTTTTGGCTGAAGCTGACAAGACACAACCTCATGCTCCTCGCTCCCGCAGTAGAGGCACAACCCAAGCTCGCGGCGACGCTGTTTCTCCTCCGCAGTTAACCTAGAGTGTCCCACCATCATGGGTTCCAAGGGTACTGAGGATCCAGAAGACAGTAAAGCCAATAGCGAGGGTTGTGGGGAGTAGCGGGACGGTTCCCCCGACCGCCCATAGATCCTACGTTCTGCCGCATGCTCCCTCAGTCTATTATCCAGACTAATGGCTAGAGAAATAAGCTCAGACAACTTACGTCGGCTTCTCCAAAGGGCTATAACTCATCCCGAAGGCTAGGACTGAGGCTCCTAATAAATATACTACAAAGGGAGGCGTCCTCCCATCCCACTTCAGTAGCGGCCACCCGGAAGTCTACAGCGTAATCCACCGCTGCCTTAGACCCTTGTTTTAAATTCAGTAAGCGGGAGGTAAGAACATTGTCCTGGTCAGAAGGATCAAACACCTCGTTAAATTCACCAATGAATTGGCCAAAAGTAAGACTGGCATAATTAGCCCTAGCCATTACCGCATAAGCCCAAGCTAGCGCTCTTCCTTCCAACAGATTAATGGCATAACCAATCTTACTGTGGTCGGAAGGGAAGTTGTCTGGTACCCGCTGGAAAACCACCTCACACTGCATCACGAACCCTCTGGCTTCGCCCAACTTGCCGCTAAAATGGTTGGGAGTCAAAACAGGAGTGAGCCGGGTTGGAGGGGCCTGCCTAGGCTGGTTAGCTGGTATGCTAGCGGGAGCCAAGGAAGGAGCTGCTGGAGACGGGTAAGGCCTGGGGAAAGGGCTGAGAATTAGTCGGTCGAACCGATCAGTGAGACGGGATAATCTGAGTTAGAATGGACTGCTGCTGACAAACTAACTGATCAATTTGGACCTCCATGTGGTTGACACGGCACACCAAAGCGCTGTCAGCTGGGTCGTTCTGGTGGAGGTGTACTAACATGGTTTACTGACCCAGTGATGAGACACAGACTCCAAACTGATTCAATTAAGTTTATTACCAACCAATGAATGTATATGTAGTGTAAATGTGGGCTGGAACTGCCAGGAACTGAGCGAGACACCATATGGCCTGGCAACCCTGGAGACACACAGAGAGATGGGATTACTGGGTGTCAAAATTGGAGTTACACAGTTACTTTGTCGCTTACTGTGGGAACAGATGGTGAGGTACTCCGGTTCAGCGCGGTAGCTGTGGCCAGGAAGACGGTGCTCTTCAGATGTTGAAATGGCTCCGGCAGGTGAGTGTTGGTGGAGGTTGAGGTGAGGAGGAAAGGCTGGAAGTCCACCGCCTGAAGGGAGAGGAATAAGGTTCCACCACCACGGACTCCGCCTGTGCACAGGGGACTAGAAGACAAAGGTGAGTTGATAATGGAGCTTACGTGGAAAGGCTGGTAGGATTCTCCAGCGTCGGTGAGAGCTGGCTTGGGCTGTGGCTTTGGTTGCAGAGAGAGAATGGCGATGAAGCTCGTCGGGAGCACAGTGAGACATCTCCGCATCCGGGCAGTACGGTAGAAATAGGCTGCGCCTAATGAGGATCAGGTGTGCGTGCAGCTGTGGATGATGACAGAGCAGACCATGACAGCGTGTTTTTGATAAAGACTTCTTCCCACGTCTGGTTGTTGTTGAATGGAAGCCCTGGAGTTATGGTTCATTCCTCCATCTTAAAGAGTTTTTGGAGAAAGTTGGTCGACGTTTGTCCTCCAGATGAGAAGTTGAAACCATTCGGGTCTATCAGATCGAAGGACCAGCTTGGACACAGAGTGTGACTGGATGGGTCTAAGATGGGTGGAAAACACACAGCAGAGATATATGCAGGAAGAAACACCAGGAGATACAGTATGTGCAGGAATCTTCTTCTTTTAGATTTGATTGGTGGTTGGCAACCAGCTTACAGGTGCATTACTGCCACATACTTCACTTTATATCACTCTTCTTCTCAGGTGCATTACCACCACGTACTTCACTCTATATTTTCCTCATAGCTTTGTGACGTCTTCTTATTCTTCTTCTTCTTCTACTGGGATCAATAAAGTACATCTATCTAAATTTGATTGGCAGTTGGCAACCAGCTTACAAGTGCATTACCGCCACGTGCTTCACTCTATATCATCACTATCTGGTCAGGGCGAGTATGTACCTTTCAGTTGTTTGCTATCCGCCAGTAACCAAGAGAAGAAGAAGGAGCTGTAGTCTTGCTATCATCATTCCTGTTACCTCCTCTTTGTCTTTTTTGTTAAGAGAAACACTCTTTCTTTGGGCAGAAACAATCTTTGCAATATCCTCATGGCATTTCTGCTCCATTAGTAAGTTTGAGACGTAGTTTGCTTCTTTGTCAGTTTTTTCCCACTCCACCAAAGCCTCTTCATTTCATCTCTCCAGCTCTTCCTCGAACTGATGGATCTTCTCTTGAAGTCTGGCATTTGTAGATTTCTCAACATCCAAACTTTGTTCCATTTTGCTGGCTTTATGATGCTGAACAAAAAGTTGAGCCTCCAGAGATTTCAACTGGCTATGAGTTGGATTTTCCCATGCTATGGCATAGTTTACCTGGTAGCAAACCTCCACAGAGAAAAATTCCTCCTCCTAATAGGGTTCAGTGGTTTGATGGCAAGAAAAACGCCAGCGAGGATAATGGAAACTCACAGTTGGAAGTTCATTCATTCTTTCATCTTCTACTGCTTAATCCTTTTCGGGTCGCGGGGGGGCTGGAGCCTATCCCAGCATCTTTTGGGCGAGAGGCAGGGTACACCCTGGCCAGATCGCCAGTCCATCGCAGGGCCAACACAGAGAGACAGACAACCATTCACTCTCACAGTCATACCTAAGGACAATTTAGAATCCCCGGTTTTGATGCCAATTAACCTAGCTTGCATGTTTTTGGCATGTGGGAGGAAACCGGAGAAATCCCGGAGTAAACCCACGCAGACACGGGGAGAACATACAAACTCCACACAGATCACTGTTGGTCGGGGGCTGGAATCGAACCCAGGATCCCCCGGCCAAGGGTGAGTTGCTGTGCTGCCGCAGTGCTAACCACTGCACCACCGCGCTGCCCCAAATTACCCTGATTTATTCAAAAAAGGGCAAAAAAAAAAGTTTAAAAATGAAAAACTGAAGTTTTCAAAAGAGAAAAATTTCGGCTTTAAAATTGCTGTCTAAGAAGCATTGAGGCATTGTCTGATTTCGTCCAGAGCTGAGCAAAGATGTGTGTTGGTTAGCTGATGGCTGAGAACTGAATCAATGCAGATAGCAAACAAGTGAAAGGTGCATACCGCCACCTACTGTATAACATTCTTCGTCTCTTAGATTTGATTGGCGGTTGGCAACCAGCTCAAAGGTGCATTACCACCACTGACTTATGTTTTCCTCCTAGCTTTGTGACATTTTCCTCATTGCTTTGTGTTGTCCTCATCGCTTTGCTTTGTGATGTTTTCCTCATACCTTTATGACGTAATCCTCATATCTTTGTGACGTTTTGACTTCACAGTTCACGTCACAACAGTCAACAGTATTCCAGGTTTTGTTGTCGCCACCCGCATCACTGTTTATATCACTCTTCTTCTCCTTCTAGATCTGATTGCCAGCTGGCAACCAGCCCACTGGGGTTGGAGTGTGGACAAGATAATGGCGGGAAAAAAAAAATTATTTTCATTAATCCAGTTGCACTTAAATATCTAAATAGAGCTACATATATTTCTTTGACTGGGGTTCCTAACATGTTTTCCAAACCAAAACTTAGCAAATCACTTGTGTCTTTGAGACCGATAATTTAAAAGCCCACCAATTTGCCCATTGTTCAACTTGGGTCTATTGCTGCCTGCATTTTCCTCTGAATGTACACAAGATTACGTTCCCGTATCCATAAGGCCCCATCATCTGCATATAAGGCCTTCCCTTCCCCTATCGATTCCTTCAAAAATATCATTAATCATAATATTAAATAGAACAGGGCTACACATGCTGCCTTGGGGAGGACCATTTTCAACTTGATATATTTTGGAGTACTCTGTACCAACTCTTACCTCAATCGTTCTATCATACAGGAAATCTAATACCCAATTGTATAAATTATCTTCAATACCAAATTGCAACCCTTCCTTCCACAGCATGTCATATGCTTTTTCTACATCAAAGAAGACAGCAATCACATTTTCCCTATTTTCTCCCTTTTCGGAACCCACTTTGAAAAGGAGAAGGACATTCCCTCCCTTCCAAAATGTAACTCAGCCTTTCAGTCACCATTCATTCCATTGTTTCCCCTAACTGTGAGGTAAGAGCTACTGGCCTATAATTATCGGGATCTGATGAATCTTTCCCTGGCTTTAAGACTGGTACTATAACTGATTGTTTCCATGCCCTAGGAATCTTCCCAGTTTCCCAAACTTTATTAGACAGCTTTAATATTGTTTGAAGTGCACTGTCCTCCATGTGCGCCAACATCATATAATACACACCATCCTTCCCTGGTGAAGACTGCTTCGATTTCAGAATAGCCCTTTTCAATTCCGATAGAGTGAATGGTAAATCTATCATGCCCCTTGAAGTATTCTTCCTTATGTTCACATGTGGGTGTTTGGATAAAGTGCTTTCCCTGCTTTGTCTAATTGTGTTTGGTAGGTTTTCTGAACTATGAATCTTCACTAAAGTTTGTGCCAAAAGCTCTGCTTTGTCTACAGTGGGGCAAAAAAGTATTTAGTCAGCCACCAATTGTGCAAGTTCTCCCACTTAAAAGATGAGAGGTCTCCAATTTTCATCATAGGTATACCTCAACTATGAGAGACAAAATGAGAAAAAAAAATCCAGAAAATCACATTGAAGAATTTTTAATGAATTAATTGGTAAATTCCTCAGTAAAATAAGTATTTGGTCACCTACAAACAAGCAAGATTTCTGGCTCTCACAGACCTGTAACTTTGTCTTTAAGAGGATCCTCTGTCCTCCACTCGTTACCTGTATTAATGGCACCTGTTTGAACTCATTATCAGTATAAAAGACACCTGTCCACAACCTCAAACAGTCAGACTCCAAACTCCACTATGGCCAAGACCAAAGAGCTGTCAAAGGACACCAGAAACAAAACTGTAGACCTGCACCAGGCTGGAAATGTCACGATGGCCCTCACGGACCATCACAAGACGCCTCAGTCACCAGTGAGTTGCAGTGATATTTTATTACAGAGAGGGATGAACACACACAGGATACATATAATGGCAGGGTGACGTCTGAGCCGGGGAGCACCCGATGCGCCAGACGGACAATAATGAGGGTGAAGTCTTAAGGGAACGTACCTTACAAGACGACAACGTTAACAGGCGGGTTACAGATTCCCAAGTCCGTTAACAATGATGAGCAAGGCAAACAGGAACATAACGAAGCATAACAGGAGCACACCAGAACGTAGCTGAACATAACAGAGACTGCCGCACTGGAGGACATTCACCACCGGCTTTTAACTCGGCCGCTAATGACCCCAATGCGGCGCAGCTGCTCGCCGTGACAGCAGCGCAGCAGCTGACTTTGACAGCAGGGAGCTCCCCCGGGCGCCTTCACAATAAAAGCCCGAGGAGCTGAAAGAATCCTCTGCTGCCAAAGCCAGGGAAATAAGATATGAGGCCCGAGTGTGGCCAGAACCGACACTCGGGTCATGACAGTATCTCCCCCTCGAGGCCGAGCTCTGAGCGGCCCGAGTAACACCCAAGCCCCCCCCCCACCCCCCTAGGGTGGGTGGATGGGCGCTGGCAGGAGGGAGAGTGACAAACAACGAGCAAGCAAATGATGAAACCAACAAGGCTATAAAGGTAGGGGAAAAAAACCATAATCCCAAAAACGTGGGTAACCAGAATAAAGTCAAAAATAGGCAATAAACCTCTTAGCAAATACAAAGTGACATAAGGTGGAGGAAAAAACCACCCAACTCAGAAACAACATAGTGAGTAACAAAAACACAAATCAATCCCCCCCCCCGCACACCCCAACAGTCCCACAGACGAGATCAGAAACCTGGGGAGGGTGCAGTCCTGACCCGGAGGGATGGGGGCAAAAGGTTCGGGGGGTCGTCCGGCATCAAAAAGCCACAGAACAGGGAGGGGAAAAGAGGACAGTTCGGGCGGCCTACCCCAGTCCCATGCTCGGGAGTAGAGAGTTTCAGGCGGCCGGAGCAGGTCGCCGCACAGGAAGACAAAAAGGTCGGGGGGCCGGCCCACAGAACCAAACCAACGAGACAGTCCTTCAGGCGGCCGCCCCGCAACACCAGCCCACCAGAACCGTTGGGAAGAAGCAGCCGGCGGCCCCGCTGAAAAGGGAAGAGACGAGGGGGAACCGGGCGGAGCGTTCGGGACCCCAACGGCCCCAGGTGGAGATGGGTAGCGCTCCTCAGGGAGACGAGGAGGATGATGGTGGAGATGAGGGTGACGAGGAAAACGAGCCTGTCCAGCATCCGGTGGCCGGGGATCTGCCGCTCCCTCACCAAATCTAGGACCTGCTGGTGCAGCACCCACGGTGGACCCCGATTGGGCCTCCGGAACCGAACCCACAGTGGACCCCGATTGGGCCTCCGGAACCAAACCCACGGTGGACCCCGATTGGGCCGGCAGAACCGAACCCATGGTGGACCCCAACTGGACCGGAACAGCACTCCCGGTGGACCCAGTCGGCGTGGCACCAGACTCGACCTCCAACCCCGAAACCGGAACCTCTGGCGCAGCTGGCGAGAGCAGCCCCTCGCCGGCGACCCTGGAAGAAGACTCACAAAAGAGAGAAAACCCGGGATCAGGATCACCGGCAGCACCAGAACCCGGCGAGATAAGCTCGGACGCAGCGGGCGGCTGCACCCGGCCCATCTCCCCTTGAGACAGGCAAAAGTGCTCTAAAAGGTGAAGAAGAAAGATAAAACAGAGCACTTGCCTGAGCTCGGGTTCTGACGCCGTCCAGGACTGCGATGATCCGGGCTCAGAAGTCAGGAGGTCGTCCTCAGGCTCCCACTCAGCTGCGTCGGGCTCCGCAGCTGGCATGATGGTGCGCGCAGCTAGAGAGTCCTCCGGTACCGATGTCCACGCCGGTGGCCCGCACGGCGTGGTGGCAGGAGAATCTCGACCTGCTGGACCGGACCGCTCCTCCGTGGACCCCAGGGACGCTTCTTCATCGGCGATAGCTCCACGCTGTAGTCCGCTCTCCTCCTCCGCCCATGGCGTGGCTGCGGAACCGGAACCAGGCTCTCCAGAACCGCAGGCCCCCTCCTCATCCAGCGACGTTGGCCTGACGTCGAGGACGGCTCAGCGGAGGGAGACACAGAGGAAGCAGGGTTAATACTTTCATCCACAGCAGGTGGAGGGAGCTCGGGGGGCTGCATACCCCGAACTCCACCCCCAGGAGTCAGACAAGGCAAAACAATATCTAAAGGAGAGAAATTATCATGCACTTGCCTTTCCCCTGAGGGTAAGATGGTTCCCGCTGTGGGGGACGTCGTTCCTTCTTTTCCCCGCTGGATGGCGACAGAGGGCCCTCTGGGGAGACGAGATGAGGCCACTCGAGGCGGATCCGGGATGGGGCTCGCCGAAACGGAGCTCCCGCGACACACAGCAGCCAGGATAGGCGACGAGGAGGAGGGGGCGACAGCCGGGGTCAGTCAGGCATGGAGCGCTGACGGGACAGCAGGCGAGGGCCCGGGAGAAGATGAGGCTGCGGGAATTCCCCTCTGACGAGGCGCAGGAGAGACAGCTGTGTGGGGGGTTGAGCCCTTGCGGCGACCCGGAACAGCATCCAGATGGGGTTCTAGCCGAAGTTGGAAGCCGGTGTGACGACGGTTCCTTGTAGGGGGTGAGGCGAAGGTGAGGTTCGGAAATCGCCGTTCCTGAGCAGAAACAGCGGCAAGCAAGTAGGCGAACTCAGGAAACTCACGCAGCGCTGGATTCCTCTCCACCAGTCTAACCGCCGCCACCACATGCTTCATACACGCTGGTGGATTCCCAGCGGAGCAAGCAGCAGCCACCCGGTCCCAGATCTTGTCTGCTGTCAGCTGCAGCTTCTCTGGGGAAATCCCGAGTGACGACATGCCCGATGGGAAAAGACCTCCGGATGGTGCGAACTCCCGGGCCGGAACAAAGGCAGGAGCGGGATCCCGAAGCGAGGGGCAACGTCTCCTCCGCTTCAGCCTCCTGCCAGGATTTCCCTCCAGCCCTCGGAGTATCTCACGCTGGGCGGCGATGTCGTCTCTCCTCACGCTTACCTCTGGATGATTAGTGAAGCGGGGAAGAGAATCCAGAATTTCCTCGGCTAGGTCCAGGTACCAGGGCACTTCGCTGTTGAAGTCGAGGAGGGAGGCGGCGACAAGGACTTCGTCCACGCGCTCGAGGGTGTCAGCGAGGACAGCGTCCTGCCTCTGAGCACGAGACCTCCACGATGGCATGCTTCAACACGGCACCCAGACAGGTAGGAACAAACAGTCCACTACTGCAAACTACACGGTGAATGGCGTCTCAAACAACGTCTCCTCTCCGGGCGTTTGGCGGCAGTCTACTGTCACGATGGCCCTCACGGACCATCACAAGACGCCTCAGTCACCAGTGAGTTGCAGTGATATTTTATTACAGAGAGGGATGAACACACACAGGATACATATAATGGCAGGGTGACGTCTGAGCCGGGGAGCACCCGATGCGCCAGACGGACAATAATGCGGGTGAAGTCTTAAGGGAACGTACCTTACAAGACGACAACGTTAACAGGCGGGTTACAGATTCCCAAGTCCGTTAACAATGATGAGCAAGGCAAACAGGAACATAACGAAGCATAACAGGAGCACACCAGAACGTAGCTGAACATAACAGAGACTGCCGCACTGGAGGACATTCACCACCGGCTTTTAACTCGGCCGCTAATGACCCCAATGCGGCGCAGCTGCTCGCCGTGACAGCAGCGCAGCAGCTGACTTTGACAGCGGGGAGCTCCCTCGGGCGCCTTCACAATAAAAGCCCGAGGAGCTGAAAGAATCCTCTGCTGCCAAAGCCAGGGAAATAAGATATGAGGCCCGAGTGTGGCCAGAACCGACACTCGGGTCATGACAGGGAAGACTGAATCTGCAATAGGTAAGCAGCTTGGTGTGAAGAAATCAACTGTGGGAGCAATTATTAGAAAATGGAAGACATACAAGACCACTGATAATCTCCCTCGATCTGGGGCTCCACGCAAGATCTCACCCCGTGGGGTCAAAATGATCACGAGAACGGTGAGCAAAAATCCCAGAACCACACGGGGGGACCTAGTGAATGACCTGCAGAGAGCTGGGACCAAAGTAACAAAGGCTACATCAGAATCAGAATCAGAATCAGAATCAGCTTTATTGCCAAGTATATTTACAAGTAAACACACAAGGAATTTGACTTGACATTAGACGCGCACGTTAGGCGCATCCAATGACGCGTCGCCATACAAGGCGCCTGTCAACAGTGGAGGTAAAGAGGGGAGGGGAGGGGGAGGAAAACACAATAGGAGAGAGAAAAAACATAGTAATCAGAATAAACGCTCGTATATGAGCCAAATTTTGACTACACAGAAAAAAACCCTCATGCATTAGCAGACAATAGATACAATCACACAGCAGAGGGAGGGAGAGCAGTGTGTGTATATTTGCATGTCATTGTGTAGTGTGAGTGTAACAGTTGTTAGTGGGCAGCAGAGGGCGCCTCCAGGCAGTGGATAGATGTTATAATCATGTGACTTATAAACAAGACCAGAGATCAGAGTCTGTCTCTCTTTTCCTCTTCCTTGCAGAAGGCACATGGGCATTGTCCTCGAGAGACCAATCCGCTGACGACAACAACTGATTGTTGATGTATGGGTAGACATAAGCCACTTCTCTGGCGTTATCTTATCGAGGAGGAATGTAAACAAGGGTACCAAAACACAAGGTCAAATCTGCACAGTGCACTCAGAGAATAAAAAAATTTCTCTCTCTTCGATTCTGTGCTTCAATTTCATACAGGCTTGAATCATACTTTAGATCATTCTCTGGAGAGCACTCAGCGATCCACAGATGTTATCCACCTACCGAAACATAGGTAAAACATGTCCAGAGAGTTCGTTCTCTCTTCAGTGCATGCCAGGTAGTAAATTCCATGTTAATCCTGCCGCTGACAGTCAGTGCTCCCCCCAGCTGGACGAATTGTTGAATTTGTTAAGGGAGCTACGCCGGGGTCCGCATTTGATTAGCTCACCCAGATAATTTTGATACACTAGGAAAACTCCAGGGGCCAAAACAGAAGATCCTGTGATCAGTTCAATCTCAGTCGAATCACACAGACACATGAATTCCAATGCCATGAGTCTCCCTTGGGTTCCCCCTGACCCGCTTCTTCTTTTAAAGGTGACAATCGCATATAAGCCGCTTTCCAGATCCATAATTTCCATTTGGATTAAGATTCAGCCAGGAGAAGAGTGACATTGCAAGCTGGGATCAGAAGGGAGAGGATTAGGAGGGAGAGGGAAGAAAAGCGTCTGCTCTCTCTCAGAAGCGGAAGTAGAGCAATCAGAAACACACTACGCCGCCAGGGACTCAAATCCTGCAGCACCAGACGTGTCCCCCTGCTTAAGCCAGTACATGTCCAGGCCCGTCTGAAGTTTGCTAGAGAGCATTTGGATGATCCAGAAGAGGATTGGGAGAATGTCATATGGTCAGATGAAACCAAAATAAAACTTTTTGGTAAAAACTCAACTTGTGTGTTTGGAGGAGAAAGAACACCATACCTACTGTGAAGCATGGGGGTGGAAACATCATACTTTGGGGCTGTTTTTCTGCAAAGGGACCAGGACGACTGATCCGTGTAAAGGAAAGAATGAATGGGGCCATGTATCGTGAGATTTTGGGTGAAAACCTCCTTCCACCAGCAAGGCATTGAAGATGAAATGTGGCTGGGTCTTTCAGCATGACAATGATCCCAAACACACCGCCCGGGCAACGAAGGAGTGGCTTCGTAAGAAGCATTTCAAGGTCCTGGAGTGGCCTAGCCAGTCTCCAGATCTCAACCCCATAGAAAATCTTTGGAGGGAGTTGAAAGTCTGTGTTGCCCAGCGACAGCCCCAAAACATCACTGCTCTAGAGGAGATCTGCATGGAGGAATGGGCCAAAATACCAGCAACAGTGTGTGAAAACCTTGTGAAAACTTACAGAAAACGTTTGACCTCTGTCATTGCCAACATCCATCCATCCATCCATCTTCTTCCACTTAATCCTTTTCGGGTCGCGGGGGGGCTGGAGCCAAAGGGTATATAACAAAGTATTGAGATGAACTTTTGTTATTGACCAAATACTTATTTTGCCGAGGAATTTACCAATTAATTCATTAAAAATCCTTCAATGTGATTTTCTGGATTTTTTTTTTCTTATTTTGTCTTTCATAGTTGAGGTATACCTATGATGAAAATTGGAGACCTCTTTCATCTTTTAAGTGGGAGAACTTGCACAATTGGTGGCTGACTAAACACTTTTTTACCCCACTGTATATTAGTAACAGTTACTACCCCATTATTGTCGAGCACTGGTATTTTGTTCTCTCTCCTAATACCACTCATTTTCTTAATCATCCCCCAAATATCTGATAGCTGTGTTTCTCTTCTTATGGTATTACAATACTGCCTCCAAAATAAATGCTTAGCTGTTTTAATTGTTTTCCGGACGATCGTCTGACACCGTTTGTACTCAATCACTGCTTCCAAAGTATGACTTTTTTTTCACTTGTCTAATGCCCTATTTCTATTTTTAATAGCTTTATTACAATTATCATCCCACCAAGGAAGATTCTTTCATTGTCTATAACCTGTACTTTTTGGTATTGTTTGATTTGCAGACTCGATTATAATTGCACTGACACTTTTACTAAATTCCTCCCCATCAAGAATGTCCTCACTATTTAGCTGCTCACATCTAGTCTTACAGATATTTAAATTTATCCCAATCTGCCTTACCCAATTTCCATCTTGTGCCAGATTGCATCTCTTCTTCTCCCGCTTCTAGACCAATTTTAACTCTTATTGGGTAATGATCACTCCCATTAGCTGACTGACTTAACACCTCCCAAGATGTGATTCCTGCAATCACATTTGAAACCAAAGTTAGGCCTAACGCACTTTCTGTGACTAGATTACTGCTAAATCTAGTACCTTTCCCATCATTCATGCATATTAAGTCCCTATCCTCTAAAAAATCCTCAATTACTGTGCCATTTATACCTCTATTCCTGCTACCCCGCAATGTATTATGTGCATTAAAATCCCCACACCAAACCACCTTACCCTGTGCTTGTCTATGTACAGCGTTGAAAGTGTCAACTGTCAATCTGTTACATGGATTATAGTAATTAATAATTGTAACTTCGTCTTTTACTGCCCATATTTTTACCATTGTTGATTCATGTTCTTTCCCTGTTTCCATTATTTTGTAATTTGTTCCATTATGCACAAAGGTTGCTACACCTCCTCCTCTACCAGTTTCCCTGTTGTTCCTGATGTGTATCCTTGAATGACAAACTCCAACTGAGGTTTTAGCCATGTTTCCTGTATACAGATTACCTGGGGTTTGTCTTGCATGTCAGATATAAACTTTTTGAATTCTTGCCCATTTGATATTAGACTTCTGGCACTCCAGTGCAAAATTGTGATTACCATTATGACCCACTAGTCTGCGAACATAGAGAGTCCCCACTAGATAGCCCCCACTTAAGTCCTCAACTGCTTCACAATGTAGCCCCTTAATGCCAAGATATTTTTCTAATGCTTTCACAATGATTTTGATTTTTTCCATTTTCTTGGAAGTCTGCGCCGTACAGTTTATCACATCTACCACAAATAAGACAATTTTTTTTTTCCTTCATAACCAGAGTATCTTCCTTAATTTTACTGCATGCACTGCAAGCCTGCACTTTTTCTCTGTTAAGAGTCCACTCCCACTTTTTTAGCCTTTACCTTTTTCGCAGCATCCACGTATGTTAATCCCTGGGAGACTTTTACCTGCTGAATTTCTGCTGCTCTTTTGCTGGCTTCACAACCTCGATTTGCAGCGATATGTTCACCACCACAGTTACAGCACTTTAATTTGGCTCTGCTTTCATACTTGCCATATTCATGTTCACTGGAACATCTTGCACATCGCTGTCTGCCTTTGCATATCGCTGCAACATGACCAAACTTTTGACATTTGAAACATCTGAGTGGAGGCGGAACATAAAGTCTGACTTCATAGCTCATGTAGCCAATATACACCTTACTTGGCAGTCTTGTTTCACAAATGTTAACATTACCAACAGACTATCACATTTTTCATAATTTCTATTAGTTTTCAACCTTTGTATTGCTGTTACTTTTGCTCCAGATCTGTTTTTCTTTATGTCATCAGTTGAGACAGCCGATGAAATGCCCCATATCACTCCTCTCATTGCCTTATTTCCTTCCAGTACTGAACACTGCACATTTTCCCCTCCATCTTAGTGACTCTGACTGCTTTTCCTTGCTGAACACTGTCTTTACATGTAACTAATAACGAACCACTCTTGCATTTAAAACTTCTCCAAGTAACTTATTAATTGCATTTGTGAGCTTAATCGGGTTCCACCCATGAAATGATGCCCCTTCCTAAGTTTAATGATTACTTTACTCTCCTGATTATTCCAGGATTGATCATCTTCTGATTCATCAGCACTTGATAACACACTTGATTGCATTTCTTTTCGTCTACGTTTGCCTCTTATAGACTTCACCGAGGTTTTCTTCTTCTTCTTCGTCTGTTAGATTTGATTGGCGGTTGGTCAAAGGTGCATTACTGCTACTGACTTGATTATGTTTTCCTCATAGCTTCTTCTTCTCTCAGTTACTGGTGGATAGCAAACAACTGAAAGGTGCATACCGCCACCTACTGTACAAGAGTGTGTAACATTATGTCATCTGAGCCCGACGTTTTCCTCTTAGCTTTGTGATTTATCGACCAGCTCGATAGCCTATAGATCATAGGAAATGGTGATGTCCCGTGAAGACTATATGATGTCATAGACATCCCATGTGATGTCATAGACGTCCCGTCTGTCTTTGACATCCCAATGATGTCATAGACATCCCATCTGTCTTAAGACATCCCATTGTCTTAGTCATCCCATTGATGTCATAGACATCCCAATAGTCTTAGACAGCCCACTGATGTCATAGACATCCCAATAGTCTTAGACATCCCATATGATGTCATAGACAGACTATCAAATGCCGGAATCCTTTGACATTCTGATGATGCAACACCCCCCTCCGAGGGAGACCCACCACAGGTTGATCAAGCCCAGGACTGTGACTGGTTGGGCTCCAGGCTGGAGACTGCAGGTGGGTCCATGTGAAGCTGAGCCTCATCCGAGGTGCTGATACCCCAAGGACTGTGGGAGTTCTCCGCCTCTGGGCTTCACTCGACTGACAACCTACTTCCGAAGAAGTATTGGTCAGTACAAGGCCTCTTGCTGAGCTCGACGAGGTATTTTCTGCCCTGGTGGATTTTAGGGCCCCTCTCAGCTGTTAGCGTTGACCAGCCACATACACAGCTCTGCAGCTTTGTCCCGCCAGTGTTAACAGTTCATCAGCTACGGTGCTGGTTGTTGTCAGTTCCATCTTCTTCTTCTTCTTTTAGATTTGATTGACAGTTGGCAACCAGCTTACCACCACTGACTTGATTATCATCACTCTGTGGCTTATATTAATCATATATTCCATACCTACATATGTATAGACATATTAGAATGTTTAGTGATTACATATGTGGAATGACCTCACGCCTCAGAACAGGACAAGAGGTCTCAACCACCGGCGAGGATCAAAGAACAGACTGAGTTGCAGCGGTGGAGACCGGATCGAACTTCCTGACCACCCAGGGTCAGGTGGAGGAGATGGAGGACAATGGAGGGGGATTATGTTAATGCGGGATGTCAGCTTTGATATGCAATGTCTTTTGTTGAGTGGGGGTATAAGTATGAAGGTCTGACTGCGCTCGACCTCTTGATTCTGCTTCTGCATCGAGATGAGACATGTTTGGGAGGTGAAGCTGATAATAAATCTTGATTTATAAAATCACATCGCTTCTTCATTTCAAGCTCCCTACAACTCTACTATATCTTTGTATAAGGAGCTCTTTTAAGGAGTTCTGAACAACTCCTTATGTGTGAAAAAATTATCCGTCCTTGGACTGTGTCCTCGGCAGCATCAATAGCTGCCAGCCGGCCAGCTCTTCTCTTAGATTTGATTGGCGGTTGGGAACCAGCTCAAAGGTGCATTACTGCCACTGACTTGATTATGTTTTTCTCATAGCTTTGTGGCATTTTCCTCCCACCTCTGTGACGTCTTACTCATAGCTTTGTGACGTCCTCCTCACAGCTTTATGATGTAATCTTCATAGCTTTGTGACGTTAAACTCATCACTTTGTGACATTTTCCATCCATCCATCCATCTTCTTCCGCTTAATCCTTTCCGGGTCGCGGGGGGGCTGGGGCTGATTTCACAGTTCACGTCATAACAGTTAACAGTATTCCAGGTTTTGTTGTCGTCACCCATGTCACTGCCCATATCACTCCTCCTCCTCTCCCCCTTCCAGACCTGACCGCCAGCTAGCAACCAGCCTGCAGGTGCACCACCGCCACCCACCGGGCCGGAGCATGGACAAGAAAATGGCAGGGAAAAAAAAAACTAAATTCTTTTAATTAATTCAGTTGCACTTAAATATCTAAATAGAGCTACATATATTTCTTTGACTGAGGTTTCTAACATGTTTTCCAAACCAAAACAAATTAGCCCTTTCCATTACTGCAATCAGATGTTTCCTTTTGTTCCCGGTATCCCTGACATTCCAACAAAACGTGCTGAACTGTTTCCGGAGGACCACAATGTGCACAACTGTCAGTTGGGTGTTTACCTATTCTATGTAGCGTCTGGTTCAAAGTAGTATGTCCTATTCTTAATCGGGTGATGAGTATCTCCTCTTTCCTGTTTCTGCCAACTCCCATTCCAGAGTCCACCCGCTTTTGAATGTCATAAAGATATATTCCTGTATCTGCTGAGTCCCAAGATTCTTGCCACTTTTCCACTATATACTTTTTAATCATTGATTTGCCTTCTGCCTTAGTGAGTGAGATCTGCAGATCCACCACCTCGAATTTCAATGATCGTTTTGCTAATAAGTCCACATCCTCATTACCCTCTATTCCAACGTGGGCTGGAACCCAAAGAAAGTTTACGGACTGACCTTTACTGTAGAGGTTGTAAATTAAGGAGTGGATTTCTACAATTAGGTCCTGCCTACTACAACTGCAGTGACTGAACTTCAACTCTTGAGAGCTGCCCAACTATCTGAAGCAATGACGGTATTATTCCTATGATTTCTCTCCAACCACTGTAGAGCTAATATAATGGCAACCAGCTCAACTGTGTATACTGATAAGTGATTACTGGTTCTTAGTATACCGCAGCTCCACTACGACCAGTTGTAGGGTCCTTGGAACCATCGGTAAATGTTATCAGCATGTTTCTGAAGTTCTGTTCAATATATATGCACTAAATAATCTGTTGCTGATTGCTTATGTTGCCTCCTCAGTTGTTGTATTTCAATACTAGTGGCATCTTAAACAGCCATGGAGGAATAACAGACCACAGGACCGTTGGGCTAAAATCCATGTGTTTTAATCCTTCCTGCTCAGCAATGGCCTCACTTATCCATCCAAAGCTACTAATGTTGGACCCATTGCATTCCCAGCAGTCATTAGGAATAGCTTTTGCAGGATGTGACCTCTTATGTCCCTTCAAGTTGATCCAGTATACCAGCATTAATTTGGTTCTTCTTAATCTTAAGGGCATTTCACCTGTCTCTACTTGGATTGCTGATACTGGAGAAGTTTTAAATGCACCACAACATATCCTATGAGCCTTTTGTCTGCTCCATGTCCAATTGGTTCAGGTGACAATCAGCAGCCGACATGAACACATTCATAGTCTAGTGTTACTCTCATTAGTCCTCGATACACCCTCAACAGAAAGGCCCTAGAGGCCCCCCAGTCCCATCCTGCCAGACATCTCAAAATATTTCTTACATTTTCCTTTAGTTTTTTCAATATGCTGCTTCCAGGTTAGTTTTTCATCAAATAACACACCTAAATACCGAACTACCTGTACTTGCTCTAACTTTTGGCCATGAAGTTTTAAAGAAATTTCTTTGTGACTTTTAGAGAAGCAAATCACTTGTGTCTTTGAGACCGATGGTCTGTTACTGTAAGATCCATCCACGATGGGTCATCTTGCGTCCTCACTCTCACAGACCATGGGAGGGGGGGGGGGGGGATTAGGATATACTACATCAATTTTTTTTTAATTATATTGTGTTCCACCCAGGTTTGTTTGACTTTTTTCCTAAAAGATGTTTTTTTCTTTTTCTTCTACTTAGAAAAATAAACTGGTGCCCTTCATTGACAAACACTGTGTATACAGTTATTTCATTGCTAACTAGCATACTATTACAATCTCCAAAACTTTATACTGAATAAGCAAAATAATCAAACCATCTGGAGGTTGACTTTTGGATTTGCATACCAGGCCATTAGGACAACATTTTTACAAACATATCAAATTCAAAACAATGAACAATAAGACAAAGGTACTTCTGGCCTTCACTTAGCTTTCACACAGATCCCTTGTGGAGGGATTTAAGGGAATTAAGACGTATCCAGGACGCACTGCACTGGGATAGCTAGTCAAGGTCAGTTAGACTGAAGACTCAAGTCTATGCTTGCCTGCCAGCAAAACAGCATAAATTTAAATATATTTCTAAATAAAATAAGTTGGTTGAACAATGTGTAACTGTACACTTGTTTCCTTAAACAACTCAAAAGTCCCAAAAATGAAATTGATTAAATCTACAAAAGGAACTGAAAGGTTTTACTCTAGAATTTAGACAGACTAAGATTACTTACCGTTTAAAAGGCTGCTAGTTTCTGGAGGGGAAATAAAGAACATTTGCTGTTGACAGTTCGGTCTCTCAAACACCCAACACCGGCCTCTTCTTCCAGTTACTAACCTCTTCTTCGTTTTCTCACTTTAAAACTCTCCATGAAGCGGGTTTAGTCCGCCCTTCGTACCTGGTGATTCCTCTTCTTCTTTTAGATTTGATTGGCGGTTGGCAACCAGCTTACAAGTGCATTACCTGGTTCCGGCCGACAGAGTCAACTAAAAGGTCACTTTTGGGCTTAAACCCAGTTTACGATCTGTATGTGTGTGTCTGCGTGAGAAGGCTTGACTTCTCCATGGCAACGTAGAGAGGTGACCACGTGACCAGTGCCGCAATGCTTTGTGGGTCTTGTTGTCCGTGGCGGACTAGACCGTTTAAAAATGATCAGCGTCAGTAAATTTATTTATTATTTGTTTATTTATTTTTGTTTGTAGTTAGGGACGTATGCACACATTTGAGAGAATCTGTAATGAGTCCCAGTTTTACATCTCGCTACAGTTCTGAGCATTTACTGAACTTGTGGCACAGTTTACGTCTTTGAACACGTTGGCAATGAAAGAAGGACACCAGTAGATGGCGCTCGCTAACTATGATTGAACAGTATAGGTAAGCCCTTATTAAATGGGTTGACGCTTTTTATTATTTAGCCCACAGTAGCATTGAAATTTAACGTAGTCTAAGACAGTAGCAATGGATACGTACAATATGCCAAAATATATTATTAGTATATAATGAATTGAACTTTAATAATATATTCAGACATGCAATTATTAAATGGAACAAGAAAAACAAAAAAGGAAAATAGAGCACAATAAGAATATTATTATTATTATTGTTATTATTGTTGTTGTTGTTGCTGCTGCTGCTGCTGCTATTATAAAGAATATTTGCTTATAGATATTTATTTTTAATTAACTTTAGAGGCTTTGGAGTCTCAAAGTAATGGGCTTACAAGGAACAAGCCTCTACACTTTGCTCAAGTTTGTTTCTGTGAAATAAGAATTTGTGAGGAAAAAAATGTGTTATTTTCCTGGCCACACAGTTCTCCTGTTCTCTTTGCATTTAAAACCTGTAGCATATTTATGCAGAGTGTGCACGCAGGTCAAAGGCGCTCTTGTTGAATTTTATAATTTTGCAATAAGATGCCACGTATAGGGTGGAAGCATAGAATCGAATAGAATAATCTAAACCTTCAAGCGATCAGGTGATTTCTAGGCCAATTAGCGTTGTGTTGGCGGCGTGCATCCTGCCAACCTCCACGGTTCCTTGGTTCCACTGTGTGGTTTGTCTGAGGAGAAACTGAATCTCACGCTAAGAGGATTATGGCGCTCGTTAGCGTCACACCGCTCTTGTCCACCGATGCCCGATGTGCCAGTTGGAAGACAACACACGGCCAGAAGGTGGGCTGCTTGTAAAACCCTGCATTCTATCACCATGGAAACCTAATAGCCATTCCGCAATGACCTTTGGAAGCTGCTGCATGGTGGGAGCGCACTGGAGTCCTTCACCGGGGAGGAGCGCATCTGTACCAGAGAGCCGTCTCCTGAGGGGGTTGCTACTGCTTTGGGGCTTTGGTCTTTGACATGAAGACGAGACCCGCTGGGATCGGCAATGTCAACGCCGACTGGATGGGTTCGCTCCCATCCAAGCTCAGCTCCATGCCCCTCAAGCACCTTGCCGTGCCAGGTGAGCCATCTGCGCGTAAAAATGTTGTTCTTGCGTAAACGGCCTAAGAATGAAGACAAAGGGGTTTGGATTATAGTCATTATGGATAGATATAGACACACCGCCCTTTGTCAAGCATAATAAGAAAAACAATTTGGAATTGAAGGCTTAAATAAAGGTTTTGCGCACAAACTTTAGAAAACTTTCTTTTATCACATTAGTTCACCCCTTTCCAAATGTTTCCATTTTCCACTTCATATTTTCCATCATCACCGTTGCAACTCTCCCTCTTTCTTCCAGGGTCTCACGATTCTTTCACTTTCTGGGTGGATGTGCATGCTCCAGTGGGTCCAGATCAAAAGGCTTATGTCAAGTACCTGGCCACCATGTTCAGTGTCTTAGCCAAGAAAGTCATGGTGAAGTGGTCCATGACTCAGGTACCTGCTGTCATCCCATCCACTAAAAAGTGCAGCAAATGTTATGTATTGTGGCTGATTCTGATCCAGTTTTTGGTTTATAATTTTTATCTGTATCTCTAGAATTTGTCTTTTAAGGAGCAACTGGATGCAGGAATTCGCTACTTTGACCTCAGGGTGTCTGCCAAACCAGGCGAGCCTGGAAATGAGATCTACTTTATTCATGGTCTCTTTGGTCATAAAGTGAGTAAAGATGTAAACATTTATGTATTTTCTTTCACCCCATACATGCCATTTTTGTAATATCACTCAGTCAGTTTTTTGGGACACAGTCCTATTTTATACGTCTGCCATTTTATGTATTAATGTTATGTACCAGCTGATGTTAATAGTAGCTGAACAGGAATGACCTCAAACTGGGATCAAAGGTTGTGTGTTTAGCTGTAAACCTCCCACAGCTGACCTGGCTATTCAGTCACGTGACCTTTCCCTGTGTGACTCATTGTTTTGCATGAGGACTACCTCACCATGATGCGGACTCCATCCATCCATCCATCTTCTTCCGCTTGTGGATGAAAAATATTAAGCAAAGAAATGCACACAGGCTTGGCTAATGGCTGCGCACACAGCATTGTGCTTTGTTATGAGCTGTAATTATTTTCCAGTCTCCTGCTTGATATTTGACTCTATTAGCCTTCAGT
Organism: Pholidichthys leucotaenia; assembly: GCA_020510985.1. Lineage (NCBI taxonomy): Eukaryota > Metazoa > Chordata > Actinopteri > Cichliformes > Pholidichthyidae > Pholidichthys > Pholidichthys leucotaenia. The sequence goes on from CM035844.1 coordinate 134,726,563, forward strand.
TTGTGATGCAGTGTGTTGATTTTATATTTCACTTCTCGATGAGGCATATCAAAGGCAGTCTTTGGAGTTGAAACCAACAAGCTTTTCTCCCCTCGATCTGCTTTCCCCTAAAGGTGAGAGATGGCCTCTTAGAAATCCACTCTTTCCTGAGCAGACACAAAAAAGAGGTTAGAAACTGTCTTTCTACTAAAAACCCATTCACAGATGGCTAGATTTGGAACACTAACTGATTCACTTTGATGGTTGGCTCAGGTGGTGTTTCTAGATTTTAACCATTACTATGCAATGGACTCAGAGCACCATGTGCACCTCATCAACATGCTCCTGGAAGTGTTTGGCACCAAGCTGTGCAACAACTGTGCCGTGGAGCGCATCACTCTGGACTACCTCTGGGAGAAGAAATATCAGGTGAGATCAGGATGCAACAGTTGGATAAAGACACTTACTTCCACCCAAAGTCAGGATAGTATCAAGCATTTTCATTAAATATGCAAAGTAAATATGAAATATTGTGAAGACTAAAAAAAAGTCATGATTCTGTCATGTCTTCCTTTTGCAGCAGCCAACTTTTAGTTTCTCAATCTGGCAAAATAGTGGCACATAAAATCAACATGGGCTCAACAGGCTGGTTAGATAATTATTGCATATATAGCAGTCAAGATAAAATATCAGCTGATGGCCTCTACCGTCAATGGTTCTCTTATAGTGTGAAGCAGTAGTTTGTTGCGTTGTTTGGTTTTTGAGAAATTGGCTTAAATTGAGTGCTGATTTTTTGTACAAATTTTAAACTTCATTGCTAAAGCATTCTCAGTTACATTTTTTTCCTGCTTAAAAGTCCTTTATTGTGTATTTTCCAGGGATTTAGTTTAGGCTTTGATATGTTCAAGGACATATACAGTGCTGTGTAAAAGTATTTGCCCCTTCCTGATTTCTTATATTTTTTGCATATTTGTCACACATAAATGTTTCAGATCATCAAGCAAACTTTAATATTAGACAAAACCTGAGTAAATACAAAATGCAGTTTTTAAATGATTATTTCATTTATTAAGGGAAAAAGGCTATCCAAACCTACCTGGCCCTATGTGAAAAACTACAGTAATTGCTCCCCTTGTTACATCAAGAATTAACTGTAATTAACCATATTTTAAGGAAAGCTGAGTTCAGTTTCACTCGCCACACCCAGGCCTGATTACTGCCAGTCCTGTTGAATCAAGAAATCACTTAAATAGAACCTGTCTGACAAAGTGACACCTGTAAAAATTATATAAAGCATCTGTCCAGTTATGTTTCTGTATCTCACAACCTTTTTACTTCTTTTTTTTTTTTTTTACCCCAAACTCTTGATTACTAAACACCCTCGTCCAAATTCTCCTTTGTCCAGTGTCTGTATTCTTTTTCCTCAGATTATATTGTTTGTATTGGATAATTACAGTTAAAAGCTTTTTGGGGGGTATATTTTTTCTTACCAATCCACCACTGTTGATTCCTTCTTAACTGTTGAATTTGGTCTTCTCTTGCCCCCCACTGTCTGTCTACTCTGGTTTGAGTCCTTTTTTTTTTTTTTTTTACATTTTACAGCAACTATTCCTTGTTATGTTTCGGTGACTGTTTCAATGTCTTGAAAAACAAGGCTAAGTGCAGTGAGTCTGCAGGTATGCATGAGAGGGTAGTGGACAGCTCTCTTGACCTCTCTGCTCAGGTAATCCCTTCCACTTGTGACTCTCCAGGGTGGGAATTACTGGCAAGCATCATCTCATTAACCCTCCTTCCACAAACCAACCTGCACTTATCCTTATGCTTTACATCTCTTGCCATTTGATTATTGATATATTTTCTTTTCCATTCACTTACCTTCATATGAAGTTTTTTCCCCACTACATTTTATAGTGCATCAAATTTTTCAATGTTTATTATCATGTGATAATACTTTCTACTTTAAGTTAACATTGTTATACACATATTGCATGGATATATGAAGATGAAAGCTGAGCTGCCAGCCATGTACACACACTTGACTGTGTCTTAAATGTTATGTGCAGGATATGTGCATGTCTGTGTGTAAATATTATTATTTCTTCTCCCATGACCCTAATCTGTGTGTGGCTTAGTTGGCAAAGATGAAAGTGAGAGAGGGTGTAGAGTGATGGAGAAATAGAGCAGAGACACAGGAGGAGAGGTGGTTTTTAGCAGCAGAGGGCAGCCTTCCTCTTCCTTTTCCTCGCTTTAACATTTATAGGGACATGGTGGATGAATTATTTTCTGTTCAGATTTTGATTTTTCATGCTGGAGTCTACATTGGTTAATTTGTATATTCTTACCTATACAGTGGTGTGAACTGGTGCATGTAGTACTCACTTTGGAGTTGGATGTCATACCATTATGTTTGCTGTATTTAATGTTGGGTTTTTCGGGGGGGGGGGGGGGTATGTAATGCATTGCAAAGCCACAACAAAACGTTTGTCTGCGTTCTTCAAGTCTTCAAATCTCACCTCACTGGTTTTGATTCGGGTCTCTTTACAGGTGATTGTGTTCTACCACCATTCATCAGCCCAGGGAATCCCAGTCATGTGGCCTGGTAACAAGATACCTGCACCCTGGGCAAACACCACTGAACCAGTCAAGCTTATACAGGTAAGGAGATTATGCTCATACATTAAATAGCTTTCATTTCTTCAAGGCAAAATCTGAGAAATCCGTTATTCACTGTCACTTTGTGGGACCAAGCTCATACACATCAAATAATTTTGCTTTGTTATTTCTTATTTTGTCTTGCCAGTAATCAAAATGTTTTTAATATCTGAGTTCCTAGAAGCTACACTAAAAGAAAGATCCAAACAGGGGTCGTTCCATGTGTCCCAAGCCATCCTCACGCCCACAGTCAACACTGTGGCCAAGGGGCTGCTGTGGGGGTTACGCAGCTACCTGGTGGAGAGGTCAGTGACTTGGTGTCTCTGGGATCAGCTTTGTTGATTTCTTTGAATTATTTTTTAAAGATAGAATTATTGTTTCCTTGCTCTTCACCTACATCTTCATAATTCTCCGTCAACTTCCTTTGTTGGATTCTACAGGGTTTTTTTTTAAGTCTTTGCAGCTTTAGCTGGTTTGTTCAAAAAGTTATAATTACAGAAGTATTTGTATTTTCATATAGCTACATATTTCATTCCTTGTTACTATATTAATAGCACAATCAATAAGTTCTAAACTTAATAAATAACCCACACATATAAAAGTTTCTAGATGACTGATTTCCCCATAAGGGACATGACTAAGTCTAGTTCTGCAGGCTGAAAAGTTTATATTACAAAAACATTACAAATATCATATGATTTTTCTTCATTTTTTCCTTTTTGAAATTAGGCGGCTTCTGAAGAGTGTCATCAAATGCACTAGTGACTACTTAATTTCATTTAGCCTGTTGTGGACAAAATTAAAACTGAGATATTACTGCTAATAATTCTGGTTTCATCTGTTAATACAGATGCCAAAATCTGATCTTTGACCTTCCCAGTATGGCCACCATATTCAGCAACCTGTGCCTGTTGCTAAATGTGGCATCTACATGTAGATATCTCTGTGTATAAGTATAGACGACCTTGTCCATTACAGATGTATAAGTGATATGGCATACAGTATTTCAGACAGCATAGCACTTTCTCAAAAATTATACCTTTCAGCAAGTATTTCATCATGCTAAAAGAATTTTTTTTTTATTCTTTTAAAAGGGTCATTGACTGAAAAATTGTGTTTTTGTAGGTTTCAACCTCCTGAAGTACATCTATTGGTCACATGATTGTTGAAAAATATCAAAACACTCACTTCTCTTAAAAACACACACAGCCTTTATCTTGTTTTTCTTGCCAAGAAGCCGTTTTGAAGCCATATTTTCCTCTATGTCAAAAAGGTAAACATCAGCAGTCTTGATACGCACCCACTGCTCTTTTGTTGGCCAGCCTAGTCTGTCATATAGGGTTGCCAACTTTCTCACGGCCAAATAAGCGACAGAGGGTTTTAACTATTGCTCAGTGCCACGATGTTGTGGACATTAGTGTTGTCATAATACTGGGATTTTTTTTTACCTTGATAATACCTTTAAAAATACTGGTATTCAACATCATGTTTAATACACCAAGAAAAAAAAAATACCACACTGTATACTTAGAAATTTCAGATTTTTATTATGAGGCCCATGAGTCGACTTGCTGACAGAAGACACCAGGAAAGCTGCAGCTGGTATCAACATATCTATTGGGAACAAAATGAATACTTCAAATATCTTGAATCAAAATATATTGCTATTTCAATATTTTGACAACATTAGTGGATATAGTTTGTGAGGTTTGGTGGAAAAAACCCTAAAATAAATGTGGACATTTATAGTAAATTAAAAAAAAACAAAAAACATTTTAAATCCATAAGGCATTACTCACAAATCTGTTTTTTCCATTAATAATTTTTGCTGCTTTTGACTGACTCCAGCAGTCCCTTGTCTTTTTGCACAGCCAGAGAGAAGTCCTTACATGACAAGTCACAATTCATAGATACTGCGTGTTGTTAGCTGCACAGTCTTTTCTTCTTCACAGGTTTATCCATGTTCACAAGTAACAAAACCAACCAAACAGTGAGAGGCATCACCAAAATGTTTTCTTTGTCGGTATTTACACTACATATGAGCAATGCGCACTACGGGACCTGTGATTGGTTAATTGTCAGCCTTGACCCCAGGGGTGACCAGGGTATGACCAGTACAGCAATCTGCTACTTTACCTGTATTAGAGCTAAGATCTGTTGCGTTAGGGTGTCATCTAGTTGTTAGTGCAATCAATATATAGGACATCGCACATCCCGCTTAGGACACTTATTTAGCCCAATAAACAGGACATCCCGGCTAAAACAAGATGGTTGGCAACCCTACTGTCATGTAAATGGGCAGTGAGCCAAAGGCATTAGCTTAAGAGTAACAGTGGTACTAGGAAGCTTGTGTTTATTTTGTAATTTTCTTTAGATTTCAGTCACCCCAAAAAACTGTTTCCACCTGGTTCATTTGGCTTATTTTGCTATATTTTCTCTATGAGGTTACATCGTTAGCACTACCAAGATGGCTAGCTGAAGCTAGCCATTTAGCCACAAGTCTTGGCTCATTCATGAATGTTTCTGTGCTTATTGTACTGCGGGGACTGTTCATATCCTATCGGCCACTGATGCTGGCAAGGTCAGACTTTTAATGTGTTATTCGATGTTTGTTTGTGTTGTGTTGGGCGGATGTGTATTAGATTCTTATGCTGCTTGTTTATACTGTCTTTATTTGTTGTTGCTTTTTACTTGTATTTCTTCTTGAAAAGTCCAACCAGGGCCAGGAGTTACAAACTAGCTTAATGCTACATACATACTCTTTGTGCAGAGCATCAGATGTTCTATATGACCACTATGTTTCGCTGCATCGTCCCTGATAAATAAATGAATAAAATTTTAATAAATAAATAAATTTTAAAAAACCCACACACCCCTGTCCACCAGTGATGCAATATTTCATTCATTCTTTAAGAAAAAAATACATAAGTTGGCTCAGGCTAGATCTAAGCTAGTCAGATAATGTTAGCAATAGTGGCATAAGAAGGAGGGCAGAGTTGAATGCGGTCTGAGAGATTTAAAGAGACATGCACTGAAACCAGACATTCTGAGAAAGGCTGCAAAAAAACCACAAAAAAAAAAAACACATTTGCTGAAATAATGTTAACAGTTAAAGTACAAATAGTTAAAGAAAATTTGACCAAAATATGTCACAAACATTTCATTAAGACATGTATGAAGAGTGGTGGCCTAGTGGTTAGTGACATGGAGTGGTGATCGTAGGGTCACTGGTTCAGTCCTCAGAATGGTAAGATCAGATCTGGGTGGGACAGACAACCTAGCAGTGTTTCCCCACCCTCATTAACCCCACTGTGATGCCCTTGAGCAAGGCCCTTAACCCCAGCTGCTCCAGTAGAGCTGCTCAGTGGCCACAGGTCAGTCTGTGGTTGTACTGGGCAGCTTCCAAGTGTGAACAGGGCGTCCTTGAAAAAGAAAGGTTCATATTAATTCAAAAATGGGATTTGCCTTTTGTGGTCACACCATCGAGACAGGAGGTGACCAAATTTTGCACTTTCAGGGAACTGGGATTGTTTATTACCGCTGAATAAACATTTTGACTTCCTGGCTTTGTCCTGCTGGTGGCTGAAAGGTAGCGGAGCAGTTTAGTTTAGGGTGTCAGAAGTGATGCAACTAAACTGTCATGGTGCATGCACACCAAGAACCAAAACAAAAGTGTCTGAAAGCAAAGCAGAAATTTGAACACAATAGTGGCAATGCAGTCTTCCACTGACAGATGAACAGACACAAATATCACTCCCTTTTTCATATTTTCCCTGGCAATGTGAAATATCTCAAAACTCGGTCAACACCTCTGAATAAAATTTGGTGCATAAATAGAAACCATTCAAGCATGAAAAACCTGATTAGACATACCCAAGGCTTTAGTCATAACTATAAACCTTTCAGAGACAGACTCTTGGCAATAGACATTCTGTGTATGTATGGTTTCAAGGCCACTTAAAAGTAAATTTGGAAGGAGCGTAACATTGTCCTTTCTAATACAAACTTTCTTCTTTTTTTGGCTCCAGAAATCTGCCTACCATCATGTCATGGGTTGAGGATCAGAGGCCAGGAGTGGACGGGGTCAACATCATCACGTCTGACTTTGTGGACCTCACTGACTTTGCTGACATTGTCATCAAACTAAATAACCTGTTGTTATCTGAAAATCAATACAAATCGAGATGACACATGCTTTAAAAACTTTACAATCTTTTTTTAAATAGTGGCAGACACTGGACGTCTGATGGCAGATTTTTTTCTTTTTTTGGTGCAATTTAGTTATGTCATATTGAGGATTTTTTTTTAATGATTTCAAATGGTTCTCTTGCTTCCAATGTGACTTTACTGTAACTCAAAGATACACTTGATATTATATGAACCAGGATCTTCTGATGTACATCTGTTAAACTTCCAGGACTTCACCGACTAGTTTCCATTTACAGTTTTGGTTTAGTTGACTCGCTCAGCTGCAAGTTTTATTAACAAACTCCAAAAGAGGAAAAGAAGCCAGAGCTAAGATCAGAGAAACGCAGGGATGCCTGGCTGCATTTCTTTATCTGGCGGACCAAATCCTTTTCATACCACACGTCTGGCTGCATTTGTAGATGCCTTTTTCTACATTCCTTTTTGGGGAAAACTGAGAAATAAGTCATGTGTCAACTGTGAAGTGAGATTGCCACACATGATCTCATTGGATGTGCATGTACTGTACCTTTTATGCACAATAATATATGATATCATTGGATTTAACCTTGCAAGGTTTAAAATCTCAGGTGCTTTAGTGGAAGTTTTGAACCTTATGAGTGAGTTTTAGTTATGCAGTTTGTGCTATTTTTTATTAAGTTATAGTTGGAGCAGGATCAGAAGTATGCAGTCTTTTTTTGATTGTTTGAGTAGCATCAAAACAATAGTATGTATTTGAATTAATAGTTTGGATCATTTCTTGTGTGTGCAGATGACAAATGCAATTTACTTTTGAAAATGGAGTGTCCTTTAAGAAAAATGCTCCATGTGATGAAAATGGAACTCATTATTTTTGTACTTTTAACATACTATTGATTGTTATCTAGTAAGCTAAAATTGGCTGTTCAAACTGCACTTTTACAATGAAATTGAGGGTTACAGGCTGCAGCATTTCTGGCTATTTTTGCTTCTGTGTAGCGTCATCTGTTGTGAAAGGAGCGCCCTCTGTGCCAACTCTGTCTCAACGCTTATGGCATTTAACAGGGGCTGCAGACTCTGGCACCTTTTGGAGGAGCTGCAGAAGGAGAGGCAAATATGTGTGGAACTTGTGCCACAATTCCCACAAATCACACATGCATGGGCAAATACATGGCTATAAAAAGTCAGTTTATACTATCTTCCCACTAACACTATTTAGATATGGAAACTCTCCATTTAAATACATAGAGAAAAAATCATAAAGGGTCCAGGAAGTGTGGTCTTTTAAAACAAAGTATATACTTAAACTAAGTGACTCGATAGAAGTTTAGACTTTGATTACTTTGCATGCTTGGACAGTAGCACAGTGACAGTCACCATGCACTCTGGTGGACAGGGCGGAGAAAGAATTTGCCTGAAAAATGAATAGGGAAAATGCTTATAAAACAGAAACAAGACAAAAAAGAAAGAAAAAATATAAACTCTACTTATGTATTGAAAGAGGAACAGAAACTGAGGAAAGAAGAATTCAGTCAAAACTGCTTAACATGAGTTGAAATCAATAAAAGGGCTATTAGAACCACTGGCTGTCTCTTTGGTGGCATTATCTAAAAAAGACAAATAAATCCTCAGGTCTGCCCTTCTGTTGTCACTCCTTGAGTCTCTTGTGTGAAATACTCCATCCAGGCCACACTGTTGACAAGGTTGAGTGTGGTCACCAAGCACCACGGGGTCCACACACAAACACAAGCACAGGCACTTTAATTGCGGAGTAATTACACATACCATAGCAGGCAAGTGGGAGAGCAGGGAGCAGCAGCTCAAACTGGAAGAATTCCTCTGTTGTTTGGATTGGTCCTTCTGTCTCTCTCTACTTCTGTCTCTCACTTCATTTTTTTCTAGTCGGCTTCCCTGGTTTTAAAGGAGAAGATGACAACTACGTACTTTCTTGAAGAAATTAATAAAGTCACAAAGTAGTAAAGCTGCTTTTGTTTTCAGTTAATCTGCAGGCAACCTCAGACATGTTGCTCACAGTTGAAGTAAATCATCAGTTGCACTCAGGGTTTGACATTAACTTTCTTCTCACCAGCCACTGTGGCTAGTGATTTTCCAAAGTTACTAGCCACTCAGCCTTTCCACTAGCCACAATTTTGTGGTTGGAAAATCATGTTTAATATGATCAATTATACAACAGTTAGTTCCAACCAAGCAATTTAATTGGACAATAGGGATTCCAGGAGTTGCAATATTCCACAATAACTGAACTCCAACATTTCATTGGATATGTATCACTTTGCTTCAAAGGTGTTCAAGTAACTGTTAATTACTAACAGTAATTAACTATCAACTCTCAGTGAGAATTGCAGTACAGCACTGGATACCTTACTTTCCACAGTGATGCACTGTTTGAAAAGAAATTATACATCCCTGACCCAGAAGTCCTCCCCTTTTGAAAAAGTCTTTGTTTACATTGGCCCTTGTATAAACTTCATTAAGCTGTTTAAGATAAGATAAGATAAGCCTTTATTGGTCCCACAACGGGGAAATTCCAGGATTGCAACAGCACAGGGATAGCAACACTCAGAGCAACAATCAGAAGGCAAGAAAAAAGAAAGCAAGCAAGAGCAGTTAATATACATATGTACATATTACTATAAATATATGTATATATACACACAGACACACAGTGCAGAGCAGTGTAGCTGGATGGGATAAATATATGAGTATATAAACACACAGTGCGGAGCATTGTAGCTAGATGGAATAAATATGTAGATATATAAACACCCACAGTACGGAGCATTGCAGCTAGGTGGAATAAATATGTAAATATATAAACACACAGTGCAGAGCAATGTAGCTAGATGGAATAATATGTAGATATATAAACACACAGTGCGGGGCATTGTAGCTAGATGGAATGAATATATAGATATATAAATATAAACATAAACATAAACACACCCAGTGCGGAGCATTGTAGCTAGATGGAATAAATATGTAAATGTATAAACACACACAGTGCAGAGCATTGTAGCTAGATGGAATGAATATATAGATATATAAATATAAACATAAACATAAACACACCCAGTGCGGAGCATTGTAGCTAGATGGAATAAATATGTAAATGTATAAACACACACAGTGCAGAGCATTGTAGCTAGATGGAATGAAACAGTAGACCATCCACAGCTTTTCCAGACTCCATCCACGGTGATAGTGACCCAATGATCACGCACTGTGTGCAGATAGTGCTTATGAGAGTTGTAGTTTTGTAGTCTCACATTGCAATAGGTTTATTATTTTAGATGCTGTTTGAGAAAACTACAACCCGCCAAAGTGGATAGTGGGAGTGGCTGTCCAACCAGCCACTGCTGAAATCCACCGGCCATTGGCATCCGGGAGTGTGTGCTTCGGTGAAGCTAGTGGGGGCAAAATTCATCTGGCTGTGCTTGCGCAAGGACATGAACGAGTGGGCTGCAGCTTGCATCGCGTACCAGCAGGCCAAAGTGCACAATTACACCAGAGCCCCCTCGAGCTGTTCCAAATCCCGGCCAGGAGGTTCGACCACATCCATGTGGATTTGGTGGGACCCCTCCCGCCGTCGCAAGGTTTCACACACCTTTTAACAATAGTGGACTGCACCACACGATGGCCTGAAGTGGTCCCACTGGCCTCTATCACATCCGCAGAAGTGACTCGTGCTTTTTTGTTGGCTTGGGTTGCACAGTTCAGATCCCCATCAGACATCACTTCCAACAGGGGTCCACAATTCATTTTCGAACTCTGGTCCGCAATGGCCCAGAGCCTGGGGGTCAAAATTCACCGCACTACTGTGCACAGCCCCCAAGCTAACAGATTATGCACGCGTTTTCATAGATCGCTTAAAGCAGCGCTCAGAGCTTCGCTCACGGATACAAACTGGGTTGACCACCTGCCCTGGGTTCTTTTAGGGTTGCACTCCTCACCTAAGGAGGCTTTGGCAGGCTCCCCGGCAGAACTCATTTTTTTTCAGCCACTGAGGATTCCCGGAGAGTTTTTACCGGAAAACCCCACGCCCGAGGCTGATCCGCCCACGCAATTTTTGCACAGTACGGAGGCTTTTAATGTACCGGGCCCGATCCACCATTGTTTTCCCCGCACTTTCATCCCCAAGAGTTTACAGCATGCCAGTTTTGTTTTCGTCAGGCACGATGCGCACCGGACCCCATTGTGCCCACCGTACGACGAACCGTTCAGGGTGCTGGAACCTGGGGTGAAACATTTTGTGTTAGACTTGGAGGGGTGAGAAGGGAGACTGTCTGCATCGACAGGCTGAAGTTCGCTTTTGTGTTGGCAGACGAGCAGGTGGTGTTGGCCCTAGCTCCCCGGCGCGGACATCCACCGTTGGTGGCTCTGCAAGTTGGTGTTCCCTCAGTAGGGACCTGCGCACGTGAAGCTTATGTGTCCCCACCCCCCTCCTTTTTTCCTCCACAAACTGACGTGCCCTCCTGTACACCTCGTCAGCAGGGTGCTCCAACTGGATCAGTGACCCCCCCACTACAGCCGCTATGGGCGCCGGCTCAAACCCAAAGGACAGGAGGGTTAGCACCCTTTCTGGGTGTTCGGGGGGGGCGGCTGTGTGGCGGCATGGGGGGGGAATTCTCCACCCAGAGAAAAAAGCTGGGATAAGGGGGAACAATGGACCGGAGGAGAAAGGCCACTGGGGGGTCTCCAACAGGACAGTATGGACTATGCACCCCCCGGGGAGAGGAGGAGCCACCAGAGCCACTGGAAGAGAGAAGAGTATGAGCAGCGGCGCCAGCGTTATGATGTTAATGTGCCACACAGAGCTTTGTATTATGGTCGGAAGTTCCGGGTCTCAATGCATGGGATTAAAGGTATAAAACAGGAATGCACAGAGACCCAGGAGCTCTTTTTACTGTATTGTATATTGGAGATGGAATAAAGTTCACGTGTCGTTCAGCTCTTTGCCTCGCCTGCTTCCTTTCTCCACAATATTATGTAACATTATGCTGGTTCTCTTATTTTTCCAACTAAATTGGATCCTATATCTACCTCCATCTGCATCTTACTTGAATAACAAATTCTTTCTTGTACTTTCTAGTCTTTATTGATGAATAAACCAGGTTTCAACTCAAACTATATTTGTGGCTGAAGATGATGTTTTAGTTGTAAGAGCCAGTTTTTTCAGACCCTGTTCACTGGAGTGTTGAAAATTACTACCCTATCTGTGACTAAATTAGAGGTGACCAAACAAAGAGTGTATAGAGGCAGTGACAGAGACAGAATACTGAGAACTTACCTCACTTACCCACAAGTTACAAAGAGACAGTTCTATTCAATTATCCTTCATTAAAGTCTTGTCAAAAGCTTTTGGGGTTAATAGTGGTGCCCAGTGCACAACCCTTAAATTCTTACTTCACTGATGACGCCAGGGAGATTAAATGAGCTGTGTGAAAACAATAAATAAATCCTTTAGTAGAAGTAATAGTGGTAAGTGATCTAGCAAATGAAGTTACACTTGATTTCTTGAATAGCAGACAAAAAAAAAAAATAATAAGATCGATTATTCACAGAGAGTGATTTGTATTCTAACATTACTTTTAATCTTCTCTTATTTTTGATGTGTATAATGTAATGTGTGTGACTAATGGCTTGCTGCTGAAACACATAATTTCCCAGTCTGCAATCAATAAAGTGAATCTAATCTAATCTCATCTAAAAATGTGTTTTTTGAGCATTCCTCAACTTTCCCAGTGTTTTATTGCCCCGTAACAGTTTTTTTTTTTTTTTTTTTTTTTTTTTTGGAATGTGTTGCAGGCATCAAATTCAAAATGAGTGAATATCTGTAAAAAAAAAAAAAAAGTTTATCAATCTGAACATTAAAAATCTTGTCTTTGTAATACAGTCGTGAAAAAAATTAGGATGCCCCATTAAATATTCAGTTCTTTATTAATAAATGTTCACATATCTATGTCTAACCTTGTTTTTGTTTTATTTTCATTTTTTAACATTTATTTTAGTCATCTTAAGTGGGAATGAATGTGGGGGTGTCCTAAAAATTATGGGGGGGGGGGTGTCTTAATTTATTCCTCACTATTTGTTTAGAATTACATTTTACAGAAAATTTGAAAACAGTCTTTAATTCATTTTTAATTGTTTAGTTGTATTACTTGAATCTCCCAGTATTTTTAACATTGATATTAAATATCCAAATGTCCAAATATGTTAAAAAAACACAGGCTTATACAGGGTGTCCTAGTTTTTTCACATGACTGTATATTCAATTGGATATAGTTTGAAAAACATTTTTACATCATTGTATTCTGTTTTTATTTATGTTTTACATAACATCCCAACTTCATTGGAATTAGGGTTTATATAAAATAAATCAATTTCACCACAATACACAATAATGCCAGCATAAAAAATTGTATATATGTAAGATTAGGTTCAGGTTCAGGTTACTTTATTTGTACCCGTAGGTAGATTTGTTTTGCAGTCTGGTGACATCCATATTTACAAACCACAATTACATTTAACATGAACACAAACACAGGCACACATGAAGCTGACTATAAACACGATAAAAGTACTCAAGGCTCCACCAATCAGGACAAAGGACAAAGAGATACGAGAGAAGGGTCATATTAAAAAGTTAAAGACTAGTCAAAGAGGTTAAAAACTCAAAAGTCTAATCAAAAGATTATGGATTTATTTGAATGAACCTATCCCTTTTCAAAAAAGATCCAGAATTCCTCATCAGCCTCCTGGAGTCACATGGGAATGTTAAACATTTGGTGGCCCTCTTAAGCCCACATGGTCTGGGATGGTATCATTAGTAAAGTTTAGAAGCCCTCCACAAGCAAGCAACCATGTAGACCTAATAATTTAATGGCTTCTTCTGGAAACACTTGATAAGAGAGAAAGTTGAAAAGATAAGTGAGACAGTTTTCAAGCAGATAACATTTAGTTGCTCCCTTTTTAGGTTCTGACTCTGTACATTTGGTTTCAAGCCTGTTGGGTGCATCAGGTTGATACTAACAAAAAGTGAAACACAGCAATCATTTTTTTTTTCCATCTTGTGTTATTCCTGGATGACCACAAGCCACTCGTGAAAGAAGAAAACTTCCCAGAGTTTCTTTTGGCTAGTTAGGATAAATACAAGTGACACCAGGTGTCACAGATGAAATGCAACGGAACAGTGGAGAAAGTGGAGTACGTCTGCAGCACAAGCTCTCTTCCTGTTAATTCACGAAGGGACTGAGATAAGATAACCCTGCCTTCATGGATATCATATACCATGCATTTTTTCACTCTGTGTGTGTGTGTGTGTGTGTGTGTGTGTGTGTGTGTGAGTGTGTGTGTGTGTGTGTGTGTGTGTGTGTGTGTGTGTGTGTGTGTGTGTGTGTGTGTGTGTGTGTGTGTGTCCAAACTCTCCCTGACCTCAGTCTCCTCAGAGGACTATTTTCTGACACACGTCATTTTCTAACCAACATGCATTAAGCTTGAGCTGGTCCATGTGCATAGCCTAAACAAAAGTCTGCATGACTTAGACTGTGCTTTGCTGTGATTCATCTTGCTGTTTTATTCGGCTGTTGTTATGAACTGTGATGAATGCATAAAACTATGGCCAGTCAAATTACCTACCTCTGATCCAGAACCGATGGCATCTGCTGGTGACTCATGATGACTTCAGAGAGATGTATGATAGGACATGCAGCTGAGATTTCTCAGATAGCACTCTCAACTAATACAAGCAGGGTACCAGCCTTGCTTGCAGATGAACCCACTGTAAAGCATGATGCACCTCTGTAACCAATTTGGCAATGTATGAATGGATTACAGTGTAATAACAATCTATACTAACTAAGGCCAAAAGGACTAACATCAGAAGAAACCAGATTCTTATGGAGCCAATACTTTGAGCAGCAATAATGACCCAGACACAAGAGCAACAACTGCACAGCCACACCTATATTGTTACAAAAGATAAATAAAAGATAAGCAATTTGTATAGAAAATAATAAACTAAAATAAGAAAAGTGTGCACAAAATAAATAATTTCTTTGTCCCAAAAACTTTTCATTGGGGCCCTTTAAAGTTAAAGTCACATGACCTCAAAAGTTTGAAAAAAAAGGTGAATATGTAGTTGTGTGTGTGCCTGTATCTATCTTCTCCAAGGTCCTGAGTTTAGCTCGCCATCTGGGATCTGGAATCCTGGGCTGGTCCCAGAACTCGTCTCACTCAAACAAGAAGCCTGAAGATCCTGGGTCTAGCTCGCCATCTGAGATAATCTGGGATCTTCGACTGGTCTTTGAACTCGTCCCACAAAAAAAAAAAAAAACCTGACCACTGAGCAATGCTCAGAGTTTGAACGTCACCACAAGGCTTGCAGCGCAGGCAATATGAAAAGGAAGGGGGGTTGCCGATGTATTAAAGTTCGGTTTCGACGGGTGTCCAGATTCCTGCTAACTCACACTGCTCGGTGCTGACAGCAAACTAACTTTGACTTTTTTTATCAAAATAATTGAAAGTTTCTGTCTTTTTGCTCTCTGTAATGGTCGCTGTGTTATGTCCACAAACCTGGTGATGAATGAGGCGAAGACAGTAGTAACGTCGAACAAAGCTTTATTGATGATGTGAAGTAGCAATGCATGGCAAGCACCCAACGGGATCATCCAGCACAAGACACCGTGCCTATGGTGGCTCACCCCACTATATAGGGCAGTGCGGTGATGCGACAGAAAGTTGGCACCACCACACTGCACTTCACAATAAATGCCACCATCACCTTCCTCCCCCCTTTACAAAGTCCAAAACCACTCAAACAATTCAAACTCACCCCAATTTGGAACCTGAATCACACACTAAATAACGTAAACTAAAATTGCTAAAGGCCTAAGACATTCACACAAAACAACCTAAAATAGAGTCAGTGGGTGGACTACCACACGACCCACACAGCGCGGTGGATTATTCTGCCACCGGAATAAACTAAAAGTCTTTATTGAAACTAAAATATCTGCCGTGCTCCTAAGCTAACACAATAAAACACAATAACACCAGAACTATAAACAAGGCTGTCACAGCACAGTCACTTGAGTGGGAAAGGTGGAACTGGCATGGGGGCGCCCAGGGCAGCCCTTCAACAGGCGCACCCCTGGAGGCAGCAGGCCCCCGGAGCAATGGCTAATCTTCTGGACAACAGAGCCTGGATCCCAAACCACCTTCACCGACTCCCGTCCAGCCTCGCCACCTGGAGTGTCCTCCTGGACACGCCATAGCTGGTTGGCATGCCCCATTGAACTGTAGGAGAACCGCAAGCATGCTGCTTCCCACTTCGCCACTCTCCGCAGACGTGCTTGATGTTTTGTTGGCTGTCGTTTGGCCATCTTCGCCGTGGTCGTTCATCGCCCCGAACCCGAACCAAGTCCATAACCCGAAGTGGAATCTTGCTGAGCATGCGGTAACTCCATGCTCATCGGTCTGGCCCCGTCCTCTTCTATAAACATTGCAGTGTTCTCCGTTGTAGTTGCAGACCCCCCACCCAATTGCGGCCAAGTACCGGAGGCATCTGGGGCTAGCATGGTGTCACTCATTGGCATGGGTACCGACACTGAGCAAGAACTGGCCAGCTTGAAAGCAAGGGTGTCCATTAGCCCTTTGTCCCAAACCACGTCCTCTTCGATCACCAGAGCCCGCGAGCCCCAGCAACCACAACCAGACCATTCATTCTCAGTGTTGTCCATCGGGGGCGGGCGGGGTAATTTCTCCCATGGGTTCCCCGGGTAAGACAAATGGCACACTCCGGCGTAGTGATTCAAGCGTCCACATCTACTACAGCGTTTTCCTCATGTCGGGCACTCTTTCGCTTTATGGTGGTGCATCGCAGCCCCACAGCCCCTGGAATGGGGGTTTCCCGGGGCAGACCTTCGGCTGGCAGCATTGGTTTCCAAATAATCTTCGTCCAGGCTATCCTCATTATCAGAGTCCACAACATTAGCTGAGGCAGGTGGTTCCGGCGGCTTCTGTGACTGGCACCAGGTTAGCTCCAGAGCTAGCTTATCAATGGCCTCCAACGAGCCGGAGAGCTAGCTCGATGGCTCTAGCTAATGTCAAGTCATTAGGTGCCGTTAATAGCCTAGCACGCAGCTCAGCATTGCGTGTGTGCTCTGCTAGTTGGTTGCATACCATCTCATCTTCAAGCGGCCCAAAATGACACTTGCTAGCTAACTGCCGCAAATCAGTGACATACTGGCGGATAGGCTCACCGACACGTTGGCATCTCTGGCGAAAGTGAATTCTCCGAGCAGTAATGTTGTGTGGGGTGGAGAAACAATTAACTAACAGCTCCACGATGTCCTCATACGAGTCCAATGTGCCAAGTGTCCGTAGGACCCTCTGGCCTTCAATACCCAGGTTGTGGACAAGGAGCACATGTGCCCTCACCTTATCGAGCTTCCCGAGGTCCAGCGCCGTAATGTACATTTGAAAGACCTCCAACCAATGCGGCCACGGCACCAGTGGCTCGCCTGGGAGCTCAAGGAAGGGACGGAGTGGTGCAATGCACACCTCCATACATTAATCCTCAGTCACCAAATGTTATGTCCACAAACCTGGTGATGAATGAGGCAAAGAGAGTGGTAACGTTGAGCACAGCTTTATTGATGATGTGAAGTAGCAGTACATGGCAAGCACCCAGCGGGATCATCCGTCACAAGAGACCGTGCCTATGGCAGCCCACCCCGCCTTATAGGCCAGTGTGGTGACGCGACAGGAAGTCGGCATCACCACACTGCACTTCACAATAAGTGCCGCCATCACACACTGCTTCTCTCCTTCATGACGGAGATCGAACCAGAAGTAGTGCAGTAAAGCCCTTCTAGCAATAGGTTGAATGTGGGTTATACAGCTTCTGATTGGCTGATAAGATGACTGCATCTCCTCCCTGTAAACTAATGATGTCTTCAGTTGTAATGAGAACATACATGTTTAATATTTGAAACAAATGCAGATAAGTTTTTGCTTTCTCTCTTTTCTTACAGATTTAATGTTTTTAATCTAAATAACCTGCTTTTTTCACCCTGGTTACACCCTCCCCTCCTAAACTCATGCACATCCCTGTGCATGGCAAGAGTCAAATGGTCATAACACAAGGGGACAGGGCCTTGGGGTGAGCATACATCTCCTCTTCCCTTATGATATCTTCCCAAACTGTGTTCAGCCCTTGAAAGAATGACAACCACTGTGATTAAAGGATTTCCCATTTCGGTATAGTCAAGCCGTCTTGGAGACCGGCGGATTCTCTCAGACCTCCTGACAGTGTCACTTGTGTTCACCTGCTCTTCTCTCTCCTCTGTATCCCTTGTCAAATCCTTTCCTTCTGTTGCAACTGGTTCCTCCATTCCCTCCTCCAGGTTCTGCACTTGTGGCAACATCCTTCTCCCCATCACCGTTTGGCATATTTGAGCTAATGGGTAATGGCTCATTCAAAATTTCTGGACATTCATCATCGGATGAGTCAGTTATCTTGTCAGAGTGTTCATTTTCAGGCAAGTCATTTTGGATTAAAGCTATTTCATCTATTTGTTTGGTTGGTGTGACTCTTTTGGCAGGTAAGTACTCAGTGTCATTCTAACGGCTGTTGGACTCCGTGAGTGTCAGGGTACTATGTGGAGTACTTGAAGACAAATCAGGTAAGTCGTCAATTTCAGGTAGACTATCAGCCTTTACAGGACTCTCAAAAGAACAACTGTCTGGAGGTTCAGTATGCTGTGTATCATGCACAATAGTCATAGTTATACCAGGCTGCACTGGACTCTCATGTACTGTGGAAACTGGGGGAGTTGGACAGATGGGAATGAGTGCATCATCGTCATCCTCTGAGGATTGGTCTTCTACAGCAGGTCTTGCACGGGTACCTGGCCTACGCATTTTAGGCTTGGGGACAGGTTCCTCTGCAGGTAGGTATCCACATGGAAGTAACAGGTCCCTATGTAGTGTCTTTAGGGGACCATCCTTAGACTCAGGTTTGACTGTGTAAACTGGAAGGTGACCTGCCCTCCTCACCACTACATAGATATCTTGCTCCCATCTGTCTGAAATCTTATGTTTGCCATGAGCATAGACATTTCTTTTTTGTAACTTTGATTTTTATTCATTTTTCATCATACATATTACATTCAGATCACAGTCTCTATATTTAAAAAAAAAGGAGCTTGAAGAAGAAAAAAAAAAAGAAAAAGGGGGGGGACAAATGTTGGAGCATCAAGTTTTTAGTTTCCATCTCTTAATTCTTCTGGTTTTTCCAGTGTCTTTGGTTATTCTTTCAATTTCTAGTCTCGTTGTTGCACTTTGTAGTGTGTCCATTTCCGCCATTTTTTTTCATATTGTCCTTCTTGCATTCTTTGTCGACATGTTAGTTTTTCCATTAAACGTATATCCTCAACAATGTCAGTCCATTGCTCTTGGTCAGGAAGAACTTCTGATCGCCATTTTCTTGTGATTGTTTTTTTACATGCAGTCAGCAAGATTTTAACTAGATATCTGTCCTCAGCCTGTATTACATGGTCTCTTTTAAGATCACATAAATACATCAAGTTACAGTTCATTGGTATATTATATCCTAATATCCTCTGTATTGTCACATGTATAGATTTCCAGAATGATGAGATTTTGCAGCATTTCCAAAACATATGTGAGTGGTCTGCATTTTGAGCCCCACAGCCCCTCCAGCATATAGATTGGGTATTTGTATATTTTCTTTGAATCTGTGGTGTAATGAAATAGCGAATCAGGTTTTTCCATCCAAATTCCCTCCATGTCCTTGAACTTGTTGATGTGTGTTGTGTTTTCCATATTTCTTGCCAGTTTTCTTCTGTTATGTTTAAATTTAGCTCTTTCTCCCATTTCTCCTTTATATAGTTACTTGAATGTTTGTTTGCCGTAAGTTTCTGATATAGCTTTGAAATAATTCTTATTTTATTTCCTGCATACGAGCTTAAAATGAATTGTATAATCTCGCTCACATCTGTGTGGAGGTTATGCCTAATCTTCCTCATATAATAATCTCTCATCTGCAGATATCTGAAGTATTCAGATTTTTCTAGTTTAAATTTTCTTCTCATGTTTACAAAACTCCCAAAATCTTTTTTTCCCATATTGCCCCATGCTGTGATTCCCTTGTTCACCAGATTTTTGTATCCCCTATCTTGCTTTGCCGGTTCAAACTGATTGTCAAATGCTACCCATTTCAATAGTTCTATGTCCTCCTTTATATTATACTTTTGTACTATTTTATACCACAGTTCCAAAGTAAATTTAGTGATTGGGTCTATTTGTTTGATTTGCTTATATGCATCCTTATCTCCTATTATGCTTTGTACTGGGAGTCCCTCAATTTCCTTTTCCATTTCTTTCCATTTTGCCTCATATCCTCCGTCGCACCAGCATATGATATATCTTATTTGTGCTGAGTAGTAATATTCCTTTAGACTCGGCAGACCCATGCCTCCTTTCTCTTTTGGTAATTGGAGAGTTTTATATTTCACTCTTGGCTTTTTACCTCCCCAAACAAATCTCGATATCATCCTGTCCCACTTTGAGAACTGGGCACCAGGAATCTGTTGGTAGAGCTTGGAAGAGGTAAAGCAGTCTAGGTTGTATGCTGATTTTGACTGTCTTAATTTTTAAATTCAGATCCATATTTAAGATTGACCATCTATCAGTATCTTTTTTTATTTCTTGTTCTAACCTATCATAGTTTGCTTTATAGATTTTGCTTAAATCTTTAGGTATGTTCACTCCAAGGTATTTTATTTCTTTTTGTTTCCAGTTTAGTTTGATCTTATCAGTTATCTGGTTTAAAGGGTTATAGTGGAATGTCAGTATTTGTGCTTTTGTTATGTTTATCTTGTATCCTGATAATTTTCCAAAATTTTCTATCAAGTCCATCATTTCCATTATTGATTCAGCTGGTTGTTCAAGGTAAACTATAATATCGTCTGCAAATAGCCCAATCTTGTGTTCTGCTCCCTTTATCGTTACACCTTTTAATTTCTTATTTTGTCACATCGCTTGAGCCAGTGGCTCTATGAACAGAGCAAACAAGGTGGGCGATAGGCAGCATCCCTGCCTAGTTGATCTTTGTATATTTACTCTGTCTGTTAAGCTACCGTTTATCTTGATTCTTGCCACAGGTTTTTGATACAGTGTCTTTATGCATTGTACTGATTTTTCGTTAAATCCAAAGCGTTCCAGCACATTATATAGGAACATCCAATTAACCCTATCAAATGCTTTTTCTGCGTCTAAACTCATTATTACTGCGCTTTTCTTTTCTTTATGTATTTAATTAATTATGTGTATTGTTCTCCTGATATTATCATGTGTTTGGCGTCCCTCTATGAATCCAGTTTGATCATCCTCTATCAATTCCATCAAGAATGTCTTTATTCGTTTACAGATAATTGTTGTATATATTTTATAATCCACATTTAATAAAGAGATTGGCCTATAGTTTCCGCATTGTTCCCTACCTTTCCCTGGCTTTAAAATAACTGAAATAATGGCTTCGTTCCATGATGGAGGTATTTTGTTGTTGTTTAATGTCCAATTAAATGACTTTAGGAGCTGTGGCGTGAGTTCTTCTATAAACAGTTTATAAAACTCAGACAGGTATTGACATAATGCACGGCTCAGGAGACACACACGCAGGCTCAGAGTAGCTCAAATAGCTTTATTAACAACAAGGGTGTATGAATGTGTGTCTGCGAGATGTGAATGTGTTGGTGATGGCGTCTGCTTCAGGCACAGAGGCAGGAGACCGTACAGCCGGACAACCCTATGGGAAAAGCACAGGGAGAAGGGTGACGGGCACACACCAACACAGGAGATGTACAAGTTGGAGAGGAGCTTACTTGGAAAGGGCAGGTGGCTGGCACAGCAAGGAGCGAGGTCCGGGAGACAGCAACCTGGAGAGCCCGGTGCAGCAGCGAGGGACAGGTGACGGAGAGGAATGGTCCGCCGCCAGGAAATCCACCTGTGCACAGGGGAGCAGACTTGGAGGAGAAAAGGTAAGGGCTTCTTACCGCAATGCTTGCTGAGGTATGAGAGGGAACTCACAGCAATCCTGATGAGTGAAGTCTGACGGCTTCAGGCCGAAGCCCAGGGCGAGGCAGCTTAAATCCCTCGCCGCTGATGATGTGCAGGTGTGCGTGCAGCTGGCGCCGCTGATGAGCGGCGCGGCGTGACAGTACTCCCCCCTCTAGCAGCGCCTCCTGGTGATGGTCTCTCTGGGTGCGCTCGGTGGAACTCAGTAATGAGAGATGGGTCCAACACAAATGACGAGGGTACCCACTGCCGATGTTCAGGCCCATAGCCCTCCCAGTCCACCAAGTACTGCAACCCACGGCCCCGGCGCCGAGAGTCCAGGATGGAGGAGACAGGCCAGGCCGGATGGCCATCAATCATCCGGGGCGCGGGTTGCGCAGCAGGAGGAGGGCAAAGGGGGTCGGAGACTGCCAGCTTCACCTTGGATACGTGGAAGGTGGGGTGGACGTGGAGGGAGGGGGGAATAGCTACACGCACAGCCACCGGGTTGATGATCCTGGTGATGGGGTATGGGCCCATAAAATGCTGTGCCAGCTTCCTCCTCTCGCCCTTTAAAATCACGTCCTGGGTCGACACATAGACTTGCTGACCAACTCTGTACGCCGGGGCAGGTCTTCTGTGCCGGTCCGCCACGGCTCTGTTGCGCTCCGCCGTGCGTAAAAGCGCATTGCGCGCTGACGCCCAGATGGAGCGGAACTGCCTGAGATGCGCCCGAACTGAGGGGACAGTTACCTCACTCTCCTGCGCCGGGAACAGCGGGGGGTCGTAACCCAGGGACGCCTTAAAGGGAGACATCCCTGTAGCAGAAGAGCGAGCGGTGTTGTGGGCGTATTCAACCCAGGCAAGGTGGTTACTCCAGGACGTTGGTTTGGACGCCGTGACGCAGCGGAGCGCAGCCTCCAGCTCCTGGTTGGTCCGCTCACACTGCCCG
This sequence comes from Pholidichthys leucotaenia, assembly GCA_020510985.1. Classification (NCBI taxonomy): domain Eukaryota; kingdom Metazoa; phylum Chordata; class Actinopteri; order Cichliformes; family Pholidichthyidae; genus Pholidichthys; species Pholidichthys leucotaenia. The sequence continues at coordinate 134,749,409 of CM035844.1, forward strand.
TTGGTTTGGGGGTGATGGCCGGAGGAGAGGCTCACCTTGGCTCCCAGGGCGTTGCAGAGCGACCTCCAAACCTCTGAAGAAAATTGGGGCCCCCGGTCCGAGACCATGTCCACCGGAATCCCATGCAGCCTGATCACGTGCTGGATTAGGAGGTCCGCCGTCTCCAGGGCGGTTGGGAGACCTCATAGGGGGACGAAGTGTGCCACCTTGGAGAAGCGGTCCACGATGGTCAGGACGGTGTCGAAGGTGTTTGAGACTGGGAGTCCGGTGACGAAATCCAGGGCGATATGCGACCAGGGCCTGCCAGGGATGGGCAGAGGCTGGAGCAACCCCGCTGGAGGGGCATTACCTGATTTGCTGGTGGCACACACTGGGCAGGCCCGGGCGTAGCGGGCAGCGTCCCTCCGCAGGCCCGGCCACCAGAAGGACCGCTGGAGGAGGTCAATCATCCGGGAGGAGCCAGGGTGGCAGGTGAGCTTGGATGTGTGCAACCAGTGGATGACCTCCCCCCGAACCGTGGATGGCACGAACAGCCTCCCCTCCGGTCCGCCGCCAGGGTCAGGTTCCACTTCCTGCACCTTCCGGATCTTGCTTTCAATGTCCCAGGTGACGGCTCCCACGACGCACGACCTGGGTAGGATGGTGTGGACCGTGTCCTCCGACTCCTCAGGGGCGAATTGCCTAGAGAGAGCATCGGGCAGGCCGTTCTTGGAGCCAGGCCTGAAGGTGATGTTGAATCGGAACCTGGCAAAGAACAAGGACCAGCGCACCTGGCGGGCGTTCAGACGCTTGGCAGATCTCAGGTACTCCAAGTTCTTGTGGTCCGTCAGGACCACGAATGGCAGGTCCGCCCCCTCTAGCCAGTGACGCCACTCCTGCAGCGCGAGCTTGATGGCGAGGAGCTCTCTGTCCCCCACGTCGTAATTCCGTTCCGCCGGGGACAAGCGCCGAGAGAAGGCGCAGGGCCGTTTGACTCCATCTTCCGGCAACCGCTGGGATAGAACCGCCCCCACTCCTGTGTCCAAAGTGTCCACTTCCACGATGCACTGCAGCGCAGGGTTGACTTGGCTAAGGACTCGGGAGGAGGAGAACTCCGCCTTCAGCGCCTGAAAAGCAGCTGCAGCCTCTTCGGTCCACCGGAACGGGACCTTAGGGGACGTGAGGCGGGTCAACGGGCCGACGATGGTGCAAAAGTTAGGGACAAAGCGGCGGTAGAAATTTGCAAACCCGATGAACTGCTGCACCTGTTTTCTCGATGCAGGTGTGGGCCATTCCACCACCGCCTTCACCTTCTCTGGGTCCGGAAGCACCTGGTCGTGGGAGATGATGAACCCGAGGAAGGATGTTGTCTTCGCGTAGAACTCGCATTTTTCTGCCTTCACATACAACCGGTTCTCCAGCAGTCTTTGGAGGACCCGCCTCACATGGACCCGGTGCTCGTCCCTGGATTTGGAGAAGATGAGAATGTCATCCAGGTAGACGAACACAAAAAGGCCAATGAAATCCCGGAGGACGTCATTAATAAGGCGCTGAAAGACGGCTGGGGCGTTGGTCAACCCGAACGGCATCACCAGGTACTCGAAGTGGCCGTTCGGGGTACGGAAGGCTGTCTTCCACTCATCTCCCTCCCGGATCCGGACGAGGTGGTATGCGCTGCGTAGATCCAGCTTGGTGAACCAAGTCGCCCCCTGGAGGGAGTGGAAGGCGGTGTCCATGAGGGGCAGGGTGTAGCGATCCTTCTCCGTAATGTCGTTTAGGGCGTGATAGTCGATGCAAGGACGGAGGGAACCGTCCTTCTTGCCCACGAAGAAGAATCCTGCCCCCACAGGTGATGACGAAGGGCGGATTATCCCAGCACTCAGCGACTCCTTGAGATAAGCGTTCATGGTCTCCTTCTCCGGCGCCGACAGGCTGTAGAGTCGCCCAGAGGGTAAGGGTGCCCCCTGGCGGATGTTAATTGCACAGTCGTAGGGTCTGTGTGGAGGAAGAGACATCGCCTTGGACTTGCTGAATACCGTACCCAGGTCGTGAAATTCCGATGGCACCAGGGACAGGTCCGGGGGCGCAGCGTCCATAGGTGTTGGAGAAGAGGACGGAGAGCAGGCAGCGGACTGTAAACAGGTGCTCATGCAGAATGTGCTCCATGCCGACACCCCGGCGGACTTCCAATCCAAAACGGGGTTGTGGAGACGTAGCCAGGGGTACCCCAGGATGACGGGCGACACAGAGTTGGGCAGGACGTAGAAGGTTATCTCCTCCCGGTGGTTTCCAGAGATGATAACCGGAACGGGGACGGTCTGGTGTGTTACTCTCCCCAGGGAGACACGGGAGAGGTTGACCAGGGAGAGGGGAGTTTTTAGTGCTTGGCAGCGGATGCCCAATCGGGTTGCCAGGCTTTGTGAAATAAAACTGCCCTCCGCGCCCGAATCCACCAGTGCGTGAGTGAGATGCCCAGTGGAGTTGTGGCAAAATCGGACGGGCAGCTTCAATTGTGTGAGGGAACTTAACCGGTTGATGTCCGCGAGGCCCCCTACAGTGACTCGCGGACCCCGCCGTCTGGCTTTCCATGGGCAAAGCTTCACCGTGTGTTGATCATCTCCGCAATACATGCAGAGATCCAACTCACGGCGGCGTTGTTTCTCCGCAGGGGGAAGCTTTGTCCAACCCGTCACCATCGGCTCCGACTCCTCGGGGCACGATGGTGGCGGCGTCGCCAGGGGGCGAGCTTGGAACAGGAGCGACGAGGCACCCCAAGAGCGAGAAGAAGAAGACTTCCGCCCCGAGGAGCGCTCGCGCAGCCTGTTATCCAAACTGATGGCAAGAGACGTTAGCTCCGCTAGAGTCTCCGGGATATCCCGCCCAGCCAGTTCATCCTTCAGATCATCATTGAGACTGCGGAGGAAAAGGCCGCAGAATGAATGTTCATCCCAGCCCAATTCCTCTGCCGCTACCCGGAAGTCGATCGCAAAGTCCGCTGCCGACCGGCTGGAGACTGAGAAGCCGATCGACCTGGACCTGGACGGTCTCGGTACGAGAGTGATCAAAGACTTCCAGGAATTGTCTCACGAATTGGCCATAGGTGAGGGTGGCGTAACTGGGCCTCGCCATTACGGCGTAAGCCCAAGTTAGCGCTCGCCCCTCTAGGAGATTCCCTATGTAGCCAATTCGGCTGTGATCTGAAGGAAAATCCCCGGGCACACGGTGGAACACGGACTCACACTGCATTATGAACCCCCGCGCTCCGCCGAGCTTGCCGCTAAAGCGGGCGGGGGTCGGAATGGGCGTGAGCCGAACCGGTGCTACCAGAGCCAGCTGGACGGCCGCTGGAGCAGCAGGAGCCGCGCCACCCTGACGAGCCAGGGGGAACGGCTGTTGGGGGTCCAAGCGGTCCAATCGGTTATTTATAATAATCAATTGATTAAAAATCACCTGTTGCTGAAAAGCTATTTGGTCCACTCGAGCCTCGAGAGTGGAAAGTCGGCGTGTGAGCCCGCCGTCTGCCGAGCCGCTCTGCTGAAGCCGTACTGACATAATGCACGGCTCAGGAGACACACACGCAGGCTCAGAGTAGCTCAAATAGCTTTATTAACAACAAGGGTGTATGAATGTGTGTCTGCGAGATGTGAATGTGTTGGTGATGGCGTCTGCTTCGGGCACAGAGGCAGGAGACCGTACAGCCGGACAACCCTATGGGAAAAGCACAGGGAGAAGGGTGACGGGCACACACCAACACAGGAGATGTACAGGTTGGAGAGGAGCTTACTTGGAAAGGGCAGGTGGCTGGCACAGCAAGGAGCGAGGTCCGGGAGACAGCAACCTGGAGAGCCCGGTGCAGCAGCAAGGGACAGGTGATGGAGAGGAATGATCCGCCGCCAGGAAATCCACCTGTGCACAGGGGAGCAGACTTGGAGGAGAAAAGGTAAGGGCTTCTTACCGCAGTGCTTGCTGAGGTATGAGAGGGAACTCACAGCAATCCTGATGAGTGAAGTCTGACGGCTTCAGGCCGAAGCCCAGGGCGAGGCGGCTTAAATCCCTCGCCGCTGATGATATGCAGGTGTGCGTGCAGCTGGCGCCGCTGATGAGCGGCGCGGCGTGACAGGTATCCATCACTGCCTGGTGATTTACCATTTTTAAGTGACTTAATCACATCTTTAATCTCTTGTGTTGTTATTTCTTTTTTTTTATTTTTTTTATTTAAGTTTTTGTAAAGGGTATACAGGTCGTTACAGCAATGCATTGTTTACATTTTCATCACATGTTCCCTTATTTTCTGATATCTGACAACATTGGAAGATTAATTCTTACAACACCCCTTTTTTTTTTTAAAGTGAAAGAAAAAGTGAAATTAAAGAGAAAAAAAAACAAAACAAAACAAACAAACCAGCAAAAAACAAACAAAAAGAAAAAGTAAGTAAATAAAGGTAAAAGAGCATCTGAGTAGAGTTGGAACAAAGAGCGGAACCATTATTGAAATGGTATTTGTCAAAGATTAGATCTAATGGAAGACACATATGCGATCCAGGGTTGCCAAAAGTTCATGAACCCATCCATGTCCTGTCTCAGTGCGAATGTCAACTTTTCCATCGAGTAAATGTCTTGGATCACGTTAATCCAATCTTCAGGTGTAGAACAGTCCTTCAACATCCATTTTTTAGTTAGAGCTTTTTTGCTTGCCAATATTAAAACATTGAATAAGTATTTTTCTCCTCGTCTTTCCAGTGAGTCCGGTAGTAAACCCAAATACAAAGTTACAAAAGAAAAGGGAACTGTTATTTTGAATATTTTCCCCAATATTGTCTGTACATTGGTCCAATATTGGTGGATAACTGGGCATGACCAAAACACATGAAAATGATTTGCAGTCTTTTCACCACACAAGCGCCAACAGTTCAATCCCTTATGGGTAAATTTGTTTTGTGCAGGTGTTCTGAAAAATCTTACCAAGTTTTTCCATCCAAATTCTCTCCACTGCAGGGATGAGGTACTTTTCCATTGCTGTTTATTTAGCTTTTCCCATATTTCCAGTTGTAAAGTGAAATTCCCCTCTTTTTCCCATCTCTCTTTTATATAAGATGTGTTGTCTCCTTTTAAGTCTTGAAGACCTTGGTATATTTTAGAAATGTATCTGATCCCTGGGATCCCTTTATATGCCATTAAGAAGACCTTCAGAACACCTGACTGGGCCCTTTCCAAAACCTCCTTTTTAAGTATATTGTTTATGTGGTGTCTAAGCTGGAAGAACCTGTAAAGGTCTTGATTTATTAGGCCTTGTTTTTTCAAATCTTCAAAACTTCTTAAGATTTGCCCTTTAAAAAAATCGTAATATTTTATCAGCCCTTTCTCCTTCCACTTTTTAAATCTGGTGTCTGTTTTATTAGGAGTAAAGTCCTGATCATAGGCAATCCATTGCAGAAGTCGATAGGGCTCTTTAGTTTGATTCTCTCTGACTATCTTAAACCAAATTTTTAGCGGGGTCTCTATCCACGGGTTAGTGTTATTCAAAAGCTTAGGTAAGGCATTGTTCCCTATTATCGCCTGTAGGGGGATGTCACTTGTTATTTGGCATTCGATCTCCTTCCATTGTGCAGTGTAGACTGGGTTACATATCTCTACTAAAGTTTTAATTTGTGCGGCTTTAAAGTAGTCGCTGATATTTGGCAGCGCGAGCCCACCTTTGTCTTTGTTTAGCCGTAGGGTTCTATATCTGATTCTAGGTCTCTTGCCCTGCCATATGAATCTTGAGATCCTTCTGTCCAGCTCCTGCCATGTTTTTTTGGGAGGTTCTACCGGTATTGTTTGGAAAAGGTATAGAAGACGTGGAAGTATATTCATTTTGACTGCTTCAATTCTTTGTGCAGTACCCAAGAATGGTATCATATTCCATCTTGCTAGGTCTGATTTTATTTTTGTCACCAGTGGATCATAGTTTAGTGATATAATTTTGTTGAGTTGTTTCGGGATATTGACCCCCAGATATTTCATAGATTCTGACTCCCAGTTAGTTTTGAGTTTGTTTAGTGAATAATGATTTGGGTCATAGTTGAATGTTAAAACTTGGGTTTTATGCATGTTTAATTTGTACCCCGATAAATCTCCATACTCTGAAAAAACTGAGGTTAGTTCTGGTAAAGAAGTGTCCGGCTGCCCTAGGTATATTAAAATGTCATCAGCAAAGAGTGCTATTTTATGTTCCTTCTGACCAAGTGTAATACCTTGAATTTTTTGATTTTGTCTTATCCATTGGCTCAGAGGTTCTATGAAGATTGCAAAGAGCAGTGGAGACAGGGGGCAGCCCTGACGACATCCTCTTTCCAGTTCAAAAGATGATGATAAATTACCGTTAATCCTTATTTTAGCTGTTGGTTTTTTATATAATGCCTGTATAGTTCTAATGAAGTTGTTATGAAAATTGAAACTGGATAAGATTCTATATAGAAAAGACCAGTCAACTGAATCGAATGCTTTTTCAGCATCTAATCCCAATATGACTGCATTTAAGTTATATTTTTTTATATGATGAATTATGTGTAAAGTGCGTCGAATGTTGTCTTGTGTCTGTCTTTGTCTTATAAAACCTGTTTGGTCTAAATGAATTAGGTCTGTCAGTATATTTTCTAACCTTTTGGCAAGGATAATGGTAAAAAGCTTATAGTCCTGATTTAGTACACTGATTGGTCTGTAGTTGGAGCACTCTAGTTTATCCTTTTCAGGTTTAGGTATAACTGCAATGACCCCTTCTCTCCAGGAGGGGGGATTTCCCCTGTGTGGAGGACATAATTAAATGTTTTCAGGAGGAGAGGAGATAGTTGCTGTTTAAAGGTTTTGTACCACTCTGCTGTATAGCCATCAGCTCCTGGGGATTTGTTAGCTTTAAGTTTCATAATTGCTTTTTCCAATTCTTTAGGATGTATTTCTGACAGTAGTGTTTTATTTTGTGACTCCGTAAGTTGGGGAAGGTTTAATGTGTTTAGGAATGCCTCGGATGCGTTTTTATGTTTTTTGTGGGAGTATAAGTTCTTATTGTAATTCTCGAAGCTTTTAAGAATATCCTGAATTCTGAATTTTATTTCCTTTGATACTGGGTCTCTGATTTTGTAGATTGCTCTTTCTGTTTGATGTTTCCTCAATTTATAGGCTAGCAATTTTGCCGATTTACTGCCTTTGCCGATTTACTGCCTGCTTCATAGTATTTTTGTTTCAAAAATGTAAGTTTCTTCTGGATTTCTATTGTGTAGATCTCATTTATTTGGTTTTTAATTTCCTTAATCTTGAGCGAGTCAGTAGAATGAGTGTTGCCTTTGTGTTCTTTTTCTAGGTTCCTAAGTTCTGACTCTAATGTGGATAGTTTTTCTTGTCTTAGTTTCTTTTGGGTTGCCAGTTTTGCAATAATCTTTCCTCTTATTACAGCTTTGCATGCATCCCACAGTATTAAAGGGGATACTTCTCCATTATCGTTATCTTCCAAATATCTGAGAATATCTGATTCCAATTCATCTTTCAATGGTCCTTTCAGGACATTTGAATTTAACCTCCAAGAAAATGTATTATTTGTGTATTTTTGGATATTTAAGTCCATGTAGATCGGACTGTGGTCAGAGAGATCCATCAGTCCTATTTTACATGTTTCTACTCTTCCAATGTCTCTATTAAACATAAAAAAATAGTCAATCCTTGAGTAAGATGAATGTGGAGTTGAGTAAAATGTATAGTCTTTTACACTGGGGTTGAGTTCCCTCCACACGTCACAGATTCCCATTTCTTTTAGTAGCATCCGAGTCTTCCTGTTTTGGGTGTTATTTTGATGTGGAGAATTACCAGAAGCATCCCAGTATGGATTCAGTCTAAGATTGAAGTCCCCACCACATATCACTAAACCTTGAGCTTTAGTTATCATTAGGTCGAGTACATTTTTATAAAATTTCCAGTTAGCCCCTGGGGGAGCATACACATTCAGCAGGGTGATATCTTCTCCCTCTAGCCGCCCAGTTACCAAACTGTATCTCCCTTCTTTATCTTTGTGTTCTGATTTTTTTTCAAATGTAATTTTGGTTGATATCAATGTCGCTACTCCCCTCCTCCTCCCTGACTTATATGAAGATGAAGAGATCATTTTAAACCCTTGTCTACTGAGTTTATTGTGTTCCACGTCTGTTAGGTGGGTTTCTTGTAAAAATATTATTCCTGCTTTGTCTTTTTTCATTTTGCCTAGAATCTTGGATCTTTTAACTGGATTCAGGATTCCTTTTACATTATATGAAATTGTTTTGGTTACACCCTGTTTCTCCATTGTGTTGTTTTTTTAGTATAACTGTGTGGTGGCCCTCATTTGTGCTACTCAGAAACTGAAAGAACATTAAAAACAAGAAAAACATTAAGAACATAGTGTATAAAACTTTAAAACAAAAAGCTGTCAGAAGAACTTCCTGAGCTGAGGTCTTTTTAAAGACCCTGGAAGAGCCTTGATGGAGTGAAGGCCCTGAGGGAAATTCCTCAAACTCTGTTACGTGTTGAGGGCCCTCTCTTACCCCTGTAAGCTGCCCCATGCTTTTGACGTGAGTTTCAGAACCCAATCCAAACTTGTAATGATTTTTTTTTTCCTTTTATGCCTAAACCCTGTGAAATTGTGTGCACCCTCCCACCCCCATCACATCAAACATTCACGCAAAAACAGTATTTGTTAGTATGAGGAGAACATGTGGATTATTGTCACATTTCTATTTTAACAAGTTTTTTTTGTTTTTTTTTTATTACAAAGACTTATTTGTTTCAAATATTATGACTGTTCCATGAAATGTTTTACCACGTGCTGAATACGCATCTCCTTTAATGTTTGTTACCTTGTATGAGGGGGGTTGGATGTGCGGATTGATTCAAGAGAAAAAAAAAAAAGGTCGCTATTCCAACCTGAAAACGGATAGTTTATCCGCGACGCTCTGGCGCTGGGTTTCCCGCTGCTGGTCCGTGGATTTTGAAGGTCTTTGTGTTGTCCATGTTTGCGCTTTGATCTTCTCACTCGGGTCTGCTGCGGGTTTAAATACCGTTACCGGGAGCCCTCTTTTCGCCATGTCAGCTGTTGCTTCTTCCGCCGAATTATAGAGACACGTTTCTTCGCCGTAGAAGACCCTTAACTTCGCAGGAAATGGAGTCTGAAAGCGCAATTTCTTCTCTCTTAACACCTTTTTCGCGTCATTGTATTCCCTGCGCTTTTTAAGGACCTCCGGGGCGTAATCGTGTTCCACGTAGACTTTTCTCTCCTGGTGCATAAATCCTTTTTTCTGCCAGGCCAGTCTTACAACCTCTTGTTTTATTTTGAAATTGGAAAATCTTACCAACACCGAACGTGGGGGCGCTTCCGCCGCCGGCCTAGCGGCTAATGAACGATGTGCCTTTTCTATCTTCAAGTCGGTGGTTTGTGGAATATCCAATTTCTCTCTTAGTAAGGATTCCACGCATTCTGCCATTGAGTTAAAACCGTTTTCGGCTCCTTCTATCAGACCATGAATTCTTATGTTGTCTTTTCTTTGTCTTCCTTCTTGGTTGGCTAGCTTAGCCTCTATAGATGCTTGTCTTTTGCGTAGGTCCAGCACAGAATCTTCGAGCACTTTTATTCGTTCCTCTGTTTCCAAGATTCGGTTCTCGGCCTGGTCCACTCTGCTGTTTGTCCTTTTCAATTCTTCTCTGAATTCCCGAAATTCGGCCGTAACTTCTCGGCGAAATCGTCGTAGCTCCTCAAATAGTGATTTCAGGCTAACCTTTTTGTTAGCTATCACCAGTTCCTCGTCTTCTGAACGGAGATCTTCCAGTTCAGATTCTCCGGCCGATACGTGTCCTGGCCTGGAGAATTTCAGTTTCTTCTGTTTTCCTTTAGACATGATGATTTTGTCTTTTGATTTTCACTCCTCCAAAAATCCGTTAAGTTTGACTTTCAAGGTGTTATCCTGGATTGGGTCTGAGAGCTTCAGTGTTAAGCTGCAGTCGCCATGGCGTCCAGACCGGAAGACGTGTTGTTATTTCTGCTGTTAGCTTTTCATTTTGTTGGTTTCCTATTGATGGCAAGTCCAATGTGCATAGAAATTTTTTAATATCCTTAACATTTGTCTCTTCAGGTTGCGAGTATAGTTCTTGATAGAATTTATAGAATATTTCTTCGATGTTTTCTGGGGTAACTGTAGTTTTATTTGTGATGGGGTCCTTAATCTTATATACATTATTCACTGTTCGTTGTTTTCTTAACCGTTTTGCCAGCAGTTTTGTGGCCTTTGGCCCCGTTTCATAATATTTTTGTTTTAAATATCTATTTTCCCTTTCAATTTCATCTGTTTGTATTTCTTTTATCTTTATTTTTTCTTCCTTAATTTCTTGATATATTTTTGGGTCATTTGTGTTTTGATGTTTACGTTCTAATTCCCTCAGTCTCTCACATCTTTGTTCATATGATTCCAGTTTAGACTTTTTTGCTTTTCCTGATTCAACAATTAATTTACCTCTTAACACGACTTTTAGTGCATCCCATAGTATTGTTGGGTCCACTTCTCCATTATCATTCTCCTTGATATACTCATTTATGTTTACCTTTATTCTTTCTTTCATTTTCTCATCATTTAATAGTCCTACATTAAGTTTCCATGTTGTTTGTCATTTTCTATTGTTTAAATATATTTCCATGTATATAGGATTATGATCTGATATTTCTGCCCCTCCAATCCTCCAATTTCTCACCCTGTGTCTGTCGCCTTCATTCATAAGGAAGTAATCTATTCTAGAGTGTACTTTATGGACTGCTGAATAATGTGTATAGTCTTTTTCGAGTGGGTGCAGGTCCCTCCATATGTCTACCATACCCATTTCTGCCAGTGAGGTCCTTATGAACTTTGTTACATGTTTTTTTGTCTTCTTAACACTTGTGTCAACTTCATGATCCATGACGGCATTTAAGTCTCCTCCACAAATTAGGACTCCTTCACTGTGTGTTGCTATGAGATCAAACAGTTGTTGAAAAAAACCCTTGTCACTTTCTGGTGGGGCATAGATGTTCACTAATGTGATCTGCATACCATCTATTCTTCCCTTTATTATTACATATCTGCCTTCTTTATCCTGGATTTCTTGTTCACATTCAAATTGTATTTTATTTGAAATTAGTATCATAACCCCCCTTTTAGCTCCTCCCTTAAATGAATTGTAGTAGGAGTTCTTATAGCCAAATCTCTTTAGTTTCTCATGTTCTGTCTTGTTCAAATGTGTCTCTTGCATAAATATAATTTTGGCTTTTTCCTTCTTGAATTTTCTTATTATTCTTTCCCTTTTAACAGGTGAGTTCAGACCATTCACGTTTAATGTCATTATCTTAAGATTTTTAACCATATTCATGTTTTTCCATTTTTTAACTTGTGCTCCTAACCCCTTTAACAACAAAACTAACACATATTTGTACAAAAACACATTAATGAATCTCGACCTCCGTACTTTGGGCCTTTCTTCTGCCCACTGGTCCCTGTTGGTGGGTGGAGGGAATGTCCTCACCGAATGAGGGGCCCTCCCTAGACCTGTAGTTACTATCCAAGTAATAGTCATTAGTCTAGAAATGTCCAACAAAAATCACTTAAACCTCTCCTAGCCATTTGTTTCTCTTTTACCTTGTCTTCTTGGCCTTCATTTCTTCTGTGTCCTTCTTAATCTTTGTTGTAATCTAGGCTTTCCGTTGAAAGCCTTGCAGTTTTTCTTGGGCCCGGTGCGCCACGTCCGTCTCCCGCCCTCTGCCGCTCCCTCGCCTCCATTCCGGCTGTCTCGATGTGCTCCGTGCCGCCGCTGCTCCAATCGCTTCCTCCGGTACGTTCACCACAAAGCCTCGCTCCGTCATGTCCCGCGTTGCCTCTCTGGCCGTGTTGTAGGTTTTCACGCCGTCCTCCCAATGAATTCTCATCTTCGTTAGCGGCGTTTGGAATCTAATTTTTTTCTCTTTCAGCATTTTTTTAATGTTGGCATATTTCTTTCGCTGCTGCACAATTTCTGTCGGGTAGTCATGGTCAAAGAATATCTGTTTGTCGCCGACTCGTATCTTTTTTTTCCACGCTTGTGTCAGGATTCTTTCCTTTACGTCGTATTTTAAAAAGTTTACCACAACTGACCTGGGTGTAGAGTTTGAATTTGGGTTCTGTGCCAAGGCTCTGTGCGCTCGTTGGATCTGCAGGTCTGTTTCATCGGGCAGCTCAAGCTCTTTTTTTAAGAATTGATCTATGAATTTCGTCGAGTTGCCTTCAATGCCCTCTGGAATCCCGAAGATGCATATATTGCTCCGCCTGGACCTGCTCTCCAGGTCGGTTATTTTTTCCTTCATTCTCTGTGTTTGTGCCGTCAGGGTCTGCAGCCGCTCGCTTGCCTCGGTCTTCCAGTCTTCCAAATCTGATATTCGAGCCTGTGCTTCTGCCATACACGCCCGTTGAGTGCACAGTTCCTCCATGGTTTCCGCTAGCTTGCGTTCCATTTCTTTTCGGAGACCCATAATTTCCTCCTTCATCTCTTTTTCAGTTCTTTCTTAAGAGCCGTTAAATCCTGTTGGAGTTGTCGCTTGAAGTCTTTTATGTCCTTACTTATATTGGCGAAGCCAGTGTTCATAACATCGAGTTTGGCGTCCTCCATTTTCTCTGTTGTAGTCACCTCGTTTTTTTGGGCCTCGTGTTCAGCGATTTCTCCTGCGTTGTTGAAGAGGGATTCTTTAGTTTTACCCTGCTTTTGTCCGTGTGCCCGGCTTCTTTGTGTTTTCATCCCTTGGTTTATTGATCCATTTATGTCGAGTTGGCCATTTACCAAAGATTTTTAATCCGACTAGGGAGAGCTCTCTGTTTAAGCGTTATGCCTCTCCGCCATCTTCCCGGAAGTCCCGAGCATAGACATTTCTAATGAGTACTCAGTCTCCAGGTTCCAAGACTGAGGCAGTTACCCGCTGGTCATACCTTGTTTTGGTCTTGTGAGCTACTTTTGCAGCATTGCCCATAGCTACCTTATAGCTTTCTTCAAGATGTCACTTGAGGTTTTGTACATATTCGGAGTGTGATGTGTGTTGAGTTCCTTGTTCTGGCAACCCGAACATCAGGTCAACCGGCAAGTGCCCGAACATCAGTTGTATGGGCTGAAGCCAGTGACCTCATTCCTGGTGCAATTGTAGGCATGCACCAGGGGTCTTACATGATCACGCCAACGAGATTTCTAATAATTACTAACTAACTAACTAACCTGCACTTATATAACGCTTTTCTAGTCACAAAGACCACTCAAAGCGCTTTCACTAGTACTAACCCTCTATTCTAAGGGCCTATAGGAAACAGATATCTAGGGACAATTTAGAACAACCAATTAACCTAACATGCATGTCTTTGGATTGTGGGAGGAAACCGGAGCCCCCGGAGTAAACCCACACAGCACAGGGAGAACATGCAAACTCCATACAGAAAGGTTCCAACCCCTGCCAGCCTGGAGATTCGAACCAGGAACCTTCTAGCTGTAAGGCAACAGTGCTAACCACTGCACCACCGTGCTGCCAATAATCTAGAAGGGTTCCCAACATGTCGAGCAGGGTGCGATTAACTCACTCAACAGGGTTGCCCCTAGGGTGGAACGGGGTCGTCCTGACCTTATGAATCCCAGTCACCTGACAGAGTTCCTTGATCATACAGGATTCAAAATGTGATCTCTGGTCGCTATGCAGTTTCTCTGGTATCCTACAGTACACCATAAAATTCTTCCACAGACACTTTGCTACTGTGCGGGCCTTTTGGCTGGGTGTGGGGATGGCGATCACAAATTTGGTAAAGTGGTCTGTGATAACAAGTATATCCTTGGTCCCACTCTTATCAGGTTCAAGAGAGAGAAAGTCCATACAAAGGAGTTCAAGGGGTCTGGTGGTGTTAATATTGGCCTAGGGTGCCACTCTCTCAGGCTGCGTCTTCCTCTGCACACACTTTCCACACCTCCTCATTTTCCTTTCCACATCCACAGCCATTCTTGGCCAGTAGAATTGGACTCTTGTGAGATCCAGTGTCCGGTCCACACCCATGCGGCCCATATGGTCATGCAGGTTGGTGAGAACTGTGTTGTGAAGCTCAGTTAGGAGTACAAGCTGGTAAACTGTCTGGGACCCTACTTGGCATCACCTGTACAGGATGTTATTTCGGAGCTCAAGATGGTTTAGCTCTCAGAGCAGGAGTGGAAGATCAGGGAGTTTGCTCTGCAAGGTGGGGGTGGGGTGTCCCCATGCTTGATCTGGGAGATGACATGCTTTATACACTGATAAGCTCACTGTCTAGCTGTTAGCTGGGTGTCAGAAAGATGGAGGGCAGTTTGCAGGCCTCCAAACAGACCTTCTTGCTCATAGATGTCAGGCAGAGCACTAGCAGAGATGGCAAGTGTTTCCACAAAAGCAACATTGTCTGTATGATCCACCTCTCCCTCATTGTCAGGACCAACGCTGTAGACCAGTTGTCTCTCACAGATGGCTTTCACAGCTGACTGATCTACTGTGTCAAGGTTCTGTAGATCAGAATAGTGATACTGAGTGAACTGTTGAATGCGTTCTCCTTCTTTTGAGATTTCAAATCATCTGACAGCACTCCATGTGGTCTGTGGAATAACCCATCTGCATCACCATTCTGTTTTCCTGGATGATAGAGGAGCTTAAATTAGAAGGGGGATAGTGAAGCTAGCTATCTGTAGCTTGTCGTGTCAAGCTTTGCTGAGGTCAGTATGTATGTTAGCGGATTGCTATCAGTTATAACAGTGAAACGATTGCCATAAAGGTAATCACTGACCACTTCAGTGCCAAAATTCTAATTTGTGTGCTGGATAGCGTCTCTCGCTTTGTGAAAGACCTCTGCTTGCATAGCCTATGATCCGAAGTTGACCCTCATGTTCTTGATACAAAACAGCACCGAGCTGAGCAGTACTGGCATCGGTGTGGAGAATGTAGGGTTTCTGGGGGTCAGCAAATACTAGCATGGGGGCGGTGGTGAGGCTCTGGTTGATGTTTTTGAAAGCTTGCTGGCAAGCAGTCGTCCAGCGACTCCCAAAGGGCTCTTTTGGGTCATGGTATTGATCTGCTTCCTGTTTTGCTTTTATTGATCTTGGCTTTGATTTCTTATGAAGAGGTGGGCAGCCAGAGGTTAGGTGGTGGAGAGGCTTCACAATGCTGGAGTAGCCCTTAACAAACTTCCTATAGTACCCAGCAAAGCCAAGAAAAGATCTTAATTCTCGCAGGGTCTTGGGTACAGGCCATATCTTCAGAGCAGAGATCTTCTCGGGATCAGTCTCAATCCCATCCCTGGAGACTATGTGCCCCAGATAGCAAATAGATGTCTGGAAAAAGGCAAATTTCTCTGGGGATAGTTTCAACTCAAACTCCCTGAGCTGAGTAAGCACCTTCAGAAGCCGCTCCTCGTGCTCCTCAAGGGTCCTTGAAAACACCAGCATATCATCAAGGAAGACAAGCGCATTCTTCAAATGCATATCCCCCATGCACCTTTTCATCAATCTTTGAAACATACTGGGTGCATTAATCACTCCCCGAGGCATGTGGTTGAATTCCCAGAATCCGAGAGGACAAACAAAAGCTGTTTTTTGGTTTGTCTGCCTCTTTGACTTCAATCTGGTAGTAGCCTGACTTTAGATCGAGGACAGAGAACCACTGGGAATCACTGAGTGCTGAGAATGTGTCCTCTAGCTTTGGAAGGTTGTACGCATCTTTCATGGTCTGGAGATTCAGACGCCTATAATCAATGCACAATCAGACTTGGCCATTCTTTTTTCTGATCTTCACTATTGGTGATGAAAAGGATGATTCTGACTCTCTGATAATTCCAGCATCAAGAAGCCCTTGGATGTGTTTGCGGACAGCTTCAATGTCCTGTGGGTGTATTGGTCAATCACACTGTTTGAAGGGAGTTTCATCTGAAAGAGTTATGCAATGCTTCACCTTGTCAGTTCGACCAAAGTTCAGGTCATGTCTTGCAAAGACGTTAGGCATGTTGTTAAGCTGCCGAATGATGTGTTCTTTCCACTCAGGTGGAACTGGAGAGTCACTAAAATTTAAGATCAAGGTGGGCTTTTGAGGTAACTGAGCCTCTAAGTGGTTTTTTTTTGGGGGGGGGGGGTTCTGATTGTTTGGCTACTTTGGGTTCTCTTGTTAAAATGCTCTGGTTAGTGCTGATTTCAGCAATTGTGGCTTTTGCAGGAATGAGAACATCATGGTCAGATTCATCACTCAAAACGATTGGTAGCTTATGGGGTCGAAAGTGAGGGAAATCGACTGAGACAGCTTTTACCAACAGACCCCCTGGCAAGGGGGATGAGGAAGGGCCCTCAACCACAACTGATCTCTCGCTCTGACAGCTACTGGTGAGAACAACTCCCTCCAGCCCCACAGTCTCACCAGCTGGGATGAGATGGGGATCCTTGCCTTGCATTTTCACCACTCCCTGATGGTTGTCAGCTTCCTGCTTGCGTCTTATCTCAATGATTTTGAAAACAACTTTGTAGCCATGTGGAAGGGGCTGGCGATATGGCAGTACAGCTTCAGAGTAGATGTTGAATAAAATATCTAAGGTGTTTGTGCATATTAGCGTGAGGGATTGTGAGGTGTCAGGGACAACTAAAGCAAGTGTATTTACATCTATGGGCACCCCTGTGAAGTCTCTTGGGAAAGTTATCGTCATCTCTATGTAGCCCAAATAAGGCACCAACAGCCCATTTGCCTCCTCTACCTCCAAGAGATCATGAAGTGATTTGATCTCTTGTTCTGAAAGAAAGGTGTTGCCTATAAAATGACTCAGGTACTGTGGTGACTTGTGAACCTGAGTCAAGAAGGCAGTTAACCTCTTCACTTCTTACAGTCACTGTAGCTGTACTCTTAATGCCAACTAATTGCTTAGGAAGTCGGGCAGATTGGTTCTGATTTGAAAGCTCTAAGCTGGAAAATGTTTGAGCTTTGACTTTTCTGGTTGTAGGCTTCACTTCATTATTTTCAGCTGGAATTTTGGTTAAACTGTTTATGTCTGAGGGATGCTGCTGACTCTCCTCAGTCCCTATTTGTCCCACAACAGGAACTGTTAGGCGTTGAAGTGGGACCATTTTGTACTTCCCACTTGTACTGCTTTTCCTGCAACTGCTTCTTTTTCTCAGCCACTAAAGTGGGATTAGCAGCACTGGCACAAGATGGGGCAATGTGCCCATCTTCCTCACACCTAAAGCAGTACCAGGGCTTGGGTTTATTTGTCTGTTTCTTTGCAGTGTGTTTTTGCGTGTCTGTGTTGGTGTCATCTTGCTTCATTACTTTGCTCTGAAATTTCCCTGCAGTCCCCTTGTTGCTAACTCCCTTAGTTTTCTTCTGTGACATGAAAGAGGTTAGCTGGCTCTGCAAACTAGCTACCTGCTTCCTCAAGTCCTCAATAGCACTGAGTCCACTCTCTTGTTTCTTCTCTGGTCCCGAGGCATATACATCATGGAATTGAAGTTGAGCTCTCTGCTTTGTGGTGCCTATATGTTTTTTCATACGACTGGCTTTTTCTTGTTGTCTGTCTTCTTCAGAACGTATCATTAACAAGAGGTCTGAGAATGGGGGTGGGCTGCTTTTCTTTTGCTCAAGTTGCAGGATGCTTAGCAGGGCGTTATCCCAACACCCTCGACAGAACTGCTTAAGGAGATGTCTGTCCATTTCTTCAGGTGCAACTCCGCCTCGCCTTGTGGCTAGGCTTAATGCTAGCTGCAGCCAACGCAGAGAAATGGAGGGTTTCTCACCCAGATCCCGGAGGGTGTTCAAGAATTGAGCAAACAGCTCCTCTCCATCTTCCACAGTTCCAAAGGCTGAATCTAAGAGCTGAAGGTAAGCTGCAGGAGGAGACTCGGGCTTTAGCCCTTTGACGACATCAGCTGCGGGTGGAAGCAAGCTTTCAAAGATCTTTCTGGATATTTGCAGAGGAGACGGGATGCTAGGATCATTTTGCAGCAACTCAGTGTATGAGCGCCAAGTGTCATAATCAGTTTCATTATTAGGTCTGAGGACCTTTCCCGAAAAGGAGCAAAGTCTCACTGGAGATTGCGTGTATGAGGCAACATCCTGTCTCTGTACAATATGCTCAACCACGACCTTCTGAATTTCAGGTGGGGTTATATCACTCACTGAAAGGGGTGGTGCTCTCTTTTGATTACTCAATAAGACAGAATCAGTAGCATCAAAACCATTGTTGCTTGGCAAAGTGTCTAAGAGTGAGGTGAATGGGTTGTCACTCTTTAGGAGCAGTGGGAGATGTTAAGACTGTGGTCCTGACTTGTATGGGGGAAGATTCCTCAGCTGTGGGCAGCAGGGATTCAGTATCTTCAATCTGATTCATCATCTCTTTCAACACCTCACTATAGTCTTTACCGCTACATTTAGCTAGTTCTTTTAGCTTAGTCTTGGTATATGTCTTGGTGACACAACCAATCTTGTTTGTGTACACACTACTTAGCATCTTTACTTCATAAGCTATGGGGAGTTTGCCTTGTACTGTGTGCCCTGTACTGTGTGCATACGTGGCAAGTGAGACTCTAAAGCTTCTAAAGCATAGCTGCTTGAATACTCAATGTTTTGGTGGAGTTCGGACGATCGGTCATCAACAACAAGGAATCCCTCAATTTCACTATACTGCCTTAGATAGTCAACTACCTGCTCGTCTTGTTCAGCTACCTGAGTTATCCCACTAACAATAACTGAATTTGGGATTTTGACACCAGATTTTTGTATGAATTCCATGCTACTTTTTATTTCAATATTGATGCTCATATCTAATTGGCTCCTGGCTGGTCCGCCACTTCTGTAACCAATTTAGCAATGTATGAATGGGTTACAGTGTAATAACAATTTATACTCACTAAGGCCAAAAGGACTAACATCAGAAGAAACCAGATTCTTATGGAGCCAATACTTTGAGCAGCAATAATGACCCAGACACAAGAACAACAGCTGTGCAGCCACACCTATATTGTTACAAAAAATAAATAAAAGATAAACAATTTGTATAGAAAATAATAAACTAAAATAAGAAAAGTGCACACAAAATAAATAATTTCTTTGTCCCAAAAACTTTTCATTGGGGCCCTTTAAAGTTAAAGTCACGTGACCTCAAAAGTTTGAAGAAAAAAAAAAGGTGTGTGTGTGTGTGTGTGTGTGTGTGTGTGTGTGTGTGTGTGTGTGTGTGTGTGTGTGTGTCTTCTCCAAGGTCCTGAGTTTAGCTCACCATCTGGGATCTGGAATCCTGGGCTGGTCCCTGAACTTGTCCCACTCAAACGAGAAACCTGAAGAACCTGGGTCTAACTCACCATCTGGGATGATCTGGGATCTTGGACTGGTCCTTGAGCTCGTCCCACAAAAAAAAAAAAACTGACTGTTGAGCAATGCTCAGAGTCTGAACGCCACCGTGAGGCTTGCAACTCGGGCAAGCTGAAAAGGAAGGGGGGTTGCCGATGTATTAACTCCTTGCACTCTGGTCAATTTCCCTAAAAACGCCTAAAAATAACGTACCCAAAGTAAATCAAAAGCTGTTCTTCAACCCTTTGCAGCATCTTCATGGGGTTGGTCTCATTTAAAAGAAAACACTTTGAATTTTTTGGAAAAACAGTCATATTCTCTCTAAGTGCTCCTGCCACTGAGTAACAGTCATCTAAACATACTGAACTTGAAGAAAATAAAGTTCACCTGGGTGTTTTTTTGGATACAAATGCTTGCAAATAACACACAGCTGTCAGATCCGGGCTGGAAAATGCAACAGAAATGTAGAACCAAGTGTTATCCAGCTGAGGTCAAAATTTTATAACAATACCACAAAAAATGAATATATTACACAACTTTTTTTGTCAGGTTGTTCCCAGGCGTTTTTGAACTGTGCCAAATTGTGCCAAATGGCACAGTTTGGAAAAACGTCTGTAACTTTTGAATGATTCAATATACTGTAGAAGCTTGATCTTGGGCTCTAATGAAAGGTGACACTCGGGGCTGTGTGTGTGTGTGGGGGGGGTTGTTTATTCATGAATGAATGAATGAATGAGCAAACAAGCCCCCACACACAAAGAAGCATGCCACGTAAAAAATGTGTGGCTTTTTTTTTACAAGAAAAAATAACCTACAGTGCACTAAAAATTATACTAAAATATCTGTAATGTAGAGGATAACAACTCCCCCCCCCCCCCGCTACAGAGGACGGACATCGTCCATTGCCACATGACGGACAGCGGGGACGGTGTGCCGCAGTCTACTACGCACAGTTATACTAAAATATCTGCAATATATATGCAATCCGCTACAGAAGAGTAGTGGGGGGGGGGGGCGTTCACAGTCCGAACGCGGCGCACGGACCGGTCCGTCATGTGGCAATGACGCACAGTTGTAATTTACCGATCGGTCAAAAGTCATTTTGATTACAATTTTCAGGGATAAAGAATAATTTAGCTTATTGTGGGTGACCCCCACAGCCTTCGGGACAAGCAGAGCGCTCAGCTGGAGCAATTAGCAGAACAGTGAGATGTATGGACTGATATCAATGGGCAGCCTCTCCTTCCTGCCAGTAATCCTGCTTTTGATATGTGTGACTCTCATGTAAATGTCCCATGCATTCCTGCTGTACTGTGATGCTAATGTGCCATGCATGCATTGTCTAGCTGGGTATATAAGTGAACGGAATATCGCTTGCTCTCTCTCTTACTACTGCTGTTTTGATCACACACATTGCCTGTTTGCTGACTAGAGACTGAGGGCTCACTCCAGCCCGCTTACACAGCGCTGGAGTGAGTCCTGTGATGGTGGATGAATAAAACACCCTTTTAAACTTCAGTTTGCCGTGCCTGCACTTATTCCGTGCCTCCACACGTGGGTTCCCTTAATCTCATCCGCCACATTATAACACTTACCTGTCCACAACAGCAGTGTCGCTGACGAACTTCTCTTCCTCATTGTCAGACGAACATGACGCTGGTCCGCTTGTTACGACTCGTGGTTCTGGTCACACGACCCGGTCAAACCATGATTCCATTATTTCGGTTTTGCGCTTCCATGATTGCGGTTTTGGCGAACGATTTTTCAAAACAAATAAGAACAGTAGTAAGAAAAAAAGACTGGCGAACACATGTGTGTCACCCAGCGGCTTACACAAAACAGATTTTACGCACAGGACGCACGCTTTCAATCGTGGAACTTCTCTGCTTCAATTGGCTCACTGTATTCACAGCCGTTGGTAGGCGGGTCCTTCTTGCTAGGTTTTCAGTCATTGGTTCTTCAAGGTTTCAGAAACCCAATTCAAGGCTCTTATTAGTCGAATGAGAGGTCAATCAAATCTAAACCAATCAAAGCACTCCTTTGGCTTTATGTTCACGGCTGTGTCTGTAGTGGAAGAACGGAAATGCAGCTTTTTTTTTTCAGTGCACTCTGAGACGCACAGTGTGCATCCTAGTGTGCACAAGGGCACGCTAGGACGCAGAGACGTGACCGCCCGCGGTATCCCGGAATGCAAGAGGTTAAAGTTCGGTTTCGACGGGCGTCCAGACTCCTGCTGACTCACGCTGCCCGGTGCTGACAGCAAACTAACTTTGACTTTTTTTTGATCAGAATAGTTGAAAGTTTCTGTCTTTTTGCTCTCCGCAATGGTCACTGCTTCTTTCCTTCGTGATAGGAATCTAACCGAAAGTAGTGCAGTAAAGCCCGCACACATCAACCCCTCTAACAATAGGCTGAATGTGGCTTATACCGCTTCTGATTGGCTGATAAGATGACTGCATCTCCTCCCTGTAAACTAATGATGCCTTCAATTGTAACAGGAGCATGCAGGTTTAATATTTGAAACAACTGCTGATAAGTTTTTGCTTTTTCTCTTTTCTTACAGATTTAAAGTTTTTAATTTAATTAACCTGTTTTTTCACCCGGGGTACAATGAGCTTAAACACAAGCAATTAAAGATGAAATTTTCTTAAAATACCAGAATAGTTTGGCCACAGTGAAAATGTGCTTGTGTAATTTCCTCAATGAAATTTGTTTCATTATCAATCATTCTCTGGGGCATTTGATGTTTTAACCATGAGGGACATTCACTTCACACTGAGTCTAATTTGCGCCTGAGCCCCTAAGGTATTTCAAGGGTTTTGGTTACACAAAAAAATGCTCCCCCTGTAATGGAGAAATTAGTGATGGAATTTAAAGCCACATCAGCTTCACTGAGCTGAAAAACAAGCTTTCCTTTAATGCTACCACTATTATTCATCAAATTATTTCTCCACACACTGAAAAGTTATGTCTGCTATAGATTATTACCTCTCTCAAGGAGGTAATGTAATTGGGCTGGTTTGTCAGTTTGTTTGCTTGCCTGTTTGTTAGCAAGCTTGCACAAAAATACTGGATGGAGTTTGATTAAATTTTCACCCGAGGCCCTTGGGTTACAAATGAACCCATTAGATTTTGGTGGTGATCCATGTGCCCATACCTTCACCAAGGTCCTATCTTCTCGCAGTGTGTTAGCAGGATTATACAAAAACTACTGGACAGATTTGGATGAGATTTTCACCAGAGGTGGTCCTTAGGCTGCGGATCAACTCATTAGATTTTGGAAGTGATCCCACATACCTCCACCAAGACTCTAGCTCGCAATGTACAAAGAGACGGAAGGACGATAGTACTGGGGGACAGGCAGAAAGCGCTCTAGTTTGTTTGTCTCTCAGTTTGTTAGCAGGATTAGGCAAAAACTACTGGATGGATTTGGATGAAATTTTTGCCAGAGGTGGCCCTTCAGCTACTGATGAACCCAATACATTTTGGAGGTGATCCCAGAGAGCATACCTCCACTAAGGCCCTATCTTGTAATGTTAAAGAAAGTGAAAAAGTGATCCAGAATCCACATCTTGATCATCCCCAATGTCACAAACCCCCATGCACCATAACACGGCGCACAAGGGAGAGAATGAAAAACCCAATCGCAGGAGTAGAGAGTGCCATGTTTATTTAAGTTCACCACAAAAATACAGTTCAGTTCAACCACAAGGTACAGAATGATGAGGTGATGGAATAAAGGCAACCAGACATACAAGGTGCCTGCCGAATGCTCTGCAGCCTGGTGTATACAGAGCCTAGTGCTGCAGGGTTGTGTTACACACAAAACAGGAAAGGCGATCAGCCTAGTGTTGCAGGGCTACAAACAGCACGGGAAAGAAAGGTGAAAAAACACTTACAGGCTGGAGCTAATCCAGGGCGAACCATGCAGTCTGGAGGATGGGGTGAGATGCAGGGCCAGCCGAAACACCAACGGAATAAACAGGTTTGTAGTGACAGGCTGGAGAACAACAAAGGTAATGGATCATATACAGTGGGGCAAAAAAGTATTTAGTCAGCCACCAATTGTGCAAGTTCTCCCACTTAAAAGATGAGAGAGGTCTCCAATTTTCATCATAGGTATACCTCAACTATGAGAAACAAAATGAGAAAAAAAATCCAGAAAATCACATTGAAGGATTTTTAATGAATTAATTGGTAAATTCCTCAGTAAAATAAGTATTTGGTCACCTACAAACAACCAAGATTTCTGGCTCTCACAGACCTGTAACTTCTTCTTTAAGAGGCTCCTCTGTCCTCCACTCATTACCTGTATTAATGGCACCTGTTTGAACTCGTTATCAGTATAAAAGACATCTGTCCACAACCTCAAACAGTCGGACTCCAAACTCCACTATGGCCAAGACCAAAGAGCTGTCAAAGGACACCAGAAACAAAATTGTAGACCTGCACCAGGCTGGGAAGACTGAATCTGCAATAGGTAAGCAGCTTGGTGTGAAGAAATCAACTGTGGGAGCAATTATTAGAAAATGGAAGACATACAAGACCACTGATAATCTCCCTTGATCTGGGGCTCCACGCAAGATCTCACCCTGTGGGGTCAAAATTATCATGAGAACGGTGAGCAAAAATCCCAGAACCACATGGGGGGACCTAGTGAATGACCTGCGGAGAGCTGGGACCAAAGTAACAAAGGCTACATCAGAAACACACTACGCCACCAGGGACTCAAATCCTGCAGTGCCAGACGTGTCCCCCTGCTTAGGCCAGTACATGTCCAGGCCCGTCTGAAATTTGCTAGAGAGCATTTGGATGATCCAGAAGAGGATTGGGAGAATGTTATATGGTCAGATGAAACCAAAATAGAACTTTATTGCAAAAACTCAACTTGTCGTCTTTGGAGGAGAAAGAACACCATACCTACTGTGAAGCATGGGTGTGGAAACATCATACTTTGGGGCTGTTTTTCTGCAAAGGGACCAGGACGACTGATCCGTGTAAAGGAAAGAATGAATGGGGCCATGTATCGTGAGATTTTGAATGAAAGCCTCCTTCCACCAGCAAGGGCATTGAAGATGAAATGTGGCTGGGTCTTTCAGCATGACAATAATCCCAGTCACACCGCCCGGGCAATGAAGGAGTGGCTTCGTAAGAAGCATTTCAAGGTCCTGGAGTGGCCTAGCCAGTCTCCAGATCTCAACCCCATAGAAAATCTTTGGAGGGAGTTGAAAGTCTGTGTTGCCCAACGACAGCCCCAAAACATCATTGCTCTAGAGGAGATCTGCATGGAGGAATGGGCCAAAATACCAGCAACAGTGTGTGAAAACCTTGTGAAAACTTACAGAAAACGTTTGACCTCTGTCATTGCCAACAAAGGGTATATAACAAAGTATTGAGATTAACTTTTGTTATTGACCAAATACTTATTTTACCAAGGAATTTACCAGTTAATTCATTAAAAGAGGGAGATCGCTCAGGACTTCAAGACCGTCCTGCGTTTCCTGAGCTTCGCCGTCATGGCTCTGCAGGAGACCAGCGAGGCCCACCTGGTGGTCTCTTCTTCGTTAAGGGGGTCACCATCATGCCCAAAGACTTCCAGCTGGCCCGTCGCATCCGCGGAGAGAGAGCTTAGACTTTCTGCTGCACATTCACCAACCAACCATAATGCTCTGCACTGTGTGTCTATATATATACATTTATAGTAATATGGACATATGTTTACTAGATGTTGTTTTTTCTTGCCTTCTGATTGTTGCTCTGAGTGTTGCTATCCCTGTGCTGTTGCAATCCTGGAATTTCCCCATTGTGGAACTAATAAAGGCTTATCTTATCTTATCTTAAAAATCCTTCAATGTGATTTTCTGATTTTTTTTTTCTTATTTTGTCTCTCATAGTTGAGGTATACCTGTGATGAAAATTGGAGACCTCTCTCATCTTTTAAGTGGGAGAACTTGCACAATTGGTGGCTGACTAAATACTTTTTTACCCCACTGTATGGGGAGAACTAGCTGCCACGTATAGAGGCGAATGCTGCAACAATCTCTTTCCTCTGGAGCGGCCAACAAATACTCCTGAAGCTAACAAGGAAAGAGATTGCCGGTGCGAGAATGCGTGGGCGGAACTGACTGGCACCAGGTGTGTGTGCGAGAGCATGTACAAGAGTGTGAATGGGAATGAATGAAGCGTGTGCATGTGTGTGTGTGTGTGTGGTGTGTGTATGTGTGTGAACACCGGTGACAGTGCAGCTGGCAGCACTTGACGGGAGGAGGGGGCGTGCCAGAGCTGTCAGGAGGAAAACTAGGCCAAAGCATAACAATAAGTCAGAATTGGGCTTGGCCTCCAAACCCAGATTCATGACATCCAAAATGTAATGGTTTCACCTGTGGCCACCGTGGCTGAAAATGTCATCAAAATCTGTCCTGTACTTTTTGTGAAATCCTGCCCACAAACAGACAGACCATGGCGGAGGTATGCACTCTCTGAATGTCTTCTATGTGTGCCTTTTTTTTTTTTTTTTTTTTTTTTTTTTTTTTACCAACACTTGATGTTGTCTCCAGTCTGGAGATCTCTGCCTATGTTCTAATCTACACAATAAGCTATGTCCTGTGAATGGAAGCTGAACTGAACCCTTGTTGTGATCTTATATAAAGTGCCTCTTATCTTTGTTTCTTATTATCAGCTGCCAAGTCTGAAAGACTTGTTCTTCTTCTTCTTCTCGTTGTTCTTCTCTCTTTCTCTCTGCTAAGGGCTTGAATCATTAGATGTGGGGTCAAGTGTAGGTCTGTTAACACCTGCACAGTATGGCCTGTGCGTATGTGGGGAGAGAGAGAGAGAGAGAGAGAGCGAGAGAGAGAGAGAGCGAGCTTCCCCTTCTTTTCCTGCTCCACTTCTACTTCCAGCTGTTGCGACGTTACCTCTTGCGTTTATGCTTGGAGTGTGCTCCGCTGTTGATGTCTGTGTGTGCGAATGTGACTGTAGGGATTAAAAAGCATTTCCAGGCATCCACAAGTTGGCGGTGCAGTGAAGAGAATGCATCCGCTGCTAGGGGACACGGTGTAAGGCTGAGGCAGGCTGAGACCGATTTAGAACTGTCGCTCTTGGAGGATCTGTGGGATTTTTGCCCACAATGACAGAAGTGGCCAGTCCCGCTTTAATGATGGTAAGTTTTTACTTAATCATTTGAGATTTTATTATATTTTCACTAGGATTTTGTTTCCAAATTTTGTTTGCCTCTTATCTGACCTGTAACCTCAGCTTTAATCATAGATTTTGATCTCTTATAGGGGAAGTTTTATGTTTTGAATGATTATGGACTGTTTTAAAGCAGCACCTTCCCCTTCGTAATCATTATCACTGTCATCATAAGATAAGCCTTTATTAGTCCCGCAATGGGGAAATTCCAGGGAAATCATTGTCATCATATCACTAGTCCTGGTCACAAATTTCAGCATAAATTGGATGAAACTTCTGCGTTTTTCCTCCTTTAGATTCTTTGAACGCAGCACAATATTTTTCATGTGAAATGGACATCACCAAATAAATGCAGTGAAGATCAAATAAACAGCAATCTTTGCCATCAGGCTCAAGCTTTCTGAATGACCAAGACTTTGTAATGTGCAAATAAATCCACGTAAAACGGCGTCAGTTAGTCAGTGTGCATAAAAACTGACCTAAGAAATTACAGTATGTTGCTGTTGATGCTCTGGTGGGGAAGGATGTGCAGTATTGTAGGCTAGGTGTGAGTACATGACTTTGATAAGTTGTTCACTGCACTTTATAGTTTTTGGATCCTTTTGCAGTGTCCACACATCATTCAAGCCAAAATCCGTACAGGTGCCTTTATTTACACTTAAAAGGGCTTAAAGAGTGGATCAGGAGAAATCTGTACCAAACAGGAATAATAGGCAATAAATAAATAAAACTGGTCAAAACAGCAATACAATACTTATATTAGCATATTTTAACCTCTAACGTTTTACATTGGCTGGAAATTGGGTGGAATGGTAAGGGGGTTAATAGTGTGTGTGTGTGTGGGGGGGGGGGGGGCTGAAAAGTTATGTGTTTGAGGATCAGGACGAGAGCTTCTATATGGCAGGGATCCAAGCACTGCAACACTGATGGAAGAAGTGTGTGGACCGAAGGGGAGACTATGTTGAAAAATAAACCACATTTGGTCAAATCTGACCACTGCATCATGGTCAGCCTATGAACTTTTCAGCCCCCCTCCCCTCCATATATCTGTCCAGGTGGTTATGCTCATGTTGCAGAAACCAGGAGGAACGCCAGTGATGTTTTGTGTACTGTATGTTCTCAGTTTTTTTTTTTTAACAGTAGCTATGCCTTTAAAAAAAAAAGGAAAAAAAAAAAGCTGTGCCTCCCTTTTATTTAACAAATGGATTTTCTCAAGAGAACCCACTGCTGCTGTAACAGTCCAACAGCTCAACAACAAAAAAAGGCTTGGATATTATGGATAATGTTTGTTTATGAGGGTCACTGTTTTAGTATTCCCGCAGTTCAGTGCACTATAGGATCATGTTTGGACAAATAATCATGGCCAAGTGTGTGATACGTTGGGCCACTACAGGACACCGTGTATCTGTCACAGTTTGTCCCTCCAATGCGTAGCCATGACACGTGATGTGTCCTACCTGCCTTGGCTGAGGCTGCAGCAGCACCACTTCTGATGCACTGAGCACCTATTACAGAGGCATTGGGAGGCTATCCCATCTGTTTCCACGACGCGCTGCTTTCATTATAACAATGGTTAGGGTTAGGCATTCTCAGGCAGGCTGATGAGCTCATTTTCAAGCATTTTTAAGACTAAATTGCTTAAAACTTTACCACTACTTTACACTGTTTGTGCTACTTTCTTTCACTGTAGTTGTTTTTGCAGCCACTAGAAGGTGTTGTTTGCTTCTCTTCTGCAGTATCAAATTTAACCTCACATGAAAGCGCGTAATATAGACAGAAAACGTAACTTTTATGTGTATATTATACATTTTTATTGGTGTTTAAACATGCAGCTTATATGTATTTTTTGTGCGACTAGGCTGGGACAGCAGTGATGCAACTTAGTGAAACTTTTATCTGCCAGTTATTGATCTGTTTTTCCTTCAAGCTTACACCAAGATTTTATTTTTTTTCCTCTCCAGATTTCTTGGTCTTCCCTAAATGGTTTGCATCTTTTTAGCTCAAAACCCATCTCTTCCTTCTAGCAGTTCAGTTCACCTTAGAAGCTGCAACAAATATGCAGTTTCCCCCTGTGGAGCCACTGTCCCTTCTTGTCTCTCTGTCATATCCTGCCTATTTGGAAACCAAACATCAGTTGATCCCCTGCATGTGGCAGTCATAGTAATCTGGGCTCTTCCACAGACACACACACCCACAGTAGAAATTCAAGTTAGATTTCCTGTGCTTTTGAGTCAGCCACAATAACAATGGACGTTTTTGGCCTGTCTTGCTAAAGGAAAGACGTGTTCCTAATCGGAGTGTGAGAGAGTTTTAAGTCCAGGCGGATATTTGTTGTGTTTAAGCAAAGCTTCAAGGTCAAGTTGTAATCAGCTTTCAAGCGTTTCTCTTTTCCCAAAACAAAAACATTTACTGTATGCAGGAAACACAACGAATACACATCCATGTACACTCTGGGTGACATTTAGCAGTTCGATGTTGATATACAGTGTTTTATGTCTGGAAAAAATGTGCTTGTGTTTGCATACAGAAGGGGCTTATCAAATAAAATTGTGGTGAAAACATCATAATACACAGAATGGCATAAGACAGCCCTATTCTTGTATGTTCGTTCATATGAGGGTCACTGAGAGCAGGACTCCATATTAAACAGCATCTGTGATACAATGCTGGCTTTGTCAGGTGGGAGGAGGAGAGCCTAGAACTGGAATGTAAAGGGGAGGGGAGTGTTAAAGAGAGACAGAGCGATAAAGAAAAAGAAAGATAAAGACAAGCAATAAAGAACTGCAACTTGGCAATGTGCAAAGACATTAATTTTAAACAATAGGAAAGATGGCAGATTGATATTTCCACCCTCATGTCCACCAGCAGGTCAGGTTTGTTCCCAAAACCCATAGCCATGAAAATCTTGAAAATCTGTTGGTCTCTGGCCTAGATTTAAACCTATAAAAAAAAAAGGCAACATCCAAATAGGACAAAGAAGTGTGTATGTTGAAAGTAGAAAAGAAAAATCCTGATGCTTTGGCTGGTTAATTTTGCCAGAATTTATGTCATAGTTGTCTTTTCATAATGTCAAAATGCTTGCAATATATTTAATAGCTTTTTAATAATTTGAAAATCAATTTACAAACAAAAACAGTGTCTTTCTTCTTCTCATGTTGATATTTTGCATCTTACTGTATTTCTCTTTGTATTCACTCTTGTATCGGATTGAGGTTTTCCAATGAGAGCACAAAAAAAGATCTGTTCCAAATTAGGGACATTAAAGACAACTGGATTTGTCCTGAGAATGTGGTCTGCAACTATAGGATGGTGTGAATTGGGGAGACTCAGCTGTTCTACAGATGTGAGAAATACAAAGAGTAGTTGTGTGTCTTGCGGTTTTTTAGAATATTTCTTATTTTTTGGGGGGATAGGCTTTAAAATATTCAGGTGTATAGAATATAAGTTGATGGTAAAGTAAGGCTGTTGCTTAATTATATTTTACCAATATCAACTAATAGCAAAAAAGTACAACTTTATAGTAGGACTACCCTGATAAGTAGTTTTAAGTAGATTATTGATTAGGTTGTAAGCAGTTTATAAATCATTAACAAGCTGGTATAACACATGAGATGAAATGGGAACTAGTGACTTGATTCTTGCCAGATAGCAAGAATGATATTAGTTTATCAGGAATAATTTTTGATTGTTTTTATCAAGCAGATTTTCACCATCAGATGGTTGTCAGTATGTTACGAGCAGTTAAGCACTTTAAGCGTTTAGAGCCAAAATGTTGCTTAATATTGCCAAATAGTGAGTCTGCCTCAGTGTATGTAACTCATTTATAAAATGAATTCATGATTTAAATAAGCATTTATAACCTAATTTATAATCTACTTATAAGCCATATTGAAATCCATTGTTACTCTTATTGTAAAGTGGTACCAAAAAGAGAATAAACTGGGAAACAGTTACACTGTTTTATAACCTGCTAGTCTGTGAATACTTTACAGAACTGGAATTTCATTTATGTCAATGCAGTATTTTGGTATACAGTATGTAAGAGTAAAGAAAAACATTACTGCCTTATATTGTCACCAAAGACTTCCTACCACAGGAAAACAAAATGCTGAGCTGGTGAGGCTGTTGTGCACCAAATGTATTTATTTAGTCTGATGATTCTACTATACTCTTGACAGCATGCATGAATAAACCAACTTTGCTGAAGAAGAAGAAGAAGAAGAAGAAGAAGAAATTTCAGTTTTCTTCATGATGGACTTTCAGACCTTCCAGCTCAAAAATCTCCCTCACTCCTTCCCTTTAGGACTCTCTCCCAAGTCACCCATCCATATCACAAGAATGTGCTACCTGAGTACAACTGGAGGACACATGAGAAAGCATTACTGGGAACCAGAGAGGGGGAACTATTATTGTTGTTTCTCTGCCATTCTCCAGCGAATTTAACCGTTTGCTAGCTCTAGAAATGTGTGCACAGTCGCATACTAAACAAATTTTACAGATGAGCAGCTAGTGAACAAATAGACAGATACAGTACAGGCAAGCAACAAATCGGTGACAGATATTTCCTTTGTTTTATGATGAAGCTATTTGATGTATTGACTGCTGTCTATGTGAAACTGTAATTTTTTTTGTCTTTCAGCTGCTCCCTTTTGGGGCTGCCGCAGCGTATCATCACCTTATATTGCAATGATTCGCATATCGATTTGGCAAGGATTTTTATGCCAGATGCCCTTCCTGAGGCAACCCTTTCCATTTATCAGGGCTTGGGACCGGCACAGGGAGTACACTGGTGTGTGCACCCACTGTGGCTGAGTAACCAGTTTTTCCTTCCCCCATTCCATTATGCTGAGCACCAAGCTAGAAGGCAGGAAGTACCATTTTTGTATGGTCTTTGGTATGACCCGGCTGGGGTTTGGACATGACCTTCCAGTTGTCGGGTGGATGCTCTAGCTGTAGGTCACCACTGTGAAACTGTAAATTAATCTTACCACCACCACCCCCCCCCCCCCCAAAAAAAAAAATTAAAAAAATCCTTCATAAAAAATAATGTACAGCCTGACTTTCAGAGCAATATCTATATGTAGTGTAGTGGTGGACTGGTGGTAGAACATGCGTTCACTCCCCAGCTGGGTTATACCAAAGACCAGATAAAAACGGTACTTTCTGCCTTCTAGCTTGGTGCTCAACACAATAGAATGGAGAAAGGAAAGTTAACACACAGAGCTACTTATTACAGTAATTGAAATGGAGATAGGTACTACCTTTATACTTCACATGCTGTGTAGTATAAATGTAGTATATGTGATGGTAGAGATCAGTGGAGCAGTGGTTAGCACTGTGGCAGCACAGCAAGAAGATCATGGGATTGATCCCACCCCTTGACCACTGTGACCCTTCTGTATGGAGTTTGCATGCTTTCCCCATGTCTGTGTGGGTTTTCTCTGGGTACTCCGATTTCCTCCCACAGGCCAAAGACATGCATGTTAGGTTAAGTGGCATCAACTGGGGATTCTAAACTGTCCTTAGGTACGAATGTGATCGTGAATGGTTGTCTGTCTCTCTGTGTTGGACTGGCGATCTGTCCAGGGTGTACCCCCCCAACTCCCCCAAAGATGCTGGGATAGGCTTCAGCCCCTGCGACCCGAAAACGATTAAGCGGTAGAAGATGGATTGATGGATGAAAAACATCCAAGCCCGGCTACATTTTGCAAAAACATACAGTGTCATGGGATGAGACGCCGTGTCATCCGGCGCTCAGACCATATTCCCCCTCAGTCCGGTTCTTTCTGTGACAGCGTCTCAGCGGGCTCCCAGCTGTCAGTTATACAGGACGGCTGGAGCCCAGTTAACCCTCATCAGCTGAGGCGCTGCTAATGGGTATAAAAAGGAGCAGCTCCGATCATTCGGGGCTGTG
Source organism: Pholidichthys leucotaenia (assembly GCA_020510985.1). Taxonomy (NCBI): domain Eukaryota; kingdom Metazoa; phylum Chordata; class Actinopteri; order Cichliformes; family Pholidichthyidae; genus Pholidichthys; species Pholidichthys leucotaenia. The sequence goes on from CM035844.1 coordinate 134,781,847, forward strand.
ACTTAGCACATCGAAGGCTGGAACCCCTACGCCCGGCGCCAGTCCTCTGCTCGTCGTTCTGCATTATTTGTGAGTGTTACACCTGTATGAGTATTTGTGCCTTTTGGCCCCACGAGGCCGTGTTCCTTATCCCCTGTTCCCTGTTACAATAAAACATCGCAAACTCACTGGCTCGCCCTCGGCTCTCATTGTGTGGCTCGCAAGGGCCACACGTAACAGTAAGTCACAGCCAGACGAGTTGCCGGCGGCCGTGAGTTTGCCGTTGGACTTGTGTCTTCCCTGTCTGGGTGTCTGCTCTTTAAGCATGCCGTCTCCCAGGAGTCACGTTCGGCGCCAGGGCAACGAGCTGACGGCCATCTTGGAGGATGTCGACGGGACGCTCTTCACCGCCACCCTGTACGACACCCACAACGAAAGATGCTGGCATCTAGACTATGCTGAGAATCTCCTGGACAGTCTCCCTCGCGATTCCAACCACCCTGAGGTCTGTGCCAGGAGGGACGCCATAGCTGCACAGCAAGAACAACTCCGTGGGTTGGAGGGAAACCCTGGCAGGAAGCCGAAGAGGAGGAGACGTCTCCCTTCGCCTCGGAATCCCGCTCCTGCTTCCGCTCCGGCCCAGGAGTTCGCGCCATCCAGCACGACGTCACTCGGGATTCCCCCGGAGGATCTGCAGCTGACAGCTATTAAGGTCCGGGACCAAGTGGCTGCTGCTCGCTCCGCTGTGCACCCGTCCTCCACCATGAAGCATGTGGCGGCGGCAGTTAGACTGGTGGAGAAGAGTCCAGGGCTGCGAGACTATCCCGAGTTCGACGCCCTCCTCGCCTTGGTCTCTGCTCAGGAGCGGCGATTCCCGGGTCTCTCCTTCGCTTCGCCCCCTGGGAATAGCCGTCGTCACATTGCCAAACCTTCTCAGCATGAACCCCGTCCGGATCCAGTTCCGGGTTGCCGCAAGGTCTCATCCTCCCACGCAGCTGTCACTCCTGCGCCTCGTCTGAGAGGAGATCCCGCAGGCTCATCTTCCGAGCCACCTCCCTCCGCTGTTACGCCAGCACTTCGGGCCTGGCTCATCTCAGCTGTCACCCCCTCCTCCTCAACGCGCTCCCCGGCTGCTGTGTGCGTCCAGAATCCTGACCTGGCGAGCTCCCTCCTGGAATCAACACGAGCGGCTCCCCGACGTCCTCTCAGGGGGACCTCCGTTACCGCCCGGCAGGGAAAAGGAGGAGCAACGTCCACTACAGCAGGCACCATCCAGCCTCCAGGAGACAGGCAAGTCTCAGTTCTTTCACATTCATCTTGTGATTTGCTCTGTCAAACTCCTGGAGGTGGAGTTCGGGGTTCTCAGCTCCCCGAACTCCCACCACCTGCTGTAGCTGTAATCATGAATCCTGCATCCTCTGTGTCTCCCTCCGCTGAGCGGTCCCCGGCGCCAGGCCAACGTCGTGGGATGAGGAGGGGGCCTGCGTGAACGGAGGAGGAAGGCGGATTGCTACGTGGAGCCTGCGCCGACGACTAAGCGTCCCCGGGTCTCCACGGAGGAGCGGTCCGGTCCAGCGGGACGAAGTTCTCCTGCCACCACACTGTGTGGGCTGTCGGCGTGGGCAGCGGTGCCGGAGGACTCACAAGCTGCGTTGTCCATCATGCCAGCTGCGGAGCAACTGAGTGGGAGCCTGATGACGACCTCCTGATGCTGGATCCCGGATCTTCGCAGTCCTGGACGGCGTCAGAACCCGAGATCAGGCAAGTGCTCTATCTTATCTTTCTTCTCCTTACTTTAGAGCACTTTAGCCTGTCTCTAGGGGAGATGAGCCGGGTGCAGCCGTCCGCTGCGTCCGAGCTTATCTCGCCAGGTTCTGGCGCTGCCGGTGATCCTGATCCCAGTTCTGTTTTCTCTCCTGAACCTTCTCCCAGGGTCGCCGGTGAGGAGCTGCCATCACTCGTGGTGCCAGAGGGTCCAGGTTCGACGTCGGAGGTCGGTTCTGGTGCGGCGCCAGCCCAATCGGGGTCCGACGCGGGTTCGCCGGAGACCCAATCGAGGTCCGACGTGGGTTCGCCCGAGACCCAATCGGGGTCCGACGTGGGTTCGTCCGAGACCCAATCGGGGTCTGACGTGGGTTCTGCACCAGCGGTGTCCAGGTCCGGTGAGGGAGCTGCAGATCTCCTGCCATCTGACGTTGGACCGCCTCGTCATCAGCTCTCTCCCAAGCCTCTTCCACTGGGGCCCATTTGGACCTCTCCCTCTCCCCTATGGGCCTGGTGGTTGAGCGATGCGGGTCGGCCGCCGGAGGGTCTGCCGTGCCCATTCGGCTCGCTTGTGCGGCCGCCCGACCCGCTAGACTTTCTGTTCGGTGACCTGGTTCGGCCTCCCGAGGAACTGTGTTTTCTGGCCTGGGGTTCGGGTAGGCCGCCGGAACTTTTCCCTTCACCCCTGTTAGCGGTATGGACGCTGGGTGCGGGGAGACCTCCCGAACTGAATGTCTTTTGCTGTGCTTATGTTTGGGTGGGTACAGCTAAACTGTTATTATTGTTCCGCGTTTAGCGTGATTTTTTTTTTTGGGGGGGGGGTTTCCCCTCCTGTGTGAGGGATGGCTGTATGGTTAGTTTTCGCCCTTGGGAGTTCTCCTTTCATTTTGGGGCTCCGGGGTTGAATTTTCTTTGTTTGACCTGTACATGGTTGATGGAGTATTGTGGGGGGGTTTTCTTCTTCCCTGTGTGTTGGGCTGTTATTTCCGCATTTATCCTCTGCCTGAATGGGTTTTTCTCTCATGTTGTATCTTATGGAGTATTGTGTTTGGGTTTTTCCCTTGTACTCTGTATTGGTTTGTTATCGATTGTTTTGTTTTGTTTTTTTTTTCCTTTCTCTGAGTTTTTTTCTCTTTCATGTTGTATTTTATGGAGTATTGTGTTTGGGTTTTTCCCTGGTACTTTGTATTGGTTTATTGTCAATTTTTTCTTTTTTCCTTTCTTTGACTCTGTCCCTCCTGACCTACGCCCCATCCGTCCACCCTAGGTGGGGGGGGGGGGTCTTGGGTGTTACGGGTCGTTCGTAGTCCGACCGTGAGGGGGGGGGGCTGTGTCATGGGATGAGACGCCGTGTTATCCGGCGCTCAGACCATATTCCCCCTCAGTCCGGTTCTTTCTGTGACAGCGTCTCAGCGGGCTCCCAGCTGTCAGTTATACGGGACGGCTGGAGCCCAGTTAACCCTCATCAGCTGAGGCGCTGCTAATGGGTATAAAAAGGAGCAGCTCCGATCATTCGGGGCTGTGACTTAGCACATCGAAGGCTGGAACCCCTACGCCCGGCGCCAGTCCTCTGCTCGTCGTTCTGCATTATTTGTGAGTGTTACACCTGTATGAGTATTTGTGCCTTTTGGCCCCACGAGGCCGTGTTCCTTATTCCCTGTTCCCTATTACAATAAAACATCGCAAACTCACTGGCTCGCCCTCGGCTCTCATTGTGTGGCTCGCGAGGGCCACACGTAACATACAGACGTGGACAAAATTGTTGGTACCCCTCTGTTAATGAAAGAAAAAACCACAGTGGTCACAGAAATAACTTGACTCTGACAAAAGTGGTAATAAATAAAAATTCTATGAAAATTAACCAATGAAAATCAGACAATGCTTTTGAATTGTGGTTCAAAAGAATTACAGTGATCCCTCGCTACTTCGCGCTTCACCTTTCACGCCCTCAGTGCATCGCGGATTTTTCAAAAATATTCATCAAAAATTCAAAATTGGACTTCCGGTTATGGCTGCCACGTAGGACGGACGTGTCTCGCTCTGCTCTGCTCCTGGAGAAAAAAAATCGGCAAATAACTCACTCATTTGGGACAGAACGTATCCCAGCATTTGGGCGAGGATATGTCGGCGAAGCCTAAGGCTGGAAAACCAGGAAAAGGAAAAAGCGAGCCGCCGAAACAGTCCAAATTAACGGACTTTCAGGTCTGTGACGCAGCAAACAAAACTCCATATATGGCGGAGGAGGCTGGCAACGGTGCGATGTCTGCGGGGGGAGGCGCAGATGCGCTGATGGCTGCCATGAGTTCAATGAGAGCGGACTTTTCCTCTAGATTTGATGGGATTATGACAGCGTTGGAAGGAATAAGAAAGGAATTGGGTGACTGTGTAGAACGAACGGCGCAGATGGAGCTCCGTCTCGCTAGTGCTGAAGATGACGTCACCCGTCTTCAATTAAAGGTGCGCACTTTGGAAAAAAAAAATAAATCTCTGGAAGATAATATTTTGGATTTGGAATCTCGGTCGAGACAGAATAATTTGAGGCTGGTGGGTCTTCCAGAGGAATCAGAAGGTCGGGACGTATGTTCCTTTCTGGAAAAGTGGATTCCGGAGGTGCTGGGCAGCGAGGAGTTGCAATCAGCAGTGGTTCTGGAAAAAGCACATCGTATTGGCCCACGGAGAGATAAGGGACCGCCGAGGACCTTAATTATGAAGTTTCTTAGCAACAGAGACAGGATGAAGATCTTCAACGCTGCACGTGCTAAAGGAGAGATTAAACACCAGGACCAGCAGGTGCGGTTCTACCCAGATTTGGCCACAGGAATCCAGCAATTGAGGAAGCAGTTTGATCCCGTACGTAAGGAGCTGCGCAACCTTGGGATTCATCATGGTGTAATCTATCCTGCGAGACTGCTGACCACGTATGAGGGCAGAACCCACATCTTCAAGACCCCAGAGGAGGCGCAGGAGTTCATCAAGAAGATCAAAGAAGAAGAAGAGACTGGTGGGAGCTAAGCATGAACAAAATATAAGGTAGAATAATTAAGCATTTGCACAGGCATCTGACTGACTTGAAGTAAATAGTAAGTTTACAAAATATAGATTGTATTATATATTAAAAAAACAAAACAAAAACAAAACAAACAAACAAAAAAAAAACTATGATGTACAAAGTTGTTAAAAATTTTGGAGTTAAGTTGGAAAACTACAGAGGAGAGTTAATGTTACGTCATTAAAAGCAGTAGAGTTAGGGTGATTGGGAGGATGAAGAAGGAGTGGCTTAGGCTGTTCCCCGTGGGTGTGGAACGGTCGATGGCTATATCGGGAGACAGAATTTTTCTTTTGATTTTGGGGGGTTTGCCACAAGTGTGGGAAGGGGAAATTTGTTTGTGTGTAGTTTGTAGGATGAATGTTCAACCACTCATGTTTTTGCTTCTCTGTATGAGCATGTTTACACTGCAAGGTAATCCCAAACTCTCTATTGATCATGGACCAAAGTGTTAATCTTAATTTAACTTCATGGAATTGCAGAGGTCTACAAAATTTAAAAAAACTTAAACAAGTTATGAATAAAATAAAGGACATGGGTTCAAGAATTGTGTTTTTACAAGAAACTCATCTGATAGAGGAGGATGTTAAAAGAATTAGGAGTAGATGGCAGGGAAGTGTATTCACCTCTTCATTTTCATCCCGAGCCAGGGGAGTTATGACTCTCATACATAAATCAGTTCCTTTTCAAGTGAAAAATGTAATTGGAGACAAATTTGGAAGATATGTAATCATTCAAGGTTCTTTGCTATTAGAAAATATAAATCTTGTGAACTTATATGGTCCCAATATAGATGATCAGAAGTTCTTTGCTAATTTATTTCTCATCTTATCATCACTTACAGGGCAACATATAATAGCAGGGGATTTTAATTGTACATTGAATCCAGGTGTGGATAGATCAACAGGACTGGATTGTACGCACATTGGATGTAGGATGACTATTAATCATTTTATGAAAGAATTGAGATTGTTAGATATATGGAGAGAAATGAAACCACAAGTTAAAGCCTATTCTTGTTATTCCAGTACCTACAAGACATTCTCACGTATTGATTATTTTTTGATTTCCACAGAATTAAGGTCCAAGATTCAAAACTGCTTTTATGATAACATCGTGATCTCTGATCATGCACCCTGTTGTCTAATATATGTAGATAAAAAATTGACAAAGGAATCAGGTAGATGGCAATTTCAGCATAAATGGCTTCAGGATGAGGAATTTGTCAAGTATATAGAAAAACAGATAGATGAGTTCTTTGACATCAATACTACACAAACATCAGCATGTGTAAAGTGGGAGGCTTTCAAAGCTTTTATTAGGGGACATATTATTAGTTATACAGGATCAAAATCTAAGAAGACTCGAGAGGAGAGAGCTAAATTGGAACATAAAATAAAAAGTCTTCAGGAAAAAGTGTATGCAGGAAGTGACCCAAGGTTGGAGAATGAATTACTGATTTTGAGAGCTGAATACGACAAAAAATCAGCGAATAGAGCTGCCTCGAGTCTTCTAAGATTGAAACAATCTTTTTATGAACAAGGTGAAAAATCAGGAAAATTATTAGCATGGCAGATTAAACAATTGGAAATTAAAACACCAATTACCAGTATTATAAGTAACGGACAGGTAGTTATAGATCCTTTAGAAATTAATAGAGCCTTTAGAGATTACTATGAAAAATTATATGATACCAAAAATGAACCTGATTTAACAAAACTAAATGGGTTTTTGAACGAACTATCTATACCGTGTATTCCAAATGAAAACAGGGAGATATTGGAGTCTAAAATTAGTCAAGAAGAAGTTGGGCTAGCCATTGATAATATGAAATCAGGAAAAAGTGCAGGACCAGATGGTCTTCCAGTTGACCTTTATAAAAAATTTAAGAATAAATTAATAAAACCTTTTTTGGAAATGGTTTTAGAAGCATTTCAAAATAATAATTTACCATCATACATAAATAATGCCTTAATTATACTGCTGCCAAAACCAGGTAAGCCCTCTAATAAATGTGAAAATATGAGACCAATAAGCCTATTAAACGCCGACCTTAAGATAATCTGTAAAATTTTAGCAAGACGAATACAAGAAATTTTACCAAATATTATTAATCGAGATCAGAATGGCTTTATAAAGGGTAGACAAGGCTTCCATAATGTAAGAAGACTATTTAATATTATTTATTTTAATAAAGAAGCACCGGATACAGCTCTCCTATCATTGGATGCCGAAAAGGCCTTTGATAGAGTTGAATGGCCCTTTCTTTTTGAAGTCCTACAAAGGTTTGGACTTGGAAATAATTTCATAAAATGGGTTCAAATAATATACAATAATGCTACAGCAGAAATCCTAACAAATAACAATATTTCAAAACCAATAAAAATCAATAGAGGATGTCGACAAGGCTGTCCACTTTCACCTTTACTGTTTACTATGGCAATTGAACCTTTAGCGATAGCGATACGTTTACATTCACAATTATATGGAATTAAAGTTGGACCAACAGAACATAAAATCTCCCTGTACGCCGATGATATAATTTTGTTTATGTCGAATCTAAAAAAATCAATTCCAACCTTGTTGAATTTAATAAAGAATTTTGGGGAAATATCAGGATATAAAATAAATAAAACTAAATCTTCAATATTAATGCTAAATGAGACCCAGAGAAATTGCCCAGCCCCTGAGGTAAATCAATTCAATGTTGTAAATCAGTTTAAATATTTAGGAATCCATATTATGCCTAAGCTAGAATCAGTCGCCAGTATCAACTATGAAGCCTTAATGTCAGATATCAATGAGTTAACTCAGAGATGGATGTCACTACCAATGTCGATGATCGGGAGAATCAATATACTTAAAAGTAATATTTTACCTAAAATACTTTATTTATTTCAATACATTCCCTTATCACCACCTTTAGATCTATTCTCAAGAATAAAAAAAAAGTTAGTGGAATTTATATGGAACAACAGGAGGGCTAGATTACGTTTGTCTTTATTATATTTACCATTTGATCGTGGAGGTCTGAAATGTCCAAATTTTATGTTGTATTATTGGTCGGCACAACTGAGGTCTATGACATATTATTTTTCATCAAATGATCTCCCTCACTGGACTGAAATGGAATCATACAATTTACCTTTACCTCTTCCCATATTCATATACTCAGATTCGGCAAAAAAATTACAAAAACAAGTTAAAAATCCATTTGTAAAGCATATGATCAAAATATGGTGTGAAGCTAAAAACTATTTAAAAGAACCACAGTTATTGTCACAATTTAGTCCAATATGGGGTAATCAATATTTTAAACCAGGGAGAGCGGACGCTGTATTTAAAGTATGGAATTTAAAAGGGATACAAAAGATTCAGGATTTATATTTGCCATGTGCAGACAACATAATGTCTTTTGAAGAGCTGAGGATCAAATTTAATCTCAATAGAACACATTTTTTTAAATATCTTCAACTTAGAAACTTTATTCGATCAAATCAAAATAAAGCTCTCACTCGACCTATTTATTCATCCTTGGAAAAAATGATGATGAAAGATAGTAAAAGAAAGGGTATTATTTCAGAGTTTTATAACTCATTGACACTATCTTCAAGTGAAAATTCACTGAAAAGATTAAACTACTGGAAAGAAGATCTGCAAATTGAAATTTCAGAGGAACAATGGGAATTGGCTTGTACAGAAGCTCAAACCAAATCAATAAATGCACGCCTTAAATTGATACATTTCAAATGGTTAATGCGGATGTATGTTACACCGGAGGAGTTAAATAGATATAACAAAAATATACCAGATACATGCACAAAATGCATGGAAAGTAAAGGAACCCTATTTCATTGTTTATGGGAATGTAGATTAATAAGAATGTTTTGGGAAGAGGTGAGGGTAACAATTGAAAAAATAATCTCAAAACAAATCATATTGAATCCTAAACTGTTTTTGTTGGGTCTGTACCCAGAAAAGCATAATTTTAATAAAAGTGAAAGAACATTCATAGACCTCAGTTTGCTTAATGCCAAAAAATGTATTGCACTATTATGGAAAAAGACTCATAGACCAGATGTGACTCAGTGGTTAAGACAGATGTTAACAAACCTTCCATTAGAAAGAATAACATATATACTGAAATCAAAGGAAATTGTGTTTGAGAATATATGGAGACCTTTTATTGATTATGTAAAAAATTTAAACATAACTCTTGAAGAAGAAGGTGAATGATGTGTGTGGACCTTGTAAATTCCAAACTGGTGAACATAATATGTATACTTATGTATTGGATTGTCTAGACTAAACAGAGGAGCATTGTTGAAGACTTGATTTTGTTGGTGGTTGTTGGTGTTTTTAGTGCATTTTTTTTTTGTAGTACTTTAGTGTTAGTGTTTGATTGTTTGTATCATGTTTGTTAAAAAAAAAAAAAAAGGTTTCAATAAAGATATTGTGGAAAAAAAAAATTCAAAATTGAGAAAAAATGGGCGGGCGCTAGCAGAAGGCAAGGAGACTACATTAGAACATCAGCTATCAACACGGAGAGCCCGTACAACTCAAAATCCACCTCTCTGACCACCGCTCCACTCCTCTCCGCCCACCTCTTCACCGCTCGGGAATCTCGCAAGCTGATTGGCCGAGACGTTTTACCCAGCTACTCTCCCTGCCGAGCGCCCATACCCAGCGAAGGAAGACCGCATTCATTGTTTGCTGTTCTCTTGTGCCTTTTTGTGCGAAATAGTCTTCCCGTCGAGCCACTACGCCGCCTCCTGCAGCTTCTCCAGCTCTGTCGGAAGCTGCCCTCGACGATCCTGCGCCTCTAGCACCTGACGATGAGGCGTCACCTGAGGAGCAGTAAAGCTCTCATTAACCTGTGCAGTAAATCATCTTCATCTTGAGTTATGTATCTTGTTATAAGAATAAAAGAGTTCTAAAAACATATTTATATACACTTTATTTACATCTACGTATGTATGTACACTTACACACACACACACACACATATCATATGAGAGAGAGACTGAGAGAATGAACGTAAGTATTATTTATGGGTGATGTCATTAGGGGTGACGCTACTTCGCGGTTTTTCACTTTTTGCGGTCGGTTCTGGAACCCATTAACCGCGATAAGTGAGGGATCACTGTATTTTAAAAAACAAACTCATGAAACAGGCCTGGACAAAAATGATGGTACCCCTAGAAAAGATTGAAAATAATGTGACCATAGGGACATGTTCATCCAAGATGTGTCCTCTAATTAACATCACAGGTGTCTACAAAGTTGTAATCAGTCAGTCAGCCTATTTAAAGGGTGACAAGTAGTCACTATGCTGTTTGGTGACATGGTGTGTACCACACTAAACACGGACCAGAGGAAGCAAAGGAGAGAGTTGTCTCAGGAGATTAGAAAGAAAATTATAGACAAGCATGTTAAAGGTAAAGGCTATAAGACCATCTCCAAGCAGCTTGATGTTCCTGTGACTACAGTTGCACATATTATTCAGAAATTTAAGATTCACGGGACTGTAGCCAACCTCCCTGGACGTGGCCGCAGGAGGAGACGGATAATATGAATGGTAACAAAAGAGCCCAGAACAACCTCTAAACACATTCATGGTGAGCTCCAAGGTCAAGGTACATCAGTGTCAGATCGCACCATCCGTCATTGTTTGAGCCAAAGTGGACTTCATGGGACACGACCAAGGAGGACACCACTGTTGAAAACAAATCATAAAAAAGCCAGACTGGAATTTGCCAAACTGCATGTTGACAAGCCACAACACTTCTGGAAGAATGTCCTATGGACAGACGAGACAAAACTGGAACTTTTTGGCAAGGCACATCAGCTCTATGTTCACAGACGCAAAAATGAAGCATACCAAGAAAAGAACACTGTCCCTACTGTGAAACATGGAGGAGGTTCTGTTATATTCTGGGGCTGTTTTGCTGCATCTGGCACAGGGTGTCTTGAATCTGTGCAGGGTACAATGAAATTTTAAGACTATCAAGGTATTCTAGAGAGAAATGTGCTGCCCAGTGTCAGACAGCTTGGTCTCAGTCGCAGGTCATGGGTCTTGCAACAGGATAATGACCCAAAACACACAGCTAAAAACACCCAAGAATGGCTAAGAGCAAAACATTGGACTATTCTAAAGTGGCCTTCTATGAGCCCTGATCTAAATCCTATTGAACATCTGTGGAATTTGCTGAAACATGCCGTCTGGAGAAGGCACCCTTCAAACCTGAGACAACTGGAGCAGTTTGCTCATGAGGAGTGGGCCAAAATACCTGCTGAGAGGTGCAAAAGTCTCATTGACAGTTACAGAAATCGTTTGATTGCAGTGATTGCCTCAAAAGGTTGTGCAACAAAATATTAAGTTAAGGGTACCATCATTTTTGTCCAGGCCTGTTTCATGAATTTGTTTTTTAAAATAATTCTGTTGAACCACAATTCAAAAGCACTGTGTGATTTTCATTGGTTAATTTTCATAGAATTTTTATTTATTACCACTTTTGTCAGAGTCAAGTTATTTCTGTGACCATTGTGGGTTTTTCTTTCATTAACAGAGGGGTACCAACAATTTTGTCCACGCGTGTACCTATTAAAAAGGGGGGAAAGTACCTAGACCATCTAATAATCTTGTGCTTTAGCTTTCTTTAAAGAAGTATGGTAGCATCTGTTGTTGTGTTGTGGGCCTGATGATCAAGGCGGGAATCCATGGGGGATGACACACTTCACTGCTCTGCTCTAGCTAAAAAAGGCCAAAGACTTGTCTTGGCCTGCCCATACTGAAGCACACCTGGTGGAAGAAAATGAATGTGAAGGGGGGCTATGAGGAGCCAAGGGATAAAACAAAGAAAGAACTGAATGATCTGACTGATTTATTTTTTTTTGTACAGAGAGAGAGAGAATGAACTTAAAGAAGTGAGTAAAAAGTCTTGTCTGTAAATTGAAAACATAACAGACCTCCCTTAACTTTGAAATGTGATTAACCTACATTTTCCTGAAGTCGCTGAGATTTATGAGGCTATCATACACAGTCTGTTTGCTTTGTCTACAGCAGTGATGGAAAAAAAAAAGTCATTGGAATGCAGAACCCATATCTTGGTGCGATAGTTTAAAGAGCTGACGTTTGGCTTTATTTGTGAGTGTCTGAGCGTGGATATGGGATGTACTGGTGGATGAACAGCAAATGTGTGTGCATATAAGTCATTGAGGGTGTCAGTGCTGAGAAGGAAGTGACTTCAGAAGGGAAACTGGTGCAGAATTAGAGGAAGCGCCACAGAACTGAATGCAATTTGTGTTTCCTTTGCTGATGATTGGGCTAAAGAGGAAAAGACAGCCGAGTGAGATTAGAAAGACTGAAGGAGAAGAAAAAAGATAAAAGGAAGTGGAAAAGACAACATATAGCTTGAGATAAAATGCCAAGAAACATGAAAGAACACAAATAAGAGATCAGTTGTAACAACTGTGGGAGGTAACTAATTTAGATTGTTAAAGGATGATACAGGAGAAAAAGGAGGATGATGAGGAAGGGAGGAAGGAAATAAAAGAAGGTGGAAAATAAGATGTGGCTGTGTTGTGTGTTCCTATAAGCTGTAATCATCTCTGCTTTGGTGAGAAGGATTTTACTCATCCAGCTGGGTGTGTGTATATACCTTTGTGTCTTTGATTGTGTGGATGTACAAATACAGAAGTCGCAATGCTATTTTTGAATTGTAGGGTATAGGCTCATGCAGGGATTTTCCTTGGCACAGGATCTGAGAGTTTTTACCCAAATATATGCTCATATTTTTCAGGCATTTCTGATTTAGTGTCCTTTTATATTGCATTCCTCTTTATAGTTTGGCGCTTTCTTCATTTTATGTCATCCTTATTTTTTCCACTGCTCCGTATATTTCCACTCTTTATAGTGACTTTACTTTTAGAAAAATAAGCTACTTGGAAATGAAAGAGATTTGATGTCCAGATTCCACTCTGTCCTCACGTTTATGTCCTTTCATTCAATAAAAGTGAGAGTACATTTAATATCTCTGATCCTCAATAGTTATAGTTCTCTGCCATCCTTGTAGAATGTCTAGCATAAACTGAGGGTCATTTGAGCTTTCCATGAGTGTCCTATCATGCAGAATAAAAAATTATCTGTCAGTAAGGGCCCCTTTACACAGCGCGGAGACTGTTGAGAGACTGGGCCAATTTTTGATCTTTGGGATCATTTGAGAGATCATTGTGTATTTTGACTGAGTCAAAACTTTGAGGAGATCGTGGCAACTGTGGCGATCACTGAAGATCATTGATGGATCAAAAATTGGCCAGATCTTTCAATGATCTCTTAATGATCTCCACCCCTGTGTAAGGGGGGTACATGGCATTTTACAATCACAATGTGATGTGGATGAAGCAGCACATATTATTATTATTATTATTATTATTATTATTATTATTATATAGTCTGGCCATCTGAAATAGACAATGCCAGGTTCTTCCAAAAGAAAGTCAGTGTCCATGCGTGCCTGCTTGCACAGCATTCCTCTTGTTGTTGCCAGTTCTTTTATACTTGAGCAGCACACTGCTGCACAAAGTGGCGTCAGGCCTTCTTGTCTTGTGCCAAGCTCAGGAGTCAGGAGCCTCCACACCTCGAAGGTGGTGTTTAATTGATATACCTCGGGAATGGATGCCCACCACTCCATTTACCAAGCTGTAACATGCCGTGCAGTAGGGCCCTTGGAGTGTGTTCTTCCCCTGTTCCACCCATTGGAGTAGGGACTATGCAAGGAATATTGGCCCTTCTAAGAACTTCCACATTTGCTACCCAGTCTCTCCAGTTGATCCCCATGCTTGTGTGTAGCTGTCTTCACTGGATTGTTGAGTCTATTGATATGTCATTTGTACAGAGTGTATGTTTCGGCAAAGTAGAGCAATGCACTCAGAACAACAGCATAGTATACTTTGCATTTTATTTTTTGTTGAATTTCTTACCTGTTCCACAGACAATCTTTTAGTTTAGAGAAGGATTCTGTTGTTGCTTTTGCTCTGCAGTCTAATTCAGCATCTAAAGTGTTCTCTGAAGCAACTATAGAGCTGAGATGCTTAAACATTTTGATAACATTCAGAAAGGTCATTAAAGAGTACCGTAGGCTTGTAGTATGGTTTTTGGGGTGCAGGCTGAAATAATACTTCTGCTTTAATCACACTGATTGTTGGACCACAGGCTCTTGCTGAGTTAGCAAAACAACATAAGATTGAGTGTACTATTAGAGCAGCATCATGAGCATTTAACAGCACACAGATGCCCCTTTCTCTTGTTTTGCAATGTGAGTGCAGATGCGTCAGGCTGAACAGTCCTCCAATACTGCCATTAGGAAAAGCACAAAGAGTGTAGGCACTAGGACACATCCTTGCTAGACCCTGTGAAGTACTTTAAAAGGCTCTGACGTCTCCCCATTGAGTGAGACCTTTGTTGTATTCCATCATGAAAGTTTTGATGATAGCAAGTAGTTTTAGTGGACATTCAAACTTTCCAAGGCTCAGCCACATATTGTGGCTAATAGAATCAAAGACCTTTGTAAAATCAACAAAGATTACTTATAGAGGCATATTCTGTTCAATTGCTTTCTCCTGGAGTTGATAAAGAGTAAATATTGTATCAATAGTGCTGCAGTTTCTATAATAATATTGTTGTTGTTATTGCAAAATTAACAACTAGATGGTGTTCAGTAGAGGAGCAGACCCACAGTGGGTCTGTGACCTTTGACCTTTTCTTCTCATAATCCAGGCCTAGAACTTTGCCTGTTCCGGCACCACATTTGGCCTCGATGGCTGCAGTTTTTCTTATTTTAGAGCTGAGAAAACCAAACCAGCAAACAGACATATGTACATACAGACAGTCCACACAGTACACACATACATACAGACAGATGGGTGTAAAAACCATCTCCACACCCCAAGCCTCTTACAGCCATTAATAAATGTCATGTTGCTCCTGAGATTGGGTACCCTTCATTTCTGCTACAAACCTGATCCGAAACAAAACTGTTTAAATACATGTCCTGCTCACGTGTGTCTCATACAGCCACACATACAATTTTTCTGTGTACAAACTCGCTTTCTTCTTACACTTGAGACTTCCTCTTACTTATAAATAAACTCATTCAGTGTGATCTTAGTCAGTAACTAACAACTCGTGGGAAGCCTGCTTTTATGGAACATTTCTTCCTGCTTCAAAAGCAATTTTGAGCATGTGCTTTCTTAGCAAGTGGCATTTTCTCCTTGGAACGTTTTCAGAGGGAGAGTTCTTCTCATGTGGCAGCTGCTTTGAGCTTTTTCCTTTATTTATTTTTTTTTTTTTTAGTGTCTTGGTTCGTACTGAGTGCATCAACTTATGGTCATACTGTGGACACTTGCATGCCTACATTGTTTTCGTTTATAAACTATTTGTTTGTCTGAATGTGTGTATGCAGGATTCAGAGATGATGTTCCAGCCAGAATCAGATCAGCTATCTCCAGAGGAACCCAAGGTGGGAGAATACATGCACATAGACACAATCACACTCTACATGATTTTTTTTTTTTAATCTTGGTAAATTAGACAGATTTTCAAACCCAGTATGAACAATATGACTTTTTTTATTTCCAAAACAATGCCTATGAGAACAAAAAATAAAGAGTCAGAGTGAACCTCTCCTTGTGACTTCTCTTTTTAGTCTCCACCTCTGGACCTGATTGACACAGGAAAGGGACTAAAGGTCCAGACAGCTATGCCTCATCTAGTCAGCCTAGGTAGTGGGAGGCTGAGTATCGCTATCACCCTGCTGCCACTGAAAGAAGGTACACACACATGCCTAATCTATAGGGTTAGGTTACCAGGTCATCCAGTCAGCATCAATCTTCACCTGATGTTTTATATCATTCAGTCTTTGTGGAAAGCTGTGGCCTGGGGGGAAACCAGATCTTTACAGCCATTATACCTCACTCCTTAGCTTTCTGAGCTTTATTTCTCCCTTTAGCTTTGCTTTTGTCTTGTGCACCAGTTGCCTAATTTCTACGGTTCATGTAGAGGTGAATGGGAGTGGGGCTGGGTGAAAGGGGCACTCTGTGCTTGGCTGCAGTAAAGTCAAGACAAGGAGCCTGAACAAGGTTTACACAGTTTGCTCAACAATCTATCCAATTTATTGGGTAAGAATAAAAAGTTACAATGTTTTGTTTTGTGCACAGCCTGAATCCAGGGTAAACTTTACAAAGATGTGAATATAGTGCAGCTAAAAGGTGACAACCCAAATGACAATAAAACAGATGACAAGCCCAGCATGGTTTCTTGACCGTGTTTTATTTGCATAGATTGAAATCAGTTATTTCATTAAAGTAAAATAGTCAACCTCAGTGTATTTATTTCTCTTTTGGAATGTACTGTGCTATTTAGATCACCACAGGCTGTTTTGTTAATTCATACAAACTGCAGTTTTTGGCTGACAGATATACCCCGTGAGTGTAGTTGTGTGTATGAATTGAAAATTAAGTAACATGTTAAGAATATCTCTAGATTTTCTCTCATCAGTTATCCACAGGTGTCTTTTATTCCCTTTTAAGGCACACACATGCGCATGCACACATCACTTTAACAAGTTACAGGCACCTCACTATATTATGTCCTCTATTGAGGTCAGTAGCACATGAATGGGAAGAGATCAAAGTGGAGATAGAGTTCTGCAACACTGTACAGCTAATTATGTTTTAATATCTTTAAGATAACTGATGGAATACTTATACAAACTGACTGATGTTAATAATAATGGTTTGCATTTATATAGTACCTTTCAAGAAACTCAAAGTGCAATTGAGTGCACTCAATGTAAATCCATTATCCATTCACTCCACAGACAGACAATCGTAGCGGTAAGCTACTACTGTAGCCACAGCTGCACTGGGGCAGACTGATGGAAACATGGCTGCCAATCCACAGCCATTATTGAGCATTTATACACATTCAAACCCAGTGTCATGGACACTGGAGGCAAGGTGGGTAAAGTGTCTTGCCCAGGGACACAACGGCAGGATGGCTGGGGAGAGGGGAATTCACACCCCCAACACTCTGGTTATTGGATGACCCACTCTACCTCCTGAGCCACTGCCGCCCATGTTTCCCTCCTCCGTTCCATTTTTGCTGAGCACCAAGCTGGATGGCAGGAAGTTCCACTTTTATATGGTCTCTGGTATGACCCAACTCGGACTTGAACCCCGACCTCCCGGTTGAGGGGAAGATGTTCTACCCCTAGGCCATCACTCCGGTTAGATTGTTAGATTGTGTTATATCTGGAAATAAGGGCGGGCACGTCCACGTGTTGAGGTTAGCTTTATTGAAGTTAGCGTACAGAACAGCATGTGACCGGAAGCAAGTGAATGCAGGAAGAGAGGCCGACTGGCACTGGGCAGGCGCCTAATATACCTTGAGGTGCCCTGACGTCACACGTGCATGCGTGCTGCCGCAGCATAGTGCATTGCACCGTTTCACATACACCACATTTATCCGCCCCCCCCCCCCCCCCCCCGGTTTGTACCAGCAGGGCTGAATGTAAGGAGCATGGGTCGGGGCCTGTTAGCCATGATGCTAACTGGGCCGTTACCTCTAGCTGGGACGATATTTCTACCGTGTCTGCCAATGGCAGGTCATCCAGTGATATCCACAGTGACTCCCGTAGCATTTCCACCATGTATGCCGATGGCAGGTCGTCTGGCACCTCCAGCAGCACCCCCCGTATCTCTGAATTCAAGATGTATGCCTTAAAATGTACTCGCACCAATCCATTTTCCAAGTGTCCGAACTCGCATGTGCTAGCCAAACAGCGGAGAGCAACTACGTACCGTGGGACCGACTCGTCCGGTCACTGCCAGCACTGGTGAAACACAATTCTTTGGGCTATCACGCTCTGTGGAGCAGCGAAATGTCCAGTCATCAAAGCTACACACTCATCGTAGGTGTCCATGGGCCCAAGTGACCGAAAGATGTGCTGTCCCTCAAAGCCAAGGGTATGAAGTAATATTAACCTTAGCCTAGCCTTTCTAACATTAGCTAAGTCGGAGGCGGACAAGAAGGTTTCAAACAATTCGTACCAGTGGGACCAGGGGATAGGTGGCTCACCAGGCTCATTGAGGAACTTCAGCGGTGGTGGTGGTAGTGGAGTTAAGCTGCCATAGCCAAAGGGAGCCGGAGCTGACGACTTAATTCGTTGGACCATTGGACCGCCAGCAAAATGTCTGGTCATCAAAGTCACACACTCGTCGTAGGTGTCCGCAGGTGCAAGTGTTTGCAATATATGCTGTCCCTCACTGCCAAGGCTGTGGATTAACATAGCTCGTAGCCTAGCTTCTACTAGGTTGATAGCGCTAACGTACATTTCAAACGATTCATTCCACCGGGACCCAGGGATCAGCGGCTCACCAGGCTGAGTGAGGAAAGGCAGTGGTGGTGGCAGCAAAATCTCCATTATCCTCAATGTTGTGTGGGTCATCCTCATCACCA
The DNA here is from genome assembly GCA_020510985.1 of Pholidichthys leucotaenia. Classification (NCBI taxonomy): domain Eukaryota; kingdom Metazoa; phylum Chordata; class Actinopteri; order Cichliformes; family Pholidichthyidae; genus Pholidichthys; species Pholidichthys leucotaenia. The sequence continues at coordinate 134,800,155 of CM035844.1, forward strand.
ATGTTTTGTCTGGAAATAAGGACGGACACATTCACGTATTGAGGTTAGCTTTATTGAAGTTAGTGTACAGAACAGCATGTGGCTGGAAGCAGGTAAATGCAGGAAGAGAGGCCCACTGGTGCTAGGCAGCTGCCTAATATACCCTTAGGTGCCCTGATGTCACACATGCATGCGTGCTACTGCAGTGTAGTGCGTCGTGCCGTTTCACATACACCACAGATTGAAAGCTATAAAACATGTCTTGGAGCATATACAGATGATATTAAAAGTCTACACACCCCTGTTGAAATGCCAGATTTTTGTGGTGTAAAAAAATGAGACCAAGATAAATCATTTCGAAACTTTTTCCGTCATTAATGTGGCATAAAACCTGTATAGCCCTATTGAAAAACAAACTGAAATCTTTTAAGGGGAAAAATAAACAACTTACAATAACTGGTTGTATAAATACGCACACCCTTAAACTAATACTTTTTGCAGCACCTTTGGCTTTTATTACAGCACTCAGTCTTTTTGGGTAGGAGTCTATCATCATGGCACATCTTGATATGGCAATATTTGCCCACTCTTCTTTGCAAAAACGCCCCAAATCTGTCAGATTGTGAGGGCATCTCCTGTGGACAGCCCTATTCAGCTCACCCCACAGATGTTCAATCGGATTCAGGTCTGGACTCTGGCTGGGCCATTCCAAAACCTTAATCTTCTTCTGGTGAAGCCATTCTTTTGTTGATTTGGATGTGTGCTTTGTGTCATTGTCGTGCTGAAAGATGAAGTTCCTCTTCATCTTTAGCTTTCTAGCAGAAGCCTGAAGGTTTTGTGCCAACACTGAGTGGTATTTGGAACTGTTCATAATTCCCTCCACCTTGACTAAGGCCCCAGTTCCAGCTGAAGAAAAACAGCCCCAAAGCATGATGCTGCCACCAGCATGCTTCACTGTAGGTATGGTGTTCTTTTGGTGATGAGTAGTGTTGTGTTTGCACCAAATATACTTTTTGGAATTATGGCCAAAAAGTTCAACCTTGGTTTCACTGGACCATAACACATTTTCCCACATGTGTTGGAGAGATTTCAAATGTGGTTTTGCAAAATATAGCTGGGCTTGGATGTTTTTCTTCGTAAGATAAGGCTTCTGTCTCGCCACCCTACCCCATAGCCCAGACATATGAAGAAGATGGGAGATGGGTGTCACATGTACTAAACAGCCAGTACTTGCCAGAAATTCCTGCAGCTCATTCAGTGTTGCTCTTGGCCTCTTGGCAGCCTGCCTGATCACTTTTCTTCCCGTCTCTTTATCAATTTTGGAGGGATGTCCAGTTCTTGGTCATGCCACTGTTGTGCCATATTTTCTCCACTTGATGATGACTGTCTTCACTGTGTTCCATGGTATACAGTATCTCACAAAAGTGAGTACACCCCTCACATTTTTGTAAATATTTTATTATATCTTTTCATGGGACAACACTGAAAATATGACACTTTGATACAATGTAAAATAGTCGGTGTACAGCTTGTATAACAGTGTAAATTTGCTGTCCCTTCAAAAGTACTCAACACACAGCCATTAATGTCTAAACCACTGGCAACAAACGTGAGTACACCCCAAGTAAAAATATCCAAATTGTGCCCAATTACCCATTTTCCCTCCCCGATGTCATGTGACTCGTTAGTGTTACAAGGTCTCAGGTGTGAATGGTAAGCAGGTGTGTTAAATTTGGTGTTATCACTCTCACACTCTCTCATACTGGTCACTTGAAGTTCAACATGGCACCTCATGGCAAAGAATCTGAAAAAAATAATTGTTTCTCTACATAAAGATAGCCTAGGCTATAAGAAGATTGTCAACACCCTGAAACTGAGCTGCAGCACGGTGGCCAAGACCATACATCAGTTTAACAGGACAGGTTCCACTCAGAACAGGCCTTGCCATGGTCGACCAAAGAAGTTCAGTGCACGTGCTCAGCGTCATATCCAGAGGTTGTCTTTTGAAAATAGATGTATGAGTGCTGCCAGCATTGCTGCAGAGGTTGAAGGGGTGGGAGGTCAGCCTGTCAGTGCTCAGACCATATGCCACACACTGCATCAAATTGGTCTGCATGGTTGTCGTCCCAGAAGGAAGCCCCTTTTAAAGATGATGCACAAGAAAGCCCGCAAACAGTTTGCTGAAGACAAGCAGACTAAGGACATGGATTACTGGAACCATGTCCTGGGGTCTGGTGAGACCAAGGTAAACTTATTTTGCCAAGCATGTCTCCAGACCTGCACCCTATTGAGCATCTGTGGGGCATCCTCAAACGGAAGGTGGAGGAGCACAAGGTCTCCAACACCATGATGTTATAATGGAGGAGTGGAAGAGGATTCCAGCTGCAACCTGTGAAGCCTAGTGAACGCCATGCCCAATAGAATTAAGGCAGTGCTGGAAAATAATGGTGGCCACACACAATATTGACACTTTGGGCACAATTTAGACATTTTCACTAGGGGTGTACTCACTTTTGTTGCCAGTGGTTTAGATATTAGTGGCTGTGTGTCGAGTTATTTTGAGGGGACAGAAAATTGACACTGTTATACAAGCTGTATACTGACTACTTTACATTGTATCAAAGTGTCATATCTTCAGTGTTGTCCCATGAAAAGATATAATAAAATATTTACAAAAATGTGAGGGGTGTACTCACTTTTGTGAGATACTGTATTTAATGCCTTGGAAATTCTTTTGTCCCCTTCTCGTGACCCTACAGTCACTGTATAGGTTTGATATTGTGGGCAAAGTTTACAAATTCAAAACAATGGTTGGCTCTAATTGTCATGTATCTGAGCTCAGGCTGTCTCTGAACTCAGATCCTCACTTTACTTCTAGTTTGATTGTCTGTTGTCATTGTTTTATTGTCAGCTTTTGTATATTTATTTGGTTGTGACAGTTCTTCTCCTCTATCTCCAGACTCTTCCCACTGGCTGCCCACTGCCTGCTTTCCTGCTGGCACAGCTGTGGGCAGTCAGGTAATTAGGTCACCAGCTCACCTGTGTCTCACACCTGTAGCTCATGAACTTGGGTGTATTTAAGCACTGGCGTTTCACCTTGTCAGTGTGGCTAAATTGTTATGTCTGACTGGTTATCTCCTCCTTTTATTCTCCTCCTGGTCATTCCTTTGATGAGTGCCTCATTCCCTCCTGAGTCAAGCTGGCTCAGGAGTGCCAAGTCTGTAAGTGTTTCTTGTTTGTTTTTTGTATGTACAGCACAATTTTTAGATTCTTTATGTTCGTTTTGTTATTAAAATGCACAAACTGGCTGCACGGTGGCGCAGTGGTTTAGCACTGTGGCAGCACAGTTTTACCCTCGGCCGGGGGATCGCGGGGATCATGAGATCGTGGGTTCGATCCCAGCCCCCGACCAATGGTGAGCTGTGTGGAGTTTGCATGTTCTCCCCGTGTTGCGCGGGTTTACTCCGGGATTTCTCCGGTTTCCTCCCGCATACCAAAAACATGTAGGTTTAGGGCGCTCGCGCACGCAGCGACCAGCAGCCGGTGGCTTGTCACCAGACTGCAAACCAAGTCTACCTACGGGTACAAATAAGTAACAAAAAAAAAAAAAAAAAAAAAAAACTTCTAGGCGTTCATCCTTCTGCTCCAAAAGAGCACATGTGACAGAATTTATCCGCCAGAAATAGAACCCAGCTGTGAAGTTTGTGGGGTTTTTTTGGTCATCTTTTTATGTTTTTTCACCTACCTGGTCTGGAGTTCACCATGGACAAAGTGGAGCGGCGGGCAGCGCGCCTCCTGGACAACATACTGTATGATGGCAGACACGAGCCACCCGTTCTCGCAAGATGGTCCACGAGAGCCGGGACAGCGCAACTCGAGTGATGCGGGCATTTCCTAACCTGTGGAATCATCCAATGGCAATAAATATCCACTCGTCCATTTATTCCCTTTCTATCCCGGGGGAGGTGGCCCCAACGCCTGCGCCGATCTCAGCACGCTCGTCACCAGCTCCAGCATCTACACAACCACGTCATCCCATTTCTGGTCATTGGAGGACTACTCCTGCCTCTTTAGCAGCCCCTCTCCTGGCACTGAAGATGAAGCCTCCCACGGCAGTTCAGCCTTCGGACCTTTTTTCCCCAGCTGAATCGTCAGCTTCTCTCCGCCCTGTACCAGCCTCTCCTCGCTTCTCTTCGGTGCGCTGTCCCACTGCTGAGAGGTCTCCCGCATGTTCCCCGATGAAACCCACTTCCGTGTTTACAGGGACGGTCCTTCCACTATCCTCTGAGGGGCCCATGGACACGGAGAGGGATGACTGTTTACCGGCTGCAGCAGAAAACATCGAACATCAGGATTACAGGCAAGTGGCATTTATTTCCTCTTTAATCCTTGATAATGTGCATTGCCTGAATCCTGATAGAGAGGGTCAGGGTTTGTAGTCCCCTGAGATCTCTCCGGCTGCTGCAGCCACCCCCCTGTTCACCTGTCCTCTCTGTGTCTCCTCCATTTCCCCCTGAGAGTCCGCCGGCCCCAGAGCCTAGCTGCCAGACAGTGGAGGAGCCCATGGCCCTGGAAGACCCTACACCAGTGCCAGCATGGAGTGGACCCCCAGTCGCCACCGAAGAAGCCACCAGTGTGGGTTATTTTGCCTGGGGACACCATGACTGCTACAACCATCATGCCTGCTGTGGAGGCTGCCACAGCAGAGTGGGAGCCCGGGATAGACCTCCTGAGGCCCGAGTCCGAAGAACCATTGTCACCCGGATTGTCGGAGTCCTGGACGGCAGTGGAGCTTGAGCTTAGGAAAGTGCTCTCTTTTATCTTCCTTCTCTCAGTTTTGGAGCAATCTTGCCTGGCTCTTGATGAGGAGGGCCAGGTGCAGCCGCCCACTGCACCTGAGCTCGCCTTGCCGGGCTCCACCGCTGCCAGCGACCCTGACCCCCTTTCTCTCTGTGCTGTGTCTGAGCTCTCTCCCAGGGTTGTCAGAGAGGATCCTACACCACCAGAAGTCTCTGAGGGTCCAGATTTGCCTCTAGAGGTTGTCTTGGGTGTCCCATCCCAGCCCGGGACCTCCATGGGTGCAGCTATGGCCCAGGCCCAGTCCACCGTGGGTGCAGCACCTCCTCTGCCTGAGGCCGTAGTCTGCGTTCCTCTTGGGCCTGATTCTCCATGGGTGCTGCATCCTGGCCGGGAACTCTTGTTTGTGCTGTGCCCCAGTATGAGCCTGATGTGGTTGCTGCGCTCTGAGTTGGGCCCACCATGGGCACTACCTCTCTGTCAGAGGTCCACTGTGGGTGCAGCATTGGCCCAGCCAGGGTCCACCGTGGGTGCAGCGTTGGCCCAGCTGGGGTCCGCTGAGGGTGCAGCATTGGCCCAGCCGGGGGCCACCGAGGGTGCAGCATTGACCCAGCCAGGGTACGCCGAGGGTGCAGCGTTGGCCCAGCCAGAGTCCGCCGAGAGTGCTGCCGGGCTCCAGCCCTTAGCCACTGCGGGTGCTGCTGCGCTCCAGCCCGGGGCCACCGTGGGTGCTGCTGTTGCCCAGTCAGAGACCACTGAGGGCATTGTGGTCCCCTCTCCTTCCCTGCCAGATGCCATCGTGGTCCCCTCTCCTTCCCAGCCAGACGTCGTCGTGGTCCCCTCTCCTTCCCAGCCAGACGCCGTTGTGGTCTCTCTCCCTCCTCAGCCTGATGACGTTTGGGCTCCCCTTCCTCGGCTCTCCTCCCCAGTTTTGGGTCTTCCTGTGGCGGAACCGCCTCCTGGGCCACCTCTTCGGGTTCGGTGGCTGAAGCACTCAGGCTGGCTGCCAGAGAGACTGAGCCACTGGGTCGGATGGTCCCTGTTCTCTGGCAAACCACCCGACTCATTCCACCTGGCCGTCCGGCTGGCCTGGAACTTCGGTCAGCCCCCTGAACTTTTGAGCTCCTTGGGCCGGGGGGTTGAGGGGGCATAATTCTGTGTTCCCTGGTGGGGGGGTCCAGGGGTTTGGTTAAGCACAGGTGTGAGTCTTGAGCGGGTTTGTTTTTCCTGCCTAGCCATGTTCCCCCCACCTCCCTCCTGGGGTGGTTTTTTGCTGTATTCCTTCTTTGGGGGAAGGGGGGTTCTTTTGGATGTCATCGGGGGTGTCTGGTGTTCCACCCCTTAAAGGGGGGGGAGGCTCTGTCATATATCTGAGCTCAGGTTGTCTCTGAGTTCAGATCTTCACTTTATTTCTAGTTTGATTGTCTGTTGTCATTGTTTTATTGTCAGCTTTTGTATATTTATTTGGTTGTGACAGTTCTTCCCCTCTATCTCCAGACTCTCCCCACTGGCTGCCCACTGCCTGCTTTCCTGCCGGCGCAGCTGTGGGCAGTCAGGTAATTAGGTCACCAGCTCGCCTGTGTCTCACACCTGTAGCTCATGAACTTGGGTGTTTTTAAGCACCGGCGTTTCACCTTGCCAGTGCGGCTAAATTGTTATGTCTGACTGGTTATCTCCTGGTTCTATTCTCCTCCTGGTCATTCCTTTGATGAGTGCCTCATTCCCTCCTGAGTCAAGCTGGCTCAGGAGTGTCAAGTCTGTAAGCGTTTCTTGTTTGTTTTTTGTATGCACAGCACAATTTTTAGACTCTTTATGTTCCTTTTGTTATTAAAATGCACAAACTTCATCCAGCACGTGGGTTCGTCCTTCTGCTCCGGAGCACACATAACACTAATGGTGATGTCAGTAACAGGACATTTTAAATATGACTTTTGATTGCACTGGCTTTCCACATACTTGGAAGGATTTCAGAAATTTGGACATTGCAGACATTTTAGGAGAACTTCAGGTTTGTCTTTTACCTCTACAATGCAGCTACTGTACATAACAGTCAGCTATAGTGTATGAGGGGGCCTGAAAAGTTCATAGGCTGAAAAGTTCATAGTGGTCAAATCTGACCAAATGTGGTTTATTTTCAGCCACAGGGATCCAAGAGCTACAACAGTGATGGAAGAAGTGTGTGGACTGAAGGGGAGACTGTGTTGAAAAATAAACCACATCTGCTCAAATTTGACCACAATGAACTTCTCAGCACCCCCCCCCCCCCCCATATTATTCTCCCATGATAAGTATAGCTCTCAGGCAACATAAGTATATATTTAAAATACCACATGTAAATATCATATCTACAACTTAGTTCAATAAAGACATGTCAGGGAATCAGTTAAAAGCCCTCAAAGTCAGTTACTGATGTTTTTACGATCAAGATTTTTTTGTACTGCTTTTTCCTACCTGTGAATGCAAATTTAAGAATAAATGCTAAGTTTTCCTTTGAACATAGTCATTGGTTTTAAAATTGCATTTTGGCAATTGTACTTTCCATTAAACATAGGTTTGACTTGCCAGGAGAACACGAAGCACAAAGTGACCACAAATGGATAACAGAAATTAAAATGTATTCCTTAGTTGCTAAGATACTATCATTATCTATATTTATTCTTACTGATGATCAAAGTGTATTTCTTGGTGCTCCAGGGGTTACCCGTATAGGCAGAGAAGATGCTCCGGTTCCTCAAGATATCACCATCCACGGGCCTGGCATTGAAGCAGAACACTGTCTTATCATCAATGAAGGTAAAATACAGATAATACTTGCAAATAATAGTTCTAATTTTTTTCTCAACTGGTAGGTAGGTGTGCTTCTATGTTTACATCTAATTATAGGGAAAGACCCTGTTATTAATCCTTTGAAAAACTTTAAATCTTTGTTTATAGTTACTCTTATTCTGTCAGACTTCTAAAATGACAGGAAGTTATCTACAGGAGAGGTGCTTGCTTTGTTTTTTAGTAAAACTGCGGGGGGGGGGGGGGCGTCAGAATACACTCCTGTATTATTTTAAATCCTGAAAACCTGATGAAGGAAATCAAAAGGAATACTTGAAGATGATGAAAATAAAGTAAATTCCAGGGCCGAAGTACATTAAAGTACAATATTTGGGGTTGAAAGTTGAAACAAAGAGCAAATGAGTGATTGATTACACTATTGTTTGTGTTCCTGTAGGGCATATTTTTAGTGATTAGCCTGATCTTATTTAAGACAAGAGGACTTTTACTGACAATAGAAATTGTATGGTTTTATGTGAATGCTATAATTAAGTTGTCATCTTTCATAGGCTGGCTTATGCTGCAAAATTGGAGTTTAAAGTTTGAATAGCGGATACAATACAATGAAAGCATGCTTAACCCTGACCATTCATCCACTTTATCAACAGGAGGGGTGGTGACCCTTGACCCCTGTGGTCATCTCTGCAGCCTTGATGGAATCCAGGTTACTGTACCTACACCGCTGACACAGGGTAAGATCTAAACCGACATACATGATTTAAAATAGTTTTAGTGTTCCATAGGTGTGTTTGTATTCCTTGCACATATATTATGGACACAATTTGTGATAGTGCCATCTACTGGTTGATTTCATTGTAGTACATACAGTATGTTGAATTGCTTAGTTTGCATGCTTTCTTGATTTCATAACCAGCAAGAAAGAGTAGTTACTTTGTGGTTTGGTTAATGTGCATTTTTGTCTCTATGTATATGAGTCATATGGGCATAGTTTGGGCTCTGCATGGAAACCGGTGTATACAGCGTGATTGTATGTGTGTAAATTCACATAAACGTGTAGCCCGCTGTACAGTATGTGTGTGCATTTCCATATGCGTGTGTGTGTGTGTGTGTGTGTGTGAGAGAGAGAGAGAGAGAGAGAGAGAGAGAGAGTTCCTCCTGTTAATTGTGGTTTGGAACAGCTCATTTCTACAATGAGTCACAGCTTCCAACAACTACATGCATAAAAACCCTTCAAATTCCATCATGTAAAGTGAAAAAAATGCAAAATGCATTAATATACTGTATACAGTACTCCCAAATTGTAATTGATTTTTATTCTTATCCTCCTGTTCATCCCTGTTTGTTTGGAATTGGATGTGCCTGTTTCTGTCTGCCATTATCTTAATCTGATAATCTGTGTCTGTCTTCCCTCTCTCTCCTCCCCCAGAAATGGATTTACTGGGTTGGCTCACTGTTCCTCTGACTTTTACCTTCTGTAACATTTTCCACTCTTGCTTTTTGTTAATTTCCCTCTCTTACGTAAAAAAACATGCAGCACACTGACTTTTCTATCCATTTTGCTGTATTTGCACTTTTGTGCCTCTCCTTGTGTCCTGTGTGGCCTGGCCACCTTAAGTTAAACACTGACAGGACTATTTATCTTCCCGCTGTGCCTGGCTGATTCAAATATTGACATCATCTTGGTGGGTCCACACACACGAGGCTAGGTTAGGGCATTGTGATGTTGCAAGAAGGATGAAATGAACTTTAAATTGGGGAGGTGGTGGTGGGGGGGTGACAAGGTTTGAAGAGCCAAAAGGGTACAGTTAGGAAAATTAAGGGGACCTTTAATGAAAACAGGTGAGATCATTCATCAGAACTGTATCACTGAGCTCGGCTGCCATGAGTTCAGTTTTTCTAACCACACATGCACGCGCAAACACACACGTACAATGTAGGACAGTCTGGAGATCATTAGCTATGTTTAGGAAATGATCTGTTCTGTATTTGGGAATTCAGAGCTTGACCTGGAATCACATTCACTGCTAACTCACTGGAACAGCTGGGAGACAGTTGTACAGTACCGTAGTGTACTGTTCATACAGTTTAACAAAGGATACACAAAAAATGGAAGAAAGAAACAGAAGCAGTGAAAAACTTTCACTGTTTTTTTTTTTTGTTTTGTTTTTTTCAAAACTATGAAACATTATGTGGGAGCCGAGAGCAGCCACAGTGGCTGTTGTCTTTTTCATTTTGTTTTCTTGAGATCATGAGCCATTATCCAGTGATAATACATTAATTTGTCCCCCAGACAAAAACAAAACAAGTCATTATCCCACGACAATGCATCAGTTTACTCCTAGGTGAATTTGTTATGCCATGGTAACATATTAATTAATCCTGACAAGAAAGCAAGCCATTATCCCACAAAAGCATACTAATTTATCTTGTGATCTTAAGAAAACATAATGGAAAAAAGAGTGTGGCTACTCTTAACTTTGTTTAAAAAATCTATGATTTCATTTACTGTTTTTTTTCATGTTGTTTTTCCAACAAATCCATGTCTAGACTAAATAAATAAATCAGAAACTCTAATATAAGCAATGCTACTTTCTCTCTGATCATTCACATCATCAGTGTCAGAAATGCTTGACATGAGTCCATGCCAAAAAGACCTTGGAGATAGATAGATAGATAGATAGATAGATAGATAGATAGATAGATAGATAGATAGATAGATAGATAGATAGATAATGTACTTTATTGATCCCAAACCGGGATCTGTCATGATCCTGGGCACAAATGGGTAGCGTGCCCAGTCTTCAGTTTAAGTTTAGTCTTTTTCTGTTTATTTCTTTGTTTACCCTGTCTAGTTATTGTGTCATTTTGTATCTGCAATATTGATTACATTTTGGGGTTGTGTTGTTGGTTCATTATGGTTTCTGGTTTGTTTTTTGTGTTTTATTTTGACAGCGTTGTGCAGCCTCCGGCTGTCAAACTGGTTCACGGGCTGCACACCTGTCAGTGATTCTGTTTCTTTCTCCACTCATGCATCTATACCTGTTATCCATCAAGGGACGGTATTTAAGGGCACGACAACCTGCCCCGTTGTCGTGCCTTACTGTGACGTCCTCATATGACAGTCAGTAGTATGAGTGTGTTGTTGGCTGTTGAGCTCCGATCAGGTAAATCGTCCTTTTCCCTTAATTCCCTCAGCCGTGAGCCCTGCTGCTTTTTGGGTGTGCTCCAGCTGAAGCTGTCTCTTTCCCCGGCATCTCGAAGCACCTCAGCCGCTGTTTTCCCCGGGCCGTTCTGCTCCCCCCAGTCATGAGCTCCACTCTCCTCTGGCACGAGTTTTCCCTCTTTATTTATAAGTGTGTATTGTATGTCATGTTCGTGTTTCCTTTAATAAATGTTGTAAACTCACAGACAGCATTTGGTATCTCAAGCTGCCCGTGAAACAGGCGATTAATGACAGAAGGGTAGGACCAGTGTGACACCAGCCTCTATGGGTTTGCATTTCTCTTTCCCTGCAATCATTTTTCCCTTTTTGTTTTTTTACACACACCTTTATTATGTCACCAGAGTGTTGGGGCCCCACTAATCGAGGCCAATCGGTAGCCGGTGGTCCCACTACAGATGAACTGTGGGCAGCGGACCTAGCCCAGCACTTTGTTGATGCAGCGCTCGCCTCCTGCTCACTGAAGGAGGTTCATAGGAACATGGAGGGGGCGGCGGCTATTGTGAAGGCGCATCTGGGGTTGGGCAGCTACCCTAGGTACGCGGGCCTCCTTTACACCATCTTCATCCTCTGGACGGACCCTCTCAGCCTGGTTGGAGACCTTCAATCATCAGCGCTGAGGACCAGGTCTACGAGGAGGTGGCCCTGAGTTCCGGCGTCCCGCCTCCCATGCTAGAACCCTGAACCTCCGCCTCCTTCCCAGACGACTTCAGCGGTTGCCAGAGGAGCATCGTCTGATCCCATTTCAGCAGCAGGAACCATCATCCATCCATCCATCCATCCATCTTCTTCCGCTTAATCCTTTTCGGGTCGCGGGGGCGCCGAAGCCTATCCCAGCATCTTTGGGCGAGAGGCAGGGTACACCCAGGACAGATCGCCAGTCCGTCGCAGGGCCAACACAGAGAGACAAACAACCATTCACTCTCACAGTCATACCTAAGGACAATTTAGAATCCCCAGTTTTAAGATAAGATAAGATAAGATAAGATAAGATAAGCCTTTATTAGTCCCACAACGGGGAAATTCCAGGATTGCAACAGCACAGGGATAGCAACACTCAGAGCAACAATCAGAAGGCAAGAAAAAACAAGCAAGCAAGAGCAGCTAATATACATATGTACATATTACTATAAAATATATATATACACACACACACACACAGACACACAGTGCAGAGCATTGTAGCTGGATGGAATAAATATATGAATATATGAACACACAGTGCAGAGCATTGTAGCTAGATGGAATAAATATGTAAATATATAAACACCCACAGTATGGAGCATTGCAGCTAGGTGGAATAAATATGCAAGTATATAAACACACACAGTGCGGAGCAATGTAGCTAGATGGAATAATATGTAGATATATAAAAACACAGTGCGGAGCATTGTAGCTAGATGGAATAAATATATAGATATATAAATATAAACACACCCAGTGCAGAGCATTGTAGCTAGATGGAATAAATATGTAAATATATAAACACACACAGTGCAGAGCATTGTTGCTAGGTGGGATGAAACAGCATAACCGTCTATTTAGTTATCCTACATGGTATGATTATGTGCCCATACATATTCTCACCCTCCATAGCGACCGGTATGTTCCTAGTTGTATGCCGGAGAGGACCATTGTGTAAGTCTATTGCATCTTTTGCATTCAAAAAACAAAAAACAAAACAAAAACTATTAGTTTGTTACGTCTTTTTGCTATCTCTGCGAGCAGCCCTGCTTAGGTTGTACAGTCTGACAGCCGTTGGTAGGAAGGACCTACGAAACCTCTCGGTTGTGCACCTGGGATGATGTAGTCTGCTGCTAAATGAGCTCCTCAGTGCATCCAGTATGTCCTGCATAGGGTGGAACTCGGACTCCAGCAGAGATGACAGTTTAGCCACCGTCCTTCTCTCTCCTATCTCCTCCATCGGATCAAGGCGTTGCCCCAGGACAGAGCTAGCTTTCTTAATCAGTTTGTTCAGTCTCTTCCTATCGGCTGCAGTAATGCCACTGCCCCAGCAGACCACTCCAAAAGTGATGGCTGATGCCACCACCGTGTCATAGAATGACTTCAGCAGCGCCCCTTGTACACCAAAAGACCTGAGTCTCCTCAGCAGGAACAGCCTGCGCTGTCCCTTCTTGTAGAGTGCGTCAGTATTGTGTGACCAGTCTAGTTTATTGTTCAGATGAATACCCAGTTTTGATGCCAATTAACCTAACTTGCATGTTTTTGGCATGTGGGAGGAAACCAGAGAAATCCCGGAGTAAACCCACGCAGACACGGGGAGAACATGCAAACTCCACACAGATCACTGTTGGTCGGAGGCTGGGATCGAACCCAGGATCCCCCGGCCAAGGGTGAGTTGCTGTGCTGCCGCAGTGCTAACCACTTCGCCACCGCACTGCCCAGGAACCATCATGCCCTGGGAAATAAGGCAAGTAGGTTTTCAATCCTTTTTCCATTATAATGAGATACCTTGCCTTATTCCCGGTGATGAGGCTCAGCGACAGCAGCCAAAGTTAGCTGAGTCCTCATCATCTACTGCTGTTGCCTCACCCTCGCTTCCTTCTCCCGTGTTTTCCTCTGTGGCCTCCGAGTATCTACTGGTTCTGGAAAGGAGCCGTTGGACGATGGGGGAACCTGCAGTCCTGGGAGTCCCTGCTCCAGCCCTGCGGCCACGTTCGGGATGGAAGGAAAGCACCACCTGTGCTCTGAATCCTGAGCTGACAGATGGGTGTCCCCTGGGTTCAGCAGCACAGGAGCCAGCACCGTCGGTGAGGCAACCTCCAGCATTAGCCATCCTGTCGGGAGAATCACCAGCAACGGTCGCCACGCCTGGAGGCCTATTGGCTGCACCTACCATCATGCCTGTTGCCGGGGCCACCGCAGCAGAGTCGCCGGAGTCCTGAACAGTGGTGGAGCTTGAGTCCAGGCAAGTGCTCTGTTCTGTGTTATCACCTGCAGATTCAGAGAATTCTTTCAGAATTGGCTCAGGAAGGGGAAAGTCAGTTGCAGATGTCCTCTGCTCCTGGGCTGTCCTCACCGGGCTCCACTGCTGCCGGTGATTTTTCTCTTGTGTTTTTTCCCTCTCCTTCTCCTGAGGTGGCTGTGTTGGGAGTGAACGCCCAGACCGAGAGAGCCGAGACATCCCAGCCTGGATCGCTGGAGTCCTGGACGGCGGTGGAGCTCAAGCTCAGGCAAGTTCTCTTTTTTGTTTTCACTTTATCAGTCTTAGAGAGATCTTGCCTGGCTCTTGGTGGGGAAGGCCAAGTGCAGCTGTCCGCTGTGCCTGTGCTCTCCTCGCCGGGCTCCACTGCTGCCGGAGACTCTGACCTGGTGTTTGTGCTTTGTCTGACTCTGCTCCTGAGGTCTCCGTGGGTCCTTCCTCCCTGCCAGAGGCCACCACGGATGTGACATCCCTGCCCAAGGCCGCCGCGGGAGCTTTGACCCAGCCCAGGGCCTCTGTGGGTGCTATGCCTTGGTCTGGGGCCACCGTGGGTGTTACGGCTCAGTTCGAGCCCGACGTAGGCTCTCCTACCTTGCCCTCGTCTGGCACCCCACTGGTTGATCGCTTCCTTGGCCTGGTTCTCTTGCGTGTCAGGCTTTTTGCCATGGGTGCTATGTCTCAGTCTGAGGCCACCGCGGGTGCTAAGCCCCAGTTTGGGGCCTCCATGGGTGCTGCGCCCCAATCTGGGGCCGGCATGGGTGCTATGCTCCAGTCCGGGGCCGCCGTGGGTGCTGCGCCCCAGCCCAAGGCCTCCACGGGTGCTACGGTTCCGTCCAAGGCTGCTGTGGGTGCTATGTCCCAGTCCGGTTCTTCCGTGGGTGCTGCGCTGACATCCGAGGGTGCCGCGGGTACAAAGCCTCTGTCCGAGGCCGCCGCGGGTGCCACGCCTTCGTTCGAGGTCGCTGTGGGTGCTACACCTTTGTCTGAGGTCACCGTGGACTCCCCGTCCTCACCGGAGGCCCCCCGCTGAGCAGCCTCTCCCCTCATCTGGCCGCCTCGTTGGTCAACTGCCATCACCATTGGGCTCTACCATTGGCCAACTGTCTTTGTTGGAGGTCAACCCTTCACAGCGCCAGTTCTGCCTCCTCCAAGCTGGAGATCCTGCAGTCCACTGGGGGCGGGGCTTCCAGCTACCGCCTCCAGGAAGGGGTGTGTTGTGCTCAGTGGTACGGTGCCTTGAGTACTCTGGGAGGCCACCTGACATACTATACCATCTGTGCGGGTGGCTGAAAGACTCTGGGTGGCCACTGGACATGTTCAATCGCACGCTACAGTGATCTTGGGACTCTGGCAAGCCACCTGAACTGTTGTAGTCTCTTAATAGGGGTCCTTGAGCCTGGGTCACCACATTGTTCATGTTGTGGGTCATGAGTGTTTTTTTGTTTTGTTTTTACCTCGGTCCCTCCGTGCCTGGGTTCCCCCTCCTCCCCCCCGGGGTGGGCTGTTTTTCGTGGGGGGGGGGGGTGTCTTCTCTGTGGGGGGGTCCTTTGTCGTTTTTGATGTTGCCCTGGGGTGTCTGGGGTCCACCACTTGGGTGGGGGTCACTGTCATGATCCTGGGTACAGGTGGGCACCGTGCCCAGTCTTCAGTTTAAGTTTAGTCTTTTTCTGTCTGTTTGTTTCTTTGTTTACCCTGTCTAGTTATTGTGTCATTTTGTATTTGTAGTATTGTTTACATTTTGGGGTTGTGTTGTTGTTGGTTCATTATGGTTTCTGGTTTGCATTTTATTTTGACAGCGTTGTGCAGCTTCCGGCTGTCAAACTGGTTTGCGGGCTGCACACCTGTCAGTGATTCTGTTTCTTTCTCCACTCATGTAACCACACCTGTTATCCATCAAGGGATAGTATTTAAGGGCATGACAACTTTCCCCCGTTGTCGCACCCTACTGTGACGTCCTCAGATGACAGTCAGTAGTCTGAGTGTGTTGTCGGCCGTAGTCGTTTATGACAGGATCAGTAAAAACACTTTTGAAGAAAAAAAAATCTTTTTTTTTGTGTATTTCAAATTCATTTCAAGTCAGTATCTACTATCTATGTCAAGAATACTTCCAAATCCCCTTTCTACCCCTTCTCTGTGTAATTTTTTAACACCCAAGTGCAAGGATGTGCACAGGTATGGGCTATTGTTGTCAGGGCAATGGCCCCTTTGCCCTCTTGGGCTGAATACATAACTTTTTTTTTTCTCATAAATGTGTGACTTTATTCAAGTAAATTTGTAATTATTTTCCTGTTTAAATATGCAAACTTTTAAAATATTTTCACTGTAACTTTGAGACTTCCTTATTTAAACTGTAGGCTATAATATTAAATCTGCAACTTTTAAATCATAAATTTGTGACATTTTTCTCTCAAACTTTCATGTTTTTGGTAAAGATATTTTTTAAAATATGGATTTTTATGTGAATTTGGGAAGTTCTCATAAATTAGCTTTTTTGTCATTTTGTTAGACCACTTGTATTCTTTCTTATTGTTTTTTCTTGTAAATTAGATTTTTTTAAACAATATTTTGGTACGTCATGGAAATTTCTGGCTTTTTTCACTCATTACCTCCGCCAGGCCGAAGGCCAGGAGGAGGTTGTGTTTTTGCCGGGGTTTGTCTGTCTGTTTGTCTGTTTGTTTGTCTGTCTGTCTGTCTGTCTGTTTGTTTGTCTGTCTGTTGGTTAGCAAGATAACGCAAAAAGTTTTGGACGGATTTCGATGAAACTTTCAGGCGTTGTTGGAAATGGTACAAGGAAGAACTGATTAAATTTTGGGGATGATACAGATCACCGTCTTGATACAGGAATTTTTAAAAGGATTCTTTTAACATTGTGAGATATGCCCATTTTCAACATGTGTGCAGGGCCAATAGAGGGCGCTGGTCGTCGTGTCTGACGAACACAAACTCTGCCTTCTTCAAAGTTTTAGGCACAAAAGCACGCGGAAAACTGTGGTGGGCAGGGCCCGCCAGCGTGCATGTGTTTGCGCTACGCTGCAAAAGCTGACACGGGCAGCTGTCCGCCGCCGGATTATTTGGCACAAATTCCCCGGCCAGCCATAAGGGCTGCGCAAAAACTCTCTGCCGGGGAAGCTTCAAATCCTCTTTTTTTCCGTGGAGCGCAAACCCAATAAAACCCACGGCAACCTGTCTACGCAATTTGCATCCGTCAAAGCAGTGGTGGCCCAGGACCACCACTGTTATGTGGTGTTATGTGCCGAATTATTTGCCAGAAATTCCCCAGCCAGCCATAGGGGCTGCGCAAAAACCAGCTCTCTGCCGGGGAAGATTCAAAATCCTCTTTTTTTCCGCGGAGCGCAAACCCAATAAAACCTACGGCAACCTGTCTACGCAATTTGCATCCGTCACTGAAGCCCTGAGTGCTGCTTTCAGTGATCTATGAAAACGCTCGCAGCCTGGGACTTTGCACATGAAGGAGATGGACACAACACCAACACTTCAGTTTATTACCTCCGCCAAGGAGGTAATGCTTTTACTACTGAACCACTAATCCTATCATTGTGAATCCAATTGCTTGTCATATGTTTTCATGGTCAAGGAATCTGAAAACGTACACACAAACACTGTACGGGGGGGAACTGTGGCGCTTGGCGGAGGTCTGCGCTCTCCGAGTGCTTTTCTAGTTTATTTATGTTTTTCTTGAACTTTTGACATTCCATCAATTACCCTCCCCCCATTTTTTCTAGTGAAGTTAACACATTTTTGATAAATGTACTGTTTTTAATACATTTACCATTTTTTTCCGCATAAATCTGCAACTTTTCTCATGAATTTCCATTCTTGTTTCATAAAGCACAGTGGTGCAGTGGTTAGCACTGTTGCCTTACAGCTAGAAGGTTCCTGGTTTGAATCCCCAGGCTGGCAGGGGTTGGAACCTTTCTGTGTGGAGTTTGCATGTTCTCCCTGTGCTGCGTGGGTTTACTCCGGGGGCTCCGGTTTTCTCCCACAATCCAAAGACATGCATGTTAGGTTAATTGGCTGTTTTAAATTGTCCCTAGATATCTGTCTCCTATAGGCCCTTAGAATAGAGGGTTAGTACTAGTGAAAGCGCTTTGAGTGGTCTTTGTGACTAGAAAAGTGCTATATTAGGGTAGTTAGATAAATTCACAATTTTTCTTGTATTTTTTTGTTATGAATTTAATACTTTTAAATAAATGTGCATTAAAAAAACAGTTTTTTTTCCCTTGTAGTTTTTATTCTAAATATTTTTTACTTTTTTCTTTGTAATTTTGCAGCTCTTTCTCACATTTTTGCACCTTGTTTGGAAAACTTTGAAACTAAGTGAAAATAAGTAGCAGGAGCCGGAGTTGGCAGGTGCCCTTGTTTATTGTTACTGCAACAGCCCCCAAACTGTCTCTGCACATCCCTGCCCAAGCGGATTTATGGCTATGATTGTCAGTTTCTTTTTTTTTTCTTTCTTTTTTCCTCAAATAAAAGAGACAGATGGAAAATAGGTATGCAGACAAAGAAACGCTGAGGAGGAGGAGGGGGCGGGGCCGTCCACCACATACCTCAAAGCCGAACTGTCTTTGAACCTTCCAACTATGAATAAGGATTAAAGCTTGATGTAATTCTGCTTTAAATATGTGAATTTAATTACTTACACGGATATTATATGTTGATGGTCATTGTGTTCCACTAAGAGTCAATACTGACGCAGGAAACGCTTTGAATGGTCTCTAATCGTTAATTCTTAAAACGGTGCTCCCCCCGTTTCTAGCGGGCTTTGGTACAGTCCTGGAGTCAGGGCTCGTGGATGGTGATTCGGTGAAACAACTTCGCTCGTCTCGAGCTCGTAACGGCTGGAGGCGCGAGACGTCCACGATAAACAGCAGTAAATATACCGTATGTATGTCTGCGTTTATTACACTTGGGGAATACGTTGTTTTAATGCTAGTCATGAAAATTCACCAGACGCCGAAAGACAAGGAATAGTCACTCTCTGAATGGGACTGAAAAGGTTTGTGACTGTTTTGTATTTTTTTTTCCTTTTCAAAACTAGTGATGTATGTGGTGATACCTAGTTTTGACACTCCTTACTAACCTGAATTTGATAAATATAACTTTTTTTTTCTTAAAATAGTGTCTTATTAGGTTAGTCTTTTCTCATACTGAGTTATATGGGGATTCAAAACATACATGTTTAAAGCCCTGTGCTTCTTTGTTTCTGTGTGCATTTACATATGAAGTGTGTGTTTATATTGTCATTTGTAAGATTATATGTCGGTCCTATGGTGCTCTTTGGACAAGCTGGTCTGTGTTCTTCGTATCAGAGTTTTAAGTCATTTTATCGACCCCTTTATTTGATTACCTTAAACACACAAGGGATAAACGGCATTCTTCTCCACAGCTGGGACAGAAATTCCCCCCCGACGTACAGCAGATCAATGGTATCGGACTGGTTCTCCTCCGAACAACTTGGCGTTGGAAGTCAAATACCTTTCACTGCAGCCAGTCAGTCAGACAGCGTTTCACCCACAGGCCATTTTCCCCCTGCACCTTTTAATGCAAATCTCTTTTGTGTGCCTGGCACAGCCTTGTAGGTTTGTTTCACAACTAATGTGAGTTCAGAAGACAAAGCGATCGTGGGGATAGGGAGGATACCTGACACCTGAAAACTAAACCTGCTCCTTTGTCATCATGATGGTATTATATTAACTGGTTGTCTGCTAGCCCCCAGCACTTGGAAAAAAGTACCTTAAAAATAAGGGAAAGAATCTATTACTTTTTTCAAATTTGTATGGTGGTCAGGCCATGTGAAATCACGCCATACTTTCACAAAGTAATGCTATTAGTCTCAGTAAACACTATGCAAAATTTCATCCTTATATCCATTAGTTTTTTGAGATATTAGGGTTCTGGCACTGATTTTACTGTAAAAACAAATGGTACAGAAAAATATGCTAAGTTCAGATCAGTAAGTTATTACTTTTGAACTACAGTGGTGCTTGAAAGTTTGTGAACCCTTAAGAATTTTCTATATTTCTGCATAAATTTGACCTAAAACATAATCAGATGTTCACACGTCCAAAAAGTAGATAAAGAGAACCCATTTAAATGAATGAGACAAAAAATGTTACTTATTATATATTGAGGAAAATGATGCAATAATAAAACATCTGCGAGTGGCAAAAGTTTGTGAACCTTTGATTTTAATCTCTGGTGTGACCCCTTTTTCTGCAATAACTATAACTAAACATTTCCAGTAACTGTTGATCAGCTTGGCCTTTTCTGGAGTTGCCCTGGGCGAGAGGCGACGAGCAGGGGTGGGTATTCTTGTATCGCCCCACCTTGCTGCCTCTATATTGGAGTTTTCCCCGGTGGACTTAAGGGTTGCTTCCCTGCGCCTTCGGGTTGGGAAACGGGTCCTGACCATCATTTGTGCCTATGCACCAAATGATGTTTCAGAGTACCCACCCTTTTTGGAGTCTGTGACTGGGGTGCTGGAGGGTGCTCCTCTTGGAGACTCCATTGTCCTACTGGGGGACTTCAATGCGCACGTGGGCAACGACAGTGAAACCTGGAGGGGGGTGATTGGGAGGAACGGCCTGCCCGATCTGAACCCGAGTGGTGTTCACTTATTGGACTTCTGTGCTAACCACAGTCTGTCCATAACGAACATCATGTTCAAGCATAAGGGTGTCCATATGTGCACCTGGCACCAGGACACCCTAGGTCGCAGGTCGATGATCGATTTTGTTATCGTGTCATCAGACCTGCGACCATATGTCTTGGACACCCGAGTAAAGAGAGGTGCAGAGCTGTCAACTGATCACCACCTGGTGGTGAGTTGGATCCGATGGCAGGGGAGGAAGCCATTCAGACCTGGTAGACCCAAACGTATAGTGAGGGTGTGCTGAGAGCGTCTGGCTGAGGCCCCTGTCGGGGAGGTCTTCAACTCCCACCTCCGGAAGAACTTCAACCACATTCCGAGGGAGTCTGGAGACATGGAGTCTGAATGAGCCATGTTCTCCACCTCTGTTGTTGAAGCGGCGGCCCAGAGCTGCGGCCGCAAGGTGGTCGGTGCATCTCGTGGTGGCAACCCCTGAACCAAGTGGTGGACACCAGTGGTGAGGGGGGCCATTAAGCTGAAGAAGGAGTCCTATCAAACTTGGTTGGCTTGTGGGACTCCCGAAGCAGCTGAGGTGTACCGGCAGGCCAAGCGGAGTGCAGTTCGGGTGGTTGCTGAAGCAAAAACCCGGGTATGGGAGGAGTTCGGTGAGGCCATGGAACAAGACTTTCGGTCGGCCTCAAAGAGATTCTGGCAAACTGTCCGGCGGCTCAGGAGGGGAAAGCAGCTCCCCGTCCACACTGTGTATGGTGCGGATGGGACACTGTTGACTTCGACTGGGGACATCGTCGGGCGGTGGAAGGAATACTTCGAGGATCTCCTCAATCCCACTGATACGCCTTCCACAGAGGAAGCAGGGTTTGGGGACGAGGGGGATGACTCGCCTATCACAGGGGCTGAGGTCGCCAAGGTGGTTAAAAATCTCCTTGGTGGCCGGGCCCCAGGGGTGGACGAGATTCGCCCCGAGTACCTCAAGGCCCTGGATGTTGTTGGGTTGTCATGGTTGACATGCCTCTGCAACATTGCGTGGAGGTTGGGGGCAGTGCCTTTGGCATGGCAAACCGGGGTGGTGGTTCCTCTCTTTAAAAAAAGGGACCGGAGGGTGTGCTCCAACTTTAGAGGGATCACACTCCTCAGCCTCCCTGGGAAGGTCTATGCCAAGGTACTGGAGAGGAGAGTCCGGCCGTTGGTCGAACCACGGATTCAGGAGGAGCAATGTGGTTTTCGTTCTGGCCGTGGCACATCGGACCAGCTCTTTACCCTCTCGAGAATTCTCGAGGGTTCGTGGGAGTTTGCCCAATCAGTTCACATGTGTTTTGTGGACTTGGAGAAGGCATTTGACCGCGTCCCTCGTGGATTTTTGTGGGGGGTGCTTCGGGAGTATGGGGTATCGGGCTTGTTGTTACGAGCTATTCGGTCTCTGTACGACCGTTGTGAGAGTTTGGTTCGTATTGCCAACACTCGGTCGGAGTCATTCCCAGTGAGAGTTGGACTCCGCCAGGGCTGCCCTTTGTCACCGATCCTGTTCATAATTTTTATGGACAGGATTTCTAGGCGTAGCCAGGGAATGGAGGGTGTCATGCTTGGTGACCACAGGATCTCATCTCTGTTGTTTGCAGATGATGTTGTCCTGTTGGCTTCATCCAGCAATGACCTACAGCTCTTGCTGGGACGGTTTGCCGCTGAGTGTGATGTAGGGCTGGGCGATAAATCGAATTAATTCGATTAATTCGCCTTTTTAAAAGTTGACGATTTGAAAATTTGCTAAATCGTAAAATCGAGGTGACCTTAAATAAATAAAATACGGGTTCTTCTTCTGCCTTTTATGACTTGAGCATTGGCGTATGCTTCCGCCTCTTGTCTCCTTCCGCCTAAGCACTCATGCTCCGGCCATGGCGGACACAGCACAACCTGAAGAGTTGGTAGCGAGAAAAGGGACTCATATTACCTCGATTATATGGAAGTGGTTCGGCTTTGACAAGACCGACGCAGAGCAAACTGCAGTCCTGTGCAAGGTTTGCAGAAAAACTGTGAAAACGAAGAGCAGCAGCACAACTAACCTCTATCAGCACCTCCGGCAGAGGCACCCTAAAGAATGGGAGGAGTGCTCGCAGCTACGGGAGTGCAGCATGGCTAGCACTAGCCAAAGCAAACAAGGTCACGCCGCGAAGAAACAACAAACTTTAGCTGCATCATTTTCTAGTGTCGTGCCATACGATAAGTCAGGGGCACGGTGGAAGCAGATGACTGAAGCCGTTGCTGTTCATTTAGGGATGGATATGGCGCCTATTTACACCGTAGAGAAGCCTGGCTTTCTCCACATGCTAAAAGTTTGGGATCCAAAATACCAACCACCGAGTCGTAAATACTTTGCGGAGGTTGCACTACCAAAACTGTACAACGAAACACGACAAGCGCTTTATGAAAAGCTGGACACAGTTTTATTTTTTTCTGCTACTACAGACCTTTGGTCCAGTCGATCTCTTCAACCGTACTTGAGTTTAACAGTGCATTATATCGACGAGAACTGGAATCTGAAGAGCTGCTGTTTACAAACCACCTACTTTCCTGAAGATCACACTGGAGAGCTCATTGCACAGGGGCTCAAAGACTCCTTGGCACTGTGGAAGTTGGATGAGGAGAAAATGGTGTGTATGACTACTGACAGTGGCACAAATATGATGAAGGCCCTGAAGCTAAACCAGTGGACCCACCTCAGCTGCTTTGGACACAGGCTCCACAACGCAATAGGCAAGTAAAATGCAATGTGCACCATCATTTAAAATACAACATAAATCTATACTATTAAAATTTAAAGCAACACCTACTAAACATTATCAGGCATAATATTACTTGTTTAATTTACAGGGTTTTTTTTAAAATTTATTTTCTCCTATAATATCACTTTTTTTAAGCGGTGGTATATTCTTGATTCATTTACTACAACCACATACAAATTTATGTAATATTGCATTAATAACAATATTTTTTATTGACATTACTATACATCAGCAAGGAGTTGTTGATATTTTGTATACTCTAGTAATGCTAAGTGTATTAATCATTCTTTTTCTTTACAGAGAATGCTTGTAAGGATGCTCGCATCGAACGTGCCGTAGGAGTCTGCAAGAAAGTCATCAGTGCCTTCTCCTTTAGTTGGAAGAAGCGGAGAGACATGGCAGTGGTGCAAGCAGAACTTGGCCTCCCTGAACATCAGCTCATCTCAGAATCACCTACAAGATGGGGATCACGTCAGCAGATGATCGAGCGTATACTGGAGCAGGAGAAGGCAATTGGACAAATCTTGGGTGCAGATAAGAAAACAAGGCACTTAGTGCCAACCTGGCAGGACATTGATGCTTTAGAGTCAGTAAATAAAGCCATAAAGCCATTACATGACTTTACTGATGCATTGTCTGGTGAGACATATGTGAGCATCTCTTTCATAAAACCAACCCTTCATCTGTTTAACAACAGTTTGCTGAAGTCGGATGATGATGATACTGAGCTCACAAAACAAATCAAAACAGATGTGCTGAAATATCTTAACCAAAAATACAGTGATCAAACCACACAAGACCTCATTGACCTTGCCTCACTACTAGATCCCAGGTTCCGCACAACTTACATTGAGCCAGACAAGATTGCAAAACTAAGAGAGAGAACCATTGCAGAACTCTGTTCCACCATGCATTACAGAGGCATACCAGTTACTCATGCTGCAGATAAAGACAAATTTGAGAGTCAGGTTGTTGAACCCCCAACAAAGATGAAGAAATCCCTCAGCAGCTTCTTTAAAAAGACTCCAGTTGAGGCTGAAACAAAGACCTATGAAGCTAAAGTTAAGGGTGAGCTGTCAGCATACTTGCTGGCACCTGAAACTGATGCAGATTCAGACCCACTTACATGGTGGAAACAGCACGAAACACATTTTCCCAGACTTAGTAAACTGGCAAAAAAGTACCTCTCAATACCCGCAACAAGTGCCCCATCTGAAAGGGTATTTAGTACAGGGGGAAACATTGTAACGTGCGCTAGACCTTGTCTTAAGCCAGAGTCAGTTGACAGGCTTGTTTTTCTTGCAAGAAATCTAAGAGTTTAAAGCAATCAAAGCTGATGCAGTGTTTATGCACAGTATAAATAGGTGATGCTTCAAAGGTAAAACATATCCAAAGTTTATGAAGTTGGTGCTGCTTAAGTTCCTTTTTTTGCACAAGAGGCAGTATTTCACATGTTTACAAGAACTAGTTTCATTGTAGTTTTAAGATATTAGTTTTTGACTTTGACAGTTGATTGTGACCTTCCAGCAAATCAAGCACTTTTTTGCACATGGTTCATGTTATTAATGTTTAAGTTTACATTTTTTCTTTTTATTCTAAAATATGTATAACATATTTATTTGCAGAATTGTAGCAAAAGTTGAGCCGTCATTTGTGTGACATATGAAGTGTTTGAGCTTTCGCCTATAATCCAAACAAGCTTTGTCAGCAACACCGACATGTTTGTAGAATATTTTTGTTTGCACAAGATTTATTTTTTAATAAATCAAGCTCCTTTTGAAATACACGTGTGTTGAGTTAATTGATTAAAATCGATTAATATCGTAATCGTCCAAGATGACCAAAAAAAATCGAGATTTTATTTTTTGGCCACATCGCCCAGCCCTAGTGTGAAGCAGCTGGGATGAGAATCAGCACCTCCAAGTCCGAGTCCATGGTCCTCAGCCGGAAAAAGGTGGATTGTCCTCTCTGGGTTGGGGACAGGCTCCTGCCCCAAGTGGAGGAGTTTAAGTATCTTGGGGTCTTGTTCACGAGTGAGGGGAGAATGGAGCGAGAGATCGACAGACAGATTGGAGCAGCATCTGCAGTGATGCGGACGTTGTACCGGTCTGTTGTGGTGAAGAGGGAGCTTAGTTCTAAGGCAAAGCTGTCGATTTATCAGTCAATCTACGTTCCTACTCTCACCTATGGTCACGAGCTTTGGGTAATGACCGAAAGAACGAGATCGCGGATACAAGCGGCTGAAATGAGCTTTCTCCGTAGGATTGCTGGACTCACCCTCAGAGATAGGGTGAGGAGCTCAGTCATCCGGGAGAGGCTCAGAGTAGAACCGCTGCTCCTCCACATTGAAAGGAGTCAGTTGAGGTGGTATGGGCATCTGATTAGGATGCCTCCTGGACGCCTCCCACTTGAGGTGTTTCAGGCATGTCCCACTGGGAGGAGACCCCGGGGCAGACCCAGAACTCGGTGGAGAGAATATGTCTCCCAGCTGGTCTGGGAACGCCTTGGTATCCCCTCTGAAGAGCTGGAGCAGGTGGCTGGGGAGAGGGAAGTCTGGGCTTCTCTGCTTGAACTGCTGCCTCCGCGATCCGGACCTCCAGAAAAGCGGTAGAAGATGGATGGAAGGATGTT
Source organism: Pholidichthys leucotaenia (assembly GCA_020510985.1). Classification (NCBI taxonomy): domain Eukaryota; kingdom Metazoa; phylum Chordata; class Actinopteri; order Cichliformes; family Pholidichthyidae; genus Pholidichthys; species Pholidichthys leucotaenia. The sequence continues at coordinate 134,825,918 of CM035844.1, forward strand.
GATCAGTCCTGCACATCAGCTTGGAGGAATTTTAGCCCATTCCTCTATACAGAACAGCTTCAACTCTGGGATGTTGGTGGGTTTCCTTGCATGAACTGCTCACTTAAGGTTCTTCCACAACATCTCAGTTGGATTAAGGTCAAGACTTTGACTTGGCCATTCCAAAACATTAACTTTATTAGTCTTTAACCATTCTTTGGTAGACCGACTTGTTTGCTTAGGATCGTTGTGTTGCCGCATCATCCACTTTCTCTTGAGATTCAGTTCATGGACAGACGTCCTGACATTTTCCTTTAGTATTTGCTGGTATAATTCATTGTACCATCAATGAAGGCAAGTCATCCTGGCCCAGATCCAGCAAAACAGGCCCAAACCATGATATTACCACCATGATGTTTCACAGATAGGGTAAGGTTCTTATGCTGGAATTCAGTGTCTTCCTTTCTCCAAACATAACGCTTCTCATTCAAACCAAAAAATTCTATTTTGCTCTCATCTGTCCACAAGACATTTTCCAAATAGCCTTCAGGCTTGTCCATGTGATCTTTAGCAAACTGCAGATGAGCAGCAATGTTCTTTTTTTGAGAGCAGTGGCTTTCTCCTTGCAACTTTGCCATGCACACCATTGTTGGTTAGTGTTCTCCTGATGGTGGACTCATGAACATTAATATTAGCCAATGTGAGATTGGTGTGTGTGAATGTGCCTTCAGTTGTTTAGAAGTTACCCTGGGGTCCTTTGTGACTTCACCAACTATTACACGCCTTGCTCTTGGAGTGATCTTAGTTGGTCGACCACTTCTGGGGATGGTAACAATAGTCTTAAAGATCCTCCATTTGTGCATAATCTGTCTTACAGTGGATTGGTAGAGTCCAAACTCTTTAGAGATGATTTTGTGACCTTTTCCAGCCTGATGAGCATCAACAACCCTTTTTCTGAGGTCCTCAGAAATCTCTTTGTTCATGCCATGATACATTTCCACAAATATGTGTTGACACTTTCATAGATCTTTAAATAAAAATGGGTTACCACTTACACCTGATGGTCATCCCACTGATTGAAAACACCGGATTCTAATTTCACCTTCAAATTACCTAATCCTAGAGGTTCACAAACCTTTGCTACTCACAGATACTGTATGTGATATTAGATCATTTTCCTCAATAAATGAAAAAGTAACTTTTTTTTCTAATTTTTTTAAAACTGGGTTCTCTTTATCTACTTGTAGGACTTGTGTGAAAATCTAATGATATTTTAGGTTATATCTATGCAGAAATGTATAAAATTCTAAAGGATTCACAAACTTCAAGCACCACTGTCTTCATGATATATGCATGATTTTTTCAGAAGTTGTTCTAAGGTACAAGGTGTCTTTAACTTCTGTGAAAGAAGATCCACAGTTGCATATTTGCCAAACAATAGCTTGCTTTAAAAAAAAAAAAAAAATAAATATATATATATATATATATATACTGTATATACAGTATGGAAATATCATTTCCATCCATAGCACAACATGCAGTGTTGATACCCAAATAAATATAGTTTGGTTAAAGATACCAGCTTCCTATTTTGTGCATATATTAATGCAGGCATGCTCATTCCAGTGATATAATTGTTTTTGTAATATGCCCTGTCATACATGAGCAATATGCATTTAAATATAGGCATCAAATGATTTTTTTCATTTTTAATGCCTTATAAATCAGAAAATTTTATTTCTTTTAGAAAAAATACAATAGTACAGCAACATGAGAAATAAATGCAAAAATTTGACAGATTTGATATGCTTCAATGTGGAGATACAGAGGGCCAAAATTGTTATGAAGCACAGACGAAACCTTTTTCTTTACAGTGTTTAGCAAGCTATAATTTGCAAATATGCAACTGTGGATTTTCTTTTAAAGAAATTCAAGACATCTTGTACCTTAGAACAACTCCTGAACATTTCATGCATCTATCATGAATAGTTCAAAGGTAATACCATATTGAACTTAGCATCTTTCTCTGTAACAATCATTACAATCAGCGTCACACCACATTTTCAGAACCCCCAAATCTTAAAATCTAATGACGATATAAGGATGAAATTTTGCATGGTGTTGACTGAGACTAATAGCATTATTTAGTGAAAGTGTGGAGCAAATTGAATGTGGTTAGTCAGAACATTTTCTGAAATCCAGTGATTTGATGTGGACTTATCCATAGTGTTTTTATTTACAATTGTTTATGTTGATAAGTAATTGTCAGAAAGTTAGATAAACTTGCCTTTTGCTTGAGGTGTTGTTGAAGGATGAAAATGTGAGCATGTGGGAAAGTGAGTGACTCCACTGAGAACAACCAGTCTGTCTTTTCATGGGGTTACTGGTGGGCCTTTTCTGTCCCAGCCAAGGTTAATTTGTGGTTTTGAGGCCAATTTACTTTCCCAGAGGGACCTGTATGTATATGTGTCGTTTCATGAATGAGTGAATTCAGTTTTTGTTTTAGCTTTATTGCCATTGAGATTGAAGAGGTCATAGCCAGAGTTTGAAGGCATAATCATTTAAATATTTGATTTTCAAGATGAATGATGATCATTTTCTTTGCATTATGATTGAGACTCCATGCCACACCCAACCAAGCAGCAGGTACCTGGGTTTCATCTATGTATGTATGACATGGGATCTTCTTAATTGGTTTATTTTCCGTTCAAGCTTAATGGCCTCACTTTGGGAATGTCTCTTCTTATGTTAACCAAATAAAGAAACAGATTTAAGTTTCCCCTCCCATAACATTGTGGTGAGAGTGTATATCTACATGGGAGTAGGAATTGGCTCCAGACCCACTGCAGCTCCTACATCTGTGTCCTCAAAGACTTTGAGGTCTGACTTTGTAGATTGGGACTTTAAATTATCTCATACATGTATACACGGGCTAATTTCAACTTTTGCTGCTGCTATTGGGAGAACATCTGTGTGTGTGTGTGTGTGCGCGCGCGCGCGCGCGCGCGCGTGCATATGTGTATTGGCATTGACATGGGTGGCAAACTTAGTTTACTGGTAAACAAGTGAACACGTGAATGAGGTTTTGTTTTGAGTACTGTATCTGTGTGTGTGTGTGTGTGTGTGTGTGCGTGCTCCCACGTTGGGGTGGGGGTAGTGGTATGTATTTTTCTTGTATTAAGGACAGCAGACTTAAATTTAGTTGGCTTGTAAGCAATGAAGATTAAACATTTTGAGTGAGTGTAGGGGAAGGTGTTTGTTCCTTTGAGCTGGTATCAAAGATGATTTTAAGAGGAATGTTATTAGGTGCTTGTCTTAGATAATAGTTGGTGAATTAATAAAGTTAAATTGTGAGGTTTTGTATTTCAAAGCACTGTTTCCATGCTTAGCTGATTTGCAAACACTCACTCAGCTTTTTATTTGAGCTCTAATGAGAAATGAGAAGGGATTACTGAGCAGTTATTTGCTAGCTAAAGAGATGAGAGGAATTAGAAAGAGGGGAGGGTTGGGGGGCTGTTAACAAATCAGCATGTCACACATTACTTCCCACTTTAAACATGGTGATTGAAGGAAGGAAATTAGAGTTTTACAAGAGTTGACTGCTGTCTGGGTTTGTGTGTGATGTTTTGCTAAAAGTAGGGAGAGGAGCTGTGATTCATTAGGCAGACACCAGTAAAAACATGCTCCCACTCAAATGTAAAGAACATGGGCAACATTTTTAAGATGTACACCTTTATTACTCATGTCTGGCCACGAGAAACATATTATTAGATCTTCCTCATGCTCTGTGACAAGATGACTTATGAGTGCATGTAGGTGCCTCTCTCATCTATCTATAAATTCATGAAATCTCTGTCCCTGTGTGTGTCTGTTTGTCTGACTGTTCCACGCATATCTCTTGAACCGTTTGTCAGACTGGTCTCAGATTTTAAACGTGGTTCCCTGAGGTTACGAGAGTGTGCATCCCCAAATGTGGAGTCGCTCAGTCAAAATATGTAATTTTTATCAATAAAAGTTTAGCCACCGCTCTGTGACCGCTCTCTGTGTCCTGGCTTCAAGAAGTGTGGGCGGGGTGCTTGATTCCGTACTCATTGGATAATGCACTGCATCATGGCCATGGTGATTGGACAATACGCGGCATCATGACCTGTCAGACACCACAGTGTTCCCCTGGACAAAACAAGGAAGTGAAAAATGACAAATTTGACTAGAAAAAGATAATACTGAAGATTTAATGCTTAAAAAAAATTATACTTATAAAGTTGCCGTGATTGCATTGATCTAAAGGATAATTCAGCATATGTGGAGAACATGAGGTGCACAAGTAGACTGGGCAGAGCATCAGTGGAGACTGGGTCTGACAAAGAATACCGGTGTATCAACACAGAACATGCTGGGAGGAGCAGCAGCGTAACCGGGCGGACCACGGGCCTTCGCAGGGGGGAACGCCCAGCCTGCCCCAGTCAGCAGTAGACGGGAGTCCCTTTGCAGGACCACGACTTGCTGTCACCGATGATGCTCCTCTTGGTGTGCTATTAAAAGTTAATAATTGTGGAACAGAATGCCCAGATCAGCTGCATATCATATGCAGCCACATGCACGGTTTGACTAAATGACAGCCGTCACCAAACTGAACACAAAAACACTCAATAACTCATAAAAGATCACACAAATAAGTGATCTGAAAAAAAATAAAATAAACGCGGTTCTTAAACAGTGGCTAATGTTGGATGTCCCATTCATTTTCAGTTATTCTGTAATTAATATTCACACAATCAAATAAATCTCACTTCAGTCCCTTTCATATCTGTCAAAGTCTAACATATGATTGCCTACATATAGGCTACACGTCTGTATTCCACTTTCAAACACGGCTTATACGGCCTGGCTCAAAAGCACACTAACCGATGGCGATTAAAAAGAAAAAAAAGTTATTTTCAATAAAGTGAAAAAAAAGATAATGCATGGAGTGTCCTTTTGGCCTGAGGCTGATTTATCATGAAAACAGCTGAGCTCTGTGGTTCCAGCAATCAGCTGATTGGATCCACCAAAAAAAAAAAAACAAAAACAAAAAACAAGGGGGGGAAGGCCCTACAACCTTTGCTCCATGAATGCAGGACATATCAGCCATAGGCTGGATAAATTTTCAGCACGGGGCACATATGTTTTCCAGTTTATAAAATTTTTCACCAGGTCTGAGGTGTGTGTGGGAAAAAAATGCATTTTGGATAACGTTTAGAGGGTCAAAAATGCAATCGTTTAGGCGTAATAATAATAAATAATCTTCTCGCATCAATAAAAAACAAATGCTTACAGTAGAGCCGCAGCGCTCACATTGTGAGTCTTTGCCAGTCAAGCCCTCAAGGTTCAGATCATTATTTGGCCTCAGTATCGCCTCAGCGCGATGATATAAGCACTGCCTCAATCTTAGCATTAAAGTTTTAAAAAACCTTTTAACAACAAAATATTGCTAAAATATAAACTGATGCCCTACAATGGGTCTCAAATATTTGTAAACGTGTCCTGTTATAGTATTGCATGAGTTTATTGATGATACACAGAAGAAATGCAATATTTCACTGAACAGTGACATAAACTAAAATAATTATAATGATGGCTGAACAACTCCCATTCCCCAAAGTGAAGATACACTATTATGAATATAAATGATAAAAGATCACAAAAATAAGTGATCTGACAAACAAATAAACAAGGGAGCTGAAACAGTTGCTCATATTGGATGTTCCATTCATTTTCAATATTTAGGTATTCTGTAATTAATATTCACACAATCAAATAAATCTTAGTGCCATTTACTCCCTTTTATATTTGTCAGAGTCTAACATGTGATACCTACATAGGCTACACCTCTGTATTCCACTTTCAAACACTGCCTACATTTGGGCTTGTAAAGCCTGATTGGGATACCTGTTTCAGACTGGAATATTTGGTTCTACGGGCAATGCACTAGTCTAGCTATAAATTTGCGAAATCTCTGTCTGTATGTGTGTTTGTATGTCTGTTTGTTCCACGCATATCTCTTGAACTGTTTGTCAGACTGGTCTCAGATTTTAAATGTGGTTTCCTGAGGTTACGAGGAAACTGCATAACCACGAAATTTGACTAGAAAAAGATACTTAAGATTTAATGCTCAAAAAATTATACCATAAAGTTGCTGTGATTGCATAGGTTGAATGGATAATTCAGCATGGAGAACACAAGGTGTGCGGGTGCGCTGGGGAAGGGGGGGTGGAGCAGCAGTTGAACCGCTGACACCACGGGTAAAGCATCAGCTGAGACTCCCGTTAACCGGGCAGGCTGCGCTTGGCTCCCTGCAAAGGACTGTGAGCCACCGGTTCAGCTGCTGCTTCTCTCACTGGTGTCTGGCTGGGTGCTCCACGATCGTTCGTGGGGAGGCACACCCAGCCTGCCCCAGTCAGCGGTAGACAGGAGTCTCTTTGCAGGATCATAGCTCGCCGTCGCCGATGGCGCTCCTCTCAGTGTGCTATTAAAAGTTAATAATTGTGGAGCAGAGTGCCGAGATCAGCTGCATATCATATGCAGCCACATGCACGGTTTGACTAAATGACGACTGTCACCAAACTAAACACAAAAACGTTCAATAACTTATAAAAGATCATGCAAATGAGTGATCTGACAAAAAAAATAAACAAGTGGTTCTTAAACAGTGGCTAATATATGATGTCCCATTCATTTTCAATTATTCTGTAATTCATATTCACACAATCAAATAAATCTCACTTCTTTAAAATTTCTCACTTTAAAATTTCCAGCAGCACATAAAAGGAGCATACAGATCAGAAAAGCAAAAAAGAAAAAAATAAACACTTAACATAATATACACAATGTAAATACAGGGCTGAATATGGCTTGTACAAATATGGGTAAGTTAAAGTTATTACACTATGAATGCCCTGAGGGTGATTTATCATGGAAAATGACGATAGTGGCTCAGGAGGTAGAGCAGGTCGTCCAATAACTGGATAGTTGGCGGTTCAAATCCTGCTCTCCCCAGATATCCTGCCATTGTGTCCCTAGGCAAGACACTTTACCTGTCTTGCCTCCAGTGTCCATCACACTGGGTATGAATGTGTATAAATGTTCGGTGGTGGCCAGAGAGGCCGTTAGCACGGATTGGCAGTCACGTTTCCGTCAGCCTGCCTCAGGGCAGCTGTGGCTACAATAGTAGCTTGCCACTATCATTACTACCATTGTCTGTCTGGAGTGAATGAATAATGTATCTATTTGTAAAATTATTATTATATTAAAACAGCAGAGCTTTGTGGTTCCAGGGATCAGCTGAGTGGCTCCACCTTTTTTTTTTTTTTTTTTTTTACCAAAGGTAAAAAAAAAAAAAAAACATGGGGGAAGGCCCTACAACCTCTGCTCCACGAATGCGGGATGTATCAACCATATGCTGGATAAATTTTCAGCATAGGGCACATTTTTTTTCCAGTTTATAAAATTTTTCACTGGGTCTTAGGTGTGATCGTTTAGGCGGAATAATAATAATAATAATAATAATAATAATAATAATAAATCTCCTCACATCAATAAAAAACAAATGCTTACAATAGACCGGCGGCGCTCAGTCCTTGTCAGTCACGCCCTCAAGGTTCAGATCATTATTTGGCCTCAGTATCACCCCAGCACAACAACATAAGCACCGCCTCAATCTTAACATTAAAGTTTTAAAAAAAACTTTTAATAACAAAATATTGCTAAAATATAAAATTATGCACTACATTGGGTCTCAAATATTTGTGAACGTGTCCTGTTGTAGTACTGCATGAGTTTGACAATATATGGAAGAAATTCAGTATTACACTGAACTCCATCACTGAACAGTGATACATCCATCCATCCATCCATCTTCTACCGCTTTTCCGGAGGTCCGGGTCGCGGAGGCAGCAGTTCAAGCAGAGAAGCCCAGACTTCCCTCTCCCCAGCCACCTGCTCCAGCTCTTCAGAGGGGATACCAAGGCGTTCCCAGACCAGCTGGGAGACATAGTCTCTCCACCGAGTCCTGGGTCTGCCCCGGGGTCTCCTCCCAGTGGGACGTGCCTGAAACACCTCAAGTGGGAGGCGTCCAGGAGGCATCCTAATCAGATGCCCATACCACCTCAACTGACTCCTTTCAATGTGGAGGAGCAGCGGTTCTACTCTGAGCCTCTCCCGGATGACTGAGCTCCTCACCCTATCTCTGAGGGTGAGTCCAGCAATCCTACGGAGAAAGCTCATTTCAGCCGCTTGTATCCGCGATCTCGTTCTTTCGGTCATTACCCAAAGCTCGTGACCATAGGTGAGAGTAGGAACGTAGATTGACTGGTAAATCGACAGCTTTGCCTTAGAACTAAGCTCCCTCTTCACCACAACAGACCGGTACAACGTCCGCATCACTGCAGATGCTGCTCCAATCCGTCTGTCGATCTCTCGCTCCATTTTCCCCTCACTCGTGAACAAGACCCCAAGATACTTAAACTCCTCCACTTGGGGCAGGAGCCTGTCCCCAACCCGGAGAGGACAATCCACCTTTTTCCGGCTGAGGACCATGGACTCGGACTTGGAGGTGCTGATTCTCATCCCAGCCGCTTCACACTCAGCGGCAAACCGTCCCAGCAAGAGCTGTAGGTCATTGCTGGATGAAGCCAACAGGACAACATCATCTGCAAACAACAGAGATGAGATCCTGTGGTCACCAAGCATGACACCCTCCATTCCCTGGCTGCGCCTAGAAATCCTGTCCATAAAAATTATGAACAGGACCGGTGACAAAGGGCAGCCCTGGCGGAGTCCAACTCTCACTGGGAATGACTCCGACCGAGTGTTGGCAATGCGAACTAAACTCTCACAACGGTCGTACAGAGACCGAATAGCTCGTAACAACAAGCCCGATACCCCATACTCCCGAAGCACCCCCCACAAAAATCCACGAGGGACGCGGTCAAATGCCTTCTCCAAGTCCACAAAACACATGTAAACTGGTTGGGCAAACTCCCACGAACCCTCAAGAATTCTCGAGAGGGTAAAGAGCTGGTCCGATGTGCCACGGCCAGGACGAAAACCACATTGCTCCTCCTGAATCCGAGGTTCGACCAACGGCCGGACTCTCCTCTCCAGTACCTTGGCATAGACCTTCCCAGGGAGGCTGAGGAGTGTGATCCCTCTAAAGTTGGAGCACACCCTCCGGTCCCCTTTTTTGAAGAGAGGAACCACCACCCCGGTTTGCCATGCCAAAGGCACTGCCCCCGACCTCCACGCAATGTTGCAGAGGCGTGTCAACCATGACAACCCAACAACATCCAGGGCCTTGAGGTACTCGGGGCGAATCTCGTCCACCCCCGGGGCCCGGCCACCAAGGAGATTTTTAACCACCTTGGCGACCTCAGCCCCTGTGATAGGCGAGTCATCCCCCTCGTCCCCAAACCCTGCTTCCTCTGTGGAAGGCGTATCAGTGGGATTGAGGAGATCCTCGAAGTATTCCTTCCACCGCCCGACGATATCCCCAGTTGAAGTCAACAGTGTCCCATCCGCACCATACACAGTGTGGACGGGGAGCTGCTTTCCCCTCCTGAGCCGCCGAACAGTTTGCCAGAATCTCTTTGAAGCCGACCGAAAGTCTTGTTCCATGGCCTCACCGAACTCCTCCCATACCCGGGTTTTTGCTTCAGCAACCACCCGAGCTGCACTCCGCTTGGCCTGCCGGTACACCTCAGCTGCTTCGGGAGTCCCACAAGCCAACCAAGCTTGATAGGACTCCTTCTTCAGCTTAATGGCCCCCCTCACCACTGGTGTCCACCACTTGGTTCGGGGGTTGCCACCACGAGATGCACCGACCACCTTGCGGCCGCAGCTCTGGGCTGCCGCTTCAACAACAGAGGTGGAGAACATGGCCCATTCAGACTCCATGTCTCCAGACTCCCTCGGAATGTGGTTGAAGTTCTTCCGGAGGTGGGAGTTGAAGACCTCCCGGACAGGGGCCTCAGCCAGACGCTCCCAGCACACCCTCACTATACGTTTGGGTCTACCAGGTCTGAATGGCTTCCTCCCCTGCCATCGGATCCAACTCACCACCAGGTGGTGATCAGTTGACAGCTCTGCACCTCTCTTTACTCGGGTGTCCAAGACATACGGTCGCAGGTCTGATGATACGATAACAAAATCGATCATCGACCTGCGGCCTAGGGTGTCCTGGTGCCAGGTGCACATATGGACACCCTTATGCTTGAACATGGTGTTCGTTATAGACAGACTGTGGTTAGCACAGAAGTCCAATAACTGAACACCACTCGGGTTCAGATCGGGCAGGCCGTTCCTCCCAATCACCCCCCTCCAGGTTTCACTGTCGTTGCCCACGTGCGCATTGAAGTCCCCCAGTAGGACAATGGAGTCTCCAGGAGGAGCACCCTCCAGCACCCCAGTCACAGACTCCAAAAAGGGTGGGTACTCTGAAACATCATTTGGTGCATAGGCACAAATGATGGTCAGGACCCGTTTCCCAACCCGAAGGCGGAGGGAAGCAACCCTTTCGTCCACCGGGGAAAACTCCAATATAGAGGCAGCAAGGTGGGGCGATACAAGAATACCTACCCCTGCTCGTCGCCTCTCGCCCGGGGCAACTCCAGAAAAGGCCAAGCTCCAGCCCCTCTCCAGGAGACTGGTTCCGGAACCGGAGCTGTGTGTTGAGGTGAGGCCGACTATATCTAGCCGGTATCGCTCAATCTCGTACACCAGCTCAGGCTCCTTCCCCACCAGAGAGGTGACATTCCACGTACCAAAAGCCAGTTTAGAAAGCTTGGGATCAGTCCGCCAAGGTCTCCGCCTTTGACTGCCACCTAATCCACATAGCACCGGACTTCCATGATCCCTCCTGCAGGTGGTGAACCTACTGGAGGGTGGACCCATGTAACTCCTTCGGGCTGAGCCCGGCCGGGTCCCATGGGTGGAAACCCGGCCACCAGACGCTAGCCTTCGAGCCCCTCCCCCAGGCCTGGCTCCAGGGTGGGGCCCCGGTAACCCCATACCGGGCGGGGTACACTGAATCCTTGATATACAATTTATCATGAGAGTCTGTTGGATCGTTCTTCGTCTGGCCCTTCACCCAGGACCAGTTTGTCTTGGGAGACCCTATCAGAGGCAAATTGCCCCGGACAACATAGCTCCTGGGATCACTGGGGCACGCAAACCCCCCCACCACGATAAGGTGACGATCCATGAGGGGGAACAGTGATACAAACTAAAATAATTACAATGATGACTGAACAACTCCCATTCCTCAAAGTGCAAGATACACTATTATCTTGAATATAAGTGATAAAAGATCAGACAAATAAGTGATCTGACAAACAAATAAACAAGAGATCTGAAGCAGTCGCTATCAGTTTGAAACAGTCCCATTCATTTTCAGTATTTAGGTATTCTGTAATTAATATTCACACAGTCAAATAAATCTTAGTGCCATTTACTCCCTTTTATATTTGTCAAAGTCTAACATGTGATTGCCTACATATAGGCTACACCTCTGTATTCCACTTTCAAACACAGCCTACATTTGGGCCTGTAAAGCCTGATTGAGATACCTGTTTCAGACAGGAATACTTGCGTTCTACGGGCATGCACTAGTCTTCCTAAAACAAACACACCTTTTCTGATCTGTCGTGATGCCACTTCCTCACTTTCTATGGAAAAATCTAAAGCGTGTGTTTATGGATCTGAGTTTAAATGATTCACAATTCATCTGCACAGACTAAACATTTCTTACACTCTGCATGTGTGTGTGTGTGTGTGTGCGTTTGCGCACGCGCGCGCGTGCATATATGCGCACACACATGGTCAATTCTCTCCCATAAATCCAAGAGGCACTCTAAAGGCAAAGTCTAGACAGATATGACCACTTGAAGTCAAAACATGGCTATTAATGTAACAATTATTACAAGTTTTTATTTGAGATGTTTGTGAAAAGAAAGTTTGGTTGAGTCTGGAAGAGATTTAAATGAAAGAAAAGAAAATAAGTTTTTTTTTTTTTTTTTCCTGTTTAATCTTTTTCCATTCACCCCCTTGCTATCCCCCTCACTGGTTCTGTCTGACTTCAGGTCTAAGGAATCTGATGTAACTGTAATGGAGCTATTAGGGATGTGTTTTTTAGGCTTTTTCCACATATGCAGAAATTATTGAGGTTTTACTGTAATTCTTTCCTTCTATCCTTATCACAAGAGATCTATTATATCAAGCAAGACAGGAGATTGCTGGTGCGTGTGGGAAAACAGACCAATAAAAGTTTTATTATCAGCTACTTTCCTCCATGCTGTGTACCCTTCAAGAAGTGCATCACTGCAGCGTTTTTGCTTTGTTTTTCTGCCTTGTTTTCAGTATTTTCCTCTACAACAATTCCTATGTGTATGTCAGCACTGTTATAGCTGCGTCTTTCTCTGCTGCTGTCTGAAGTATTTGGACAGCTGTGGCCAGCTGTGTGTATTACAGAGGTTGTGACCCTGACATCTTGTTTAATACCTGGCCCTCTCGACCTAATTGATGGCCAGAGCAAACACTGTGGTCTGGAATGGCAAGCTGTGCATGAGCACAAGCAAGTGTGTGTCAGGATGTGAATAAACATTGTAGCCTCGTATTCTTTTAAAGTTGTGTTTAACACTGCCCTTTCATACACTCTGGGAACATACTAGGGGTGCAGAGATTAGAAAGCTCTACCAGCCTATTCTGATGTTTTTAGTCTGTTTTTTATTATGTATTTTACATTTGAGCTTTAGTGAGCCAAAAGTGTTCCAGAACAACACAAACTTTGGACGAAATGTCATATTTGCCAACATGTCAATGATAGACACTAAGGCCTACATTGATGAATTCCTTTCAGGTTAATATATTGTTGCGTTTTCCTGACAGGCTGTATGTCACAGTAGCACTTTTTGTTCTGTTCTTCTTAAAATGTAGCTGTTTTGTTTGCCTCATTCTTAACTCAAACAACAATATTTCTTATTATAAATTTTCTCCTGAATGTTTGCCTTTTCCCTCCAGGTTATTCCCTGTGTCTGGGTAAATCCTATTTCTTCCGCTTCAACCACCCTGAGGAAGCCAGCAGAATGAAGAGCATGCTTCCACAAAAGAGCCCCGTGTCTGCTTTAGCCTACAACACAGGTACACAAATAAAGAGCTTTTAATGGAGGGCAACACCAAAATCTGACCCTGAACTGTGCTTGATCCCTGATTTCCTTTGCCTTTACTTTACCCCCATCACTTTGTTCTTCGATGCTTCAGATACAGTGGCTATAAAAAGTCTACACACCCCTGTTCAAATTAGGGATGAGCCAATACCACTTTTTCAAGTCAGATACGATACCGATATTGTGACTTTGAGTATCAGCCGATACCAATCCAAACCCGATACCGTCTCTTATCTAAAACAACAAAAGTACAGAACATACCTTGTTAATGACTAGTTGCATTTTATACACATATAAAAACAGAAATCTAAAAGTCAAAGAATATATTACAAATTTGACTCAGTTCAGCACTGCTGCTGTTTTTTCTGTTTTAAACTTTGCAGCATTGGCAGCATTTCACTGGTCAGCACCATGTAAACATGCATTCTGAAGTTTAAAGTGCAAGTCTTGTCACCAGCTTGTATTTGTGGCAACCCAGAGCAGACAGCACATCATGTCATATTATGCCCCTTTTCCACTAGTACCCAGTCGGCCTTACTCTACTCTACTCTACTCGGTTCGGTTCTGTTTCCATTGCAGCTGGGTACACCTGGGGTGGGTGGGATTTTTTTACAGCAAGGCAGCGCCACACCCCCGTGACGTAAAACACGCGACCCAAGCAAAACATAACATGGCGGCTGTACAAGGCGACTCCTCAGTCTCTGGCTTTTTGTCACCGTAAAGGCCAAAAAGGACCACCAGAGAAGGGGACAGGCAGCGAGACAAAACACTCTGGAAAAGTACTGGAGCGTCTGGGAAGCCATAGAGCGGAAGATGTAAGGATACGAACTAGATCACATATGACGGTAAGCTAATGATTGCTAATGCTAGTTTGCTTTAAGTCCGCCGTACTACGTTGTAATGTCTGCAAGTTATCGCCATTAGGTACTAAAATATGTATGCTGTGTGTGTGTGTTTCAGATGGCTCTCTTGTGGGAAAATTACCACTTCAAACTGTCAGTCTGGGCGCTCAAGACAGCCTCTCACTGATGTCACGCCAGCTTCACAAACGTTCAGTGGTTATAGAGCTTAAGAATGTCTGTAGTAATGTTTAGCTTCCTGTGCAACAAATTGCTCTGATCTGTGTGAAAATCATGGAGAGACTGTTGAAACATCATGTCATGTAGCTGCTCCAGCAGCACTGAGTCTGTGGTGGTGTCATGGCAAAAACTGTTCAGCTGACACAACTTGATCGCCAGGTTGTAGTTATGGGGTTATATGAGATGAGATGAGATTCAACTTTATTGTCATTACACATGTATGAATACAAGGTAACGAAACGTGACTTGGCATTTGGGCACGCTCTGCAGAGCGCATCCAAGGCCGGGACAGCCGCTAGGCGCCAGTCATATATTAGCGACAAAATATATATTCAAAAGGTAAACAGTACTGAGTTTGGTATAATAAGATATATTTGACAATTATGATGCATTTTAGGCCAAAACAAACTTGAGCTAGGATTAAAAGCAATTAAAATAATGCAGTCACAAGGTTACATGGAAAATACTTGATCTACTGGATACATGGAGATCAGGGGTCACCAACCTTTTTGAAACCAAGAGCTACTTCATGGGTATCGAGTCATGTGAAGGGCACCAGCTTGACACACTCCTCTAAAATAACAAATTGTGTGTGTGTGTGTGTGTGTGCGCACACACACACACACACACACACACACACACACACACACACATAAATAAATAATTATCAATAACTTAAGAGTGAGTAACAGACAAGATCAATATTCAACACTTTATTTTTTTTTTTTCCACAATATCTTTATTGAACCTTTTTTTTTTAACAAACATGATACAAACAATCAAACACTAACGCTAAAGTACTACAAAAAAAAAAAAATGCACTAAAAACACCAACAACCACCAACAAAATCAAGTCTTCAACAATGCTCCTCTGTTTAGTCTAGACAATCCAACACATAAGTATACATATTATGTTCACCAGTTTGGAATTTACAAGGTCCACACACATCATTCACCTTCTTCTTCAAGAGTTATGTTTAAATTTTTTACATAATCAATAAAAGGTCTCCATATATTCTCAAACACAATTTCCTTTGATTTCAGTATATATGTTATTCTTTCTAATGGAAGGTTTGTTAACATCTGTCTTAACCACTGAGTCACATCTGGTCTATGAGTCTTTTTCCATAATAGTGCAATACATTTTTTGGCATTAAGCAAACTGAGGTCTATGAATGTTCTTTCACTTTTATTAAAATTATGCTTTTCTGGGTACAGACCCAACAAAAACAGTTTAGGATTCAGTATGATTTGTTTTGAGATTATTTTTTCAATTGTTACCCTCACCTCTTCCCAAAACATTCTTATTAATCTACATTCCCATAAACAATGAAATAGGGTTCCTTTACTTTCCATGCATTTTGTGCATGTATCTGGTATATTTTTGTTATATCTATTTAACTCCTCCGGTGTAACATACATCCGCATTAACCATTTGAAATGTATCAATTTAAGGCGTGCATTTATTGATTTGGTTTGAGCTTCTGTACAAGCCAATTCCCATTGTTCCTCCGAAATTTCAATTTGCAGATCTTCTTTCCAGTAGTTTAATCTTTTCAGTGAATTTTCACTTGAAGATAGTGTCAATGAGTTATAAAACTCTGAAATAATACCCTTTCTTTTACTATCTTTCATCATCATTTTTTCCAAGGATGAATAAATAGGTCGAGTGAGAGCTTTATTTTGATTTGATCGAATAAAGTTTCTAAGTTGAAGATATTTAAAAAAATGTGTTCTATTGAGATTAAATTTGATCCTCAGCTCTTCAAAAGACATTATGTTGTCTGCACATGGCAAATATAAATCCTGAATCTTTTGTATCCCTTTTAAATTCCATACTTTAAATACAGCGTCCGCTCTCCCTGGTTTAAAATATTGATTACCCCATATTGGACTAAATTGTGACAATAACTGTGGTTCTTTTAAATAGTTTTTAGCTTCACACCATATTTTGATCATATGCTTTACAAATGGATTTTTAACTTGTTTTTGTAATTTTTTTGCCGAATCTGAGTATATGAATATGGGAAGAGGTAAAGGTAAATTGTATGATTCCATTTCAGTCCAGTGAGGGAGATCATTTGATGAAAAATAATATGTCATAGACCTCAGTTGTGCCGACCAATAATACAACATAAAATTTGGACATTTCAGACCTCCACGATCAAATGGTAAATATAATAAAGACAGACGTAATCTAGCCCTCCTGTTGTTCCATATAAATTCCACTAACTTTTTTTTTATTCTTGAGAATAGATCTAAAGGTGGTGATAAGGGAATGTATTGAAATAAATAAAGTATTTTAGGTAAAATATTACTTTTAAGTATATTGATTCTCCCGATCATCGACATTGGTAGTGACATCCATCTCTGAGTTAACTCATTGATATCTGACATTAAGGCTTCATAGTTGACACTGGCGACTGATTCTAGCTTAGGCATAATTTGGATTCCTAAATATTTAAACTGATTTACAGCATTGAATTGATTTGCCTCAGGGGCTGGGTAATTTCTCTGGGTCTCATTTAGCATTAATATTGAAGATTTAGTTTTATTTATTTTATATCCTGATATTTCCCCAAAATTCTTTATTAAATTCAACAAGGTTGGAATTGATTTTTTTAGATTCGACATAAACAAAATTATATCATCGGCGTACAGGGAGATTTTATGTTCTGTTGGCCCAACTTTAATTCCATATATTTGTGAATGTAAACGTATCGCTATCGCTAAAGGTTCAATTGCCATAGTAAACAGTAAAGGTGAAAGTGGACAGCCTTGTCGACATCCTCTATTGATTTTTATTGGTTTTGAAATATTGTTATTTGTTAGGATTTCTGCTGTAGCATTATTGTATATTATTTGAACCCATTTTATGAAATTATTTCCAAGTCCAAACCTTTGTAGGACTTCAAAAAGAAAGGGCCATTCAACTCTATCAAAGGCCTTTTCGGCGTCCAATGATAGGAGAGCTGTATCCGGTGCTTCTTTATTAAAATAAATAATATTAAATAGTCTTCTTACATTATGGAAGCCTTGTCTACCCTTTATAAAGCCATTCTGATCTCGATTAATAATATTTGGTAAAATTTCTTGTATTCGTCTTGCTAAAATTTTACAGATTATCTTAAGGTCGGCGTTTAATAGGCTTATTGGTCTCATATTTTCACATTTATTAGAGGGCTTACCTGGTTTTGGCAGCAGTATAATTAAGGCATTATTTATGTATGATGGTAAATTATTATTTTGAAATGCTTCTAAAACCATTTCCAAAAAAGGTTTTATTAATTTATTCTTAAATTTTTTATAAAGGTCAACTGGAAGACCATCTGGTCCTGCACTTTTTCCTGATTTCATATTATCAATGGCTAGCCCAACTTCTTCTTGACTAATTTTAGACTCCAATATCTCCCTGTTTTCATTTGGTATACACGGTATAGATAGTTCGTTCAAAAACCCATTTAGTTTTGTTAAATCAGGTTCATTTTTGGTATCATATAATTTTTCATAGTAATCTCTAAAGGCTCTATTAATTTCTAAAGGATCTATAACTACCTGTCCATTACTTATAATACTGGTAATTGGTGTTTTAATTTCCAATTGTTTAATCTGCCATGCTAATAATTTTCCTGATTTTTCACCTTGTTCATAAAAAGATTGTTTCAATCTTAGAAGACTCGAGGCAGCTCTATTCGCTGATTTTTTGTCGTATTCAGCTCTCAAAATCAGTAATTCATTCTCCAACCTTGGGTCACTTCCTGCATACACTTTTTCCTGAAGACTTTTTATTTTATGTTCCAATTTAGCTCTCTCCTCTCGAGTCTTCTTAGATTTTGATCCTGTATAACTAATAATATGTCCCCTAATAAAAGCTTTGAAAGCCTCCCACTTTACACATGCTGATGTTTGTGTAGTATTGATGTCAAAGAACTCGTCTATCTGTTTTTCTATATACTTGACAAATTCCTCATCCTGAAGCCATTTATGCTGAAATTGCCATCTACCTGATTCCTTTGTCAATTTTTTATCTACATATATTAGACAACAGGGTGCATGATCAGAGATCACGATGTTATCATAAAAGCAGTTTTGAATCTTGGACCTTAATTCTGTGGAAATCAAAAAATAATCAATACGTGAGAATGTCTTGTAGGTACTGGAATAACAAGAATAGGCTTTAACTTGTGGTTTCATTTCTCTCCATATATCTAACAATCTCAATTCTTTCATAAAATGATTAATAGTCATCCTACATCCAATGTGCGTACAATCCAGTCCTGTTGATCTATCCACACCTGGATTCAATGTACAATTAAAATCCCCTGCTATTATATGTTGCCCTGTAAGTGATGATAAGATGAGAAATAAATTAGCAAAGAACTTCTGATCATCTATATTGGGACCATATAAGTTCACAAGATTTATATTTTCTACTAGCAAAGAACCTTGAATGATTACATATCTTCCAAATTTGTCTCCAATTACATTTTTCACTTGAAAAGGAACTGATTTATGTATGAGAGTCATAACTCCCCTGGCTCGGGATGAAAATGAAGAGGTGAATACACTTCCCTGCCATCTACTCCTAATTCTTTTAACATCCTCCTCTATCAGATGAGTTTCTTGTAAAAACACAATTCTTGAACCCATGTCCTTTATTTTATTCATAACTTGTTTAAGTTTTTTTAAATTTTGTAGACCTCTGCAATTCCATGAAGTTAAATTAAGATTAACACTTTGGTCCATGATCAATAGAGAGTTTGGGATTACCTTGCAGTGTAAACATGCTCATACAGAGAAGCAAAAACATGAGTGGTTGAACATTCATCCTACAAACTACACACAAACAAATTTCCCCTTCCCACACTTGTGGCAAACCCCCCAAAATCAAAAGAAAAATTCTGTCTCCCGATATAGCCATCGACCGTTCCACACCCACGGGGAACAGCCTAAGCCACTCCTTCTTCATCCTCCCAATCACCCTAACTCTACTGCTTTTAATGACGTAACATTAACTCTCCTCTGTAGTTTTCCAACTTAACTCCAAAATTTTTAACAACTTTGTACATCATAGTTTTGTTTTTTTTTTTAATTTGTTTTGTTTTTGTTTTGTTTTTTTAATATATAATACAATCTATATTTTGTAAACTTACTATTTACTTCAAGTCAGTCAGATGCCTGTGCAAATGCTTAATTATTCTACCTTATATTTTGTTCATGCTTAGCTCCCACCAGTCTCTTCTTCTTCTTTGATCTTCTTGATGAACTCCTGCGCCTCCTCTGGGGTCTTGAAGATGTGGGTTCTGCCCTCATACGTGGTCAGCAGTCTCGCAGGATAGATTACACCATGACGAATCCCAAGGTTGCGCAGCTCCTTACGTACGGGATCAAACTGCTTCCTCAATTGCTGGATTCCTGTGGCCAAATCTGGGTAGAACCGCACCTGCTGGTCCTGGTGTTTAATCTCTCCTTTTTTAGCTCGTGCAGCGTTGAAGATCTTCATCCTGTCTCTGTTGCTAAGAAACTTCATAATTAAGGTCCTCGGCGGTCCCTTATCTCTCCGTGGGCCAATACGATGTGCTTTTTCCAGAACCACTGCTGATTGCAACTCCTCGCTGCCCAGCACCTCCGGAATCCACTTTTCCAGAAAGGAACATACGTCCCGACCTTCTGATTCCTCTGGAAGACCCACCAGCCTCAAATTATTCTGTCTCGACCGAGATTCCAGAGATTTATTTTTTTTTTCCAAAGTGCGCACCTTTAATTGAAGACGGGTGACGTCATCTTCAGCACTAGCGAGACGGAGCTCCATCTGCGCCGTTCGTTCTACACAGTCACCCAATTCCTTTCTTATTCCTTCCAACGCTGTCATAATCCCATCAAATCTAGAGGAAAAGTCCGCTCTCATTGAACTCATGGCAGCCATCAGCGCATCTGCGCCATTCCCCGCAAACATCGCACCGCCGCCAGCTTCCTCCGCCATATATGGAGTTTTGTTTGCTGCGTCACAGACCTGAAAGTCCGTTAATTTGGACTGTTTCGGCGGCTCGCTTTTTCCTTTTCCTGGCTTTCCAGCCTTAGGCTTCGCCGACATATCCTCGCCCAAATGCTGGGATACGTTCTGTCCCAAATGAGAGAGTTATTTGCCGATTTTTTTTTTTCCAGGAGCAGAGCAGAGCGAGACACGTCCGTCCTACGTGGCAGCCATAACCGGAAGTCCAACACTTTATTTTTATTAATCTCAGCAATTGTTCAGATGATCACTTCTACATTTCATTAAAAAAAATGTCCAGTTTTCGCCAGTCCCTTTTAACCATAAAAAACTAAACCCTTTTAATTCATGAACTATGTTGAACCATGTTTGAAAAAGTTATGCAACATTTAAGAAAAATCAACTTTCATATTAAATAAATCTTATCACATTTTTAACTGCTGCAATTCTGCTCAAAATCTGTTACATTTAATAAACACACTTTTGTGTGTTCTTCTTCACTGGAATTATATCCATACAGTTCTTGCCAAGAATCATGCTGGAGTAATAACCAGCGCTGTCCTTTCATGAGAAGAAGCTAAACAAGCACTGAGAGTGCTTATATGCACGGTGGCTCAGTGGTTAGCACTGTGGCAGCACAGTTTACCCTCGGCCGGGGGATCGCGTGGATTGAGGGTTCGATCCCTGCCCCTGGTCAACAGTGATCTGCGTGGAGTTTGCATATTCTCCCCGTGTTTGCGTGGGTTTCCTCCCACATGCCAAAAACATGCAGGTTAGGGAGTTAAGGGGTGCTTGCGACCGGCAGCTGGTGGCCTGTCACCGGACTGCAGAACAAATCTACCTATGTATACAAAAAAAAAGAGTGGGCAGCGGTTTCATGACGCGTTGAAGTGCCGCTTCGCCGTCGCCTCGCAAATGAAACACACGCAGCTTCCTTTCACGGTAGTAAAAAAGAACTCTTCCTCCCGCTCACTTTGAAAATGATAAATTTTCTGTCTTTTTTTTTGGGCTAGGAAACAGCACTGCGTTCACCATCTTCACTACCCGCTAGCTTACGCTCCAGCGCGAAGGTTTTGTCATGCGCACAATACT
This sequence comes from Pholidichthys leucotaenia, assembly GCA_020510985.1. Lineage (NCBI taxonomy): Eukaryota > Metazoa > Chordata > Actinopteri > Cichliformes > Pholidichthyidae > Pholidichthys > Pholidichthys leucotaenia. The sequence continues at coordinate 134,847,256 of CM035844.1, forward strand.
GACCTTTGAACTAGGTCAGAGTTCACCTTAACTTTACGTATAATAAACATATTTTCATTTTTTTTATTTTTAAGACATTGTCATTTTAAAATCTATATAAATGCAAGTGTGATTTTAAAAAATAGCGGCAGAAAAAATTACTTCTTAGATGCAGCTCACTTGCGAGTTGTGCTATTTTTAGAACAGGCCTGCGGGCAACTCATGTGGTCCCTGCGGGCGACATGGTGCCTGCGGGCACCGTGTCGGTGACCCCTGATGTAGATACTGTAGAAATATATATTCTCTGCATCAGCAATGTACTATACATGTATTCATGTAGTATTGCACTGGGAATTTTGACAATAAACCTTTGAAATTTTTGAAGATGTGTCTCTTGTTTTATATGTGAAGGTTACCACCAGGTGACATAAATTAAATACTAAAAGACTGGAAAAGCTGTCTAAGAACAATCCAGCAGTTTGAGAAATCACTTTTGGTTTGGTGTAAGTCTGTCAACAGAATTATGCACCATAAAGCAGTTTGTGTTAAAATGTTAAATCCCATTAAACCCTAACCCAGGGGTGTCCAATCATGTGCCATGGAGGGTCAAGACCCTGCAGGTTCTCTCTTCTACCCAGTCTCTTCAGCAGGTGTTCTCACTGATCAGCAGTCAGTGGAAGAAATTCAATGTTATCTGCTGTTGAAAACACTGTTTGGAGGTAAAGCCTGCAGGGTCTTGGCCCTCCATGGCACATGATTGGACACCCCTGCCCTAACCCATTATGATAAAGTGCAGATGTTAATATGGCCCAGAATTCCTCCATACACTGGTACTATCACTAAAGTGTGCAGTGTTTTCTGCAGTGGCACATTCAACAATACAGTCTTCAGTAAATAAAATAATTGTTTTGGTTACTTCTTCTTAAAAATGAGCCATTATTTTCAAAGTCGCTGATAAATAGTTTGTACTGTTGACTCTTTTCCCACCGGTGCCTTAACAGACAAAATAGAAAATCATGATGCAAACACAAGTCACTAAATTGTTTATTACAATCAGCAGTAAATTCCAGATTATTCAGAATGTGCAAAATTCAAACTGTAAAAAAAACAACAACTTGGAATGGGTCACACACGCCGGCCACGCTGCCTCACTGAGAAACAACTGGATGTGCCACTCACACTAGTCCCAGTTCAGCAGATCTTCAGCCTGTATCTCTGTAAATAGTGACGTAAGGTCCGGTTTGGGGTGGATCATTTTCCTCTTGCCTAGACGAAAGACAGAAATGGGTGGTGGTTAATTAATGCAAGTTTAAAACATATTTGGGAAATACACTTGTTGCTAAAAGTCAGTGGTGGAATGTGACAAAAAGTACTTTGTTGTTGTATTTAACCACAATTTTCATGTAGCTGCGCTTCAGTAGATTTTACAAGGGCTGGGTTACATTTAAAATCAATTGTTTTTACTGTGGCCTGAGTAATCAGAATGAATTAATACATTCACTTGAATGGAATCTAGTACAGTGGTGTAAAAAAGTATTTAGTCAGCCACCAATTGTGCAAGTTCTCCCACTTAAAAGATGAGAGAGGTCTCCAATTTTCATCATAGGTATACCTCAACTATGAGAGACAAAATGAGGAAAAAAGAAATCCAGAAAATCACATTGAAGGATTTTAATGAATTAATTTTTAATGAATTAATTGGTAAATTCCTCGGTAAAATAAGTATTTGGTCAATAACAAAAGTTCATCTCAATACTTTGTTATATACCCTTTGTTGGCAATGACAGAGGTCAAACATTTTCTGTAAGTCTTCACAAGGTTTTCACACACTGTTGCTGGTATTTTGGCCCATTCCTCCATGCAGAGCTCTTCTAGAGCAGTGATGTTTTGGGGCTGTCGCTGGGCAACACAGACTTTCAACTCCCTCTGAAGATTTTCTATGGGGTTGAGATCTGGAGACTGGCTAGGCCACTCCAGGACCTTGAAATGCTTCTTACGAAGCCACTCCTTTGTTGCCCGGGTGGTGTGTTTGGGATCATTGTCATGCTGAAAGACCCAGCCATGTTTCATCTTCAATGCCCTTGCTGATGGAAGGAGGTTTTCACTCAAAATCTCACGATACATGGCCCCATTCATTCTTTCCTTTACACGGATCAGTCGTCCTGGTCCCTTTGCAGAAAAACAGCCCCAAAGTATTTTTTTAAATTTTTTTTTTTTGTTACTTATTTGTACCCGTAGGTGGATTTGTTTTGCAGTCTGGTGACAAGCCACCAGCTGTGCAAGTTGTGCAAGTATGATGTTTCCACCCCCATGCTTCACAGTAGGTATGGTGTTCTTTCTCCTCCAAACACGACAAGTTGAGTTTTTACCAAAAAGTTCTATTTTGGTTTCATCTGACCATATGACATTCTCCCAATCCTCTTCTGGATCATCCAAATGCTCTCTAGCAAACTTCACATGGGCCTGGACATGTACTGGCTTAAGCAGGGGGACATGTCTGGCACTGCAGGATTTGAGTCCCTGGCGGCGTAGTGTATTTCTGATGTAGCCTTTGTTACTTTGGTCCCAGCTCTCTGCAGGTCATTCACTAGGTCCCCCCATGTGGTTCTGGGATTTTTGCTCACTGTTCTCGTGATCATTTTGACCCCACGGGGTGAGATCTTGCGTGGAGCCCCAGATCGAGGGAGATTATCAGTGGTCTTGTATGTCTTCCATTTTCTAATAATTGCTCCCACAGTTGATTTCTTCACACCAAGCTGCTTACCTATTGCAGATTCAGTCTTCCCAGCCTGGTGCAGGTCTACAATTTTGTTTCTGGTGTCCTTTGACAGCTCTTTGGTCTTGGCCATAGTGGAGTTTGGAGTCTGACTGTTTGAGGTTGTGGACAGGTGTCTTTTATACTGATAACGAGTTCAAACAGGTGCCATTAATACAGGTAACGAGTGGAGGACAGAGGAGCCTCTTAAAGAAGAAGTTACAGGTCTGTGAGAGCCAGAAATCTTGGTTGTTTGTAGGTGACCAAATACTTATTTTACCGAGGAATTTACCAATTAATTCATTAAAAATCCTTCAATGTGATTTTCTGGATTTTTTTTTTCTCATTTTGTCTCTCATAGTTGAGGTATACCTATGATGAAAATTGGAGACCTCTCATCTTTTAAGTGGGAGAACTTGCACAATTGGTGGTTGACTAAATACTTTTTTGCCCCACTGTACTTTAACTGAGGGTGTGCATCACCGAGTATGCACGCGCTCAATCAAAATATGGAGTTTTAAATCAATAAAAGTTTAGCCACCGCTCTGTCACCGCTGTGTCTCTTCTTGCCCTGGCTTCAAGTGTGGGCAGTTTTTTTTTTTTTTTTTTTTTAACTTATATTTTATGAAAATTTTTGACAACAGAGTCATTACAGATATAATTACCATATGTAGTCAAAATTATTTACAACACAAATTCCACATCAATATAAGAGAAACAGCATCTGCCAAAAAAAAAAAACCCAAGCGCTTAATAGCCACCTTGAGCAACTACAATAAAGAGACTTCTACTGGATGCCATCTTGATTTAAAAGTAGGTAATTGGAGTCTCAGTGCATAAGTAATCTTCTCCGTGTGATAAAGTTCTTGTACTTTTTTTTTTTAGAACTTATATTTTATTAACCACTTGCACTCCGGGCAATTTTCCTAAAAATGCCAAAAAATAACGTGCCCAAAGTAAATCGAAAGCTGTTATTCAACCCTTTGCAGCATCTTCATGGGGTTGGTCTCATTTAAAAGAAAACACTTTGAATTTTTTGGCAAAAAAAACATAATCTCTCTACGTGCTCCGGCCACTGAGTTACAGTCATCTAAACATACTGAACTTGAAGAAAAAAAAATTGGACACAGTGTTTTTTTGGATACAAATGCTTGTAAATAACACACAGCTGTCCGATCCGGCTGGAAAATGCAACAGAAATGTAGAACCAAGTGTTATCCAGCTGAGATCCAAATTTGGTAACAATACCACAAAAAATGAATATTTTACACAGCTTTGTTCTCAGGCTGTTCCCAGGCGTTTTGGAACTGTGCCAAATTGTGCCAAATGGCACAGTTTGGAAAAACGTCTGTAACTTTTGAATAATTCAATGTAGAATCTTCATTTTAGGCTCTAATGAAAGGTCACACTCAGGGCTGTGTCTGTGTGTGTGTGTGTGGGCGGGGGGTCGTTCCCCCCCCCCCCGCTACCAAGGACCAAATTCGGCCCTCTACATGACGGATTACACTCCTTGCATGCTTTCACAGCGGCTCCACCTCCCCCCCCCCCGCTACTGTGTGTGTGTGTGTGTGGGGGGGGAACCGTGAACGGACCGTGAACGCCCCCCCCCCCCTCGCTACAGAAGAGGGCCATCGCTACGTGATGGAATAGACTGATATGCTTTATGCATGATGGAATAGACTGATATGCACGTTCGGACCGTGGCCCCCCCCCCCCCGCTCCTCTTCTGCAGCGGGGGGGGGGGGGGCCTTCACGGTCCGAACACGGCAAATGAACCGTTTATCGTGGCGCACGTACTTCGTGCGCAGTACAGTTGTAATTTACCGATCGGTCAAAAGTCATTTTTGGATTACAGTTTTCAGGGATAAATAATAATTTAGCTTATAACACCTTACCTCTTCAAAGCAGCAGAGTCGCGGCGAACATCTCTTCCCCCATTGTCAGACGAACGCGACGCTACTCCGCTCGTGGATCCCGATCAACATAATTCCATTATTGCCGTTTTGGCGAATGATTTACGACTTTTGTCGTCGGCCTCCGTCTATTCTGCTGGAATGAGTGCAGGTCCCACTTGTGGGTGTTCTCCATGCTGCTGGGTGAGCCTGGGTCTGTAGTAGATTCGTACAGCGTCCTTTGTTTTCATCTGTTGCAACAGTAAATCTCTCTTCACCCAGCCAGAATTTCTGTGCTTCAATTGGCTCCTGCGTTCACAGTAGGCGGGTCCTCCTTCCTAGATTTTCATTCATTGGTTCTTCAAGGTTTCAGAAACCCAATTCAAGGCTCTTGTTAGTCGAATGAGAGGTCAATCAGATGAACTAATCTGTTCGCGGCTGTCTCTGCAGTTTTTTTTTGAGTGGCACTTGGACGCTACTACATCACCATCACCACCATCATGAATTCTGGGAAGATGTTATCGTATCCTGCTGCCTTTCCACATTTCAGGCCCTGTAGGACTTTCTCCAGTTCAGCAGCCTCGAAGGGTTCAGGGTTCGTTTCCTCTACAGGCATTTTTTGGTGTTTTTTTAGCTCAGTTGTAACTGCTCTTCTGGTGTCTTTGTCTTGGGGTGCTTTGGCGATAGTCAGTAGGTGGAATGCAACTTGGTTGGGTGTGACGGATGCTCGGCTTTGGCTAGGGGGCTTCTGTGCAGCTCCTAGGCGACGGATGAGGCTCCAACATTTCCTGCTAGAGTGGGTAAAGCTCCGGTCAGCAACTGTCTCCTCCCATTTCTTTCGCCGGGCTGTATTTAGCGATTCAATGAGATGGTCTGCTATCTCTGGGTCCCCTGATGTTTGATAGGATTGTAGGAGGGCAGCACTTTCTCCGTCCAAACATGGGACATAGAGGGGTCGGTAGCCTTGTGGGATTGCAGTATGGGCAGCCTTGAAGATTGCGCTGCAGAAGCGGTTGTATGCTTCATCTACAGTGATGGTGTGGAGTGGGATGGTAACAATGCTCCGGTCCAGAGTTTCACTGAATTTCTTCCAGTTGGCTTTGCGGAAGTTCCAGCGCATCTTCCTTGGGCTGTATATGACTGGAAGTTGTAGGCCAATGTGTACAAGCAGGGGCCGGTGTTGGCTGTGTGGAAAATCATCAAGAATGAGGATCTGTGTAGGATATGGCTCCCCATTCAAAGAGCTGACCCAACACAGGTCAGGAGAATAGTCCTTCTTCCACCTAGCAGAGTGGAAGGTTCCTCTTTGTTTGGGGTCGTATATCAAAGCGAGGTCATTTCTGGATGCCCAGTCTGAAAGTGCCTCCCCATCACTGTCCACTGCTGGGTACCCCCAGTCAGGGTGATGGCTGTTAAAGTCCCCCACATAGATGGCAGGGTGGGGTAGGGTGGGTAAGACCTGCAGATCCCAGTTGGCATTAGGGGGCTTGTACACATTGACAATATGGAAGCTACCAATGATTATGGTGTCTGAGAAATGTGTTGTTATCAGGTGATTTGCTTCAACTATGTCAGAACGCACATAGGTGGCACGTCCATGTTTAGCATGTAGAACATAGCACAGGAGGTCAAAGCCTTTGATGGTGAAGCGGCCAGCTTCCTCTGTGCCAATATGAGTCTCTTGGAGGCAGATTACATCAATCGAATGTTGGAAGGCGAGGACTTCGATAAGGCTTCGCTTGGCTGCAGATAGGCCTTCAACGTTTAGTTGTAATATGCGAAGGGCAGATCCTACCACAAAGTGCTCTTGGGGCTGTTTGCTTTCGGCTTTAGGACTGTGACTAGGATTCTTCTTTGACTTGGCACAGAGGCGTCGTCTCTTTGAATTTAGTCTGCTGGTAGGATCATTAGCTTCCCCAGGCAAGCCCGGGTACTGGCGGAGGGCGCGACGAGAACGCTGATCCATTGCCCCCCAAAAACCCTGCTGACCAACCGAAGGTTCAGAGTCCACCTCAGTCAGAACACAAGTGCATGGAGAATGCAGAAAAACGGACTCCCACAAGGCTCAGTTCTAGCTCCAACTCTGTTCAACCTCTACATAAACGACCTGCCTACTACAAAATCCCGCAAATTCATCTATGCAGACGACATCTGTTTGGCATTCCAAGCACCAGACTTTGAACCACTGGAACGGGTGCTCACGGAAGATCTTGCTAAACTGGACCAGTTCTGCAAAATCTGGCGCCTAAAACCAAGCCCAGCAAAAACCGTCTCCAGTGTATTTCATCTCCACAATGCAAAAGCTGCCAGAGAACTAAACATCCACCTGAGCGGACTCAAGCTTAAGCATGCCCCAAATCCAACTTATCTTGGAGTGACCCTTGATAGGACCTTATCCTTCAAGGAACATCTAAAGGGGACGGCTGCTAAGGTGAAAGTACGAAACAACCTGCTCTGCAAGCTCGCTGGTGCAAAATGGGGGGCGGCAGTCTCCACCCTGCGCACCTCAGCACTGACCCTTTCATACTCTGTAGCAGAATATTGTGCCCCTGTCTGGTCCAGGTCATCTTACACACACCATGTAGACACCCAGCTCAACTCAACCATGAGAACTATAACTGGAACAATCCGCTCAACACCACTCCCCTGGCTCTCTGTACTGTCAAACATAGCCCCTCCACACATCCGGCGAGCAGCATTAACTCAAAGGATGCTCCAAAAAGTTAAAGATTTTCCTCACTTACCAATCCATGCAGATATCTACACCCCACCCACTGCCCGACTTTCATCCAGACGGCCGATTTGGAAAAACCCTCCCCCAGCTGACTTTACCATCCAGACAGCTTGGCAAGAGGAATGGGAAACCAAGGAGGTCCCAAACAAACAGCTGGTGATAAACCCCAACCAACAGGTCCCGGGCACCAACCTCCCAAGGAGACAGTGGTCTACACTCAATCGCTTCAGGACTGGACATGGCCCCTGCTTGGCCAGCCTTCACAGATGGGGCAGTAGCCCTAGCCCACTGTGCGCATGTGGAGAGGAGCAAACTATGGAACACATCATAGAGGCTTGCCCGCTCCAAAGACTGGAAGGAGGATTACACACCCTCCATACAGCAAACCAGGAGGCAACTGCTTGGCTTAAGGACTTTGCATTCGCTAAATAAATAAATAAAACCACCATCATGCGTCATGCGCACGAGGGCGCACGAGCGCGCTCTCGTGCGCCCTCGTGCGTCATAGGACGCAGAGACTTGCCCGCCCGCGGAACAACGGAGCGCAAGTGGTTAAGATTTTTGACAACAGAGTCATTACAGATATAATTACCATATGTAGTCAAGATTATTTAATACACAAATTCCACATCAATATAAGAGAAACAGCATCTGCAAAAAAAAAAATAAATAAATAAAACCAAGCGCATAATAGCCACCTTGAGCAACTACAATAAAGATACTTCTGCTGGATGCCATCTTGATTTAAAAGTAGGTAATTGGAGTCTCAGTGCGTAAGTAATCATCTCCATGTGATAAAGTTCTTGTACTTTTTGAAGCCATGCACTGAGGGAGGGTGGATCTGTTTTCATCCAAGAAGCAGTGACACATTTCAAGGCTGCTACAAAAAGTATATTTAGGAGGTATGTTGGTGCTCTTCCATGCACTTCCGGAGGGGTGATGCCAAGAACTGCTACTGTCAAGTCCTTTGGTATTGTAACTTGAAACATATGATTTATTGCCTTGTACACCTCTTCCCAAAATGTTTGTATTTTAGGGCACGACCAGAAAATGTGTGTGTGATTAGGCACGTCTGTACCACAATTTCTCCAACACAGGCTTGGGACATTTGGTGTCATCTTAGCCACAATATCTGGTGTTCTGAAATATCTACTGAATATCTTCCATTTAAATTCCCTCCATGTATTTGAATTTGTGGTCTTATGCGCCACTGTACATACCTCTTCCCACATTTGATCAGAAAAAATTTGACCCGCCTCTGCCTCCCATCTTTGTTTTGCCAGAATAGGTTTATTTTGAGCCATTAAACCAAATATTTTGTATAACTTTGAAATCACTTTTTTATCCTCTGTGTTTTTGAGTTTGAATTAAAAATGTTCAATAAGTGATGGGTCTAGCACTTTATCCCACTCTTTATGAGAAACCAAAAAAGATCGTATTTGCAGATATCTGAAAAAGTCATTTTTTTGGAGTTGGAAGTGTCTTCTCAAATATTCAAAAGATACAAATCCATCCTTATCGATTAACTGATGTATGTAAATAAGCCCATGATCAGCCCACTTGAGAAAGCTCGTATCCAGTCTGCTTGGTATAAAGGATTTTAGATGCCCAATACTAGACAAGGCAGATAGACTAGTTGGTAACTTAAAGGCAATTCCAACTCTCTTCCAGATATCAAGTGTAGTTTTAGTCCACCTTGATAAGCCCACAACTGGAATATTAGCAAATGGCAAAGCTTGTAGTGGTTTGGGGCTCAAGTTTTGTTCAGTGTCCACCCATCTCGTATGAATGTCATTCTGCATCCATGAAATCAATGGTTTTAATTGTGAAGCCCAAAAATAATATTTCAAGTTTGGCAGGTTAAGCCCCCCTTCTTCCTTAAGTCTTTGAAGTGTTTTATATTTTATCCGAGGGCACTTACCCTGCCAAATAAATTTTGAGAATGTTTTGTCCAATTCTTCAAATGTTGACTTAGGTATTAGTATTGGTAACATTTGAAACAGATATAAAAGCCTAGGCAGAACATTCATACGAATGGATTCTATGCGACCTAGGAGAGACAAAGGTAATGATGACCAACGGTTTAGGTCATTTTTTATAGTACTAATTATCCTACCATAATTTGCATCAAATATCTTGTCTAATGAGAGGGGAACATAGATGCCCAAATACTTTATACCTTCTTTAGGCCAACGAAAGCCACTTTGTTGTTTAAACTCTGGTGAGATATTGTCCAAAACGTCCATTGCCTCAGTTTTATCAACATTAATTTTATATCCTGAGAAATATCCATATGTTGATATTATTTTCATTAAACATGGAATTGTGCAGGATGGCTCTGTCAGATACAGTAGGACGTCATCCGTGTACAGTGATATTTTATGTACTTCTTTGCCAATCAACACCCCTTTAATATTATTGTCATCTCTAATGAGTTGAGCCAATGGCTCTATACTTAAAGCAAAGCGCAAGGGTGACAGAGGACATCCTTGTCTGCAACCACGCTCCAAGTTGAACCTTGTAGATCGAAACCCATTAACTCTCACGGCTGCTTGAGGTGAAGAGTAGATGGTTTCAATCCAGTCGATAAATTTAGGGCCAAAATTAAATCTTTTTAATGTTTGAATGAGATATTTCCATGACACTCTATCAAAAGCCTTTTGGGCATCCAGTGATAATACAACTGTTTTGGTTTTGCTTCGTTTTTGGTATGATAGGATATTAAACAAACGACGTAAATTATTTGCATAATGTCTCCCGACAATAAACCCAGTCTGGTCTGGATGAATAATGTTAGTTATTATGTCATTTAGTCGCCGTGCTAATACACCCGTCAAAATACGAACATCTCCATTTAGCATAGACAATGGCCTATAAGAGCTGCAATCAGTGGGATCTTTACCTTCCTTCTGTAATACCACTATAGTAGCTTCTGCCCATGACACAGCCATTGTTTTTGTTTCTAATGAGTAGTGATAAGCATTTAAGAGGGGTGGAATAAGTTCTTCATGGAAACATTTATAAAATTCATTGATAAATCCGTCTGGACCAGGACATTTATTATTTTTGAGAGATAAAATACATTGTTTTATTTCCGAATCTTGGATTGGTTCATCCAGATTTGCAGCAATTTCACCAGATAACTGAGATATATTAATATCCTGTAAGAATTGAGCAATATTGGACTCATCAGGGCATGTATCAGTATCTTGGTAGAGGGATTTATAAAATTCTGCGAATGTTTCAGCTATTTCCTTAGGTTTTACTATATATTTGTGTCCAGATTTTATTTTATGTACAATATTAGAAGATTGTTGTTTACGTAATATGAAAGCCAGAAGCCTGCTCGCTCTATTTCCATGTTCATAATGCTGATGCTTGGCAAAGCGTAAAGTTCCCTCAGTCTTTTCTGTTAGTAACTTTTGTAGCTCTGTACGGGCTGCTTTGAGTTCAGTTAAGAGATTAGACGCCATCCCTCGTTTATGCTTATGTTCGAGCTCACTAATTTTATGCTCCAGTTCTGTTTGTTTAGCCATTTTTTGCCTCCTTTTTGCTGTAGCATAAGAAATTATACAACCTCTTAAATAGGCTTTTGCACAGTCCCAAAGTACAAGAGGAGACATTCCAGGTGTATCATTTATATCAAGATAGTTCTTGAGCTCTGTTTTAATGAGAGTAATAAAATCTTTATCATTAAGAAGAGAGGCGTTCAATCTCCATTGTTTATACGATGGTGTCAATCCCATGTCCCACTGAAGAACCACTGGGGCATGATCAGAAATTGTAATGGGCATGATAGTTATGTCTTCAACTCTATGGAGTTCAGCTTTAGAAGTGAAAAAGTAATCGATCCTTGAATAGGATGCATGTCTGTTAGAGTAAAATGTAAAATTTCTTTCTTTTGGAAATTTTGATCGCCATACATCAACTATTCCTGCTTCAGCAGTCAAATATTTAAGCATCTTGCCCATCTTGGATATGGATGCTTTAGGTGGAGGTTGTCTGTCTTGTTGTGACATTACACAATTAAAGTCTCCCCCCATAAGTAGAAGACCAACACTATACTCCGTGATTCTATTAAATAGTAATTTGATAAAGCCCGGTTGGTCCTCATTTGGGGCATACACATTAATTAGGGAGACAGGTGTGCCATCAAGCAGCCCATTTACCAGAATAAATCTACCTTCTCCATCTGCATGTACAAATGTATCAACAAAATTAACTTGTCTATGTATTAATATTGCTACCCCTCTTCTTTTACCTGAGCGGTGAGATGAGAAATACACCTTATCTGCCCAGGATTTCTTTAATTTCAAGTGCTCATCATCGGACAAATGGGTTTCTTGTAATAGTGCTACTTGACACTTCAAACGTTTAAGCTGTAATAATATTTTCTTCTTTTTGATGGGGCTATTTAGACCCTTCACATTATAACTTATAATTGTCAATGGACTCATAACTTAATTGCTTTGGTGCACATAGTTACAGTATAGGGCATCATAAAAGTTGTTTTGATGCAGAGGCGGGCCCGTAATCGAAAGTACAGCAGAAACAACATAGGGAATATTACTTCACAAAGGAATGTTACATCGAAGTGGAAAGACTTTATGACTGAGAGAATATGGTTCCAGTAAGTAGCAAATAATGACTCTGTTGCTCTTTTAAATGATATGTGATCCCCGGGGAACAGAGGGATCAGAACGCAAGAAACACAATAACAAAGTGTATATCGAACAAGCGAAATACTAAAGGATGGGATTAAGTCCCTAGCCACTGTGTGTTAGCAGCTAAATACACAACCTACAATGGTAGGCTGTGTCCACAACAAAAAAGAGGAGCAAAAATTAAATCGGCAAAACAAATTTACCAAAGGAGCTCAGGCCCCTGCAGACTAAGTTACGATAAGGAACAACATTAAGTGAGAATTTTCAAAATACTCAACACATTACACTATAACAATACAGGATAGAAGAAAAAAAAAAGAAAAATAATGTATTATTCTCGTCACCATAAATAACATGTTTTTAACAGGTTACGCACCCACTGCGATCATAACCTGCGGACTCACGCTGTATAATCCAAACATGGTACCTCAAGGATCATCAGCTTCGGACAGGATATTGTTCTTTATGAAGTCCATGGCCTTTGTAGGATCGTGAAAGTCCAGACTCTCATTCCCAAAAGTGATCCGGAATCTTGCGGGGTAAAAAAGACCAAAGCGCACATCACGTCGGCCTCGTAGCGCCTTCCGTGCATCTGAAAAGGCAGCCCGGGCTTTAGCAACACCTGTCGTGTAGTCAGGAAAGATGCTGATCCTGTTACCGTTATACATCAAAGGTGCCTTTTCCCTGGCTCTTCTCAAAATATCCACTGCATCTCCATCATAGTGCATCTTGGCGATTATCACTCGGGGTCTGTCTTCTCCCACTTTCCGTGGTGCTAGTGTACGATGGGATCGGTCAACTTTCACTTCCCGGTCCATGTGTAAGGCTTGTTTAATAATTTTAGCCACCTCGTTTGGATTGCAGGGGTTTTGCTCATCGACACCGACAATGCGGATATTTCCACGTCTCATTCTCCCCTCCAAATCCTCACGTTTGCTCCGCAGTGACTTCACTTCACTTTGGAGCTCTTTCACCGAGCTCTGAAGCCCAGTTATGTCATCTGACCAGGTAGACATGCCATCTTTCACGTCTTGAATGTTAGCTTCAATTGTGCCAAATCGTGTGCTAACGGAGGTAGCGTTGCAGGCTATTTCCGAACGTACAGCCTGGACTTCCGCTTTGAGAGAGGCAAAATCGTTAGCTAAAGCATTCTTAAATTCTTCCCATATAATTTGTGTGATGTCTTCTCTTAAAGATGCCAAAATCTGGGTTTTAAAGGTGACGGACAGTGCCTTTTTTTTATTGAACCAATCAACTGATTGTATGAAAATATTCCATTCTTCCCATTCCCCTGATTTAATATGTGTCACCATCCTCCATAAATGAAATTATTTGGTCATAGCCCATCTGTCACTCAGTGAAGCTGCAGTACCGCCATCTCCCGATAGGTGCGTGCAGCCTTCACGTCAATTCGGTATGAAAAAAAATTGCAGAACGAGAGCAAAGTGATTCGGACAGCGATTATTTTCTAGAGTTTGACGACCTCAATATAAATGATGAAATTGACAATGAAGACGTTTTGGGTGGTGTGTGGCCTGTCAGCCTTATTTGTTCGAGGCAGAGGGAGAGGAGAAAGACGCAACACAGATGGAGAACAGAACACTTTTACGATCGGCTGGAACATTTTTCTTGGTAAAAGATTCTTAGAAATATTTTTCTTTGGCGACATGCATGGTCACACACTTAATTTTCAAACTAAAACTACCCATTGGTCACTCGCTGCCTGATGACATGTTGTTAATCATCTTTTTTTTTTTTTTTTTTTTGTTACTTATTTGTACCCGTAGGTAGACTTGGTTTGCAGTCTGGTGACAAGCCACCGGCTGCTGGTCGCTGCGTGCGCGAGCGCCCTAAACCTACATGTTTTTTGTATGCGGGAGGAAACCGGAGAAATCCCGGAGTAAACCCGCGCAACACGGGGAGAACATGCAAACTCCACACAGCTCACTGTTGGTCGGGGGCTGGGATCGAACCCACGATCTCATGATCCCCGCGGTCCCCCGGCCGAGGGTAAAACTGTGCTGCCACAGTGCTAAACCATTGCGCCACCGTGCACCGCCATCTTGTCAATACTTTTAACAGCCGCTGATTAGCACCTGCTGGTCTGTGCGCAGCTGGAGCTGATGAGACAGTCTCCACCCTGCGCACCTCAGCACTGACCCTTTCATACTCTGTAGCAGAATATTGTGCCCCTGTCTGGTCCAGGTCATCTTACACACACCATGTAGACACCCAGCTCAACTCAACCATGAGAACTATAACTGGAACAATCCGCTCAACACCACTCCCCTGGCTCTCTGTACTGTCAAACATAGCCCCTCCACACATCCGGCGAGCAGCATTAACTCAAAGGATGCTCCAAAAAGTTAAAGATTTTCCTCACTTACCAATCCATGCAGATATCTACACCCCACCCACTGCCCGACTTTCATCCAGACGGCCGATTTGGAAAAACCCTCCCCCAGCTGACTTTACCATCCAGACAGCTTGGCAAGAGGAATGGGAAACCAAGGAGGTCCCAAACAAACAGCTGGTGATAAACCCCAACCAACAGGTCCCGGGCACCAACCTCCCAAGGAGACAGTGGTCTACACTCAATCGCTTCAGGACTGGACATGGCCCCTGCTTGGCCAGCCTTCACAGATGGGGCAGTAGCCCTAGCCCACTGTGCGCATGTGGAGAGGAGCAAACTATGGAACACATCATAGAGGCTTGCCCGCTCCAAAGACTGGAAGGAGGATTACACACCCTCCATACAGCAAACCAGGAGGCAACTGCTTGGCTTAAGGACTTTGCATTCGCTAAATAAATAAATAAGACCACCATCATGCGTCATGCGCACGAGGGCGCACGAGCGCGCTCTCGTGCGCCCTCGTGCGTCATAGGACGCAGAGACTTGCCCGCCCGCGGAACAACGGAGCGCAAGTGGTTAAGATTTTTGACAACAGAGTCATTACAGATATAATTACCATATGTAGTCAAGATTATTTAATACACAAATTCCACATCAATATAAGAGAAACAGCATCTGCAAAAAAAAAAATAAATAAATAAAACCAAGCGCATAATAGCCACCTTGAGCAACTACAATAAAGATACTTCTGCTGGATGCCATCTTGATTTAAAAGTAGGTAATTGGAGTCTCAGTGCGTAAGTAATCATCTCCATGTGATAAAGTTCTTGTACTTTTTGAAGCCATGCACTGAGGGAGGGTGGATCTGTTTTCATCCAAGAAGCAGTGACACATTTCAAGGCTGCTACAAAAAGTATATTTAGGAGGTATGTTGGTGCTCTTCCATGCACTTCCGGAGGGGTGATGCCAAGAACTGCTACTGTCAAGTCCTTTGGTATTGTAACTTGAAACATATGATTTATTGCCTTGTACACCTCTTCCCAAAATGTTTGTATTTTAGGGCACGACCAGAAAATGTGTGTGTGATTAGGCACTTCTGTACCACAATTTCTCCAACACAGGCTTGGGACATTTGGTGTCATCTTAGCCACAATATCTGGTGTTCTGAAATATCTACTGAATATCTTCCATTTAAATTCCCTCCATGTATTTGAATTTGTGGTCTTATGCGCCACTGTACATACCTCTTCCCACATTTGATCAGAAAAAATTTGACCCGCCTCTGCCTCCCATCTTTGTTTTGCCAGAATAGGTTTATTTTGAGCCATTAAACCAAATATTTTGTATAACTTTGAAATCACTTTTTTATCCTCTTTGTGTTTTTGAGTTTGAATTAAAAATGTTCAATAAGTGATGGGTCTAGCACTTTATCCCACTCTTTATGAGAAACCAAAAAAGATCGTATTTGCAGATATCTGAAAAAGTCATTTTTTTGGAGTTGGAAGTGTCTTCTCAAATATTCAAAAGATACAAATCCATCCTTATCGATTAACTGATGTATGTAAATAAGCCCATGATCAGCCCACTTGAGAAAGCTCGTATCCAGTCTGCTTGGTATAAAGGATTTTAGATGCCCAATACTAGACAAGGCAGATAGACTAGTTGGTAACTTAAAGGCAATTCCAACTCTCTTCCAGATATCAAGTGTAGTTTTAGTCCACCTTGATAAGCCCACAACTGGAATATTAGCAAATGGCAAAGCTTGTAGTGGTTTGGGGCTCAAGTTTTGTTCAGTGTCCACCCATCTCGTATGAATGTCATTCTGCATCCATGAAATCAATGGTTTTAATTGTGAAGCCCAAAAATAATATTTCAAGTTTGGCAGGTTAAGCCCCCCTTCTTCCTTAAGTCTTTGAAGTGTTTTATATTTTATCCGAGGGCACTTACCCTGCCAAATAAATTTTGAGAATGTTTTGTCCAATTCTTCAAATGTTGACTTAGGTATTAGTATTGGTAACATTTGAAACAGATATAAAAGCCTAGGCAGAACATTCATACGAATGGATTCTATGCGACCTAGGAGAGACAAAGGTAATGATGACCAACGGTTTAGGTCATTTTTTATAGTACTAATTATCCTACCATAATTTGCATCAAATATCTTGTCTAATGAGAGGGGAACATAGATGCCCAAATACTTTATACCTTCTTTAGGCCAACGAAAGCCACTTTGTTGTTTAAACTCTGGTGAGATATTGTCCAAAACGTCCATTGCCTCAGTTTTATCAACATTAATTTTATATCCTGAGAAATATCCATATGTTGATATTATTTTCATTAAACATGGAATTGTGCAGGATGGCTCTGTCAGATACAGTAGGACGTCATCCGTGTACAGTGATATTTTATGTACTTCTTTGCCAATCAACACCCCTTTAATATTATTGTCATCTCTAATGAGTTGAGCCAATGGCTCTATACTTAAAGCAAAGCGCAAGGGTGACAGAGGACATCCTTGTCTGCAACCACGCTCCAAGTTGAACCTTGTAGATCGAAACCCATTAACTCTCACGGCTGCTTGAGGTGAAGAGTAGATGGTTTCAATCCAGTCGATAAATTTAGGGCCAAAATTAAATCTTTTTAATGTTTGAATGAGATATTTCCATGACACTCTATCAAAAGCCTTTTGGGCATCCAGTGATAATACAACTGTTTTGGTTTTGCTTCGTTTTTGGTATGATAGGATATTAAACAAACGACGTAAATTATTTGCATAATGTCTCCCGACAATAAACCCAGTCTGGTCTGGATGAATAATGTTAGTTATTATGTCATTTAGTCGCCGTGCTAATACACCCGTCAAAATACGAACATCTCCATTTAGCATAGACAATGGCCTATAAGAGCTGCAATCAGTGGGATCTTTACCTTCCTTCTGTAATACCACTATAGTAGCTTCTGCCCATGACACAGCCATTGTTTTTGTTTCTAATGAGTAGTGATAAGCATTTAAGAGGGGTGGAATAAGTTCTTCATGGAAACATTTATAAAATTCATTGATAAATCCGTCTGGACCAGGACATTTATTATTTTTGAGAGATAAAATACATTGTTTTATTTCCGAATCTTGGATTGGTTCATCCAGATTTGCAGCAATTTCACCAGATAACTGAGATATATTAATATCCTGTAAGAATTGAGCAATATTGGACTCATCAGGGCATGTATCAGTATCTTGGTAGAGGGATTTATAAAATTCTGCGAATGTTTCAGCTATTTCCTTAGGTTTTACTATATATTTGTGTCCAGATTTTATTTTATGTACAATATTAGAAGATTGTTGTTTACGTAATATGAAAGCCAGAAGCCTGCTCGCTCTATTTCCATGTTCATAATGCTGATGCTTGGCAAAGCGTAAAGTTCCCTCAGTCTTTTCTGTTAGTAACTTTTGTAGCTCTGTACGGGCTGCTTTGAGTTCAGTTAAGAGATTAGACGCCATCCCTCGTTTATGCTTATGTTCGAGCTCACTAATTTTATGCTCCAGTTCTGTTTGTTTAGCCATTTTTTGCCTCCTTTTTGCTGTAGCATAAGAAATTATACAACCTCTTAAATAGGCTTTTGCACAGTCCCAAAGTACAAGAGGAGACATTCCAGGTGTATCATTTATATCAAGATAGTTCTTGAGCTCTGTTTTAATGAGAGTAATAAAATCTTTATCATTAAGAAGAGAGGCGTTCAATCTCCATTGTTTATACGATGGTGTCAATCCCATGTCCCACTGAAGAACCACTGGGGCATGATCAGAAATTGTAATGGGCATGATAGTTATGTCTTCAACTCTATGGAGTTCAGCTTTAGAAGTGAAAAAGTAATCGATCCTTGAATAGGATGCATGTCTGTTAGAGTAAAATGTAAAATTTCTTTCTTTTGGAAATTTTGATCGCCATACATCAACTATTCCTGCTTCAGCAGTCAAATATTTAAGCATCTTGCCCATCTTGGATATGGATGCTTTAGGTGGAGGTTGTCTGTCTTGTTGTGACATTACACAATTAAAGTCTCCCCCCATAAGTAGAAGACCAACACTATACTCCGTGATTCTATTAAATAGTAATTTGATAAAGCCCGGTTGGTCCTCATTTGGGGCATACACATTAATTAGGGAGACAGGTGTGCCATCAAGCAGCCCATTTACCAGAATAAATCTACCTTCTCCATCTGCATGTACAAATGTATCAACAAAATTAACTTGTCTATGTATTAATATTGCTACCCCTCTTCTTTTACCTGAGCGGTGAGATGAGAAATACACCTTATCTGCCCAGGATTTCTTTAATTTCAAGTGCTCATCATCGGACAAATGGGTTTCTTGTAATAGTGCTACTTGACACTTCAAACGTTTAAGCTGTAATAATATTTTCTTCTTTTTGATGGGGCTATTTAGACCCTTCACATTATAACTTATAATTGTCAATGGACTCATAACTTAATTGCTTTGGTGCACATAGTTACAGTATAGGGCATCATAAAAGTTGTTTTGATGCAGAGGCGGGCCCGTAATCGAAAGTACAGCAGAAACAACATAGGGAATATTACTTCACAAAGGAATGTTACATCGAAGTGGAAAGACTTTATGACTGAGAGAATATGGTTCCAGTAAGTAGCAAATAATGACTCTGTTGCTCTTTTAAATGATATGTGATCCCCGGGGAACAGAGGGATCAGAACGCAAGAAACACAATAACAAAGTGTATATCGAACAAGCGAAATACTAAAGGATGGGATTAAGTCCCTAGCCACTGTGTGTTAGCAGCTAAATACACAACCTACAATGGTAGGCTGTGTCCACAACAAAAAAGAGGAGCAAAAATTAAATCGGCAAAACAAATTTACCAAAGGAGCTCAGGCCCCTGCAGACTAAGTTACGATAAGGAACAACATTAAGTGAGAATTTTCAAAATACTCAACACATTACACTATAACAATACAGGATAGAAGAAAAAAAAAAGAAAAATAATGTATTATTCTCGTCACCATAAATAACATGTTTTTAACAGGTTACGCACCCACTGCGATCATAACCTGCGGACTCACGCTGTATAATCCAAACATGGTACCTCAAGGATCATCAGCTTCGGACAGGATATTGTTCTTTATGAAGTCCATGGCCTTTGTAGGATCGTGAAAGTCCAGACTCTCATTCCCAAAAGTGATCCGGAATCTTGCGGGGTAAAAAAGACCAAAGCGCACATCACGTCGGCCTCGTAGCGCCTTCCGTGCATCTGAAAAGGCAGCCCGGGCTTTAGCAACACCTGTCGTGTAGTCAGGAAAGATGCTGATCCTGTTACCGTTATACATCAAAGGTGCCTTTTCCCTGGCTCTTCTCAAAATATCCACTGCATCTCCATCATAGTGCATCTTGGCGATTATCACTCGGGGTCTGTCTTCTCCCACTTTCCGTGGTGCTAGTGTACGATGGGATCGGTCAACTTTCACTTCCCGGTCCATGTGTAAGGCTTGTTTAATAATTTTAGCCACCTCGTTTGGATTGCAGGGGTTTTGCTCATCGACACCGACAATGCGGATATTTCCACGTCTCATTCTCCCCTCCAAATCCTCACGTTTGCTCCGCAGTGACTTCACTTCACTTTGGAGCTCTTTCACCGAGCTCTGAAGCCCAGTTATGTCATCTGACCAGGTAGACATGCCATCTTTCACGTCTTGAATGTTAGCTTCAATTGTGCCAAATCGTGTGCTAACGGAGGTAGCGTTGCAGGCTATTTCCGAACGTACAGCCTGGACTTCCGCTTTGAGAGAGGCAAAATCGTTAGCTAAAGCATTCTTAAATTCTTCCCATATAATTTGTGTGATGTCTTCTCTTAAAGATGCCAAAATCTGGGTTTTAAAGGTGACGGACAGTGCCTTTTTTTTATTGAACCAATCAACTGATTGTATGAAAATATTCCATTCTTCCCATTCCCCTGATTTAATATGTGTCACCATCCTCCATAAATGAAATTATTTGGTCATAGCCCATCTGTCACTCAGTGAAGCTGCAGTACCGCCATCTCCCGATAGGTGCGTGCAGCCTTCACGTCAATTCGGTATGAAAAAAAATTGCAGAACGAGAGCAAAGTGATTCGGACAGCGATTATTTTCTAGAGTTTGACGACCTCAATATAAATGATGAAATTGACAATGAAGACGTTTTGGGTGGTGTGTGGCCTGTCAGCCTTATTTGTTCGAGGCAGAGGGAGAGGAGAAAGACGCAACACAGATGGAGAACAGAACACTTTTACGATCGGCTGGAACATTTTTCTTGGTAAAAGATTCTTAGAAATATTTTTCTTTGGCGACATGCATGGTCACACACTTAATTTTCAAACTAAAACTACCCATTGGTCACTCGCTGCCTGATGACATGTTGTTAATCATCTTTTTTTTTTTTTTTTTTTGTTACTTATTTGTACCCGTAGGTAGACTTGGTTTGCAGTCTGGTGACAAGCCACCGGCTGCTGGTCGCTGCGTGCGCGAGCGCCCTAAACCTACATGTTTTTTGTATGCGGGAGGAAACCGGAGAAATCCCGGAGTAAACCCGCGCAACACGGGGAGAACATGCAAACTCCACACAGCTCACTGTTGGTCGGGGGCTGGGATCGAACCCACGATCTCATGATCCCCGCGGTCCCCCGGCCGAGGGTAAAACTGTGCTGCCACAGTGCTAAACCACTGCGCCACCGTGCACCGCCATCTTGTCAATACTTTTAACAGCCGCTGATTAGCACCTGCTGGTCTGTGCGCAGCTGGAGCTGATGAGACAGATGACGGCCCAGCGGCCGTCATCGTCCACACGAGTGAGTTTATAAACAATATTTATTCATTTGATTTAATTTCCCAGATGAATTATGAAGAAATCATTCAATACATTCAATAATCAATGCAAACGGAATAATCAATGCCAACCCCATATTTTTCAGGCGATACAGATTCATAGTGTTGGGGATTTTTTGGGAGAAGAAGTGAGGGTTATGTTGCCTGCCTGTGCGGTGAGCCTCATCAGAGAAACATTCCCATCTCATCACTACAAGGGATTTTGCCTACCAAGATTAGATTTATGAACAATGTTATTTAAATAAAGTTTTGTAAAATCATATATTGAGTTTCTTAATGTTCATGTCAATGTTATAATTCTCATAGTTCAGCATTCATCAAAGTCGCATGTCATATACATTTCAATAATTTTTCTACCATTTTATGGTATAAATTTGGATTTACATAAAAGTCCTGTTCATCAGCTTCCTCTGCTTGGTCAGAAACATCAACATTGAGTGACAGTTGATAAAATCTGCAAAAAAAGTAGATCATAATTTTATCCAAGAGGTCTCAAATTGGATTACATACATAGAAATATAAATTGATCAAACAGGCACAACCACCTCCCTATACAGCACTGAATATTTCATATTTGATGAGTATGAACACCCTAATATGCTAATATTTGATAAGTTGGTAAGGCAATGCAAACCATGGCTTGGAATTCATTTAAGATGTTTAGTAAACATTTGCAGTGAATATTAAAAATAAAAAAAATTACCCTGTTTACTTCTCGTGTTCTGACAGTTGATCGCCACTAGCACTGACCCCGTTCTCAGAGTCACACTTGGAAATCGAGGCATATATAGTTGGAATAGCCGTTTTCTTTATCAGAAATCTTTTTGCAAATTTCATTTCAAATTGACATAATGTCTGGCCCAGGAAACACGCACGCAGGCTCAGGATAGATTTAACAGCTTTATTCAACAAGCAGGTGTGTGTGAAAGGATTTATGGGGATGTGCTGACGAGGGGCAGGTGTGCGCGCAGCTGAATCCGCTGAGGAGCGGCGAGTCGTGACACAAATTGCATCTTATTCTCGAAATCGCTGTCAACGAAATCTCTACTGCACATTTTTGGTGTTTTACCGACATAAGTCCATTTTTTTTTGCGTTTTCTGAACGAATTTCACCCATGCCGTTCTGATTTTCACAGGGACGGGACATTCAAAAACACTCACAGCATGCTCCTCTGGTATAACGTCGCACCCGTACACAACACAATGACAAACCATAATTAATTCGATTCCTGAAATCCTAATGTTAATAAATAATCTATTTCTAATCCACAAGTATTCCGAGAAATATCCGTAATCGCCGATTTTAAAACGTAAACTTCAAATAAAACAAAGCAATGTCCGCCGACTGTGTGCCAAACCGAGATGACGTCACACAGTCAGTGGCCATCTTAGCCGCTGTTCTTGGCAGGGTCAGAGAGCTCTCCACAACAGCGTACTTCAAGGGCGCATTGTCACCTTATGCGACATACGTTGACACCAAAACATGTGGGGTTCCAATTAGCTCGTCTCAGACAACAATTTGAGATATGATTTAGCGATTTTGAATTTTCGTCTGTCCGTCGCCTTTAAAGGCTTCGTCCGTGGTCAGCGTTGGCACTGCGCTCTGTGGTTTGTCATTCTTTTCCAGCTCGGCTTGCAGCCTCGTGTTAGGCCTATTGGGTTTGTTGGTAGCGTCAAATTTAAACTTCTGAAGTTTATCCATCATGACGATAAAAGTGGGCAGGAGAGTCCGATAATAATAGGTGACAAGTTTGTATTGAGCTTTACCAAAGAAATTTCGTTTTTAAAAGTAAAATGTCCAAAAGTCTGCGGGAGCACTGAGGAACACGTCTTTACTCCAGCATGGCTTGCAAGATACCGTGTGGGCAGTGTTTTGTGCTTGTATTACTAAAATATAAAAGGACGCGATACAATGTGTCTCAAATATTTGTAATGTGTCCTGCTATTATAATACTGCATTAGTTTATTGACGATCAACTATAAACTACACACATACCTGCCAACTACTCCGGTTTTGCTGTAATGGTTCCGGTTTTCAAGACCCCATTCCGGGTTACGGCTTTATTAATCAAAATTACGGTTTTTCACTAAAAATTAAGTCAAAAATTTTAAATCGTAAAAAAACCACGAAAGCAATTCCAAACACGAGATCGCTAGGAATCATATCTAAATTTGGAATATAGTAGTGTCAGTAGCGTTTCTTTTCGTGGTTCGCTGCTACGCTTTACCTGAAGCGTTTGCTAAGCTAACGCTATCGCTATTGAGGGTATTGAGGTTTCTATTCTTGCGCGAAATCCCGGAGAGGCGTGCGTACATGGCGAGATGTAAACACGATGTAAACTGCTGCAGACGTTCGCACGACTGCACTTCAACCCTGGCAAATGGACCGTGGATTCGACATCTAAAGGGAGAATACATTTTATATAATGCCTAAGATTCTGAAGAACATGTGCTGTGTAATTGCAAGCCTTGTCATGCTTGGTGTATCATATAAACGCATAAAATATCAGAGCGATTTTGCCGTCATTTACGCACGTGTGTTATACAGTGCTAGTATATCCTGCTGATATTTCTAGTCTTCTAGTTACCTCCGCAGATGAGGTTATGTGATCATCAGCGTTGGTTTGTCTGTTTGTCTGTTTGTTTGTTAGCAAGATAACTCAAAAAGTTATGGACGGATTTTCATGAAATTTTCAGATTGTCAGAAATGGGTTATCCTACAGATGATTAGATTTTGGTGGTGATCCGGATCACCGTCTGGATCCAGGAATTTTTTAAAGGATTCTTTTTTTTTTTTTTTTTTTTTAATTTAACATTGCGAGATAGGGCCATTTTCAACATTTTATTTATGATGTTAAACACTGTATGGGGGGAACTGTGGCGCTTGGCGGAGGTCTGCACTGTCCGAGTGCTTTTCTAGTATTCATAATACATCACATCTGGCCTATTCAAAGTTCTATGCAGTGTTAAGATAGTCTTTTGAATGCAAATTTAATGAATGAATGAATCTTTATTTCGGATAGATTAAAAGTAAAGATTAAAAAGAAACAGAATAATATAACAAAGGCGAAAAAATCCAACAAGGTCAAATTAAACAATAACTCCTCTGATTATACAGTTCAACATAAGTTATCTGAAATGGGTGATGGCTGAAGCCGCAGCTTATATTGCCCACCCATATTCCATCCAAGAATTCAAAAGAAAAACAAAACAAGAGCGATTACAATTCAGAACAAAGCTAAGACAAAATGTGACAAAAAAAAACTAAGTAACAACACAACACAGACTGGATATGACAATCCTTATGTGATTTTACATGTCATCTTGTATATATGTTTGGAGTATTTCTTCCTTTAGTTTTTGTTTAAATTGTCCAAGCGTTGTACATGATTTTAATTCAGGTCCAAAATCGTTCCATAATCTGACTCCTTGCACTGAAACACAGTGTTGCTTCGTGGTAGTTCTCAGTGAAGGTTTTTGAAATATACATGTTCCTCTGAAATGATATTGTTTCTCCCTTATTTGGAACAGCTTTTGGATATTTGCGGGCAGTGATAGATTCTTAGCTTTAAACATTATTACTGCAGTTTTAAAGTCAACCAGATCTTTCAACTTGAGAGCTTTTAATTTAAGAAAAAGTGGGTTTGTTGGTTCCCTGTAAGCAGCTTTGTTTATTATTCTAATAGCTCTCTTCTGAAGCATAAAGACTGGTATATGTTTGTTTTATATGTATTTCCCCATACTTCAGTACAATATGTCATGTATGGGAGTATTAATGAATGATACAAAGTATATAATGTGGGTTGTTGATTCAGCAAATATTTCGCTCTGTGTAGTATTGCAATTGATTTAGATATTTTACCTTTAATATAATTAATATGTGACTTCTATGTCAAATGCTAATATTTGTTTGACACTGCGGCCCCTGGACCCCGGCTAGCTACTAGGCTTTTCAGGTTTGAAAGTTGAAGAAATATGAGGTTGTTAGCTACATTCTAACTTGATTTAATGCTAATATTTGTTTGGCGTCGGGGGGCTTTGCCCCCCTGAACCCCCCACCAGAACTTTGGCCTGGACCTACCGGGGCCTGCGGCCCCTGGACCCCAGCTAGCTACTAGGCTTTTCAGGTTTGAAAGTTGAAGAAATATGAGGTTGTTAGCTACATTTAACTAGATTTAATGCTAATATTTTTTTGGCAAATATTAGCATTAACATTATTAGCATTAGCATTAGCATCGGCCCCTGGACCCCGGCTAGCTACTAGGCTTTTCAGGTTTGAAAAGTTGGCAGGTATGTACTCATATACAGTGGGGGAAAAAAAAGTATTTAGTCAGCCACCAATTGTTCAAGTTCTCCCACTTAAAAGATGAGAGAGGTCTCCAATTTCCATCATAGGTATACCTCAACTATGAGAGACAAAATGAGAAAAAAAAAATCCAGAAAATCACATTGAAGGATTTTTAATGAATTAATTGGTAAATTCCTCAGTAAAATAAGTATTTGGTCACCTACAAACAAGCAAGATTTCTGGCTCTCACAGACCTGTAACTTCTTTTTTAAGAGGCTCCTCTGTCCTCCACTCGTTACCTGTATTAATGGCACCTATTTGAACTCGTTATCAGTATAAAAGACACTTGTCCACAACCTCAAACAGTCAGACTCCAAACTCCACTATGGCCAAGACCAAAGAGCTGTCAAAGGACGCCAGAAACAAAATTGTAGACCTGCACCAGGCTGGGAAGACTGAATCTGCAATAGGTAAGCAGCTTGGTGTGAAGAAATCAACTGTGGGAGCAATTATTAGAAAATGGAAGACATACAAGACCACTGATAATCTCCCTCGATCTGGGGCTCCACGCAAGATCTCACCCCGTGGGGTCAAAATGATCACGAGAACGGTGAGCAAAATCCCAGAACCACACGGAGGGACCTAGTGAATGACCTGCAGAGAGCTGGGACCAAAGTAACAAAGGCTACCATCAGTAACACACTACACCGCCAGGGACTCAAATCCTGCAGTGCCAGACGTGTCCCCCTGCTTAAGCCAGTACATGTCCAGGCCCATGTGAAGTTTGCTAGAGAGCATTTGGATGATCCAGAAGAGGATTGGGAGAATGTCATATGGTCAGATGAAACCAAAATAGAACTTTATTGCAAAAACTCAACTTGTCGTGTTTGGAGGAGAAAGAACACCATACCTACTGTGAAGCATGGGGGTGGAAACATCATGCTTTGGGGCTGTTTTTCTGCAAAGGGACCAGGACGACTGATTTGTGTAAAGGAAAGAATGAATGGGGCCATGTATCATAAGATTTTGAGTGAAAACCTCCTTCCAACAGCAAGGGCATTGAAGATGAAACGTGGCTGGGTCTTTCAGCATGACAATGATCCCAAACACACCGCCCGGGCAATGAAGGAGTGGCTTCGTAAGAAGCATTTCAAGGTCCTGGAGTGGCCTAGCCAGTCTCCAGATCTCAACTCCATAGAAAATCTTTGGAGGGAGTTGAAAGTCTGTGTTGCCCAGCGACAGCCCCAAAACATCACTGCTCTAGAGGAGATCTGCATGGAGGAATGGGCCAAAATACCAGCAACAGTGTGTGAAAACCTTGTGAAGACTTACAGAAAATGTTTGACCTCTGTCATTGCCAACAAAGGGTATATAACAAAGTATTGAGATGAACTTTTGTTATTGACCAAATACTTATTTTACCGAGGAATTTACCAATTAATTCATTAAAAATCCTTCAATGTGATTTTCTGGATTTCTTTTTTCTCATTTTGTCTCTCATAGTTGAGGTACACCTATGATGAAAATTGGAGACCTCTCTCATCTTTTAAGTGGGAGAACGTGCACAATTGGTGGCTGACTAAATACTTTTTTGCCCCACTGTAAACTAAATTATATTGATGACTGAACGACTCCCATTCCCCAAAATGCAACATACAGTTATGAACGTAACTCACAAAGGATCACACAAGTGATCTAACCAAAACAATGAATACATTAACAAGCGGTTTATTTTACAGTTGATGTGCCATTCATTTTCAGTTATTCTGTAATTAATATTTACACAATCAAATAAATCTCAGTTAAGTCCCTTTTATATTAAGTGGAAATTGTGCTACTTTAGTTTTGGCACTTTACCTATAAAAGCAAAGGATTTCAGTACTTTCCACAGTGGCAAGGTCCGTTGTGGGGTGGCTGCTTTTCCTTTCCTCTTGCTTAGACAAACAACAGAAATGGATGGTGGTTAGTTCAAGCAAGTTCAAAATATCTACAGGTACATCCCAAAAAATTAGAATATCATGAAAAGGGGACTTCCAGTTATGGCGGCTATGTAGGGAGACGTGTTTCACACTGCTCTGCTCCTAAAAATAAAAAGTAGGCTAAAACTCTCTCAATTGGAACAAAAACCTATCCCAGCGTTTAGGCGCAGATATGGTAAAGACCAAGGCTGGGAAATGGCGGAGGAAAAAGTGATTCGTCAAAACAATCCAAGCTAACAGACTTCCACACTCGTGACGAAGCAGAAAAATCTCCAAAGACAATGGCGGAGGATGGAGCTAGCGGCGGAGCGGTGATTGCTGAGGAGGGCACGAATGCGGTACTTGCTGCCATCAGCTCCATGAGAACAGACTTTTCGTCTAAATTTGATGGGATTATAGCAGCGATAGAAGGAATGAGAAAAGAAATAAGCGACTGTATGGAGCGAGTATCGCAAGCGGAGCTCCGAATCTCCAGCGCTAAAGATGACGTCACCAGCCTACAATTAAAGGTGAAAACATTGGAATTAAAAAATAAACGTCTGGAAGATAATGTCCTGGACTTAGAATCCCGGTCGCGACGGAATAATTTGAGGCTGGTGGGCCTCCCGGAGGGAGCGGAGGGACGGGATACATGTTCCTTTTTGGAAAAGTGGATTCCAGAAGCGCTGAACAACGCGGATCTGCAGTCATCGGTCGTCTTAGAGAATGCTCACCGAATCGGCCCACCGAGAGATAATAAGACACCACCGAGGACGCTGATTATGAAGTTCCTCAGCTACAGAGACAAGATGACGGTCACCAACGCGGCGCGAGCTAAAGGAGAAATTAAATACCAGGATCAACAGGTGCGGTTCTACCCAGATTTGGCCACAGGAATTCAACAATTAAGGAAACAGTTTGACCCCGCCCGTAAAGAGCTGCGCAACCTCGGGAGTCGTCACGGAGTGATTCATCCGGCAAGACTGCTGGTCACATAAAAAGGGAGAACCCATATCTTCAAGACCCCTCAGGAGGCGCAGGAGCTTATCAAGCAGATCCAAGAGGAGACTGGTGGGAGCTAAGCATGAAGCATGAACAAGATATAAAGGTAGAATATTTAAGCATTTGCACAGGCATCTGACTGATATGAAACATGTAGCATGTCTAAAAAAATATAGATTGTATTATATATAAAAAAAAAAGCTATGATGTACAAAGTTGCTATAAAGTTTTGGAGTTATGTTGGAAAAACTACAGAAGAGAGTTAATGTCATGTCATTAAAAAGTAGTAGAGTCAGGGTGATTGAGAGGAGAAAGAGAGAGTGGTTTGACTGATCCTCGTAGGTGTGGAACAGTCATTAGCTATAACGGGAGACAGAATTTTTTTTTGATTTTGGGGGGATTACCACGAATGTGGGGAAAGGGAATTTGTTTTTGTGTAGTTTGTAGGATGAATGTTCAACCATCCATGTTTTTGCTTCTCTGTATGAGCATGTTTACATTGCAAGGTAATCTCAAACTCCTTATTGATCATAGACCAAAGCGTTAATCTTAATTTAACTTCATGGAATTGCAGAGGTCTACAAAATCTAAAAAAACTTAAACAAGTTATGAATAAAATAAAAGACATAGGTTCAAAATTGTGTTTTTACAAGAAACTCATCTAATAGAGGAGGATGTAAAAAGAATTAGGAGAAGATGGCAGGGAAATGTGTTCACCTCATCATTTTCATCCCGAGCCAGGGGAGTTATGACTCTCATACATAAAACAGTCCCATTTCAAGTGAAAAATGTAATTGGAGACAAATTAGGAAGATATCTAATCATCCAAGGATCTTTGTTATTAGAAAATATAAATCTGGTGAACTTATACGGTCCCAATATAGATGATCAAAACTTCTTCGTTAATTTATTTCTTACTTTATCATCACTTACAGGGTAACATATAATAGCAGGGGATTTTAATTGTACATTGAATCCCAGTATAGATAGATCAACAGGACTGGACTGTACGCACAATGGATGCAGGATGACCATTAATCATTTTATGAAAGAATTGAGATTGCTAGATATATGGAGAGAAATGAAACCACAAGTCAAAGCCTATTCTTGTTATTCTAATACCTACAAGACATTCTCACGTATTGACTATTTTTTGATCTCCACAGAATTAAGGTCCAAGATTCAAAACTGTTTCTATGATAACATCGTGATATCTGATCATGCACCCTGCTGTCTAATATATCTAGATAAGAAATTGACAAAGGATCCAGGTAGGTGGCAGTTTCAGCATAAATGGCTTCAGGATGAGGAATTTGTTAAGTACATAGAAAAACAGATAGATGAGTTCTTTGATATCAATACTACACAAACATCAGCATGTATAAACATACCTGCCAACTACTCCAGTTTTGCCGTAATGGTTCCGGTTTTCAAGACCCCATTCCGGGTTACGGTTTTATTAATCAAAATTACGGTTTTTCACTAAAAATTCAGTCAAAAATTTTAAATCGTAAAAAAAACACGAAAGCAATTCCAAACACAAGATCGTTAGGAATCGTATCTAAATTTAGAACAGAGCAACACGTGATGGCGGCCGGGATAGTCACACTTTTTCAGTGCTGAGACAAAGTTGCTGATTTTGCCACTAAAATAACCAACAGCGAATATCGAATCAACATTTGTGACGCACACGCACAGGCTGAATTTCCACCTTGGTTGAACCAGCTTTTGAAGTAGAAATACCCCTTTATTCGCCTTTCACCGGACTCTGTGAGTAAACTAAGTAGCGTTTCTTTTCGTGGTTCGCTGCTACGCTTTACCTGAAGCGTTTGCTAAGCTAACGCTATCGCTATTGAGGTTTCTATTCTCGCGCGAAATCCCGGAGAGGCGTGCGCACATGGCGAGATGTAAACACGATGTAAACTGCTGCAGACGTTCGCGACTGCACTTCAATCCTGGCAAATGGACCATGGATTCGGCATCTAAAGGGAGAATATATTTTATATAATGCCTAAGATTCTGAAGAACATGTGCTGTGTAATTGCAAGCCTTGTCATGCTTGGTGTATCATATAAACACATAAAATATCAGAGCGATTTTGCCGTCATTTACGCACGTGTGTTATGCAGTGCTAGTATACCCTGCTGATATTTCTAGTCTTCTAGTTACCTCCGCCAAGGAGGTTATGTGATCATCAGCGTTGGTTTGTCTGTTTGTCTGTTTCTTTGTTAGCAAGATAACTCAAAAAGTTATGGACGGATTTTCATGAAATTTTCACAGATTGTCAGAAATGGGTTATCCTACAGATGATTAGATTTTGGTGGTGATCCGGATCACCGTCTGGATCCAGGAATTTTTTAAAGGATTCTTTTTTTTTTTTTTTTTAATTTAACATTGCGAGATAGGGCCATTTTCAATATTTTATTTATGATGTTAAACACTGTATGGGGGGGAACTGTGGCACTTGGCGGAGGTCTGCGCTCTCCGAGTGCTTTTCTAGTATTCATAATACATCACATCTGGCCTGTTCGAAGTTCTATGCAGTGTTAAGATAGTCTTTTGAATGCAAATTTAATGAATGAATGAATATTTCGGATAGATTAAAAGTAAAGATTAAAAAGAAACAGAATAATATAACAAAGGCGAAAAAATCCAACAAGGTCAAATTAAACAATAACTCCTCTGATTATACAGTTCAACATAAGTTATCTGAAATGGGTGATGGCTGAAGCCGCAGCTTATATTGCCCACCCATATTCCATCCAAGAATTCAAAAGAAAAACAAAACAAGAGCGATTACAATTCAGAACAAAGCTAAGACAAAATGTGACAAAAAAAAACTAAGTAACAACACAACACAGACTGGATATGACAATCCTTATGTGATTTTACATGTCATCTTGTTTATATGTTTGGGGTATTTCTTCCTTTAGTTTTTGTTTAAATTGTCCAAGCGTTGTACATGATTTTAATTCAGGTCCAAAATCGTTCCATAATCTGACTCCTTGCACTGAAACACAGTGTTGCTTGGTGGTAGTTCTCAGTGAAGGTTTTTGAAATATACATGTTCCTCTGAAATGATATTGTTTCTCCCTTATTTGGAACAGCTTTTGGATATTTGTGGGCAGTGATAGATTCTTAGCTTTAAACATTATTACTGCAGTTTTAAAGTCAACCAGATCTTTCAACTTGAGAGCTTTTAATTTAAGAAAAAGTGGATTTGTTGATTCCCTGTAAGCAGCTTTGTTTATTATTCTAATAGCTCTCTTTTGAAGCATAAAGACTGGATATATGTTTGTTTTATATGTATTTCCCCATACTTCAGTACAATATGTCATGTATGGGAGTATTAATGAATGATACAAAGTATATAATGTGGGTTGATTCAGCAAATATTTCGCTCTGTGTAGTATTGCGATTGATTTAGATATTTTACCTTTAATATAATTGATATGTGACTTCTATGTCAAATGCTAATATTTGTTTGACACTGCGGCCCCTGGACCCCGGCTAGCTACTAGGCTTTTCAGGTTTGAAAGTTGAAGAAATATGAGGTTGTTAGCTACATTCTAACTTGATTTAATGCTAATATTTGTTTGGCGTCGGGGGGCTTCGCCCCCCTGAACCCCCCACCACGACTTTGTCCTGGACCTACCGGGGCCTGCGGCCCCTGGACCCCAGCTAGCTACTAGGCTTTTCAGGTTTGAAAGTTGAAGAAATATGAGGTTGTTAGCTACATTTAACTAGATTTAATGCTAATATTTGTTTGGCAAATATTAGCATTAACATTATTAGCATTAGCATTAGCATCGGCCCCTGGACCCCGGCTAGCTACTAGGCTTTTCAGGTTTGAAAAGTTGGCAGGTATGTATAAAGTGGGAGGCTTTCAAAGCTTTTATTAGGGGGCATATTATTAGTTATACAGGTTCAAAATCTAAGAAGACTCAAGAGGAGAGAGTCCAATTGGAACGTAAAATAAAAATCCTTCAAGAATAAGTGTATGCAGGAAGTAACCCAAAGTTAGAGAACGAATTACTGATTATGAGAGCTGAATATGACAAAAAATCAGCGAATAGAGCTGCCTCAAGTCTTCTAAGATTGAAGCAAACTTTTTATGAACAAGGTGAAAAATCAGGGAAATTATTGGCATGGCAGATTAAACAATTAGAATTTAAAACACCAATTACCAGTATTATAAGTAACGGACAGGCAGTTGTAGATCCTTTAGAAATTAACGGTGCCTTTAGAGATTATTATGAAAAACTATATGATACAAAAAATGAAACTGACTTAACAAAACTAAATGGGTTTTTGGATGGATTATCTATACCGTGTATTCCAAATGAAAACAGGGAGATACTGGAGTCTAAAATTAGTCAAGAAGAAGTTGGGCTAGCCATTGATAATATGAAATCAGGAAAAAGTGCAGGACCAGATGGTCTTCCAGTTGACCTCTATAAAAAATTTAAGAATAAATTAATAAAACCACTTTTGGAAATGGTTTTAGAAGCATTTCAAAATAGTAATTTACCACCATACATGAATAATGCCTTAATTATACTGTTGCCAAAACCAGGTAAACCCTCTAATAAATGTGAAAACATGAGAACAATAAGCCTATTAAATGCTGACCTTAAGATAATCTGTAAAATTTTAGCAAGACGACTACAAGAAATATTACCAAATATTATTAACTGAGATCAGAATGGCTTTATAATGGGAAGACAAGGCTTCCATAATGTAAGAAGACTATTTACCGTATTTTCCGGACTATAAGCCACTACTTTTTCCCCACGCTTTGAACCATGCGGCTTATACAGAGATGCGGCTTTTCTATGAATTTTTCTTCAGCCCTCAGGGGGCGCTTTAGCAGGAAGTGCAAAAACGAGACAGGCAGCGGAAGTCAGTGCAAACAAGAAAGCGCCAGTTTTTATTCTTAGCACATGCAACCCAAGACGCACAACAGCAAAATTCATGAATCAATGGATCTTAACAGCATGGAGGGGTGTGAAAGAATCCACCATCATCAACGGGTTCCGAAAGGCCAGACTGCTGCGTGAAGAGAGCAGCGCAGCTTCAGAGGTACCTTTGCCTCGAGATGAGAGTGACTGGAGCAACACCAAAACAGAGACTGAAAAGGTATGTGACGAAGATTATCTGAGGCTGTTCAACTCCGACACTGAAGAGGACGACTTCATTCGTTTCAATGCTCAGGAGGAAGATGAATAGTGACTTGTGGTTTCAGTGCACGGGAGAAATGAAGTGACAGTGGTTTGGTGTTCAGTAGTTTCAGTGCTCAGGAGGAAGATGAATAGTGACTTGTGGTTTCAGTGCACGGGAGAATAAAGCAACTTTTAATCAGAATCAGAATCAGAATAATTCTACTAAACTAATACCGTAGTTGCGTTAACAGTGCGCAGGAAGAAAAAGTGACAGTGGTTTCAGTACGCAGGAGGAAGAAAAATAAAGCAACTTTGTTTTAGTGCACAGGAGGAAGATGAATAAAACCATCAATGACTTTTCTGTTTTGTTTGATCAGCGCTTTTACTGCCGTGTTACAGGCACTGTTCGGAAACAATCAGTTCAGATATATGAATAAACACTTATGGTACAAAATCTTTCTATGTAAATATCTTATTTCTCAGCCTGGATATCGGCGGCTTATAGTCCGGTGCGGCTTATATGTGACAAAATATGCATTTCTTTTAAATTTTAGTGGGTGCGGCTTATATTTAGGTGCGCTATATAGTCCGGAAAAAAACGTAATATTATTTATTCTAATAAAGAAGCACCGGATACAGCTCTCCTATCATTGGACGCCGAAAAGGCCTTTGATAGGGTCGAATGGCCCTTTCTTTTTGAAGTCCTACAAAGGTTTGGACTTGGAAATAATTTCATAAAATGGGTTCATATAATATACAATAATGCTACAGCAGAAATCCTAACAAACAGCAATATCTCAAAATCAATAGAGGATGTCGACAAGGCTGTCCACTTTCACCTTTACTGTTTACTATGGCAATTGAACCTTTAGCGATGGCAGTACGTTTACATCCACAAATATATGGAATTAAAGTAGGACCAACAGAACATAAAATCTCCCTGTGTGCCGATGACATAATTTTGTTTATGTCGAATCTTAAAAAATCAATTCCGACCTTGTTAAATTTAATAAAGAACTTTGGGGAAATATCAGGATATAAAATAAATAAAACTAAATCTTCAATATTAATGCTAAATGAGACCCAGAGAAATCACCCAGCTCCTGAGGTAAATCAATTCAGTGTCGTAAATCAGTTTAAATATTTAGGAATTCAAATTGTGCCTAAGCTAGAATCAGTCGTCAGTGCCATCTATGAAGCCTTAATGACAGATATTAATGAGTTACTTCAGATATGGATGTCACTACCAATGTCGATGATCGGGAGAATTAATATACTTAAAAGTAATATCTTACCCAAAATACTTTATTTATTTCAATACATTCCCTTACCACCACCTTCAGATCTATTCTCAAGAATTAAAAAAAAGTTAGTGGAATTTATATGGAACAATAGGAAGGCTAGATTACGTCTGTCCTTACTATATTTACCATTTGATCGTGGAGGTCTGAAATGTCCAAACTTTATGTTGTATTACTGGTCAGCACAACTGAGGTCTATGACATATTATTTTTCATCAAATGATCTCCCTCACTGGACTGAAATGGAATCATACAATTTACCTTTACCTCTTCCCTTATTCATATACTCAGACTCGGCTAAAAAAATTACAGAAACAAGTTAAAAATCCAATTGTAAAGCATATGATCAAAATATGGTGTGAAACCAAAAAATATTTAAAAGAACCACACTTATTGTCACAATTTAGCCCAATATGGGGTAATCAATATTTTACACCAGGGAGAGCGGATGCTGTATTTAAAGTATTGAATTTAAAAGGGATTCAAAAGATTCAAGACTTATATTTGTCACGTTCAGATAACATAATGTCTTTTGAAGAACTGAGGATCAAATTTAATCTTAATAGAACACATTTTTTAAAATATCTTCAGCTTAGGAATTTTATTCGATTAAATCAAAGTAATGCTCTCACCCGACCTACTTATTCAACTTTGGAAAAAATTTTGACGAAAGATAGTAAGAGAAAGGGTATTATTTCAGAGTTTTATAACTCATTGACACTATCCTCAAGTGAAAACCCACAGAAAAGACTGAATTATTGGAAAGAAGACCTGCAAACTGAAATTTCAGAGGAACAATGGGAATTGGCTTGTACAGATGCTCAAACCAAATCAATAAATGTACGTCTTGAATTGATACATTTTAAATGGTTAATGCGGATGTATGTTACACCGGTGGAGTTAAATAGATATAACAAAAACATACCAGATACATGCACAAAATGTATGGAAAGTAAAGGAACCCTATTTCATTGTTTATGGGAATGTAGAAAAATTAGAATGTTTTGGGAAGAGGTGAGGGTAACAATTGAAAAAATAATTTCAAAACAATTCATATTGAACCCTAAACTGTTTTTGTTGGGTCTGTATCCAGAAAAGCATAACTTTAATAAGAGCGAAAGAGCATTCATAGACCTCAGTTTGCTTAATGCCAAAAAATGTATTGCACTACTGTGGAAAAAGACTCATAGACCAGATGTGACTCAGTGGTTAAGACAGATGTTAACAAACCTTCCACTAGAAAGAATAACATACATACTGAAATCAAAGGAAAATGTGTTTGAGAATATATGGAGACCTTTCATTGATTATGTAAAGAAATTAAACATAACTTCTGAAGAAGAAGGTGAATGATGTGTGTGGACCTTGTAAATTCCAAATTGGTGAATGTATAATATGTATACTTATGTAATGGATTGCCTAGACTAAACAGAGGAGCATTGTTGATGACTTGCCTTTGTTAGTGGTTGTTGGTGTTTTTAGTACATTTTTTTTTCCTTTTCTTGTTTTTTTTTAAATTACTTTAGTGTTTGATTGTTTGTGTCATGTTTGTAAAAAAAAGGTTCAATAAAAAATATTGTGGAAAAAGAATATCATGAAAAAGTTCAATATTTTTGTCACTCATTTCAGAAAGTGAAACCCATATATAGATTGATTACATGGACAGTGATATATTGCAAGTGTTTATTTATTTTAATTTTGATGATTATGGCTTACAGCCCATGAAAACTCCAAATTCAGTTTCTCAAAAAATTAGAATATTACATAAAATTAATTTTAAAATAGAAATTAGTACAAAACAGGAGACAGTCATTGTTTCACAAATTACAGGCCAGTCTCTTTACTCTCACAATTCTCCAAAATACTTGAAAAAAATCTTCACTAAGAGACTGGATGATTTCATTGAAAAACACAACCTCCTTACAGACAGCCACTATGGTTTTATAGCAGATAAATCTACATCTTTGGCACTGATCAAACTTATAGAAGAAATTACTAGTTGTATAGATAAAAAAAAAGTTTGCTGTAGGAGTATTTATAGATTTAAAGAAAGCTTTTGACACCATTAACCACAGAATACTACTATGGAAACTGGAAAGGTATGGGATAAGAGGGGTCTGACTGAGTTGAGTGGAAAGTTATTTAAATAACAGACAACAATTTGTACAAATTGGTGAGCACAAATCACCCTTCATGGACATCACTTGTGGTGTGCCCCAGGGGTCAGTTTTGGGACCCAAACTCTTTATTTTGTATATAAATGACATATGCCAAGTATCAAAAATTCTGAAATTTATTTTGTTTGCGGATGACACAAATATCCTTTGCACTGGTGAGAATTTGCAGCAGGTTTTAGAGGTGGTCACAACTGAAATAAAAAGTTAATGCAGTGGTTCAACAAAAATAAATTATCTCTAAATCTAAAAAAACCCAAAGATTATGTTGTTTGGAAAATATAAAATAAATCATAAAATAATGGTAACGATAGATGATACCAGAGTAGAAACAGTACAGGAAAATAAGTTTCTGGGGGTGACGCTAGACGATAAAATCTGCTGGAAACCTCACATCAGTCACATCCGGGCTAAGTTGGCAAAATGTATAGGCATACTGGGAAAGACAAGACACATCTTGGACTATAAATCATTCGTCTTACTGTACAATTCACTGTTTCTACCTTATCTCAACTACTGTGTAGAAGTCTGGGGAAACACCTACAAGACCAACCTACAGTCAATATGCACATTACAAAAAAGAGCTATAAGGATAATAAATAATGTAGGATATAGAGACCATACCAATTCGTTGTTTTTAAAGTCACATGTCATAAAGTTCATGGATTTAGTTAAATTTAAGACAGCACAAGTCATGTACAGGGCAATTAATAATCAACTCCCAACTAATATACAAAAAATATTTAAAAAAAGAGACAATGATCATAATTTGAGAGGAGACTTAAACTTTACAAAACCTAAGATACGAACAACCAAGAAAAGTATGTGCATATCTGTCTGTGGGGTGGATTTGTGGAACAGTCTGGAGCTGGAACTGAAACTATGTACAAACAGAAATCAATTCAAAAAGAGGTATTGTGGCGGTTCGTTTTAACCCCACAACAGACTAAGGACACTCAGCCCTCTTTTCTCTGTTTTCCTGCTACACTACTGAGAAGCAATGTGCCATTCATGTATTTGTGATGCAAACATGCATGTGTTGTGATGTAATGCGCCATTCTATATAGTGTGCATATGGCTTGTCCTTACTATGCTTTTTCTGAGCATCTTAGATGTGCTTTGGTGTATTAATGTCTACAGGTAGACGAGTTTCTTCTGTCTCACCTATGTGATGTTAATCGATGCCTTTCATCCTTTGTATTCATGCATTTTGCCCTTACTCTTCTTCTCTCACTCTGATCCTGCAACTGGTAGACACACACGTGTCCTCCTCTCCTTCTCTGAGAGCTTAGGGATCCCGCTCCGGGCTGCTCCACTATGCACCGGAGAGGGGATCCCGTGAAGGCGACATGATATAATAAAACCTGCTTAAAACCACAGCACTGCAGCTTATTTTTCCATGCCGCCTCAGTATAAACATTATTTGCTGAAAGGATATATGTTAGAAGGGTAGTATTTATGTGTACGATTCACTATGCTCACTCTGGGACACTATGGAATGGTGGGTGGGACAGCACTGTGTATATCTGTGTTGTTTGAGGCTGGTTTTGATGTATGGACATCAATGTATGTTAGGATGGATGGGTGTTAATGTTGATATGTACAAAATACAGTTAATTGTTTACTTGGGGTCTTAAATGTGGTAATTTGTATATACACTACCGTTCAAAAGTTTGGGGTCACTTAGAAATGTCCTTATTTTTGAAAGAAAAGCACTGTTTTTTTCAATGAAGATAACTTTAAACTAATCAGAAATACACTCTAGTATCTAATATACATACATTGCTAATGTGGTAAATGACTATTCTAGCTGCAAATGTCTGGTTTTTGGTGCAATATCTACATAGGTGTATAGAGGCCCATTTCCAGCAACTATTACTCCAGTGTTCTAATGGTACAATGTGTTTGCTCATTGCGTCAGAAGGCTAATGGATGATTAGAAAACCCTTGTGCAATCATGTTAGTACAGCTGGAAACAGTTTAGCTGGTTAGAGAAGCTATAAAACTGACCTTCCTTTGAGCAGGTTGAGTATCTGGAAAAAATTATTATTTCAAATACAAATCATTATTTCTAACCTTGTCAATGTCTTGACTATATTTTCTATTCATTTTACAACTCATGGTGGTAAATAAGTGTGATTTTTTTTTTATGGAAAACACAAAATAATTATCTGGGTGACCCCAAACTTTTGAACGGTAGTGTAATTCACATGGGTGTATTTATGGAAAAGAGGAGATGGAATTAATAAGTGTTCACTTCTTCCTTCTCCCTTTCGAACACTGTATACTGTTACTTTATTGCATTTGTCATTTGTTTTGTTTTTGTTATACTTTTTTGTTCGAAATAAAGTATCTATCTATCTATCTATCTATCTATCTATCTATCTATCTTAAAAAAATAGTTTTTAACTAACATTTCAACGGCCAACATTTTTATTTAAAAACAATTTTTTAAAATTAATTTTTTGTAATATTCTAATTTTTTGAGAAACTGAATTTGGTGTTTTCATGGGCTGTAAGCCATAATCATCAAAATTAAAATAAATAAACTCTTGAAATATATCACTGTCTGTGTAATGAATCTATATAATATATGGGTTTCACTTTCTGAAATGAGTGACGAAAAATATTGAACTTTTTCATGATATTCTAATTTTTGGAGATGTACCTGTGTTAGGGAAATACACTTGTGACAGTTAGTGGTGGGATGTGACAAAAATGCTTTGTTTCCCTGATAAGTGAGCACCCCAGGATCCACTCTGTACAGGTACAAGTACATTTTCAATCCAGGGATTTCTGGCGGAACACAAACAGCACGACAACACTGTTCCAACACTTATTTTTGGAAAATCCACAGAATAGGTATGTGGGTCTATTCTGAGGCTTTAGAAAATTATATGAATCACTTTATAAATCACTGGTTTGAAAATGCTCTTGTGTTTTTTTATTCTTTTGAGAGAATAATAAAAAAAATAACGCTGTGTCGTGACAGAGGAACATCACAGAATCTTTGAGACGACCGCAAAAAGCAACATCCAGGGGACAATAAAAGCCTACACTTTGGCATTAAAACTTTAAAAAAAAAAAAAGCTTCATTATAACACTAATCGGGGGGGAAAAAGCCAATCATAGCTTTTTTTTTTTTTTTTTTTTTTTTTTTTTTTTTTTTTTTTTTCTCTCGGCGCCACACGAGTCGGCTGCCTTTTGCAACAGCGGCTCGATTCCGAGTCTTTTTCCCTTCCTCTCTCTTTTGATCCGTCTTTTTTTTTCACCCCACTTATATCACGGACACACAGATCGTCCTAAATGTCTCCTGAGCCGGTGGACGGAGCCACTGTCTATAGCAGGATACGATACAGCAGAGAACAGCTGCTAGCATTCAACCGCCACCCGGTCCCATTGGAAAAACTCGACATACCGAGTGAACTGAGGCGAAAACGCCGCGGCTGCCGGGCTGGAGTAAGGCGGAGGACAAAAAATATAAGGTACAGACCCTCCCTTCCATCTGTTGTCATGGGAAATGTACGGTCGATACTGGGAAAGTTAGATGAGCTAGCGGCTATCTCCCGTTATGATAGCACATACCGGGAGTGCTCTCTCCTTTTGTTTACTGAGACGTGGCTAACTGAACTAGCAGCAGATGCTAACATTGAGCTGGAGGGTTTTCACATGATACGAGCTGACCGAACACCAGACAGTGGCAAGGCTAGGGGCGGTGGAGTGATCATGTATGTTAACAACAACTGGTGCAGACCGGGACATATCACTGTTAAACAACGACACTGCAGCAAAGACATTGAGTTGCTAGCTGTTAGCATGAGGCCTACATATCTCCCGAGAGAACACTCACACGTGATCTGCATTGTTGTTTATGCAAATCCGACGGCGAACGCTGGGACAGCACGTGACGTCATCCATTCAGTAACCAGCAGGCTGCAGACAGAACACCCAGATGCTCTTCTCCTCATCTCAGGCGATTTCAACCATGTTTCACTGTCTCCCATTCTACCCACGTTCACCCAGTATGTCACATGCCACACTAGAGACAATAAAACACTGGATTTATTCTACGCAAACACTAAGGAGGCGTACACCTCATCACAACTACCCCCACTCGGGAGATCGGATCACAACTTGGTTCATCTCCGGCCGGTGTACAAACCCCTAGTGCACAGACAACCTCCGGCCATGCACACTGTGGAGTTATGGTCTGAGGAGACAATGGACACCCTAAAGGGCTGTTTTGAAGCCACCGCCTGGAAGCAGCTCTGCGATCCACATGGTGAGGACATCGATGGCCTCATTCACACCTTCACGGGCTACCTCAGCTTCTGTGTGGACAAATCCGTTCCCACCAAGACCATACGGCGTCACTCAAACAACAAACCCTGGATCAACCCTGAGATAAAAACACTTCTGAGAGAGAAGAAGAGGATCTTCAGGTCGGGGAACAGGGAGATGCTGAAGTCCGTACAGAGGGAGCTGAGGAGAAAGATCAGAGAAGGCAAGGACAGCTTCAGGAAGAAGATGGAGGACAAGCTGCAACAGAGCGACATCAGCGGGGTCTGGAGAAACCTCAAAACCATCTCGGGGCTCCAGAATACCTCCCCCCAGGCCACAGGGGGCAGGGAGTGGGCGAACAACCTGAATCTGTTTTTCAATAGATTTGACCAACCGCCCTCCCCCCTGACTGCACAACAACCACTGCTGCCTCTAAAGAAATCAAGTCCTGCTGCCCACTCCCCACTCTACCAACACCCCCCCACTCCCAACACACAGCCCCCCATCCTGACCCTGACCAGGACCCAGGTGAGGACGGAGCTGAGGAAGATCAAGGCGAGGAAGGCGCCGGGACCGGACGGCATCAGCGCAAAGCTCCTCAAGTCCTGTGCAGACCAGCTGTGTGGGATTGTGACGTATATCTTCAACATGAGCCTGAAACTGGGGAGGGTACCACAGCTGTGGAAAACATCTTGTGTGGTACCTGTACCAAAAACTTCCCACCCCAAAGACCTGAACAGCTACAGACCGGTGGCCTTGACGTCCCATTTGATGAAGACCCTGGAGAGACTGCTCCTTGCTCACCTCCGCCCCCTGGTGGAACCAGCGATGGATCCACTCCAGTTCGCCTACCAGCATGGCATTGGGGTGGAGGATGCGGTGATCTTCCTCCTTCACCGTTCTCTGTCCCACCTGGAGAAGCCCGGGAATATGGTGAGGATCATGTTCTTTGACTTCTCCAGTGCTTTCAACACCATCCAACCGATGATCCTGAAGGACAAGCTGCTGCGCGCAGGGGTGGACCAGCACCTGTCATCATGGATCCTGGACTACCTCACGAACCGGCCTCAGTTTGTGAGAACCCGGGACTGTGTGTCCGACACGATCATCAGTAGCACGGGGGCCCCCCAGGGAACGGTGCTGGCTCCCTTCCTGTTCACTCTTTATACTGCGGACTTCTCACACAACACAACACACTGCCATCTACAGAAGTTCTCTGATGACTCTGCGATCGTTGGCCTCATCTCCAATGGAGATGAAGCTGAGTACAGAGGGCTTATCCAGGACTTCGTGGACTGGTGCCATCGGAACTGCCTCCAGATCAACGCGAGGAAAACTAAGGAGCTGGTGGTGGACTGCCGCAGGCATGGGCAGCCCCTCACAGTACCAGTAAATATACAGGGAACAGACATCGAGATGGTGACATCCTATAAGTACCTGGGTATTCATCTGAACAATAAACTAGACTGGTCACACAATACTGATGCACTCTACAAGAAGGGACAGCGCAGGCTGTTCCTGCTGAGGAGACTCAGGTCTTTTGGTGTACAAGGGGCGCTGCTGAAGTCATTCTATGACACGGTGGTGGCATCAGCCATCACTTTTGGAGTGGTCTGCTGGGGCAGTGGCATTACTGCAGCCGATAGGAAGAGACTGAACAAACTGATTAAGAAAGCTAGCTCTGTCCTGGGGCAGCGCCTTGATCCGATGGAGGAGATAGGAGAGAGAAGGACGGTGGCTAAACTGTCATCTCTGCTGGAGTCCGAGTTCCACCCTATGCAGGACATACTGAATGCACTGAGGAGCTCATTTAGCAGCAGACTACATCATCCCAGGTGCACAACCGAGAGGTTTCGTAGGTCCTTCCTACCAACGGCTGTCAGACTGTACAACCTAAGCAGGGCTGCTCGCAGAGATAGCAAAAAGACGTAACAAACTAATAGTTTTTTGAATGCAAAAGATGCAATAGACTTACACAATGGTCCTCTCCGGCATACAACTAGGAACATACCGGTCGCTATGGAGGGTGAGAATATGTATGGGCACATAATCATACCATGTAGGATAACTAAGTAGACGGTTATGCTGTTTCATTCCATCTAGCAACAATGCTCTGCACTGTGTGTGTTTATATATTTGCATATTTATTCCATCTAGCTACAATGCTCCGTACTGTGGGTGTTTATATATTTATATATCTACATATTATTCCATCTAGCTACATTGCTCCGCACTGTGTGTGTTTATATACTTGCATATTTATTCCACCTAGCTGCAATGCTCCGTACTGTGGGTGTTTATATATTTACATATTTATTCCATCTAGCTACAATGCTCTGCACTGTGTGTTCATATATTCATATATTTATTCCATCCAGCTACAATGCTCTGCACTGTGTGTCTGTGTGTGTGTGTATATATATATATTTTATAGTAATACGTACATATGTTTATTAGCTGCTCTTGCTTGCTTGTTTTTTTTCTTGCCTTCTGATTGTTGCTCTGAGTGTTGCTATCCCTGTGCTGTTGCAATCCTGGAATTTCCCCGTTGTGGGACTAATAAAGGCTTATCTTATCTTATCTTATCTTATCTTATCTTATCTTATATGTTGAGATTTTGGAGCCTGAGGTCCTCTTAACCTGTATCCATATAAACAACATGCTGAAGGAGGTGGACCCCTGGCATGTGGAAACACATTCTAGAAAGAAATTACACACAACTTAATGCACAGCACCAAAGTGCAACACGTACACAAACAGGACTTTAACCAGGATTAACATATTTCATCGTTTTGCTCTCACAAGCGAATACTTCGGACAAAGCAAGCGCAAATCAGCAGAGTTGGCTACTAGCTAGCTAGCTACTAGCTAACACTCGTTAGCCAGCACAGGACGGTGTTGTATTGCTCAAAAAAAGTGAGCTTACCACCAACAGGATAAATAAGCGAAAGATGCACAATATCACAAATCACTCACCATCGATAGTTCTCTTACTTTCAGCTTCAGCTTGTCCGTAGTCCGGTTCTATGCTGGGCTGCCATCTGTTTCAGTGTGGGTCGCTCCTGACTGTCGCGCTGGATCTGACACCAAGCACAGAAAACTCTGCACCTCTTCGTTGGGCCACGATGTAGATTGCAGCGAAACCTGAGAAGCTATCTCTATTAATACCGTCTTTACTCGGTGACTGTGTTTACTCCGTGAACTTTTGCAAATGGCGGTTTGGAAATTCTGCAGAAGACGAGATGCTTTCATGACGTTACGCCCTGACCAATCAGTGGCCTGCAGTCTGTTGACGTCACATTTTCGGCCCTACTCAGCGAGGCTGTACCCTGGCCTCAAATAGGTAC
Organism: Pholidichthys leucotaenia; assembly: GCA_020510985.1. Lineage (NCBI taxonomy): Eukaryota > Metazoa > Chordata > Actinopteri > Cichliformes > Pholidichthyidae > Pholidichthys > Pholidichthys leucotaenia. The sequence continues at coordinate 134,892,037 of CM035844.1, forward strand.
TAAAAAAGTACCAGGTACCAGGTACTAATGGATGAGGGTACAAAGCGAGTAGAGTAGAGTAAGGCCGACTGGGTACTAGTGGAAAAGGGGCCCTGACCTTGGACCACCTGAGGGTATCCATGTGGAATTCACTAACCCCATCCCGGAGATAGTGGCCTGGCTTCACAGCTTACATGACATTGCTTAGTGACTTTGGAAGTCATACTGTGAGATAGTGCAAGTTTATACAAAACTTTGAAGCTGTGTATTTAAGTAAACATTCAGATGAAATTCAAAATGCCACTTTATGCATGAGGCAAAAATTGCTGTAGATCTGAAAATAAAGTAACTAACCCTTTAAGTTGTATTTTTGTCATCCATTATTATTATCATAAGTATTCTTCTGGTCCTCGGTTTATTTAGTAGTGTTTCTGATATTATTCTCTGTCCATTCTTAGATTTTAGGTTTGCTCTTATTTTGAAGTCATTCCTGTTCTATTTCATGTTCATGTAGCCTTGCACACTCTGGGATTAAAGTAGAACTGAACTCACCTTTTTGCCAAAAAAGTAGAATAGCAGATTAATTCCTTATTACCTATTGTATTTTTCAACACATAAAAGAAATTTTTAGGCCGTGCGATGGCCAAGCTATAAGCCGATAGACTTTTACCTCTGGCTGGCAGTGCCAAACAAACCGGAAGTAGTGCAGACGACGCTGCGTGACGTCACGAGTGTGACCCTTATCAAAACAACAATGGCAGATGATAGCAGTTCCAGCAGTCAAGAACACCAGAGTTTTCAGAGTGAAGAGGCATTCAGGATCGGTGACAAGACAGAGGAGGATGCAGGAGTGTCAAGTGAACAGGAAGAGAGCGAGGGAGGCATCGAACCGTACAGATTAGAGCCAGAATTTTCGGGGGATTCCAGCACCGACTCAGACCGCAGCAGTGATGGGGAGGAGAGTCGCTTATTGAATACAGAATGGTGAGTCTTTACTTTGGCATGTTTGGGGTGTCAGGATAAGGAAAATTAACAATAAAAAAAGGGGAAAAAAAACCATGAGCATTTTTCCAACTTATTACAGTTATCCCTCACTTATCGCGTTTAATGCGGTCTTCCTTCGCTGGGTATAGGCGCTCGGCAGGGAGCGAAGCTGGGTAAAACGTCTCCGCCAATCAGCTTGCGAGGTAAAACGTCTCGGCCAATCAGCTTGCGAGGTAAAACGTCTCGGCCAATCAGCTTGCGAGATTCCCGAGCGGGCTGGGGAGCCGGGGAGAGCGGGCTCTCCGTGTTGATACCTGATGTTCTAATGAGAAGGCAGGGAGACTACATTAGAACATCAGGTATCAACACGGAGAGCCCGCACAGCTCAAAATCTACCTCTCTGACCACCGCTCCACTCCTCTCCGCCCACCTCTTCACCGCTCGGGAATCTCGCAAGCTGATTGGCCGAGACGTTTCACCTCGCAAGCTGATTGGCCGAGACGTTTCACCTCGCAAGCTGATTGGCCGAGACGTTTTACCCAGCTTCTCTCCCTGCAGAGCGCCTTCTTTATCGCTCGTGTTGCTTAGTGGCACTTTTCGCTGTTCTCTTGTGCCTTTTTGTGCAAAATAGTGCTTGTGACGCCCTTGGGGGGGGGGGGACGCTACTTCGCGGTTTTTCACTTTTCGCGGTCGGTTCTGGTCCCCATTAAACGCGATAAGTGATGGATCACTGTATATCTAGAAACGCATCGCTTCCCTGACGCTTTTCCTCCCCCTTTCTTTTCTTTCGTCGCCATGACAGCTTTCCTTGGCCACTGAACAGATCTTCCCAGGTGTTGAAAGTGTTTTGTAGTCGACTATCACGACAAAATGCACCAAAAACAACCAGTGTCGACGTGCTCGCAATGGTAAACATGAGGACTGGGTCACACTCGTGACGTCACGCGGAACTCCGGCTGCGCTTCGGCGGATTTGTCTGATTTTTCAGGGCGGGAAATTCTAAATCGCGATTTTCTCCAAGATTCCGGGATTTGTGGAGGGGGTGCCAATGATAAATTATCTTTATAATTGTATGTACTATCACCCAGTGCCGTTCAATGCCATTCAGTTCAGTTCTACTTTAATAAGATACAAAACACAAACAAAACAAAAAAAAATAATTTGCAATTTCTGTTTCTGTCACCTACCTCTCATCAGCTGTTAACTCTCCCCCGAAAGGTACACTCCAGTTTTGTTTTTACTTTCATTTTCGTTTTAGGTTTCACTTTTAGTGTCCAGCCTCCCGAACTGGAAAAGCAGCTGCTGCTGTTGCACGGCACGTGTCCTTTTGCTCAGTTATTGACAGAATTCAGCATACTCCTTTGCCATGATACTTTTGCAAATGTTTTATCAAGTTGGTGGTGTAAAATTGTAAATGCTGGTACCACACTGCAACATACTGAGGCGAGTCCCACAGACGGGTTCCAGTGATGTCATCACTTGTGATTGCAGAAGCCGCGCACAGCGTGGCTGAGAACATGGTCGAGCCTTCATTTTCATATTATGAATGTATTAGATCAATAAATCGTGACCTGTGCTGGCAAAATGAGTCACAATGAGGAAATTTTCAAAACTGAGGTATTGTTATTTTCATATTCTGGATTAAAATACCTTCAAACTGATATATAATTTGTAGGAATTGGGCAAAAACTGACCAGCAACAAGCCGATTTTGTTTATGTCTTGGCTGCTTTGAAAACTCGCATTCTATTGGTCCTGAATTACATCTTCCGGAATTCCATGTGCATTTTTAGAAAGTAGGAGTTCCAAGCTTTACAATGATACCAGGCACAGACAGGGGTTTTTCCGGGACTTGCTGCCAGCAAGCAAAGAAATACATGAATTTTCTAAGGAAAAATGAAACAAAAGACTAATTTCTGAAGTCATGACTTGTACAAAGCCTTCAAATAAAGGTGATTTAAGGTATCTGCTGTTTTGACCATTTGGATTGGTAGATGATGCTTTTAGATAGATAGATAGATAGATGTACTTTATTGATCCCAAACTGGGAAATTACAGTGTAACAGCAGCATGACAGTTGACAGCCAAACAACAGAAACACACACGACAGACAAAGGGATTACCCATGGAAAGTAAAAAACTAACACGACTATAGAACCTACGTATATACATCACAGCTTAATATATGATGACCCGTATAAACACATGAATCATCCCATTGCACAAAGAAGGACTATCGGAGCAGAGTGAAAAGTGATGTACCAGTTGGTCTGTAAGATGCAGTGTGGCAGCATAGCTATGACCAGAATACAACATCATAGTGAGTTATTGTACAGTGAAATTGCATATGGCAGGAAAGATTTCCTGTACCTGGCTGTTCGACAACGAAGCTGTAGTAGTCTACTGGAGAAAGTGCTTTGCTGTCTATCTAGTGTGTGGTGGAGGGGGTGATCAGGATTGTCCATGATGGATCACAGTTTTATGGACTCATTTTTGTCAAAATCTTAATTTCGACCAAAATCATGATTTTTGACTTCTAGTGCATGTAGCTTATAATTAGCCTGTGCACATTCCGACTCATTTTGCCAGCACAGGTCACAATTACTTTTATTCCTTACCAACACCAATCCAGCCGTTTTCCTTGGATTGAACTCGATACTTATACAGCAGATCGGATCGGCTCTTCCCTAGTTCAAATGCTAGGTTTTTGTGATGTAAAAGATGAGACCAAGATAAATCATTTCAAAACTTTTTCCATCATTAATGTGACCTATAACCTGAAAAACTTAAAATAACGTGGTTGCATAAATATGCACACCCTTAAACTAATACTTTTTGCAGCACCTTTGGCTTTTATTACAGCACTCAGTCTTTTTGGGTAGGAGTCTATCAGCATGGCACATCTTGATGCGGCAATATTTGCCCACTCTTCTTTGCAAAAATGCCCCAAATCTGTCAGATTGCAAGGGCATCTCCTGTGCACAGCCTTTTTCAGATTACCCCACAGATGTTCGATCAGATTCAGGTCTGGACTCTGGCTGGGCCATTCCGAAACCTTAATCTTCTTCTGGTGAAGCCATTCTTTTGTTGATTTGGATGTGTGCTTTGGGTCATTGTTGTGCTGAAAGATGAAGTTCCTCTTCATCTTCAGCTTTCTAGCAGAAGCCTGAAGGTTTTGTGCCAACACTGAGTGGTATTTGGAACTGTTCATAATTCCCTCCACCTTGACTAAGGCCCCAGTTCCAGCTGAAGAAAAACAGCCCCAAAGCATGATGCTGCTACCACCATGCTTCACTGTAGGTATGGTGTTCTTTTGGTGATGAGCAGTGTTGTGTTTTCACCAAATATACCTTTTGGAATGAAAACACCAAAGTGCTGATGCCTCGGTGCCAGAGTCTTGGTGGAGGTATGCATTCTCGGATCATCACCAAAATGGTGTGGGTTCCTCACTAGCCCAAGGACCACCTCTGGTAAAAATTTCTTCCAAATCCATCCAGTAGTTTTGGAGGACACACATGTGCAGTGAAAATAATTTGCACTTCACATGCCCGTACTGTCAGCGGCAGCCAAGAGCCACCAAACTCATTTGAACAGCTGCAGTCCAAACAGAAAAGAAGAGCATGGTGGCAGACATTTTAAATGGCGGAAGCGATGGAGGTACAGTACATGAATACAATGACAATAAAGACGAACAGGAGCTTTTGCTGTTTAGTGGCAGAGGAAGAAAACAGACAGGCAAAAAGAGACATTTTTTCACCCAGTATTGGCGGATTGCTCAGTACTTCCCTTTGGGGGGAGTTTCCGGGCGCATGCGCAGTTCAGTGCAACTATTTGCATGCAAGGAATGTTGGGACTTGTACTGCTGCCTTTAGTGGCCCGGCAAAGTTATTACAATACCGTTCCATTGGCGGTAAAGGTGAGTTATTTTTGTGTTTATCTTGAAAACAAAGCCTTATCTTGAAATTCTGGCAAATTAAAAGTCAAGAAAATATGGCCATACAATGATGCAAGCCTTTAGTTACACTTAATTTTGACTGGGCGAGCTGAAAAGCTGGTAGCAGACAGATGGACAGACAGACAGACAGACAGACAGACAGACAGACACGCACACACACACACACACACACACACACACACACACACACACACACACACACACACACACTGATTACTGTATGCCTCCGTTTTCACCGAGGCATAATTATGGCCAAAAAGTTCAACCTTGGTTTCATAAGACCATAACACATTTTCCCACATGCGTTTGGGAGATTTCAAATATGTTTTTGCAAAATGTAGCCGGGCTTGGACGTTTTTCTTCGTAAGATAAGGCTTCCAGAGGCTTCCGGTGATGCGTAACAACATGGACGCATAAAAATTGAGCTCTGGCTCTAGCTCTATTTTTCCCCTAGACTCGAGATCCAAATCTGGGAAAAACGGCAATATTTTGCTGCCATAATGAGCGGGGACAAATTCAAGAAAGGCGGATATGGGCTACGAAACAATCCCGATAATGAAGCAACAAAAGAAATCTCGGCTAATGAAACGGACCTAGCATCGGACCAACATGGCGACCGCATGGCTGGTTTGGACCTGATTCGAGTTACTGTGAGCGAGGCCATGGCAGCTGGAATGGCAACTCTCCGAGCCGAATTAAAAACAGATCTACAAGATTTTCGTTCAGTAATTCGTGAGGATATGAAGAAACAAATGGATAAATTCACAGCGGAAGTACAGCAACAGCTCCAGGAAACCGCTAAACAAGTGCATGACGCAGGAGAACGTATAAAACAGACTGAGGAAAATATGGCAGAACTGGAGAATTGGAACATTGGCGTTAAAAACACGCTTGTTCAACTGTTACAAAATCAGCGGACACTTGAGGATAAGGTATCCGAAATGGAGGGCCGGACCAGGCGGAATAATATTCGCATATACGGGGTACCCGAGGACTCAGAGCAAGGCACATCTGTAACTTCTTTTGCCGAAAGTCTCATTAAAAAAGAGTTTGGTGATGTTTTAGGCCAAGACTACGACCTCGGCATTGAGCGCGCCCATCGTGCCTTGGGCCCAAAGCCGCCAGCGAGTGCCCCGCCACGTTCAATAATAGTCCGCTTCCTCCGGTTCACAGTTAAGGAAGAAATACTCTGCGCTGCATGGAAAAAGGTAATACGCATTCACAACAAGCAAGTGTATATTGACCATGACTACGCGGTGGAAGTACAGAAAAGAAGAAAAGAATATATCCCCGTTAAAAGAGCTCTGAAGGAGAAAGGGATTCGCTTTCAAACTCCACTCAGCAAGATGCGTATTTTTTACGCATCAGGAAGTGTTCTCTACAATAGTGCCACAGAAGCTGTGGAAGATTTACAAAGGCGAGGCATCGCCACGGTCCAGATCACCGCTGCCAGAAACAGAGCTGCTCAGACGATGACGGAGGAGATGCTGAAGCAGCTTTTGCCATGGGAGACGCAGAGGATGCGCTGTGGGGATTTCCACAAACACATCCGGGAGAAGCTGAGTGAGTTTCGGTGGACATCAGAAGAAACAACGGTGGACTAATGAGTACTCCGCAAGAACACACGGCCTTACTATGGTGAGAATAGTTGTTTTGGATTATTCATGACCATGACTTTGTAGCCTTATCCGATCTCATTATTGATGAAAGGGCTAGAGCCTGCAGACTCAAGCTGAGGGTCACCAGACTACTTTATTTCTACTTAACCTTCCTTTATTATTATTGGTTGTTGTTTTTTTTGTTTTGTTTTTGTTTTTGTTTTTTCCCACGATGCTCACCGTGGAGAGGGGTCCCACCTTGTGGCCAGTCCCCTCTTTTTTCAAGGCCCACATTGTATCCTTCTTATTGGAAGCCCAGTTCAATGTTATGTTGTTTTACTGTTCAGCATGTTCACGTTTTACAGTTGTTGTTCTGAGGTCTGGGATGATATTTTGTTCTTACATGTTAAGCTATGTCTTTTAAATGTTATAATATACTGTCACTAAATGTTAATGGAGTGAATAACCCTGTAAAAAGAAGTAAACTGGTGGTAAAGATGAAAAAAGAGAAAATAGATATTGCACATTGGCAAGAAACTCATCTATCCAACACAGAACATGATAAATTAAAAAGAATGGGTTTCAAAAATACATATTATTCCTCTCATAGAAGTGGTAAAAAACGAGGAGTAGCTTATTTTGATTTCTAATAGAATTAATTTTGAATTTATATCTGAATCAAGCGACAAAGAAGGCAGATATATTTTAGTGAAAGGTAAAATTGACCATAAAGAGGTTACATTATTGAATGTATATGCTCCCCCTGGGAGTAATATTGGCTTCTATAAAAAAGTTTTTGATTTGACTACTAAAGAATCTTATGGACCTTTAATTTTTGCTGGAGACCTTAATTTATTGTTAAACCCCCAATTGGATACAACAAATATTAGAAGGAAACGTCTGCCTATAGAGAAACGTGTAAAAAAAATGCTTTCAGATTTAGGACTTATTGACGTATGGCGCTCTGTACACAGATCTGCCCCTGGATTTACATTTTACTCTGCGCCCCATTCTTTCCACTCAAGGATAGATTATCGTTTCATGTATAATAAAGACTTAAACAGGATAAAAGAATGTAGAATTGGTCAAAGAGATATCTCTGACCATTCTGGAATTTACCTAAGTTTACACCTTGATGTCAGACAGAGAAAAACACTATGGAGATTAAATACAGGGATGCTAAATGATCTCTCCTTTCTACAGTCCATGACAACCGATCTAAATTTGTACCTACAGGATAACGATAATGGCGAGACAAACCCCAGCATCGTGTGGGATGCAGCTAAAGCGGTTCTGAGGGGGAAAATAATAGCAAGGTCGGCTATGCTTAAAAAGCAAAAGACTCAAGAATTGTTACGACTACAAGAGAGCTGCACGGTGGCGCAGTGGTTTAGCACTGTGGCAGCACAGTTTTACCCTCGGCCGGGGGATCGCGGGGATCATGAGATCGTGGGTTCGATCCCAGCCTCCGACCAACAGTGAGCTGTGTGGAGTTTGCATGTTCTCCCCGTGTTGCATGGGTTTTACTCCGGGATTTCTCCGGTTTCCTCCCGCATACCAAAAACATGTAGGTTTAGGGCGCTTGCGCACGCAGCGACCGGCAGCCAGTGGCTTGTCACCAGACTGCAAACCAAATCTACCTACGGGTACACATAAGTAACAAAAAAAAAAAAAAGAGAGACTGAAAGATCTAGAGAAAACACAACTGACAAAAAAAAGTCCCACTGTAACACAACAAATAAGACAAGTCAAACAAGACATAGATAGGATACTAGGTGAGGAAGTAGAGAAAAATTTACGGTTTATGAAACAGAGATATTATGAGGCAGGATCTAAGGCATCTAAACTGTTGGCATGGCGACTTAGGAAACAACAAGCAGAAAATTCAATCTACAAAATAAAAGACCCTATAAGTCGCAACATTTTAACTGATTTGGATGGTATTCAAAAATCATTTGAAACATACTACAAAAGCCTATATAGCCAATCTGTGCCGATTAATAAAAATGCAGTAGTTGATTTCTTGGACTCTTTGGATTTTCCCTCACTCGGCACAGATGCAAATAATAAGCTTATGTCACCAATAACACGTGAGAAAATTGACAAGGCCATCTCTAACCTTAAACCTAACAAGTCTCCTGGTACTGATGGGTTCCCCCCTGAATGGTACAAGAAAATGAAAGAAAGTCTGATACCACTACTAGAAACCAGTTTCAATTATATTCTGAAAGGAGGCCCTGTACCTCCGTCCTGGAAGGAAGCCTTTATATCTGTTATACCAAAAGAGGGAAAGGATAAACTAGACTGCAAATCATATAGACCAATAAGTGTATTGAACACGGATTATAAATTATACACAACTATTTTGGTCAAACGAATGGACACTGTGATGCCCTTACTGATTGATGAAGACCAAACAGGCTTTCTTAAAAACAGACAAACTTTGGATAACATAAGGAGAGCTCTACATATAATAGAACAGATTAATAAAAGAAAGATAAATTCAGTTATTCTCAGTCTTGACGCTGAAAAAGCATTCAACTCAGTTCAGTGGGACTTTCTCTATTTAGTAATGAAGAGATTTGGATTCTGTACTGACTTTATAAAATGCATTCAAGCTCTTTACTCTTCCCCTACTGCTAGAATAAAAATAAACGGGAGTCTTTCTAATTCTATACAACTACAATGCGGATGTAGACAGGGTTGCCCCGGTAGCCCCAGTTTATTTATTTTATTTATAGAGCCTTTAGCACAAGCAATACGCCAAGAGACCGCACTAAAGGGTGTTCGGATTGGTGAGGAGGAATATAAATTGAGCCTGTATGCGGACGATGTATTGATCACAATCTCAGATCCGGTCTCTGGTTTACCAGTGTTGATGAAAATCTTAGAAATGTACGGTTCATTCTCTGGGTACGCTCTTAATATCCATAAAACTCAGGTTATGACTTTCAATTTTCACCCTGGACAAGAATTAATATCTAAATATAATTTTAATTATAATTATAATTTAAAAAAAAAAAAAAAAACTTCCGGCGCCACACGAGTCGGCTGCCTTTTGCAACAGCGGCTCAATTCTGAGTTTTTTTCTTTCTTTCTTTACACACTTTATACATCACGGACACACAGATCGCCCCAAAATGCCTCCCAAGCCGGCGGACGGAGCCACTGTTTACAGCAGGAGACGGTACAGCAGGGAACAGCTGCTTGGACTTAATCGCCACTCGGTGCTGATGAAAAAACTTGACGTACCGAGAGAAATAAGGCGAAAACGACGTGGTTGTCGGGCTGGTGTTAGACGGCGGACAAGGAGTATAAGGTACAGACCCACCTTCCCACCCGTTATTATGGGGAATGTACGCTCTATACTGGGAAAGGTAGATGAGCTAGCGGCTATCTGCCGTTACGATAGCACATACCGGGAGTGCTCTCTCCTTTTGTTTACCGAGACGTGGCTAACTGAACTAGCAGCAGATGCTAACATTGAGCTGGAGGGTTTCCACATGATAAGGGCAGACCGAACACCAGACAGTGGCAAAGCAAGGGGCGGTGGAGTGATAATGTATGTTAACAACAACTGGTGCAGACCGGGACATATCACTGTTAAACAACGTCACTGCAGCAAAGACATTGAGTTGCTAGCTGTTAGCATGCGGCCTACATATCTCCCGAGAGAACACTCACACGTGATCTGCATTGCTGTTTATGCAAATCCGACGGCGAACGCTGGGACAGCGCGTGACGTCATCCATTCAGTAACCAGCAGGCTGCAGACAGAACACCCAGATGCTCTTCTCCTCATCTCAGGCGATTTCAACCATGTTTCACTGTCTCCCATTCTACCCACGTTTACCCAGTATGTCACATGCCACAGTAGAGACAATAAAACACTGGACTTATTCTACGCAAACACTAAGGAGGCGTACACCTCATCACAACTCCCCCAACTCAGGAGATCGGATCACAACTTGGTTCATCTCCGGCCGGTGTACAAACCCCTAGTGCACAGACAACCCCCGGCCATGCGCACAGTGATGTTATGGTCTGAGGAGGCAATGGACACTCTTGAGGGCTGTTTTGAAGCCACCGCCTGGAAGCAGCTCTGCGATCCACATGGTGAGGACATCGATGGCCTCATTCACACCTTCACGGGCTACCTCAGCTTCTGTGCGGACAAATCCATTCCCACCAAGACCATACGGTGTTGCTCAAACAACAAACCCTGGATCAACCCTGAGATTAAAACACTTCTGAGAGAGAATCAGAATCAGAATCAGAATCAGAATCAGCTTTATTGGCCAAGTATGCACAACACATACAAGGAATTTGACTTTGGCTAAAAACTTGCTCTCGTTGTTCAGGTGAAGGATTTAAATAAGGATTCAATGACAACCAGAGTATGTACAGTAAATTACAGTCTGTCCACGTTTCTATAAAAGGATGCAAATATATACAGGAATATATGCAGTTATTTACTCGGACTAACCACACTTTGCAGAAATATATGAAAAAATATACAATCACACAGTATTTCAATGTGGACTCAGATTCAGTGATATAATGTGAATGAAGTAAAAAGCAGTGTGAGAGTTATGTGCAATGTAATAATGGATGAAAAGTCATGAGTACAGCAACAGGTAGGACTAGGTGAATGTTAGGAGTTCATCAGAGTGATGGCTTGAGGAAAGAAACTGTTCCTGTGACGGGTGGTTTTGACCTTCAGTGATCTGTAACGACGACCAGAAGATAGAAGTTCAAACAGTTTGTGGCCGGGGTGTGATGGGTCAGCACAGATGTTTCCCGCCCGTTTCCTGGTTATGGACCGATATAAGTTCTCAATGGAGGGTAGGTCGGTACCAATGATCCTCTCCGCAGACTTAATGATCCGCTGCAGTCTGGTCTTGTCCTGTTTAGTGGCAGATCCAAACCAGACAGTGATGGAAAAGCAGAGGACAGATTGGATGATGGCGGTGTAGAAGACAACCAGCAGCTCCTGAGGCAAATCAAACTTCTTGAGCTGACGCAGAAAAAACAACCTCTGCTGGGCCTTTTTCCGGACAGTGTCAATATGGGAGGACCACTTCAGGTTCCGGGAGATTGTGGTACCCAGAAACTTGAAGGAGTCCACAGTGGACACTGTGCTGTTGAGGATGGTGAGTGGGGGGAATGAAGGGGGGTGTCGCCTGAAATCCACAGTCATCTCCACCGTTTTGGCTGGGTTAAGTTCAAGATGGTTCTGGCTGCACCAGAGGATCAGCTGCTCCACCTCCCGCCTGTATGCAGACTCATCATCATCCCGGATCAAACCGATGACTGTGGTGTCGTCCGCAAACTTCAGGAGCTTCACCGAAGGGTCCTCTGAGGTGCAGTCGTTGGAGTAGAGGGAGAAGAGCAGTGGGGAAAGGACACATCCTTGGGGGGCGCCAGTACTAATTTTTCGGGAGCTGGATGTAAATCTCCCTAGCTTCACCTGTTGCCACCTGTCAGTCAGAAATACCAAAAAAAAAAAAAAATCCAAGATGGCGCCGCGGATGGCAGCCACTGGCTTCTGCTCTCTGATGTTTTTGATAATTTTGTGTGTTTTTTTGGACTTCTGCTCTTCTGTCCGAATCACCTATTCAAGGGAGGAACTACTTTCACTCAGACTACCTCCCAATGCAACTTCTCCGCCAGTTACTGCTGCTGATCTGAAGTTTTTTCAGTCCATCTTAGCTGTGGGAGCAGCGGCTATTGGCGCTGGCCGGAAACGAAGGCGGCGTGGTAAACGTGCCGGTGCGTTAGTCAGGCTGAAGAAACGAGGATTTCGCACGCCGCTCCCATCGATCCATCTGGCAAATATCCGCAGTTTGGCGAACAAAATGGATGAACTGCTGCTCCTGACTCACAAAAACCGGGATTTTAGCAGATCTGGCGCCCTTTGTTTCACGGAGTCCTGGCTGAGTGAACACATCCCGGACAGCGCGGTCCGTCTGGACGGATTTCAACTGTTTCGCGCTGATCGCAGCCGAGAATTTTCTGGAAAGACTAAGGGTGGTGGAATCTGCTTCTACATAAACGAAGGTTGGTGTACTAATGTCACAGTGTTGAAGAAGTTTTGTAGCCCTAACCTAGAGTCACTGTTCATAAACTGTAAACCCTTTTATTCACCGCGAGAGTTCTCCTCATTTATTCTGGTCGGAATTTATATCTCGCCTGCTGCTTGTACAACGGAGGCACTGCAGCTCCTCGCTGACCAGATAGCAGAGGTGGAGGAAAAACATCCAGACTCTCTGCTTATCATTCTGGGTGATTTCAATAGAGCTAATCTCACAAATGAGCTTCCTAAATACAGACAGCATATTAAATGTCCCACCAGGGACACAAATACACTTGACCACTGTTACACAGTTTTAAGAAATGCCTATCATGCCGTCCCCCGTGCAGCTCTGGGTTTTTCTGACCACTGCCTGCTCCATCTTATTCCAACATACAGACAGAAACTAAAAACTTCCAAGCCTGTTGTAAGGACTGTGAAGAAATGGACTGAGGAATCAAAGCTGAAGTTACAAGCCTGCTTTGACTGCACAGATTGGAGTGTTTTTGAAGCTGCAGCCATTAACTTAAATGAACTCACTGACGCTGTGACATCATACACCTGTTTCTGCGAGGACATGTGTGTGCAGACCAAGACCTTCTGCATATACAACAACAATAAACCCTGGTTCATTCCTAAACTGAAGCAGCTACGTCAGACCAAGGAGGAGGCCTACAGGACTGGTGACTGGACTCTGTACAAGCGGGCCAGAAACATGCTGACGAAGGAGACCAGGCTTGCTAAGAGGAGCTACAGTGTGAAGTTACAAAAAAACTTCTCAGCTAACAACTCTGCTTCTGTCTGGAGAGGCCTACGGAATATCACCAACTACAGGAGACCATCCCCCCACCCTGCGGAAAACCTCCAGCTGGCTAATGACCTAAACAGCTTTTACTGCAGGTTTGAAAAGAACCTACAGTTCTCACCTCCCACCCACACAAAAGGATTATCTGCAGCCCCAGGAACTCCATCCCTCCTCCACTCTGACCTCCCACCAGCACTAATGATCTGTGAAGAGGAGGTGCGCCGGGTCTTTCAGAGACAAAAGATCAAGAAGGCTGCAGGACCTGATGGTGTGTCTCCGTCCTGCCTGAGAGTCTGCTCCAACGAGTTGGCCCCCATCTTCACCCGGATCTTTAACAGATCACTGGAGCTGCGTGAAGTGCCTTCCTGCTTCAAACGCTCCATCATCATTCCAGTTCCCAAGAAACCCTCTATTACAGGATTAAACGACTACAGACCTGTTGCCCTGACCTCTGTGGTCATGAAATCCTTGGAGAGATTGGTGCTGAGCCACCTGAAGGTCATCACAGGCTGACAGGTGGCAACAGGTGAAGCAGGTGAAACAGGTGAATTCCAGGATTGCAACAGCACAGGGATAGCAACACTCAGAGCAACAATCAGAAGGCAAGAAAAAACAAGCAAGCAAGAGCAGCTAATATACATATGTACATATTACTATAAAATATATATATATACACACACACACACACACAGACACACAGTGCAGAGCATTGTAGCTGGATGGAATAAATATATGAATATATGAACACACAGTGCAGAGCATTGTAGCTAGATGGAATAAATATGTAAATATATAAACACCCACAGTATGGAGCATTGCAGCTAGGTGGAATAAATATGCAAGTATATAAACACACACAGTGCGGAGCAATGTAGCTAGATGGAATAATATGTAGATATATAAAAACACAGTGCGGAGCATTGTAGCTAGATGGAATAAATAAGAAGAAGAAGATCTTCAGGTCGGGGAACAGGGAGATGCTGAAGTCCGTACAGAGGGAGCTGAGGAGAAAGATCAGAGAAGGCAAGGACAGCTTCAGGAGGAAGATGGAGGACAAGCTGCAACAGAGCGACATCAGCGGGGTCTGGAGAAACCTCAAAACTATCTCTGGGCTCCAGAATACCTCCCCCCAGGCCACGGGGGGCAGGGAGTGGACGAACAATCTGAATTTGTTTTTCAGTAGGTTTGACCAACTGCCCTCCCCCCTGACTGCACAACAACCACTGCTGCCTGTAAAGACATCAAGTCCTGCTGCCCACTCCCCACTCCACCAACACCCCCCCACTCCCAACACACAGCCCCGCATCCTGACCCTGACCAGGACCCAGGTGAGGACGGAGCTGAGGAAGATCAAGGCGAGGAAGGCGTCGGGACCGGACGGCATCAGCGCAAAGCTCCTCAAGTCCTGTGCAGACCAGCTGTGTGGGATTGTGACGTACATCTTCAACCTGAACCTGAAGCTGGGGAGGGTACCACAGCTGTGGAAAACATCTTGTGTGGTACCTGTACCAAAAACTTCCCACCCCAAAGACCTGAACAGCTACAGACCGGTGGCCTTGACGTCCCACTTGAGGAAGACCCTGGAGAGACTGCTCCTTGCTCACCTCCGCCCCCTGGTGGAACCAGCGATGGATCCACTCCAGTTCGCCTACCAGCATGGCATCGGGGTGGAGGATGCGGTGATCTTCCTCCTTCACCGTTCTCTGTCCCACCTGGAGAAGCCCGGGAATGTGGTGAGGATCATGTTCTTTGACTTCTCCAGTGCTTTCAACACCATCCAACCGATGATCCTGAAGGACAAGCTGCTGCGCGCAGGGGTGGACCAGCACCTGTCATCATGGATCCTGGACTACCTCACGAACCGGCCTCAGTTTGTGAGAACCCGGGACTGTGTGTTCGACATGATCATCAGTAGCACGGGGGCCCCCCAGGGAACGGTGTTGGCTCCCTTCCTGTTCACTCTTTATACTGCGAACTTCTCACACAACACAACACACTGCCATCTACAGAAGTTCTCTGATGACTCTGCGATCGTTGGCCTCATCTCCAATGGAGATGAAGCTGAGTACAGAGGGCTTATCCAGGACTTCGTGGACTGGTGCCATCGGAACTGCCTCCAGATCAACGCGAGGAAAACTAAGGAGCTGGTGGTGGACTGCCGCAGGCAAGGACAACCCCTCACAGCACCAGTAAATATACAGGGAACAGACATCGAGATGGTGACATCCTACAAGTACCTGGGTGTTCATCTGAACAATAAACTAGACTGGTCACACAATACTGATGCACTCTACAAGAAGGGACAGCGCAGGCTGTTCCTACTGAGGAGACTCAGGTCTTTTGGTGTACAAGGGGCGCTGCTGAAGACATTCTATGACACGGTGGTGGCATCAGCCATCACTTTTGGAGTGGTCTGCTGGGGCAGTGGCATTACTGCAGCCGATAGGAAGAGACTGAACAAACTGATCAAGAAAGCTAGCTCCGTCCTGGGACAACGCCTTGATCCGGTGGAGGAGATAGGAGAGAGAAGGACGGTGGCTAAACTGTCATCTCTGCTGGAGTCCGAGTTCCACCCTATGCAGGACATACTGAATGCACTGAGGAGCTCATTTAGCAGCAGACTACATCATCCCAGGTGCACAACCGAGAGGTTTCGCAGGTCCTTCCTACCAACGGCTGTCAGACTGTACAACCTAAGCAGGGCTGCTCGCAGAGATAGCAAAAAGACGTAACAACCTAATAGTTTTTTGAAAGCAAAAGATGCAATAGACTTACACAATGGTCCCCTCCGGCATACAACTAGGAAAGTACCGGTAGCTACAGAGGGTGAGAATATGTATGGGCACATAATCATACCATGTAGGATAACTAAGTAGACGGTTGTGCTGTTTCATCCCATCTAGCAACAATGCTCTGTACTGTGTGTGTTTATACATTTACATATTTATTCCATCTAGCTACAATGCTCCGCACTGGGTGTGTTTATGTTTATGTTTATATTTATATATCTATATATTCATTCCATCTAGCTACAATGCTCCGCACTGTGTGTTTATATATCTACATATTATTCCATCTAGCTACATTGCTCCGCACTGTGTGCTTATATATTTACATATTTTTTTCCACCTAGCTGCAATGCTCCGTACTGTGTGTTTATATATCTACATATTATTCCATCTAGCTACATTGCTCCGCACTGTGTTTATATATTTACATATTTATTCCATCTAGCTGCAATGCTCCGTACTGTGTGTTTATATACTCATATATTTATCCCATCCAGCTACAATGCTCTACACTGTGTGTCTGTGTGTATATACTGTATATATATATTTATAGTAATATGTACATATGTATATTAGCTGCTCTTGCTTGGTTTCTTTTTTTTTTTCTTGCCTTCTGATTGTTGCTCTGAGTGTTGCTATCCCTGTGCTGTTGCAATCCTGGAATTTCCCTGTTGTGGGACTAATAAAGGCTTATCTTATCTTATCTTATCTTAATTGGTATTCTGACCATATAAAATACTTAGGAGTGTACCTACCCAAAGATTTGTCACAATTGTATGATATGAATTACAACCGACTAAATAAAGAAATAATTAGTAATTTTGATAGCTGGAGTCTGCTCCCCCTTGACTTCGGCAGCAGAATACAGGCAATCAAGATGAACATCCTCCCTAAATTGCTATATCTCTTTTCATCTCTTCCAGTGTCAATTCCTGACAAACAATTTAGGAAATGGAATAAATACATTTCAAGGTTCATTTGGCTTAAAAAGAGACCAAGAGTTACGTATTCTACCTTACAGTTGGCGAAGGGGAGGGGGGGCAGGCTCTGCCCTCTTTACGAGACTACTATATATCAGCCCAACTGAGACCACTGGTTTGTTTGTGTGACCCATCTTATTATGCAAAATGGAAAACAATTGAGATGTCTTTATCTGAGGTCCCAATTCAGTCTGAACTAGGTACCCTTGAAAGCAAAATTACTCCAACAACTAGTCAGTGAGCTAATCTGACATTTAAAATCTGGAAATCAGAGTTAAGAAAAGTAAAACTCCAGGAAGAAATTAAATTGCTCAGATGGCCAGCATATGATCCTGACTTTCTGCCCGCCTCACATGATTTTAGATTTAGACAGTGGACATTCAGGGGCCTTACCGCAGCGTGTACAATGTATGAGAAATCAAACCTAATGTCATTCGATATTCTATGCAGGAAGTACAATCTGGAGAAGCAAGATTTTTTTAGATACTTGCAGCTTCGTGACTTCATTAATAAAAGGGTACAAAGCAGTAATATCAGTCTTCATTATTTCTTAATATTTTTATTAATGCATATAAGTCAACAAGTCTTAAAAATCTTATTAGTAAGTTATACTGCAGTTTAATGACACTTAAAACAGACTCAACAATATATATAAAGCAAAAGTGGGAAAAGGAAATGAACATTGTAATAACTGATGACATGTGGTCAAGGGTTTGGGAGGTGCAATCCTCATCCACCAACTCCGGCACCTGGAGGGACTTTTGCTGGAAGGCTTTTTTCATAACACCCAATCAGAAATCCAAGTACAGTGGAGTTCCTGCACACTGCTGGAGAGAATGTGAGGAAACAACAGCAGACCATGGGCACGTATTCTGGTCTTGCCCACACATTCAGCCTTTCTGGACAGACGTAGCAAATGTCATTTCTAGGGCACTGGACTTTAATATCAGCTGCTCTTTTATTTTGTTATTCCTTGGATGTTTCCCTGACAAGCTGACTGCAGATGATACTTATCTCCTGAAAATCTTTTTGGCATCAGCCAAAAAGGCTATAACAAAGTGCTGGTTACAAAAACAGCCCCCCACACTGAACCTTTTCACCTCTATAATAGACAATATAAGGTCCATGGAACGCATGACCTATACCCTGCGACTCCAAGAGGAGTTAGGAAAAAGACGTTGGAAAAAATGGTTGGACTTCACAGGATGTGACAGTACTTATTAATATGCTGATTCGGAATTGTATATTTTTATTGTATCTGATTTGTACCATATTAATCATCCCATGACCTCATATGTTTGTGTTTTTATAATTGAAAAACGTTCATAAATAAAAAGTTTCAAAAAAAAAAAAAGATAAGGCTTCCGTCTTGCCACCCTACCCCATAGCCCAGACATACAGTGGTGTGAAAAAGTGTTTGCCTCCTTCCTGATTTTTCCTTTTTTTTGTATGTTTGTTGCATTTAAATGTTTCAGATCATCATTCATTCATTCATTCATTTTCTTCTGCTTAGTCCTTTTCGGGTCGCGGGGGGGCTGGAGCCTGTCCCAGCGTCTTTGGGCAAGAGGCAGGGTACACCCTGGACAGATCGCCAGTCCATCGCAGGGCCAACACAGAGAGACAGACAACCATTCACTCTCACAGTCATACCTAAGGACAATTTAGAATCCCCAGTTTGATGCCAATTAACCCAACTTGCATGTTTTTGGCATGTGGGAGGAAACCGGAGAAATCCCGGAGTAAACCCACGCAGACACGGGGAGAACATGCAGACTCCACACAGATCACTGTTGGTCGGGGGCTGGGATTGAACCCAGGATCCCCCGGCCAAGGGTGAGTTGCTGTGCTGCCTCAGTGCTAACCACTCCGCCACCGTGCCGCCCCAAAAATAAAATAACACACAACAAAAAATAACACAACATAACAAAAATAATTTTTTTGAAAGTTGTCTGTGTTTTTTCAACTGATATAAAGACAATTTTGCACAGCTGAATCCGAAAATGACATCCGTTTCTCTCGATCAGGTCAGGTTTTTATGTTAAGTTATAAGGAATTGCACAGTTGTACTGTAAATTGAATAGTTCGTCGGCCTCTGTCAGTCTATGATGACCATGGAAGAGAATCCTAAACGTCTACTCTGCTGGAACAGCACCGCCTGTGGCTGAACAGGCCGATGCGCACCGGTGTTCTACCTTCCAGCGCTGGGCGTTGGTAGGATTCAAGCCTGGGCAGGAAGATATGGAGGACAAGATGTTACCCATTCAGCATGTCCCCCCTCTCCACGTCACTGATGAATCCAAAGGAACAGCAGGGCTGCTATAGTTTGGCACCAGCGCCGTCGCAGGAGCTGCCAGAACGATGTTGAGCACAACAGAGAACTGCCTTAGGGGCTCCGACTCCGGATTTTTCCTCAGGGTTGACTCCCGAAGCCTTTCTCGTGACCGGGTGTGCCGCAAGGCAGCGGAGGTTTGAAATCAGGGTTTACCTTCCCCTAGATGGGCTACCTTCCCAGGTTGACGAGCCACCATCTACCCGAAGCATCTGGTTTTAAGGCGCCAGAGATCCGCCCTCGCCCCTTCTCCTATTAGTAAAAGCAGTTCCGCCGGGCTTAAAGACTAAACCACACGGGCAGGCTAGGAGTTGGACTTAGTTGTCAGAGGCTTTTCGAGACGCACGCCGTAAGGAGCATTTTATGAGCACTGGGAGCTTAACCCCAGCGCCGCTCCTGGCTATGACAACCAAATTGAATAGTAGACACTGATAAAGGTAAGTACATGTAAATTGAATGCTACATCATCATTGTTCAAAATTCAGAGAATTTCAAGAAATAAAAAAAGAATTTTGCATCATGTAAAGCGAAAATACCCGTACATGTAAACAAAAACGTAAGAAAACATGTGGCCATAGTTCAAAAAGTTGACCTGACTGAGCAAAACCAATGTGATTTTTTGATTCAGCACATCAAAATTGTCCTAAATCAGCTAAAAAAAACTTAAGACAATAAATTTGGTGTTGACCAGTGTAATCTTTGAGTGAGACGTCTGCAATTTAAAAATGCAGCAGTTTATGTTGATGGCTCCAGTTTTGTACAAATATATTCTGTAAAAATGTTTGACACTTGTGCATGTTAAAAAAAAATGAATTTCTTTGGATCGCAGCATGATGTCTAGCTTTTGAGGATCTTTTGGTCTACTTCACTTTGCCAGGCAAGTCCTATTTAAGTGATTTCTTGATTGAGAGCAGGTGTGGCAGTAATTAGGCCTGGGTGTGGCTAGAGGAATTGAACTTTGCTTTCCAAAGATGTGATAAACCACAGTTAATCTATGTTTTTACGGGGGGGGGGATCACTTTTTCACACAGGACCATGTAGGTTTGGTTTTTTTTTACCCTTAATAATAAACACCTTCATTTAAAAAACTGCATTTTGTGTTTCCTTGTGTTATTTTTGTCTAATATTTAAATTTGTTTGATGATCTGAAACATTTAAGTGTGAGAAACGTAAAAAATGAGAAATCAGGAAGGGGGCAAACACTTTTTCACATCACTGTATGAAGAAGATGGGAGATTGTTGTCACATGTACTGAACAACCTGTACTTGCCAGAAATTCCTGCAACATCTTCAGTGTTGCTGTCGGCCTCTTGGCAGCATCCCTGTTTTCTTCTCGTCTTTTCATCAATTTTGGAGGGATGTCCAGTTCTTGGTAATGTCACTGTTGTGCCATGTTTTCTCCACTTGATGATGACTGTCTGCACTGTGTTCCATGGTATATTTAATGCCTTGGAAATTCTTTTGTTCCCTTCTCGTGACTGATACCTTTGAACAATGAGATCCCTCTGATGCTTTGGAAGCTCTCTGTGGACCATGGCTTGTGCTGTAAGATGTGACTACAAAAATGTCGAAAGCCTACTAGAACAGCTGAACTTTATTTGGTGTTAATAAGAGGCACTTTAAATGGTGTCAGGTGTGTGCTGACTCCCATTTAACATGAGTTTGTATGTGATTGGTTAATTCTGAACACAGCCACATCCCCAATTATAACAGAGTGTGCGTATTTATGCAACCAGATTACTGTAAGTTTTTTTTTTTAATTTTTCCTCTTAAAAGATTTCAGTTTGTTTTTCAATTGGGTTGTACAGGTTATAGGTCACATTAATGGTGGAAAAAGTTTTGAAATGATTTATCTTGGTCTCATTTTTTACATCACAAAAGCCTGGCATTTGAACAGGGGCATGTAGACTTTTTATATCCACTGTATACTGTATGCTCCCATTTCTTGTCAGCAATGTCAGGATAGAGTTACAAGTAGACATAATCCAGACAGGTATTTGTCTTCCGTGAGAGTATTAGGGTTCTTTTAGGCTCGTCAGTACAGAGATGGACAGAGCCTGCATAATTTTGTTCATATTTATGCCAGTTTTCTGAAAGCTTACTGATATGGACCAAACATAGCAGTACCACCAGAAATTGTGATGTTTGTCCATCTTCTACTGTTTAATCCTTAAAATTTATGTATAGTATTTTTATGCCTTGATGTGTATGTGCACATCAACTTATGTTTTTTTTTTGTTTTGGTATACTTTATTAATCCCAGAGGGAAATTACAGGGCATCCATCTGGATGGATGAGGCAGCCAAGGTGCGGTGCCAATCCCTTCA
The DNA here is from genome assembly GCA_020510985.1 of Pholidichthys leucotaenia. Lineage (NCBI taxonomy): Eukaryota > Metazoa > Chordata > Actinopteri > Cichliformes > Pholidichthyidae > Pholidichthys > Pholidichthys leucotaenia. Next base: position 134,913,855 of record CM035844.1, read on the forward strand.
CCATTCACACACACATTCACACCTAGGGCCACTTTAGAGTCTCCAGTTAACCTAACTTGGGTGTTTTTGGCCTTTGGGAGGAAAGCCGAGTACCCGGGGTAAAGACACGCAGAACATGCAAACTCCACACAGAAGGGTCACCGATGGTCAGGGGGTGGGATCAAACCCACAATGGTCAGGGGTGGAATCGATCCTGTGACCTTCTTACTGTGCTGCCACAGTGCTAACCACTGCATCACCAAACTGTCCCTTTCTTTTTAAGTCAAGTTTCTTCAACTATAAGTGATTTTTTTTTGTGTGTGTGTATCTGTGTCTGTCTGTTACCAGGTTTTAAGCTTGCCCTGTCAAAATCAAGTGGGACTAACAGCTTGTATCAATGTATTGCCATGTTTTCTCGACTGTTAATTTGGCAGAATTTCAAGATAAGGCTTTGTTGTCAAGATAAAATAAACGTATCTTTTCTTATCTTATAAGCTGTGTTTCACCCACCTTAATGGTTTTTGTGAGGCATCCAAGCTTCCACAAAGGTAACTGAGCTCACAATAGATTGTTTTAGGGGTTGTGCACATAAAATGTTTTCATTAACCCTTGGGAAAAGAAAAATATTTTCGTGCACATGTCAGTGTTGCAGAAAACAATACATGTTGACTCACCCAAGGTGTGAAAAACTGCTGTTATAGTAACTATGCCAGGCCAGTAGGTAGCTTTGCAACTTTCTTACAGCACCACATATGACTTCCTGTCGATTGCTTGCTGAACTTTTAAAATAGTGGTTGTTAGTTAAAATTAAACACATATTCACCAAATACACCTTTTGTTTCACTTGTTTTCAGAAACATTTTTTCCTGATTAGTTTTGAAGATACAGGAGTAAGTTTAATATCCCAGCACCCATCTTGGATAGGGATGAAGAGCTTGCCTTCTGGGAGACACGTCAAACACGGAGGTGCAGCTAGTGTGTGTTGTAACTGTGATGTCAGCATCATAGGCGCATGAATAGGGCATTATTGACTTACTGTATGTATGTGCTGCTGGCTGTTTTTTCTTGTGCATGTGGAGGAGGATTTTTTTTATGAATCTTTTATCAACTTGGAGTGAAAGCTAGTCTCAGACCCTCTTTGCTTAGTCATGGAAAAGAACTCTGATATTAAAAGTTTAAAAAAAAATGTGTCTTCTAACTCAGGAAGGAGCTAGACAGAAATCTTCCACAGAAGGAGGATGCATGTATAAACTTTACTTTGATCTGCATCATGCAGTATGCTCATCTGCTTTCTGGATGTACTGGGGCAGGTGTTTCTTGTAGCCTGCTCATATGTCTTTCCTAAACATGCTGTCACACACGCTAAAACTTAAAATTCAAAGCATGTTGGAATGTTTTTGTCATCTGGTATCCCTCCATTGCCATGATAATACAGCTGGACTCTGCTGTCTCCTACTGATAGATTGGGATGAGAGCAAGATGTGTGCATGTGTGTGTTGCATATTCACAAAAAAAATATTACTCTTTAAAATCTAGGGATGTTTTGCCCTGCTTCACCCAGAATCCTTAAAATTAAACTCCACAGTTTTTGTATGCTAATGGAAAGCAAGAGGAACTCGGCATAGATCAGAATAAAGGCAATAGATGAGTTGATGAACACCAGATCTTCTGTGTAAATCTGCCCATGTATGGACACAAACACCCTGTGAGTGCGATTGTGAGTGTGTGCTTGTAGATCTTATGATGCCTTTCATTTTCTGCCCAAGTTCTCACCACCATGTAAGGTTTTGACATTTTCTCACAGAGGCTTATATTCAGCTATATTATGTGCACTTTTAGCTGCTCTACCTTCTCCTGCAACAATACCAAGCAGTACAGAATTGTTACAAACTTGCAGTAAAGCTCATTTTGTGCACATGGAAGACTCACATTTGTATTTTTCTCTGGCAAAGGCAAGCTTGTCAGTTGTAGGAACGCTAATGTGTGCAGTGAGTGCATGTGGTAGTTAAACTCTGGGTGGTCTAAGCTTGAATGTTCTAATAGCTGCTTTTCCACATAAAGCCACAGATGAACTTGGAAAATAGACAGGTTTCTTGCATTTTGCTCTACCCTAAGTATTTTTACCTGCTTGGCAAATGCCAGAATATTTTCTGCTAGCTTTTCAAAGTTCTGCACAAACAGGGGAACTGAATCCACCAGCCACACAGGATTCTGGTGACTTTGAGTGTTTTCTAAAGTTAATAATAGTTTTGTTGGCTGATAGTTAAATTTAGCAGGAAGGAGCTAAAGCTGACTTGGTTGAGGTTTTGAAAAAAAAACCCATAACTGATTAAACGGCTCTAAATAAAAGGCTGTATGTTGGGCGGGGGGCCTCTTGGAGGTATTCCAGAATATCTTGTGGTCTTTCTCATCTCCTGAAATCATTCAGTACAGTTAACTCAAGTTAAATGGACTGCCTTGGAAGGTTGTTGTGAGTGTCCATTTCCAAGTTATGTCTTATGTGCAAGTTTACTTCCATTCTTGTGGATTCACTGTGAGTTGTGGATTGTTTGGGTGGGGTTTGTTCGGCCAAGGGTTCCATTTATGAATAGCTGCAGCTTCAGGTATGCCCTACCCCTCTCCCTCCTCTTTTAATTATTTGCTCATGTACTCTCCTTTTTGTCCTCTCCTCCTTTTTTCAAATCTCCTGTAAACCTAAGAAAAAATATAATCATTCATCTCTCCTCCGCCTTACACATCTTTTGTATTCCTATTCTTACAAATTTTATTGCTGTTCCATTACAACTTCTAACCTTCCCCCCCTTTGTTTCCTGTAAATTCATGAATATGTTTAGTTAGAATTTTCTCTTATCTGTTTCTCCTCCAGATTACCTGAAGTTTAGCAGTGACTACAGCCATGCGGTGGTGGGGGGCACTAGTAGTGCAAGGGGTATGCGATCAGCATCTGAGCTCCGAGACTTGATGGACACCCTGCAACGCAAGAAAATAGCCCTGGAAAACAGCTTAAGAGCCAATGGGAATGCTAATCCTTCCTACTTCAGCATGACACAGGTCAGCCAGCACTCATTTCCCCCACATGGTTCAAAATCTTTACACATAATGCTTAAATAATGTATGTGCCTTGATGAAACTGGGCTGGGCTGATACTAAATCTTTGTGGAGCATTCTTTAGTGAGTCCTATGAACAAAAGTAAATATAGCAGTTGTTTTGCCTTATGAAGCTTTTCGCTGCAGCTTGCGCAGTTGGATTAAAAAAGCGTGATTGGATGTCCGACTCTACCTTGTGACCTTTGTAATTGGAGAATTTCTTTTTAAGAATTCAATTTTTTCTGTCTTTTTTGGTCTTTCAGTCGCCTCCCACCACACCCGTTTCGACTCTTACCACATCTTCATCTGCCTATCAGGAGCAGACAAGGCGTTTCTATGGTTCAGATCGTCCACCTATTTCTATGAAAACTGTGTCCTCTCTTTCTTCTGGGCGACGATCCGACCCGTCTTCTTCTTTGTTTTCCCGTACTTCTGTCAGCCGCAGTCAGGACAACTTTAGTGCCACTGATAGCCAACGGCTGCAAAGCCAAGGCTCCTCTCCTTTGCTATCCACATGGAATGGCGGAGGCTCATCTGCTTCTGTTGCTGGTGGTGATAGCACCCTTCTCTCTGTTTCTCCCTCCACCTGCTCATCTCGAACTCCATTGTCAGGAGGAGCAGTCAGCATGCCATCAAGCCCCCGCCTGGGCCGTCGCACCATTGGAAACCAAGAGCCATCACCGAGCAGTCGAGCCAGGAAATACTCAGCAGGCTCATTGAGTGGGATGATTGGAGGACATAGCCGATCGTTGCCACGCCTTTGCCCATCCCCGACTTCCCGTGATAATAATGGAGTGCTGACTTTGTCAACACTCCCTCCACGACGGTCTGATGCTACTGGGAGTTACAAATTTAGCAAAGAGCAGAATGCCTGCCCTGACCTCAACCACAAGTCTAGTAACTCCAGCCAACAAGCCTTAAACAGGAATCAAATCCAGACTACAACCCAGGGTGAAGGGATACTATCAATCTCCCTCGCCTCTCCAAAAACCTCACCCTCTGCCACCTTGACAGTTTCTTCCACACCGGCCCCACCAGTTGTGACAGTCCCATCTAAGCCAGGGGGCTCTTCATCTCCTCGTGTGGCAAAAAAACTCAGCCTGACCTCAACCAGTTCAGTGGGCTCTGTGAGTTCCTCCAGTTCCTGTCCTCCTGAACCAGAAAGGCAGGTCACCAATGGATTATCCTCAGGGACAGAAATGTCTGTTGGGGAGAGACGAGGGGTAGGTTTAGAACCAACTGGTGCTCTGGGACTGGGAGAAAGGAGATCTTCATTTGGGAAGGCAGGACTTGAACCTGGGACAGGTTTAGAGGAGAGGAGGCAATCATTTGGAAAGGCAGGAGTAACTCCACCAGGGGGGTTCCGAGAGAGAAGGGGGAGCATCAGTTCACTGAGTGGAAAGGAAGAATTGACAGACTACCACCAACGGCAGAAAGAGGAAAGACTTCGTGAGCAAGAGGTGGAGAGACTGGTGAGTACCATTGTCTTTTATGTCCAAGTTTCAACAGTCAGAGGTATCATGGTGTGCAAAATGGTGTTTTTGCAGGTTTTAACCTTACAAAATACAGATTACTTAAACAGATTAGGGCTCATTACCTCCGCCAAGGGAGGAAGTAATGTTTTTGGTAGTGTTAGTTTGTTGGTTGGCTGGTTTGTCTGTTACCAATATAACTCAAAAAATTATGAATGGATTTTGATGAAATTTTCAGAAAATGTGTGTAATGGAATGAGGAACAGATGAATAGATTTTGGTGATGATCTGATAGTGCATACCTCCACCAAGGCTTTGTTTGTATTTGTGAAGCAGGATTACACAAAAAGTACCAGATGGATTTGGATGAAATTTTCACCAGCGGTGCTTCTTGGGCTAGAGAGGAACCCATTACATTTTGGTGAGGATCCGAGATTGCATACCTCCACCAAGGCTCTTATCTTCTCACACAGTGTTAGCAACAATACTCCAAAACTACTTAATGGATTTGGACGAAATTTTACCAGAGGTGGTTCTTGGCCTACACACAAACCTATTACATTTTGGAGGTGATCCATACCAGACAGAAGGAGCCTTGGCAGAGGTGTGTGCTTTCTGAGTACTTTTCTAGTTAATATTATTGAGTAGGCTGAATATTGACCGTTTCAGACTGAACATTAAAAAGAGCTTTTTTTGATGAGCTGTAAAACAACACAGGAATGTTTTGGGGTCTTTAACAGGCATTTTGATAATATTTTCATGAAACAAATAATTTAAAAAATAAATCAGAACTTTTAGAAAGCTACAGAATGAAAGTCTATATTTACTTGAAAAATAGAGCTGTGAAATAATTATTTTAAAAAATTATGGGTTCAAAGCAATGATAATATTTAGATTTGAGCAGATGGCCGATGAAAACTATGGTGGCAGGGTAAGGATATTGAAGTCAGTAGCATAACTACAGTCGTGAAAAAATTAGGACACACTGTATAGGCCTGTGTGTGTGGGTTTTTTTTTTTTTTAACATATTTGGACATAGGGATATTTAAAGGCCAAATGTCACGTAACAGGGTACTTTAAATATCTTGAAGCTAGATATAAAAGGGAACCGATCCGTTCGGGTCTTGGTGCATATGCTTCAGTAACAACGGAATATTCGTTAATTTAAAACTGCCGCGCTTGGCCTGACACGGCCCCTGGAATCGCCTGGGGAAGAAGGCGGAAGTGACGAAATCGATTGTACCCTAGTTTGATGCTTGGGGTATTTCAATTGATTGTTTATATGGAGACTGGAAGGTTGAAGTGAGCAACAAGAAAGAAAAAATTGGATATTTCACCCATACCTTAAAACGGGACTATCAGGGACAGCTGGGTAACAAGGGACACTTCTCTGGGAAATGTTTTCATACCTGTCAAGTGAGACGTTTTCGCCGTACTTCAACACCGTAAAAAGCGGCTATAAGGAACGGCGGAGCAACAAGGGACACCTCTCTGGGAAATGCCCCAAATGCAACTCGTGTTGTTATTGTCAAATATTTTAAGGATTCATGGATATTTGACAATAACAAAACAACTGAGCGTCTGGCGCAAAATAAAAAAAAAAAGCAGAATTCTGTATTTGTCAGGCGATCTCTGTCTGTTCCGCAGCCGCTGCACAGCTCAACGTGTTAAACCATTGTCCTAATGACTTCTCATGGTAGTGAGAATAGCTCAAGCTGAGCGATCAGCCCGCCCAGACAATTAAACTAATGATTGACTCCACACTTCGAACAGTAGTGAGAATAGCTCAAGCTGAGCGATCAGCCCGCCCCGACAATTAAACTAATGAGTGACTCCACACTTCGAACAGTAGTGAGAATAGCTCAAGCTGAGCGATCAGCCCGCCCCAGCTGTGAGTGATAACACACAGGAGTGCTCCTCAAGACACTCAGTTTTTTTTCCAGTATATTTTTTCTTTTGGGCGTACAGAAATGGCAATACGCCCGTTTTTGCTAAAATTGCATTTTCCCCGTATTTTCCTTAAAATATTTGACAATAACAACACGAACTACATTTAAAACATTTCCCAGAAAAGTGTCCCAAACCACTCTGCTGTCTCCCACAGCCGCGCTTGGCACCAAAATACAGCGAAAACGTCTCACTTGACAGGCATGCGCCTCCATTTTCATATTGATCTGGTCAATTTCTTGACAGCAGCGGCTCTCCTCCACTGTAATAATAATGGCTTCCGAAAAATCAATATTTATGGGGCGCCCTGGACAGACCCCCTTCGGCTTCGCAATTCTGGAGGCAATTAATGTCCAGTTCAGTGACATTTTCCACTGGTTCTGCTCTCTGGTCATCGTTGGAACTGTTGTCATCAGACAAAGCATCTGATTCCGTCTCGGACGGCTCGAACCTGTAAGGTTCTATGCCTCTGTCACTGTCTGAACCACTGACAAAAAAAAAAAGACAAAACTAAACTAATTTGTTCACAATCGCTGTCACTTTCCGTCATGATTGTCCAATGTTGATAAGTGTGAATGTGGATAGGCAGGGCAGCCAGGGTACAACTGGTGATGTCAAAAACATGGGCGTGGTCTGGACTGGCTGTCACAAGCCAGCAAGCAAGGTGGGGCCTTCACCTGGTGTATTTTGTGCAATTATGTAAATACAGGTGGGTGATATGGTCTCCGGTATGAATATTTGGTTTAAGCTATGTGTATTTTATCTAAATTCGTTGTCATTTAGAAAAAAAAATTACGTGACATTTGGCCTTTAATATCAAAGTTAAAAATACTGGGAGATTCACATAATACAACTAAACAATTAAAAATGAATTAAAGACTTTTTTCAAATTTTCTGTATGTAATTCTAAACAAATAGTGAGGAGTAAATTAGGACACCCCCACATTCATTCCCATTTACAATGGCTAAAATAAATTAGAAAAAATGCAAATAAAAACAAAAACAAGGTTAGACAGAGATATGTGAACATTTCTTAATAAAGAACTGAATATTTAAAAGGGTGTCCTAAATTTTTCACATGACTATAAGTTCATATCACAGGTCATCATTTGTCAGGAACCTCAGTGGTTGCCAGATGCTTTGAAATATGTGATTTCACAATTGGTACCTGGAACTAGATCGGTACCTTGCAGGTGTAGGGAGTTAGAAATGAAGAAGCGATGTGGCTTTATAAATCAAAGTTTAATATCAGCTTCACCTCCCTAACATGTCTCATCTCGGTGCAGAAGCAGAATAAGAGGTCGAACGCAGTCAGACCTTCATACTTATACCCACACTCAACAAAAGACATTGCATATCAAAGCTGACATCCCGCATTAACATAATCCCCCCTCCATTGTCCTCCGTCTCCTCCACCTGACCCTGGGTAGTCAAGGAGATCGATCCGGTCTCCACCGCTGCGACTCTGTCTGCTCTTTGATCCTCGCTGGCGGTTGAGACCTCTTGTCCTGTTCATAGGCGTTAGGTCATTCCACATATGTAATCACTAAATATTCTAATATGTCTATACATATGTAGGTATGGAATATATGATTAATATAAGCCACAGCCCCCCCCAAACGACTAAGAAAAGGACAATCAAATTAAGTTTACAGTTTAAGATAATCTCTATGACATATTATACTGTTAACCTCTTGACAGGGAAAACGAGGAAAAATCTTTCCAGCAGTCATGCTCCTGTAGAGAATTCAGTGGTAACAACAACAGTATAGTAATATCACAAATCATCCTTAGAACTGTCACGGCACAATCTGATAACACAGTTAACAAGTCTTGGTCAATTTGTATCAGTCCCTGTGCCGTCTGGGTTTTAATCTTCTCCCGAATCTGCTGTGGGTCTGCTTTGGCGTCGTGGTGGGACCCTCCTGTAAGGAATCTGCAGCTTGGGGAGGAGAGTGGTTATTTGTTCCCTGCAGGGGGGCTGAGTTTTTTTTCTTGGGGGGTCTACCCCGCCGAGGTGCTCTCGCCACCCGTGCAGGTTCGTCTCTCAACAAGAAGGCAGGTTTAAGTCTGTCAATGCTGACTGTTTCTTTTCTGTCCCCTAAATCAAGCACAAAATGCTTATCACCAGGTTCCAGCACTCTGAATGGTCCGTCGTATGGTGGACGGAGGGTTGATTTTAAAGCTTCGTGTCTAACAAAAATGAACTCGGCGTTTTTTAAAGCTTGGGGGACAAAAACCCGTGGAAAAGAGTGATGTGCCGGTCCGGGGAGAGTGTCCGGTCTGGTGCTGCCTAAAGGCCTCAGGGCTGAAAGATGCCCGGGCTCTGGGTTCTCTGGTAAAAACTCACCTGGGAGTCTGAGAGGTTGTGCAAAAACTAATTCTGCTGGGGAGGCGTCTAGATCCTCTTTAGGTGCAGAACGCAACCCTAATAAAACCCAGGGAAGTTTATTCACCCAATCTGTATCCGTTAGTGAGGCCCTGAGGGCGGCCTTTAAAGATCTGTGAAAATGCTCGCATAACCCATTAGCCTGAGGGTGATATGCGGTGGTGCGGTGAATTGTCGCCCCTAAGCTGCTAGCCATGGCTGACCAAAGCTCTAAGACAAATTGAGGCCCCCTATCGGAAGTGATGTCCGATGGGACGCCGAAACGTGCCACCCAGTTTGTTAAAAAAACGCGAGCGACCTCCGCAGCTGTGGTTGACGCCAAAGGGACCGCCTCAGGCCAGCGTGTAGTACGGTCTATCATCGTTAACAGGTGTGTGAAACCCTGAGACGAAGGTAGTGGTCCCACGAGGTCGACATGAACGTGGTCAAACCTTCTGGCTGGGATTCGAAAAGGCTCTAGAGGAGCTTTTGTGTGTTTGTGTATTTTGGCGCGCTGACAAGACATGCAAGTTTTTGCCCATTCCTTTACATTTTTGCGCAGGCCCGGCCAAACAAACTTTTCTGCGACCATTTTAACCGAGGCGCGCACCCCTGGTGAACCGAGTCGAAAATGCGGCGGCGCCATGCAGCTGGGACTACCGGGCGAGGTCGGCCGGTTGAAACGTCGCAGATTAGGGGGGTACACCGTCACGTAAACCCCTTTCCTCCAGTCTTAACCCTGTTGGTCCAGACAGGAGCGCGCGCACGTCCGCATCGCTGCTTTGTTCCTCTGCCATGGCTGCGTAATCTATCCCTACGTGAATTGGGGCCGCATCCGCGTCCGCGTTGGTGAAGAGTTCTGCGGTTGAGGTAGTATAATCTGTCTCCTCGTGCTCTGGCGATGTCACAGCGCGAGAGAGGCAGTCTGCTACCATGTTAAGTTTGCCTGCCACATGTCGAATGTCTGTGGTGAACTCTGAAATTGCAGCTAGCTGTCTTTGTTGCCTGCCTGACCATGGTTCTGAAATTTTAGCCATCGCAAAAGTGAGCGGTTTGTGGTCTACAAAAGCCGTGAAGCGCCGCCCTTCTAACCAGAACTGGAAGTGGCGGATGGATAAATGAAGCACTAGCAGCTCCCTGTCAAAAGTGCTGTATTTACGCTCAGTTTGGTTTAAAGATTTGCTAAAAAATGCAAAAGGTTGCCAGGTTCCACCAACATGTTGCTCCACGACTGCCCCTATGGCCAGTTCTGAAGCGTCTGTGGTTAACGCTATGCGGGCCGAGGGATCGGGGTGAACCAACAATGTGGCATTCGCTAGAGCACTTTTTACTTCCGCGAAGGCGTGTTCACGCTCCGGGGTCCATTCGACCGCGTTGGAAGGCTTTTGTTTTCTGAGCGCGGCATACAGGGGCTGCATGAGTTGAGCTGCGCGGGGGAGGAAACGGTTGTAAAAATTCACCATTCCCAAAAATTCTTGCAGCGATTTGACCGTTTGTGGTCGTGGAAAATTTTTTACCGCGCGGACTTTGTCTGGCAATGGGACTGCCCCCTTCGGTGAAACTCTGTGTCCCAAAAAATCAATTTGTGACACGCCGAATTTGCATTTGGCTGGGTTGATTATTAACCCGTGCTCTTCTAGTCTCTGAAAAACTGTAGTGAGGTGTTGTTCGTGTTCTTCCTCTGACGGGCTGGCTACCAGCATATCGTCGAGGTAGACGAACATGAAGGGGAGGTCGCGTAATACCGCGTCCATCATACGCTGAAAGGTTTGAGCAGCGCCTTTGAGGCCGAACGGCATCAGCAAAAATTCAAAAAGACCGAAAGGGGTTATTACAGCCGTTTTAGGAATGTCTTCTGCTCGAACGGGGACTTGGTGATAGCCGCGGACCAGGTCTATTTTAGAAAAAAAATGCACGCACCCGCCAGATGTAGTGAAAAATCTTGGATGTGAGGAATTGGGTAGCGGTCATGCGCTGTCGCATTGTTTAGTCTGCGGTAATTGCCGCAAGGTCTCCAAGAACCGTCGGTTTTCGGGACTATGTGGAGTGGCGATGCCCAGGGGCTTTTCGAGCGTCTAATAATGCCTAATTTTTCCAGGGTGGCAAACTCGTCCCGTGCTATGGCGAGCTTGGTCGCGTCTAAGCGCCAAGCTTTGGCGAACACGGGTGGGCCTGTTGTGGGGATGAAGTGTTCAACCCCGTGTTTCGCTACTGTCGCTGAAAATTTTGGAACTGTGAGTGCTGGAAATTGGGTGAGGAGTTGGTCAAACTTACCTCCTGCTGTTGTGACGCTGGCCTGCACGGGTGGTGGAGAAACTCGAGCTGAGCAGGGGATAGAAGCAAATGACAGTGCATTAACCAAGCGCCTATTTGCTAGATCTACTAACAACCCATGTGCACACAAAAAGTCAGCGCCCAACAAGTTAAAACTCACCGCCGCTACAATAAATGTCCATCTATAGTTGCGGCCGTGGATGCAAAGAGGCAGGTTCCTTTCACCGAAGGTGTCGATGATCGAGCCGTTGGCTGCCATCGCTCCATTTCCCCGGGGACCCATGGCCCGGTCTGCGTGGGAAGGGGTGATAAAACTCAGCTGAGCTCCGGTGTCGATCAGGAACTGTCTCCCGGTGTGTCCGTCAGTCACATAAAGTAGCTTATTTTTTTCACCGAGAGCCGCGGCTGTTAACGGTTCTCGGCTTTGGCGTTTCCCGAACTTTTTGAATTTGCAGGGGGACACGCATTTGTATGCCCTCTCGGCGAAACGGTGGTGGTAATAGCAGAGGTCGTTCCGCCTGCTGCGCCTTGGTCGTGTTGCCGCCATGATGGGCGGGCTCTGCTCGGTTGCCTGTGGTTCTCCGCTGCTCTGGGCTTCCGCGCTGAGACCTGCGGATGCTGCTGTGGCCATCTGTTCCCCGCAAGCGTTGCTGAGCCGCTGCGCTTCTCGGGCCAGCACGCGGAAGTCCTGCTGGGTGCTGCACCGCATGTTGACCAGCGTCCCTCTCATGTGTGGCGGCAGAGTGCTGAGGAAGATGCGTTGGAAGAGGAAGTTGTCGTTGTCCTCTTCCTTGAGCTGCAGCATGTCCTCCATGAGGGCCTTGGGTCTGCATCCTCTGTGGCCGTAGATCGCCTTCTCTGCTCTCTCCTCGGCTGAGGGGACGAAGTTCTCGACGATGGTCGCCTTAAGTTCTCTGTATTTGCCATGGGCGGGCGGCTGTTGGAATATGCTCTGCGCACATCTTGACGTGGCAGCGTTGAGTTTGGCGACGATGTGATAAAACTTCGTCTCGTCCGCCGTTATGCCCGCCAGTGCAAACTGAGCCTCAGCTTGCTGGAACCATGAGCTCGGGTCTTCTTGCCAGAATTCTGGCAGCTTGACGGTGACGGCGCTTGTGTGGGCCGTCCCTGATGTGTCCGCCGGGTGAGAGCGCTTTTCTTCTGCTCTCACGGCGGGGCTGGGGATGGTGCTCGGTTGAGTCCTCTCTGTAGCTTCTGCCGTGGGGGAATGTCTTCCATCCGCCCCTCTGTCTGCATGGGCGCCGGCGCTTGCCTGGGTCGCCTCTGATGAGTTAATCGCGGGAGAACGTCTCTGTTCCATCCTCACGTCTGGTCACCAGTGTAGGGAGTTAGAAATGAAGAAGCGATGTGGCTTTATAAATCAAAGTTTAATATCAGCTTCACCTCCCTAACATGTCTCATCTCGGTGCAGAAGCAGAATAAGAGGTCGAACGCAGTCAGACCTTCATACTTATACCCACACTCAACAAAAGACTTTGCATATCAAAGCTGACATCCTGCATTAACATAATCCCCCCTCCATTGTCCTCCGTCTCCTCCACCTGACCCTGGGTGGTCAGGGAGATCGATCCGGTCTCCACCGCTGCGACTCTGTCTGCTCTTTGATCCTCGTTGGCGGTTGAGACCTCTTGTCCTGTTCATAGGCATTAGGTCATTCCACATATGTAATCACTAAACATTCTAATATGTCTATACATATGTAGGTATAGAATATATGATTAATATAAGCCACAGCAGGCATGAAAGTACTTCACTCGATGCACACGCATGCATAATGCCTTTACATCATGACAAATGTATTTAATTTATAACTGAATAGATATGGTTTTGAATAACTTGTAGATTTTTATTAAGTGCTTGGTCACGTCATCAATATACAAATGTGTAATTTTTTTTTTTATTTAAGTTTTTGTAAAGGGTATACATGTCATTACAGCATTGCATTGTTTACATTTTCATCACATATTCCCCCTTTTTTTTAAGTGAAAGAAAAAGAGAAATTAAAAAAAGAACAAAAAAACCCCGAAAAGAGCAGAAAAATAAAAGAGCATCTGAGTAGCATTGGAACAAAGAGAGGTGCCATTATTGAGATGGTGTTTGTCAAAGATTAGATCTGATGGAAGACACATATGCGTTCCAGTGTTGCCAAAAGTTCAAGAACCCATCCATGTCCTGTCTCAGTGCACATGTCAACTTTTCCATCAAATAAATGTCCTGAATCACGTTAATCCAATCTTCAGGTGTAAGACAGTCTTTCAACATCCATTTTTTTGTTAGAGCTTTTTTACTTGCCAATATTAAAACAGTGAATAAGTATTTTTCTCCTCATCTTTCCAGTAGTTCCGGTAGTAAACCCAAATACAAAGTTACAAAAGAAAAGGGAACTGTTACTTTGAATATTTTCCCCAATATTGTCTGCACATTGGTCCAATATTGGTGGATAACTGGGCATGACCAAAACACATGAAAATGATTTGCAGTCTTTTCACCACACAAGCGCCAACAATTCAACCCTTTACGAGTAAATTTGTTTTGTGCAGGTGTTCTGAAAAATCTTACCAAATTTTTCCATCCAAATTCTCTCCACAGAAGGGATGAAGTACTTTTCCATTGTTGTTTATTTAGCTTTTCCCATATTTCCAGTTGTAAAGTGAAATTCCCCTCTTTTTCCCATCTCTCTTTTATATATGATGTGTTGTCTCCTTTTAAGTCTTGAAGACCATGGTATATTTTAGAAATGTATCTGATCCCTGGGATCCCTTTCTATGTCATTAAGAAAACCTTCAGAACACCTGACTGGGCCCTTTCCAAATCCTCCGTTTTAAGTATTTTGTTTATGTGGTGTCTAAGCTGAAAGAACCTGTAAAGGTCTTGATTTATTAGACCTTGTTTTTTCAAATCTTCAAAACTTCTTAAAGTTTGCCCTTTAAAAAAATCATAATATTTTATCAGTCCGTTCTCTTTCCACTTTTTAAATCTAGTGTCTGTTTTATTAGGAGTAAAGTCCTGATCATAGGAAATCCATTGCGATAATCGATAGGGTTCTTTAGTTTGATTCTCTCTGACTATCTTAAACCAAATTTTTAGTGGGGTCTCTATCCACGGGTTAGTGTTATTCAAAAGTTTAGGTAAGGCATTGTTCCCTATTATCGCTCTGTAGGGGAATGCCACTTGTTATTTGGCATTCTATCTCCTTCCATTGTGCAGTGTAGACTGGGTTACATATCTCTACTAAAGTTTTAATTTGCACGGCTTTAAAATAGTCCCTGATATTTGGCAGCACGAGCCCACCTTTGTCTTTGTTTAGCTGTAGGGTTCTATATCTGATTCTAGGTCTCTTGCCCTGCCATATGAATCTTGAGATCCTTCTGTCCAGTTCTTGCCATGTTTTTTTGGGAGGTTCTACCGGTATTGTTTGGAAAAGGTATAGAAGACGTGGAAGTATATTCATTTTGACTGCTTCAATCCTTTGTGCAGTACCCAAGAATGGTATCATATTCCATCTTGCTAGATCAGATTTTATTTTTGCCATCAGTGGATCATAGTTTAGTGTTATAATTTTGTTGAGTTGTTTCGGGATATTGACCCCCAGATATTTCATAGATTCTGACTCCCAGTTAGTTTTGAATTTGCTTAGTAAATATTGATTTGGGTCATAGTTGAATGTTAAAATTTGGGTTTTATGCATGTTTAATTCGTACCCCGTTAACTCTCCATACTCTGAAAAAACTGAGATTAGTTCTGGAAAAGAGGTGTCCGGCTGCCCCAGGTATATTAAAATGTCATCAGCAAAGAGTGCTATTTTATGTTCCTTCTGACCAAGTGTAATACCTTGAATTTTTTGATTCTGTCTTATCCATTGGCTCAGAGGTTCTATGAAGATTGCAAAGAGCAGTGGAGACAGGGGGCAGCCCTCTTTCCAGTTCAAAAGATGATGATAATTTACTGTTAATCCTTATTTTAGCTGTTGGTTTTTTATATAATGCCTGGATAGTTCTAATGAAGTTGTTATGAAAATTGAAACTGGATAAGATTCTACATAGGAAAGACGAGTCAACCGAATCAAATGCTTTTTCAGCATCTAATCCCAATATGGCTGCATTTAAATTATATTTTTTTATATGATGAATTATGTGTAAAGTGCGTCTAATGTTATCTTGTGTCTGTGTCTTATAAAACCTGTCTGGTCTAAATGAATTAAGTCTGTCACTATATTTTCTAACCTTTTGGCAAGGATAGCGGTAAAAAGTTTATAGTCCTGATTTAACACACTGATTGGTCTGTAGTTGGAGCAGTCTAGTTTATCCTTTTCAGGTTTAGGTATGACTGCAATGACCCCTTCTCTCCAGGAGGAGGAGATTTCCCCTGTGTGGAGGACATAGTTAAATGTTTTCAGGAGGAGAGGAGATAGTTGCTGTTTAAAGGTTTTGTACCACTGCTGTATAGCCATCTGCTCCTGGGGATTTGTTAGCTTTAAGTTTCATAATTGCTTTTTCCAATTCTTTAGGTTGTATTTCCGACAGTAGTTTTTTATTTTGTGACTCAGTAAGTTGGGGAAGATTTAATGTATTTAGGAAGGCTTCGGATGCGTTTTTGTGTTTTTTGCGGGAGTACAAGTTCTTGTAGTAATTCTCGAAGCTTTTAAGAATTTCCTGAATTCTAAATTTTATTTCCTTTGATACTGGGTCTCTGATTTTGTAGATTGCTCTCTTTGTTTGTTGTTTCCTCAATTTATAGGCTAGTAATTTTGCCGATTTGCTACCTGTTTCATAGTGTTTTTGTTTCAGAAATGTAAGTTTCTTCTGGATTTCTATTGTATAGATCTCATTTACTTGTTTTTTAATTTCCTTAATTTTGAGCAAGTCATTAGAATGAGTGTTGTCTTTGTGCTCTTTTTCTAGTTTCTTAAGTTCTGACTCTAATGTGATTAGTTTTTCTTGTCTCAGTTTCGTTTGGAGTGCCAGTTTTGCGATAATCTTTCCCCTTATTACAGCTTTGCATGCGTCCCACAGTATTAAAGGGGATACTTCTCCATTGTCATTTTCTTCCAAATATCTGAGAATATCTGATTCCAATTCATCTTTCAGTGGTCCTTTCAGCACATTTGAATTTAACTTCCAAGAAAATGTATTATTTGTGTATTTTTTGGATATTTAAATCCATATAGATCGGACTGTGGTCAGAGAGATCCATCAGTCCTATTTTACATGTTTTTACTCTTCCAATGTCTCTATAAAATATAAAAAATATAGTCAATCCTTGAGTATGATGAATGTGGTGCTGAGTAAAATGTATAATCTTTTACACTGGGGTTGAATTCCCTCCACATGTCACAGATTCCCATTTCTTTTAGTAGCATCCAAGTTTTCCTACTTTGAGTGTTATTTTGATGTGGAGAATTACCTGATGCATCCCAGTATGGATTCAGTCTTAGATTGAAGTCTCCACCACATATCACTAAACCTTTGGCTTTAGTTATCATTAGGTCAAATACATTTTTATAAAATTTCCAGTTAGCCCCTGGAGGTGCATATACATTCAGCAGGGTGATATCTTCTCCCTCTAGCCGACCAAGTACCTTGCTAAATCTCCCTTCTTTATCTTTGTGTTCTGAATTTTTTTCAAATATAATTTTGGTTGAGATCAATGTCGCTACCCCCCTCCTCCTCCCTGACTTATATGAAGATGAAGAGATCAGTTTAAACCCTTGTCTATTAAGTTTAGTGTGCTCCAAGTCTGTTAGGTGGGTTTCCTGTAAAAATATTATTCCTGCTTTGTCTTTTTTCATTTTGCCTAGAATCTTGGATCTTTTAACTGGATTCAGGATCCCTTTTACATTATATGAGATTATTTTGGTTACACCCTGTTTCTCCATTGTATTGTCTTATTTAGTATAACAGTGTAGTGGCCCTCTTTTATGCTACTCAGAAACTGAAAGAACATTAAGAACATAAAAAACATTAAGAACATAGTATATAAAACTTTAAAACAAAAAACTGTCAATAGATCTTCCTGAACTGAGGTCTTTTTAGCAACCTTAGAAGAGCCTTGATGGTGCGTTGGCTCTGAGGGAAATTCCTCAAACTTTGTTACGTGTTGAGGGCCCTCTCTTACCCCTGTAAGTTGTCCCATGTTTTTAACGTGAATTTCAGATCCCAATCCGAACTTGTAATGATTTTTTTTTTTTTTTTTTTTATGCCTATACCCTATGAAATTGTGCGCAACCTCCCACCACCATCGCAGCAAACAATCACGTTAACACAGTATTTGTTAGTGTGGACAGTTCATGTGGTTCATTGTCACATTTCTATTTTAACAAGTTTTTTTTTTTTTAAAGACTTATTTGTTTCTAACTGGAGTGGTGGCTCAGTTGGTAGAGCATCCGCCCCACACCCGGGAGGCGGAGGTTCAAATCCCGGCCGGGTCATACCAAAGACCATATAAAAATGGTACTTTCTGCCTTCTAGCGTGGTGCTCCGCATAATGGAACGGGAAAAGTAAAGTTACACACAGAGCTACCAGAGGACTGACCCCCCGCTGTAGCTTTCACTACTTACAGTAGCTGTGTGGCCTAGGGTCAGAGAAACGGAGATAGGCGCCGCCCCATACACCAACATGGTGTGAAGGGAATTAACTAACTAACTATTTGTTTCTAATATTATGACTGTTCCATGAAATGTTTTACCACTTCATACTTGCTGATTCTGCATCTCCTTTAATGTTTTTTACTTTGTAGGAGGAGGTTTGGATGCGCAGATTGATTAAAAATATCGTTATTTCCTCCTGAAAGCGTCCAGTTTTTCCTTATAGCCCTGGCGCTGGGTTTCCCGCTGCTGGCCCGTGGATTTTGAGGGTCTCTGTGTGCACCACGTTTGAGCCTTGATTCTTTCAATCGGGTCTGCTGCCGGTTTATACACCGTTACCGGGAGCCCTCTTCTCGCCATATCCCTGGTTGCTTCTTCCGCCGAGTTGTAGAGACATGTCTCTTCCCCGTAAAAAACCCTCAGCTTCGCCGGAAATGGAGTTTGAAAGCGCAGTTTCTTCTCTCTTAGTATCTTTTTAGCGTCATTGTATTCCCAACACTTTTTAAGGACCTCCGGGGCGTAGTCATGCTCCACAAAAACTTTTCTTTCTTGGTGCATAAATCCTTTTTTCTGCCAAGCCAGCCTCAAAACCTCTTCTTTTGTTCTGGAGTTGGAAAACTTCACCACCACCGATCGTGGGGGAGCTTCCGCCGACGGCCTTGGGGCTAATGAACGGTGTGCTCTTTCTATTTTCAAATCGGTGGATTGGGGAATTTCTAACTTCTCTCTCAGTATGCGTATCCACACATGCAGCCATTGTGGTGAAACCGTCCTCGACTCTTTCTTTCAGACCATGAATTCTTATGTTGTCCCTTCTTAGTCTTCCTTCCAGGTCGGTTAGCTTAGCCTCCAGCCTTGTCTGTCGTTTGAGTAATTCCAGCTTGCTTTCTTCCAGCCCTTTTATTCTTTCCTCTGCTTCCATGATTCAGGCCTCAGCCTGGTCCATTCTGTTGTTTGTCCTTTTTATTTCGTCTTTAATTTCATGAAATTCGGCCCAACACTCTTGGCAAAATTCTCTTAATTCTTGAAATATCGTTTTTAAGCTAACCGTGTTGCTAGCCTCATTCTGGTCCTCTATTTCCAAGTGGTTGTTGTCCTCCAGGTCAGATTCTCCGGCCAATGCGCATCTTGGCCTGGTAAATGTCGATCTCTTCTGTTTTCCTTTAAGCATAATGACTTTGTCTTTTGATTTTCACTCTTCCATAAATCCGTTAAATCTGCTTTTCATGGTATTTTCACGGATGGGGTCTGGGAGCTTCAGCGTTAAGCTGCTACCACCATGTTGTCCAGACCAGAAGTCCACACATGTATAATTTTTAAACAGTATTCTGTCTTTGATGCTGGGTACCGATCTTGTTCCGGGTACTGATTTAGGAGCCATAAACTGTGCCTGATACCTGGAATTTCTGGTATTTGTCTCAACCTGGTAAACATTACAATACTGTAGTAGTGCAAGAGTGAAGGCGATACCTACTGACCAGGAGGTAACAGTGTTGTACCTCCTTTAAAACTAAATATGTCCATGAATATGCCAAAACTTCAAATTAATCCATTTACAATGCATAAAAGGCACTGTTAAATACTAATTGTTTTGCATGACTCTGTGCCACTGAATGAGTCTACCTCCCTCATATTACTGTAACTTTCAAAAAAAAAAATAGAACAACAGCACTAGGAGGTGGAACCATAGCAGTTGCTCCCTCCAAATTATTAACTAATACTAAAAGTAGTTTATCCTATAAGGCATTTGAAACCATAGTATTACAAATCATGCACCATAGTAAAATGAAACCAATGCCAAAGCCAATCCTGTTAGCTGTAGTGTATTGTCCGACATCCCCATATTCTGAATTCCTTATTGAATTCTCACAATTTTTATCGGACCTTCTTCTAATCTCAGACAAATTAATCATAGTAGGTGATTTCAGTATTCACATCAATATGGAAGACAATAGTCTTAATAAATCATTTACTTCAATTCTACAGTCATTTTTTTTTCCACAATATCTTTATTGAACCTTTTTTTTTAACAAACATGATACAAACAATCAAACACTAACACTAAAGTACTACAAAAAAAAAAATGCACTAAAAAACACCAACAACCACCAACAAAATCAAATCTTCAACAATGCTCCTCTGTTTAGTCTAGACAATCCAATACATAAGTATACATATTATGTTCACCAGTTTGGAATTTACAAGGTCCACACACATCATTCACCTTCTTCTTCAAGAGTTATGCTTAAATTTTTTACATAATCAATAAAAGGTCTCCATATATTCTCAAACACAATTTCCTTTGATTTCAGTATATATGTTATTCTTTCTAATGGAAGGTTTGTTAACATCTGTCTTAACCACTGAGTCACATCTGGTCTATGAGTCTTTTTCCATAATAGTGCAATACATTTTTTGGCATTAAGCAAACTGAGGTCTATGAATGTTCTTTCACTTTTATTAAAATTATGCTTTTCTGGGTACAGACCCAACAAAAACAGTTTAGGATTCAATATGATTTGTTTTGAGATTATTTTTTCAATTGTTACCCTCACCTCTTCCCAAAACATTCTTATTAATCTACATTCCCATACACAATGAAATAGAGTTCCTTTACTTTCCATGCATTTTGTGCATGTATCTGGCATATTTTTGTTATATCTATTTAACTCCTCCGGTGTAACATACATCCGCATTAACCATTTGAAATGTATCAATTTAAGGCGTACATTTATTGATTTGGTTTGAGCTTCTGTACAAGCCAATTCCCATTGTTCCTCTGAAATTTCAGTTTGCAGATCTTCTTTCCAGTAGTTTAATCTTTTCAGTGAATTTTCACTTGAAGATAGTGTCATTGAGTTATAAAACTCTGAAATAATACCCTTTCTTTTACTATCTTTCATCAACATTTTTTCCAAGGATGAATAAATAGGTCGAGTGAGAGCTTTATTTTGATTTGATCGAATAAAGTTTCTAAGTTGAAGATATTTAAAAAAATGTGTTCTATTGAGATTAAATTTGATCCTCAGCTCTTCAAAAGACATTATGTTGTCTGCACATGACAAATATAAATCCTGAATCTTTTGTATCCCTTTTAAATTCCATACTTTAAATACAGCGTCCGCTCTCCCTGGTTTAAAATATTGATTACCCCATATTGGACTAAACTGTGACAATAACTGTGGTTCTTTTAAATAGTTTTTAGCTTCACACCATATTTTGATCATATGCTTTACAAATGGATTTTTAACTTGTTTTTGTAAATTTTTTGCCGAATCTGAGTATATGAATATGGGAAGAGGTAAAGGTAAATTGTATGATTCCATTTCAGTCCAGTGAGGGAGATCATTTGATGAAAAATAATATGTCATAGACCTCAGTTGTGCCGACCAATAATACAACATAAAATTTGGACATTTCAGACCTCCACGATCAAATGGTAAATATAATAAAGACAGACGTAATCTAGCCCTCCTGTTGTTCCATATAAATTCCACTAACTTTTTTTTAATTCTTGAGAATAAATCTAAAGGTGGTGGTAAGGGAATGTATTGAAATAAATAAAGTATTTTAGGTAAGATATTACTTTTAAGTATATTAATTCTCCCGATCATCGACATTGGTAGTGACATCCATCTCTGAAGTAACTCATCAATATCTGTCATTAAGGCTTCATAATTGACACTGGCGATTGATTCTAGCTTAGGCACAATTTGGATTCCTAAATATTTAAACTGATTTACAACATTGAATTGATTTACCTCAGGGGCTGGGTAATTTCTCTGGGTCTCATTTAGCATTAATATTGAAGATTTAGTTTTATTTATTTTATATCCTGATATTTCCCCAAAATTCTTTATTAAATTCAACAAGGTCGGAATTGATTTTTTAAGATTCGACATAAACAAAATTATGTCATCGGCATACAGGGAGATTTTATGTTCTGTTGGTCCAACTTTAATTCCATATATTTGTGACTGTAGACGTATCGCCATCGCTAAAGGTTCAATTGCCATAGTAAACAGTAAAGGTGAAAGTGGGCAGCCTTGTCGACATCCTCTATAGATTTTTATTGATTTTGAAATATTGTTATTTGTTAGGATTTCTGCAGTAGCATTATTATATATTATCTGAACCCATTTTATGAAATTATTTCCAAGTCCAAACCTTTGTAAGACTTCAAAAAGAAAGGGCCATTCAACTCTATCAAAGGCTTTTTCGGCATCCAGTGATAAGAGAGCTGTATCCGGTGCTTCTTTATTAGAATAAATAATATTAAATAGTCTTCTTACATTATGGAAGCCATGTCTTCCCTTTATAAAGCCATTCTGATCTCGATTAATAATATTTGGTAAAATTTCTTGTATTCGTCTTGCTAAAATTTTACAGATTATCTTAAGGTCGGCATTTAATAGGCTTATTGGTCTCATATTTTCACATTTATTAGAGGGCTTACCTGGTTTTGGCAACAGTATAATTAAGGCATTATTCATATATGATGGTAAATTACTATTTTGAAATGCTTCTAAAACCATTTCCAAAAAAGGTTTTATTAATTTATTCTTAAATTTTTTATAAAGGTCAACTGGAAGACCATCTGGTCCTGCACTTTTTCCTGATTTCATATTATCAATGGCTAGTCCAGCTTCTTCTTGACTAATTTTAGACTCCAGTATCTCCCTATTTTCATTTGGAATACACGGTATAAATAGTTTGTTCAAAAACCCATGTAGTTTTGTTAAGTCAGATTCATTTTTGGTATCATATAATTTTTCATAGTAATCTCTAAAGGCTCTATTAATTTCTAAAGGATCTATAACTACCTGTCCGTTACTTATAATACTGGTAATTGGTGTTTTAGATTCTAATTGTTTAATCTGCCATGCCAATAACTTTCCTGATTTTTCACCTTGTTCATAAAAAGATTGTTTCAATCTTAGAAGACTCGAGGCAGCTCTATTCGCTGATTTTTTGTCATATTCAGCTCTCAAAATCAGTAATTCGTTCTCCAACCTTGGATCTCTTCCTGCATATACTCTTTCTTGAAGAATTTTTATTTTATGTTCCAATTGGACTCTCTCCTCTCGAGTCTTCTTAGATTTTGAACCTGTATAACTAATAATATGTCCCCTAATAAAAGCTTTGAAAGCCTCCTACTTTACACATGCTGATGTTTGTGTAGTATTGATGTCAAAGAACTCATCTATCTGTTTTTCTATGTATTTAACAAATTCCTCATCCTGAAGCCATTTATGCTGAAATTGCCATCTACCTGGTTCCTTTGTCAATTTCTTATCTACATATATTAGACAGCAGGGTGCATGATCAGAGATCACGATGTTATCATAAAAACAGTTTTGAATCTTGGACCTTAATTCTGTGGAGATCAAAAAATAATCTATACGTGAGAATGTCTTGTAGGTATTGGAATAACAAGAGTATGCTTTAACTTGTGGTTTCATTTCTCTCCATATATCTATCAATTTCATTTCTTTCATAAAATGATTAATGGTCATCCTACATCCATTGTGCGTACAGTCCAGTCCTGTTGATCTATCTATACCGGGATTCAATGTACAATTAAAATCCCCTGCTATTATATGTTGCCCTGTAAGTGATGATAAGATAAGAAATAAATTAGCAAAGAACTTTTGATCATCTATATTGGGACCATATAAGTTCACCAAATTTATGTTTTCTAATAGCAAAGATCCTTGAATGATTACATATCTTCCAAATTTGTCTCCAATTACATTTTTCACTTGAAATGGGACTGATTTATGTATGAGAGTCATAACTCCCCTGGCTCGGGATGAAAATGATGAGGTGAAAACATTTCCTTGCCATCTACTCCTAATTCTTTTTACATCTTCCTCTATTAGATGAGTTTCTTGTAAAAACACAATTTTTGAACCCATGTCTTTTATTTTATTCATAACTTGTTTAAGTTTTTTTAAATTTTGTAGACCTCTGCAATTCCATGAAGTTAAATTAAGATTAACGCTTTGATTTATGATCAATAGGGAGTTTGGGATTACCTTGCAGTGTAAACATGCTCAAACAGAAAAGCAAAAAAATGAGTGGTTGAACATTCACCCTACAAACTACACACAAACAAATTCCCCCTTCCCACATTTGTGGCAATCCCCCCAAAAACAAAAGAAAAATTCCGTCTCCCGATATAGCCATCGACCGTTCCACACCCACGAGGATCAGCCAAAGCCACTCCTTCTTCATCCTCCCAATCACCCTAACTCTACTGCTTTTAATAACGTAACATTAACTCTCTTCTGTAATTTTCCAATTTAACTCCAAAATTTTTTAGCAATTTTGTACTTTTTTTTTTTATTTTTTTTTTTTTTAATATGTAATACAATCTATATTTTGTAATCTTGTTATATGCTTCTAATCAGTTAAATGCTCAAATATTCTACCCTATATTCTGTTCATGCTTAGCTCCCACCAGTCTCTTCCTGGATCTTCTTGATGAGCTCCTGCGCCTCCTCAGGGGTCTTGAAGATGTGTGTTCTGCCCTCATATGTGACCAGAAGTCTTGCAGGGTGAATCACTCCATGACGAATCTCAAGGTTGCGCAGTTCTTTACGGATGGGGTCAAACTGCTTCCTTAATTGTTGGATTCCTGAGGCCAAATCTGGGTAGAACCGCACCTGCTGATCTTGGTATTTAATTTCTCCTTTGGCCCGCACCGCGTTGGAGATCGTCATCCTGTCTCTGTAGCTGAGAAACTTCATAATTAACGTCCTCGGTGCTGCCTTGTTACCTCTCGGTGGGCCAATTCGGTGGGAGCTTTCCAAGACGACTGATGATTTTAGCTCCGCGTTGTTCAGCGCCTCCGGGATCCACCCCTCCAAAAAGGAGCATGAATCACGACCTTCGGCTCCCTCCGGTAAACCCACCAGCCTCAGGTTGTTCCGTCTGGACCGGGACTCCAAGTCCAGAACGTTATTTTCCAGATCTTTATTTTTTTTTTCCAAAGTGCGCACCTTTATTTGAAGTCCGCTGATTTCATCCTCCGCACTTGAAACGCGAAGCTCCGCCTGCGTCACTCGCTCCACGCAGTCACCCAACTCCTTTCTCATTGCATCCAACGCTGCCATAATCCCATCAAGTTTAGCGGAAAAGTCTGCTCTCATTGAGCTAATGGCAGCCAGCACTGCACCTGTGCCGCCATCATCAGCAGTTACCGCACCACCGCTAGTTTCATCCGCCATATCCGCAGCTTTTTCTACTGTGCCACAAACTTTAAAGTCCGTTAATTTGGACTGCTTCGGCGATTCAATTTTCCCCCCGCTTGATTTCCCAGCCTTAGTCTTCCCCGGCATATCCTCACCCAAACGCTGGGAAAAGTTCTGTTCCAAATGAGAGAGTTATTTGCCGAATCTTTATTTCCAGGAGCAGAGCAGAGTGATACGTGTCCTTCTAGGCGGCCGCCATAACCGGAAGTCCAATTCTACAGTCATTTGGTATTTTACAATATGTCCAAAACTCCACCCATTATCTAGGCCACTCCCTTAACCTTGTGCTAGCATATGGCATAAATATTGACAATTTAACTATATTACCTCATACCCTGTTCTGTCAGATCACTTTCTTACTAATGTTTGAATTCACCATTGTTAATTACTTGATGCCCAAAGACAAGTACTATTATAGTAGCTGTCTCTCTGATGGTGCTGTAGCTAAATTTAAAGAAATAATTTTCTCACACTCACTTATGCCATGGGACACTAAAACAGAGTCCGATCAATACCTTCATTCCTCTGTATTAGATCATATCATTGATCATGTCACAGATGTGCTACAGTCAGCATTAGACTCAGCTGCCCCTCTAGAAGGGAAAAAATCTAATCACATGTGGCGGCATGAAATAATATGCAGCGAGCTGAGATTTTTAAGAGAGTTTATTAATCATACCGCCATCACGAGAACTCACTCCGGCCCGGAGGCTCTCGTGAGGAGACACAGAATGCGTGTCGTCAGATGAGCAGTGAGAGAGAGAGAGTTACAGAGCAATGCAGTTTTTATACCCAGTTACAGACAATACATGAAAGGCATGGGACATTTGCATCACAGTGAGAGCAGGAAGCATGAACGTTTGCATTTGAGTCATACGTATCAACAGCGGAACTGGCAGGAAGAAGCTAGACAAAGAGCGGCTGCCTATTGGTATCAATACACACATCTCATTGTTCTGCTAATTGCCCCAGCTGAGCGGTCTGCTTGTCCGTAGGCTGTGGGGGTCGCCCACAGTACTCCCCCCACCCCCCCCAGAGGGCTCAGCGGGGAGCTGAGGCCTCGATAGTCCGGCTTTGGTAGTGAGCTGCGGGGAAGGCTCGCTGCAGGCGGCGGTGGAGGGAGGGGGGGTGGGGGTAGCGAGTGCCGGCCCGGGACGGCGAAATTGTCTGGGCCGCGCAAAAATTGCCTGTGGATCCGCGATGTTGAGGGGCTGTCCCGTTGAACGTGCGGAGGTCCACAGCAGCTGTAAGAAGAAAAATTTGTCTCTGACTCCTCTCGCGGCCATGAAGAAAAAAAGGAGCTGCAGCAGTGAGGGACTTGGCGTGTTGACTTTAGGTGCGCGCGCAGCCCTAAAGCCCTCAGGAACAGCTGATAGCTGAATTCCCTTGTGCGCCGGGGCTGAGACCCGTACAAAATCCTGTGAGCGAGCTGCGTGCGTGTTTCAGGTGTGTGAGCAGCCCTGAAGGTTCTGTGTGCAGCGGCGAAGGACGATGGCGGTCTGTGGAGCTGTTAATGTCCCGTGCGTGGTGCGCTGTCCTCGTAACCCCCCGGTGTGCGCGCGGCGGTTCGGTGCGTGGGTGGTCTGCTGTAGAGGCGAGTCAGGGTCAGGGAGCTTGATGGAGATCAGCGTCGTCGGCGCCGATGGTCATCCCTTTTGAAGCTGCTGGTGTAGTTCGGTCATGGTGCGTTCAGGTCCACGCGCTGTGTTCTCCGTCGGCCCTGGAGGTCGCCGTCGTGGAGAGAGGACGAGGTGCGTGCGCTCTCGTGTGGAGGAGCTGTGAGAGCGGCCGGTCCCAGCGTGGATGTGCAGATCTCAGATGTGCAGATCTCACCATGAAGCTTTCTGCAGCTTTCCCGGTCGTGGGTGATCGCCGGAGAGTTTCGCCTGGTGGTGACTCTGCGTCAAGGTCTCCCTGTAGCAGAAGGGAGGGCAGATTGAGAGATTGAGATTGAGATTCAACTTTATTGTCATTACACATGTATGAATACAAGGTAACGAAACGTGACTTGGCATTTGGGCACGCTCTGCAGAGCGCATCCAAGGCCGGGGCAGCCGCTAGGCGCCAGTCATAAAGAAGAAAGGGGAAAAAAAAGAAAAGAAAATGGATATGACACAGTAGGCGAGAGAAAAAAACACATGTTTTATCAGAATGACGCTCGGCAAGTGAGCGAAATTTTGATTGCAGGCAAAAAAAAACCTCAATGCACATTTAGCAGACATTTAGCAGGAGATCACACACAAAAGTTGAGAGGCAGTATATTGTATGCATGTAGTGTTGTATGCATTGTGTAGTGTAAATGTAACAGTTGTTAGTGAGCAGCAGAGGGCGCCTCCTGGCAGTGGATAGATGTTATAATCATGTGACTTATAAACAAGTCCAGAGTCCAGAGTCTATCTCTCTTGCTCTCTCTCTTGCTTGCAGAAGGCACATGGGCATTGTCCTTGAGGGTCCAATCCGCTGACGACAAACAACTGATTGTTGATTGTTTGGGCAGACATAAGAGCCGGTCCTTCCGCTTATCTCAATCAGGAGGAATGTAAACACGGGGCAAACAAGGTCAAATCAAATCAAATCAGCACAGTGCACTCAGAGAATAGAATTTGTCCTCACCCGTGTAATTCTGTGCTTCCATTATATGTGCAGGCTTAAACTGTTTTTCCATAGAGAGCACAGGGCTTCAGATGTATTCCTTCACTGAATCACTGTCATTCAGTTCACCGTTTGCCGCTACTCGTGCCCTCCCCAACTGGTCAAATTTGATGAAGGAGCTTGCCGGGTCCGCTTTGATCAGCTCTCTCACTTTCCTTCAATTTCTGATGCATCAGGGAACTCCACAGCCAAAAATAGAAGTCCTGAGATCATAACCAATAATGTTTCCACAGACGCATGAATTCCAATGTCCATGAGTCTCCTCGTAGGTTCCAATTCTTGGGCTCCCCCTTGGCCCAATTCTTGTTGAAAAATAGTGACAATAGCACATTTAAGCCGCTTCCAAATCCATAATTTCCGTTTAGATTAAGATTCAGCAGAAGAAGAGCGACTAAACACAGACAAAAACGCAACATTGCAAAAGCTGGGAATAGATCAGGAAGGCAGGGGAGGAGGGAAGAAAAATGCGACTGCTCTCTCTCAAGGCAAGAAGGAAAAGATCATTTGCGTCAGGCTGCTGTGTTCGCTTGTCGTCGGAGAATCACCGCCGGGTGCCGCGTTCGTTGTCGTCGGGTCACCAGTGTAGCTGTCCAGACCAGAAGGTTGCGTTGCACAAAGCGTGTGCTTTCTCAGGGTCACCAATATGGCGGAAGAATAATAGGCAGCGAACTGAGAGTTTTTGAGGGTGTTTATTATCATTCATCCCGCCATCATGGAACTCACTCCAGCCCTGTGCAGGCGGGCTGGAGCGGGTCCTCTGGCTCTCGTGAGGAGACACAGAATGCGTGTGTCAGAAGCAGTCGTCAGAGAGAGAGTTACAGAGCAATGCAGTTTTTATACCCAGTTACAGACAATACATGAAAGGCATGGGACATTTGCATCACAGTGAGAGCAGGAAGCATGAACGTTTGCATTTGAGTCATACATATCAACAGCGGAACTTTGCAGCAAGAAGCTAGACAAAGAGCGGCTGCCTATTGATATCAATACACACATCTCATTGTTCTGCTAATTGCCCCAGCTGAGCGGTCTGCTTGTCCGTAGGCTGTGGGGGTCGCCCACACATAGATCATTAACCCTGTGGTACAATGCAACAACCTGCAGCTTAAAACAGGAAACTCAGAAATTAGAAAGAAAATGGTGCTCCTCCAAATCAGACAAATTTTACTTAGGATGGAAAAATAAATTATTAATCTACAAAAAATCTTTAAAGAATGCTAGAACATTTTATTACTCATCATTAATTAAAGATAACATAAATAATCCCATTTTTTTTTCTCAGTAAGGTGGCCAGACTGACTAGGAGTCAGGATTCAGTCAAACCCAGAATCCCCCCCTGAGCTTAATAGTGATGACTGTATGGACTTCTTTACCAACAAAATTTCAGCTATTAGATACCAAATTCATAGTAATCTTCCTGCAGACATTGCATTCTACAAACCCAATACAACTGCTTCAAATGACTTTAGTTTAGACAATTTTACACCAATCTCTCAACTCTGATAAAACTAATCTCCTTGTCCAAACCATCAATGTGTTCCCACTGTTCCCACTAATCTGCTCAAACAAATCTTACCATTTATTAGTAATCCACTTCTTCAGATTATTAACTTATCTCTAACCACAAGCTATGTGCCCCAAGATAGATAGATGTACTTTATTGATCTCAAACAGGAAAATTAGCAGCACGACACAGTAGACGACCCAAACCAACAGAAATAAACACAGCATAATAGAAAAGGAGTTACCCAGGGAAGTAAAACAATTCTTAAATAACATAGGCTACTACTAGGTTAAATGCAGTGCATCCGGAAAGTATTCACAGCGTTTCACTTTTTCCACATTTTGTTATGTTACAGCCTTATTCCAAAATGGATTAAATTAATTTTTTTCCTCAAAATTCTCCACACAATACCCCATAATGACAATGTGAAAAAAGTTGTTTGTTTTTTGTTTTTTTTTAGATTTTTGCAAATTTATTTAAAATCAAAAACTAAGAAATCACATGTACATAAGTATTCACAGCCTTTGCTCAATACTTTGTTGATGCACCTTTGGCAGCAATTACAGCCTCAAGTCTCTTTGGATATGATGCCACAAGCTTGGCACACCTACCTTTGGGAAGTTTTGCCCATTCCTCTTTGCAGCACCTCTCAAGCTCCATCAGGTTGGATGGGAAGTGTCGGTGCACAGCCATTTTCAGATCTCTTCAGAGATGTTCAATTGGATTCAAGTCTGGGCTCTGGCTGGGCCACTCAAGGACATTCACAGAGTTGTCCTGAAGCCACTCCTTTGATATCTTGGCTGTGTGCTTAGGGTCGTTGTTCTGCTGAAAGATGAACTGTCGCTCCAGTCTGAGATCAAGAGCACTCTGGAGCAGGTTTTCATCCAGGATGTCTCTGTACATTGCTGCATTCATCTTTCCCTCTATCCTGACTAGCCTCTCAGTTCCTGCTGCTGAAAACCTTCCCCACAGCATGATGCTGCCACCACCATGCTTCACTGTAGGGATGGTATTGGCCTGGTGATGAGCAGTGCCTGATTTCCTCCAAATATGACTCTTGACATTCTCACCAAAGAGTTCCATCTTTGTCTCATCAGACCAGAGAAATTTGTTTCTCATGGTCTGAGAGTCCTTCAGGTGCCTTTTTGGCAAATTCCAGGCGGGCTGCCATGTGCCTTTTACTAAGGAGCGGCTTCCCTCTGGCCACTCTACTATACAGGCCTGATTGGTGGGTTGCTGCAGAGATGGTTGTCCTTCTGGAAGGTTCTCCTCTCTCCACAGAGGAACACTAGAGCTCTGACAGAGTGACCATCGGGTTCTAGGTCACCTCCCTGACTAAGGCCCTTCTTCCCCAGTCACTCAGTTTAGACAGCCGGCCAGCTCTAGAAAGAGTCCTGGTGGTTCCAAACTTCTTCCATTTACGGATGATGGAGGCCACTGTGCTCATTGGGACCTTCAAAGCAGCAGAAATTTTTCTGTACCATTCCCCAGGTTTGTGCCTCAAGACAGTCCTGTCTTGGAGGTCTACAGACAATTCCTTTGACTTCATTCTTGGTTTGTGCTTTGACATACACTGTCAACTGTGGGACCTTATATAGACAGGTGTGTGCCTTTTCAAATCATGTCCAAGCAACTGAATTTACTACAGGTGGACTCCACTTGAGCTGTAGAAACATCTCAAGGATGATCAGTGGAAACAGGATGCACCTGAGTTCAATTTTGAGCTTTATGGTAAAGGCTGTGAATACTTATGTACATGTGATTTCTTAGTTTTTTATTGTACACAGCATCGGTGTTAGATTTCCAGTCCAGTCCATTGCTGATCACGACACCCAAGTAGTCCTCCGTTAGGGCTGTGAATCTTTAGAAGTCACACGATTCACTTCCAATTTTTGGGGTCACGATTCGATTCTGAATCGATTTTCGATTCAAAACGGTTTTCGCATCACATTTGGCTCTCAGTTCAGTACAAAAAAACACTTATCTCAGAAAAAAAAAGTTCACTGCACTGCAAAAACTGCTGAGGTAAGCTTGAAAGCAGAGTACAGTGTGTTGATGTTTTGGGGGTTATATTTTTTTAAAAATTACATCAACTGATTTGCAATAAAATACTGTTAAATGAAAAAGTAGACTTTGGTTAGTAACTGCTTTTTTTGTTTCTTGAAAACTTGTGAGTTTCAAAAATGAAATTATACACAAGTGAAATAAATTTTGAAAACTTTCCTTTTCAGCATATCACAATTCCTAACAGCTTTTAAACAGTGTGTAAGTTTGGTCACCCTCCAGCATTCTAGAAATATAGGCTATTCATTAAAAAACAAAAGTATATGTTATCAGAAATACTTTTTTTTTTTTTTTTTTTTTTTTTTTTTTTTTTTTTTGTTACTTATTTGTACCCGTAGGTAGATTTGGTTTGCAGTCTGGTGACAAGCCACCGGCTGCTGGTCGCTGCGTGCGCGAGCGCCCTAAACCTGCATGTTTTTGGTGTGCGGGAGGAAACCGGAGAAATCCCGGAGTAAACCCACGCAACACGAGGAGAACATGCAAACTCCACACAGCTCACTGTTGGTCGGGGGCTGGGATCGAACCCACGATCTCATGATCCCCGCGATCCCCCGGCCGAGGGTAAAACTGTGCTGCCACAGTGCTAAACCACTGCGCCACCGTGCAGCCCACTTTGAACATCCATTTAAATAGAAGTGCTACCTGACTGTATGCAGTGTACAGTTACCTATACAGTAACTTAATGCAATGAACAAATTCAATAAGACTGAATGCAATTGATGCATAAGATAAGTAACTTTAATTTTAAAACTGCACAAATATAAACTTAAGTATCTAAATTCTTCAGACACTTAAAAAAACAAATGAAAGTTATAAAACAAAAAGTGCTGTTACAAGATTTCATGATTTTTTTTATTTATTTATTTATTTTTGCCTGTTCAGAATTTGCTGGGAGTTTGCTAAGTGGTGCAGTATGCGTTGTTCAGCAGGAGGACTTACAACTTCTTCTACTTCTTTCAACTCTGGGTGATGGCGGTTAATGTGAGCCCCGGCATTTGTGGTGTTACCAAAGTACTTGACTTGCAAAGTTTACATATTACATGTGTCGTGTCTAGCGCTTTCTTTCCCAGAATATTGTAGAAACAAAAATGCGCCCCCACACTTGTCTTCACTGAAGATGGGACTGGCTGAATTTCTTGCTGCTCCCATTTTTTCTTTATTCCAATTGTTTCATCCGGCTGCTAGCTAGTAAGCTACTCTGCATGGTTCTCCTGTGTCGGCAGCATCAATGTGTAATTGCATATCTTGAACTGTCACCGTTGACCGGGGGATCCTGGGTTTGATCCCAGCCCCTGACCAGCAGTGATCTGTGTGGAGTTTGCATGTTCTCCCCATGTCTGCGTGGGCTTACTCCGGGATTTCTCCGGTTTCCTCCCACATGCCAAAAAACATGCAAGTTAGGTTAATTGGCATCAAACTGGGGATCCTAAATTGTCCTTAGGTATGACTGTGAGAGTGAATTGTTGTCTGTCTCTCTGTGTTGGCCCTGCGATGGACTGGCGATCTGTCCAGGGTGTACCTTGCCTCTCGCCCAAAGATGCTGGGATAGGCTCCAGCCCTCCCGCGACCCGAAAAGGATTAAGCAGAAGAAGATGAATGAATGAATGAAGGGTCACGTGATGAGACCCCAGCAACATCACCAAAAAAAAAATATATATATATTGTGGTGACCCACCACACTCTACACGGACATTTCTCACACTCAGCAGGTCTGGAGGAAGCAGAGGACAATTTACATACAGAGGACAATTCACATACGGACAGAGAGCCCCTGGGGGCAACCAGAACAATGGACTGTTGTTTATATATCCCCGGATGAGGGAGAAGACATCCGGGCGCCAGTTGGTCATGCTAATGATATGTATTGACTGATATGTATATCACTATGCTAATGTGCCATGCATTCTGTCTCTGTCTGTACAACGTGTATAAAAGAGCTTGCTATACATGCCTCAGCAGCACAGTAGCTCACTTAGCTACAATGTGTCTCATTATGTTGGAGGAAATAAAACCTTCCAACCTTCCAGCTCGTCGCGTCTCGCCTGATCTTTTACCTCCACAATATATTTTTTTTTAAAAATCGATTCTTAATTTTTGTGAATCGATTCTGGATTGTCTAAAATGAGAATCTAGATTCTTATGTGAATTGATTTTTTTTTTCCCAACATCCCTATCCTCCACTACCCCCACATCCTCTCCCCTAATCCGCAATTGCTGTGAAGGCGTGTTCTTCTTCCTGTAGTCAATCACCATCTTGCTGGTCTTGCTGACATTCAGCCTCAGGTGATTCTACTCGGCCCAGTCCACAAATCTGTCTACCAGTGCCCTGTACTCCCCCTCCTCTCCCCCTCTTATACACCCAATAACAGCCGATTCATCAGAGAATTTCTGCAGGCAGCATGACTCGGAGTTGTACTGTATAAGGTGAAGAGAAAAGGAGAAAGCACAGTGGAGCTCCCGTATCACTAACCACCACATCAGACAAAATGCTGCCCAGCCGGACAAACTGTGGCCTGCCTGTCAGTTAGTCAGTAATCCAGGAGATCACAGAGCTGTCGACCCCATCACCCGCAGCTTCTCTCCCAGCAGCAGTGGCTGAATGGTGTTAAATGCACTGGAGAAATCAAAGAACGTGATTCTCACAGTGTCTCCTCTTCCATCCAGGTGCAAATGGGCTTGTTGCAGCAGGTAGATGACAACATCTTCAACTCCTAAATGGAGCTCATATGCAAACTGCAGAGGGTCCAGCCATGTCTTCACCTGCAGCCTCAGGTGGGCTAAGACAAGTCTCTCTATGACCTTCAGCACATGAGATGTGAGGGCAACTGGTTGATAGTCGTTCAGGTCTGATGGAGATGAATTCTTGGGGACAGGAACCAGGCAGGATGTCTTCCACAGCACCGGTACTCTCTCCAGACTCAGGCTCAGGTTGTATAGGGGTTTCAGTACTGGAGCTAGCTGGTTGGCACAGGTCTTCAGGATCCAGGCGGAGATGCCATCAGGGCCCGCAGCCTTCTGCTGGTGAAGTCTCTCGAGCTGTTTCCTCACCTGGCTTGTAGTCACCGTGATGTGGGGGCTGATGCCTTCAAGATTGATGTAATTAAGCCTATACTTAAAAAAACAACAGTGGATCCTCTTGTTTTAGCTAACTACAGGCTAGGCTAAACACCCTTTTTTCTCAAAAATCCTAGAAAGAGTTGTTGCTAATCAGCTATATAATTATTTACCAAGTAATAATTTATTTGAAGAGTTCCAGTCCAGTTTTAGAGTTCATCGTAATACTGAAACTGATCTAGTGAAAGTCAACAATAATTTGCTGATAGCATGTCATAATGGACTTGTTTCTATACTTGTCTTTTTAGATCTCAGTGCAGCTTTTGACAGTATTGACCATGACATTCTATTTCATAGACTGGAGCATTATGTAGGGCTTAAAGGATCACCTTTGCAATGGTTTAAATCATATTTGTCAGATAGACATCAGTTTGTTAATGTTCATGATGAGCCATCTCAACTCACAGAACTCAGTGAAGGAGTCCCACAGCGCTCTGTGTTATGACCAAAACTCTATTATATATATGCTCCCCTTCTGTGATTTTATCAAAAAACAAGCCATAAATTTCCACTGTTAGGCGAATGATATACGGCTATACTTGTCAATGAAACCAGAAGACAGAAACCTATTGACAAGGTTACATGCATGTCTTAAAGACATTAGAACCTGGATGAACCACAACTTTTTACTCCTTAACTCAGACAAAACTGAAGTTATTGTAATAGGCCCGAAAAACATCAGAGACTCTCTCTGATCAGATATGTAGCTTAAATGGTTTTACCCTAGCCCCTAGCACCATCCATCCATCCATCCATCTTCTTCCACTTAATCCTTTTCGGGTCGGGGGGGGGGGGGGAGGTTGCTGGAGCCTATCCCAGCATCTTTGGGTGAGAGGCAGGGTACACCCTGGACAGATCACCAGTCCATCGCAGGGCCAACACAGAGAGACAGACAACCATTCACTCTCACATTCATACCTAAGAACAATTTAGAATCCCCAGTTTTGATGCCAGTTAACCTAACTTGCATGCTTTTGGCATGTGGGAGGAAACCGAAGAAATCCTGGAGTAAGCCCACACAGACACGGGAAGAACATGCAAACTCCACACAGATCACTGTTGGTCGGGGGCTGGGATCGAACCCAGGATCCCCTTGCCAAGGGTGAGCTGCTGTGCTGCTGCAGTGCTAACCACTCCGCCACTGCGCTGCCCACCACTGTCAGGAATCTTGGAGTCATCTTTGATCAGGATTTGTCCTTTAATTCACACACCAAACAAATCTCTAAAACTGCTTACTTCCACTTGCGGAATATTGCTAAAATCAGGAACATCCTGTCCCAAACTGATGCAGAGAAACTAGTCCATGCCTTTATCACTTCTACATTAGATTATTGTAATCCACTGTTGTCAGGTTGTCCTAAAAACTCTCTAAAAATTCTCCAATTAATTCAAAATGCTGCAGCTAGGGTATTAACGGACACTAAAAAGAGGGATCATATTTCTCCCATACTGACCTCCCTTCACTGGCTCCCTGTTAAGATAAGCTTTTATTAGTCCCACAGTGGGGAAATTCCAGGATTGCAGCAGCACAGGGATATCAGCACTCAGAGCAATAGTTAATAAGATGAGAATTGGTTAGCCAAAGCAGGAAATAAATATACATATGTGCACAGTTTTTACACAGTGCAGAAGCATTGCAGCTAGATGGTATCAACAGCATTACAGTTAGTTTAATTACCCAGCAAAATATAAATATGGACCCAGACAGTATATTTCACATTCGAATGAACAGTGTTGTTGCCACCCTCGATAATAATTGTAATTGTCTTAGTTATGTAATGGAGGGGACGATGTCTATTGCGCAAAGTTGTGACGTTTAATACGGCCTCTGTGAGCGGCACCGGTTTGATTCTAAAGTCTGACAGCTGTAGGTGGGAAGGACATGCGGAACCTCTCACTCAAGCACTTAAGATGGCACAGCCTACCGCTAAATTAGCTCCTCAGTGCATTCACCGTGTCCCGCATGGGGTGGGACTCGGACTCCAGCAGAGATGACAGCTTAGCCACCATCCTCCTCTCTCCTATCTCCTCCACTGGGTTGAGGTGTCGCCCCAGAACAGAGCTGTTTTTTTTGATCAGCCTGCTCACTCTCTTCCTGTCCGCTGCTGTGATGCTGCTGCCCCAGCAGACCATTCCAAATGTGATGGCTGATGCCACCACCGAACTGTAGAAGGTCTTCAGGAGTGCCCCTCGCACTCCAAAAGACCCGAGTCTCCTCAGGAGGAACAGCTTGCAGGATTCTGTTGAATCCAGAATCAAATTTAAAGTTCTTTTCTTGATATATAAAACCATACATAATCTTTCCCCCAGTTATTTTAAAGAACTGATTATACCCTATTATCTTAACAGATTATTGCGCTTTCAGAATGCGGGACTCCTAGTAATCCCTAAGGTCTCTAAAGTACCATGGGGGTAGGACTTTCAGTTATCACACCCCTCTTCTATGGAACCAATTACCAGCCTGGGTCCATGAGGCTGACACCCTCTGTGCCTTGAAAACAAAACTGAAAACCTTCCTATTTGACAAAGCTTTTGAATAGACTTCCCACATGTTATGTTTGTAACTAGTAGTGTAGCGGTGCTATGCACATTGTTCCATTGCTAGACATGTGCATAGTGTTGTACTCCACATCAGTGGGGCCCGTTGTGCATGCATTTCATTGTTTGATTGTGTGTATGAGCTATGTAACAGCTGGCTAGCTAGATGTGATATCATGTTTTAACTGGACGTCGTTCACAAGTGTAGATTGTATTTTGCATGTCATAGTTTTGAATTTTGCTATTAGTATCTACTATGTTATATTAAAAAAACAAACTGCTATATATGCTCACTGTGCATAGTGTTTTGGCATTACACCCCAGGTCCAGCTACAGATGTGTCTGCTTGCAGTGTTTCCTATGAGATTCTTCAGTTAGCTTAATAAGCCTGAAAAAGCTCATAACAATGCTGTAATCTTAGGTCAAATTAGCTTTGATAGAATTTGCATGTCATATCTGTCTACCTGCATGTTGTTGTTATGTTATGAATAGTATATCTCTTCTTTCTTCCTTTTTTCTTCTTTTCTCCCCTCATCCCCCCCAACCAGTCGTGGCAGAAGGCTGCCCCTCCCTGAGCCTGGTTCTGCTGGAGGTTTCTTCCTAAAAGGAAGTTTTTCCTTCCCACTGTTGCCTAGTGCTTGCTCATAGGGGATTATCTGATCGTTGGGGCTTTCCTCTGAATTATTTATGATTTGTGCTTATTTATCTAGCGCCTTGAAATTACTTTTGTTGTGACTAGGCACTATACAAATAAAGTTGAATTGAATCTAAATGATATTTCAAACGTGCAAGCAATGGAGAAAGCCTAGGAATGTTCCCTTTTGAGTAACCTCCTCCCTGGCCTCTCAGACATTCTCCCAGGGAGCTCAATGCATAGACATGCGTACACACACTCTCAAGTACACACATTGAGGTTCACCACTTGACAGGTGCTCATGGCACTTTGCCCATACTAACAGGAATCATCTTAACCCTGTATTTGGAGTGAGTGAGTGAGTGAGTGAGTGAGTGAGTGAGTGAGTGAAACAGAGTGTGTGTGTGTGGGGGGGTCATGTTATGTCAGTCATCTGGAGGTCCACCCAGTGTGGTTGGCTCTGCTGAGGAGCCACAGAACACATCAGTCAAATGTGGGCTGGAGAAACCAAGGAGGTTCCAGTTATAACTCTGCACACTATAGTGTTGCAGGTGGATAAGCATGCAGCTGCACAACATATAATGATAACTGGGCACATAATGGCTCTATTCTTATGTTTTTATTTGTTTCTCTTTTATTTAACCATAATCTCTCATTTAAATTGTGAAAATGCTGTATAACAAGAAGGATGTTTCAGAAGCTGTTGGTAAAATTGAAAAAGATGAACCTGAATATCACATTTGAATAGAGTCACTTTGTAAAGATTCGACATTTATTTAGTCATGTTGCATTTAATGTTATTTTTTTTTTATCAAATACAGTAGTTGTTATTCTGTACTTGTTATTAATCATGTAGGTGTTTGATGTAATAATATGTTTGAATAATTAGATCATATACATAATAGACAAAGTGGTGCATATTGTCAAGCTGTCAACGTAGTTGTGCTGTCTTAACTTTGGCTACCATCTAGTGGTAGTAGTGGCAAACAACATCCTGGTTGATGTGGTAACTGTATTTCTTGATTCACAACTGTTCAAAATGTCTAGGGGCCTGTTGTGTAAATAGGACATTTTAAATCACCCCTACATCTAAGCAGATTGACACACGTTTGTATCTTTTTATTTCTGCTAACTTTTATAAATTATTTCTCAAAACATGAACAATAATGGGTGACTGTCCCTGTCAAATAAACTAATCTACTACTACTACAATATATTGTATATTTTGACACAGACTACACTATGCTCTTTTGGCTTTACAAAATAACATGAAAGACTGAGATATACCTCTTGATCTATTGTGGTCTTTCTTTGGTTTGAGTAAGTATGTACATTATCCGTTTTGCCTTTTTTGCTGTAGGCCTTTCACAAATGTGTCAATGCCTTGAACAGAATATTAAAGTATTTTTATCCCCACAGTTTGATAACTGCTGCCTTTTACAAGTTTTTAACAAACAATTTTAAGAGAAACACAGAAGCAAAACATGTTTACACGTTTGAATTTTTTTTATTTGATGATGAATTTGTTTAAGTGAGAAGTGTATTGCTGAGTCTGAGCAGACTAGCTTTTCTTAGTGTTTGTAAATATTTTGGAATTGCACAAATTAAAGCTTAAACAGAAACAAAATAGTGAAAAGAGGAAGAAAGACAAGATAAGAGGAAGCAAAAGATAACACTGGTCAACATCAAATTTATTGTCTAAGGTTTTTTAGCTGATTTAGGACAGTTTTGATGTGCTGAATCCAAAAATCACATTGGTTTTGCTCAATCAGGTCAACTTTTTTGAATTATAGCCACATGTTGTTTTATACGTTTTTGTTTACATGTACGGGTATTTTTGCTTTATATGATGCAAAATTCTCTTTTATGTCTTGAAATTCTCTGAATTTTGAACAATGGTGACATAACATTCAATTTACATGTACTTACCTTTATATAAAGGTAAGTACATGTACTTACATGTAAGTACATGCACAGTACTAAGTGCGGGTTTTTACTTAGCACCTGATCGAGAGAAACTAATGTCATTTTTGGATTCAGCGGTGCAAAATTGTCTTAAATCAGTTGAAAAAACAGACAACTTACAAAATAATTATTTTTTTAACCCTGTGTAATATATTTCTTAATTTCAGGCAAGAAAACATTTAATACTTTGTCTTATTTTGCTGTAAGCATTCTGGAATAAAGCAGACTACATTAATTCCATTGTTTGTCTCTTTTCTCTAATTGGCAAATCACCAGCTAGTGTTTTTCTCTTCTACTTTTTCTAGCTGTTTCTCTTGTTTTTACACACTGCATGTTCAGTTAATGCACTCTCGCTTTTGTTCTGTTTATAGTTGACAGCTCATTGTTGTAGAGGCCCCTCGGAGGCTGGTGTCTATTAGAATAGAACAAGGTGACAAACTGAGACAGTTTTTTTTTTTTTGTATTAACTCCTGCTTCACATTACAAGCTATAAATAAGGTTTGTATGCTACTGATAGCAAATATAAATATTGCTTTGTGAACATTTTTGCTGTAGTTTTTGTTGCATTATCTTCTTAGATGCTGATTTTAGCACTTCTAATATGCTTGGTTTAACAGTAAAGTATGTGTAATGCTTAAATATAAATTGACACTGAGCTCATGCTTTCCAAAATAGCCTTTTTAACAGACTACCTTAAGACTTTCATAGTCCAAACTTGACCTGGTTCAAATTCCTTCCTAGAGCACAATTCCATAGAAAGTGTCCAGTTTCCTTAGTGGCTGTCCTGCAGACACATTCCTGTGTTTGAAGTCACAGCCTGTACTCATGCACACTTCCGATCACAGTTGACAGCTGTCCATATTTTCATTAGCGCACACTGTCTCCGTTTGCATGCACCCACCCTCACGGCTTTGCTCCCTTTTTCCACCTCCCATCTGTATCTAATATTACTTCACACTGACTCATATACAGTAGCTCCTCCTTAAGAAGAAGAAAAAAACAACTTTATTGTCATTCAGTCCATCATGTACAGCAGAACGAAATTACATTTCTCCTATCTACAATGTTAATCACATCTAGAATCAGAGGGGTCGCAGCCATGCAAGGTGCCGCCATGAACAGGTTTTCCTTCTCCCATTCTGTTACGGTGAGCACCAAGCTAGAAGGCAGGAAGTACCATTTTTATATGGTCTTTGGTAAGACCTGGCCAGGACTTGAACCCCCAGCCTCCCAGTTGTGGGGTGGATGCTCTATCAACTAGGCCACCTCTCCGGTTACTATTCAGAGTATAAAGGGCCATTTTTGACTCTCTACAGCTTCTGTCTCCCCCCCCCCCCCCTTCCCATGTAGCTGTGTGTGAGCAGGCAGAGCTGTTGAAGGGGAAACTTGCTCCAGAGATTCATAATGAGAGGAACTTTGATTTCTTTGTACTATCCATGGAAAAAATATTCCAACCTAGTATGTAAATTGCATAAAGGATAGTACCTGTTAAGTAGATGTTAATTTATTTTGGATAAAAAAGAACGTAGTATCAGGAAGGACTGACTCCAGTGATGCTTCCTGAGGTAGTCTGATCATTGGCACTTTACTCTGAGTTGTTTTGACTCTTGTTTTGCATTGGCAATGTCTGAAAATGTCTAAAGAGCCAATGACAGCTCTGTTCAGAATATAAATAGCATTATTCAAAAGCTATTTTGATTCCACTGTATAGAGGATATTGTAACTCATGCATGTGTGTGTGTCTGTCTCAGGAGCGACAGCGGCTGGAGACCATCTTGTCCCTCTGTTCCGAGCTGGGCCGGGCTGAGAGGGATGGAGGCGGCATGGCTACAAGTCCTCCTTCAGCTGTTGCAGACCTTCAAAAGATCAACCAGGAGCTTGAGAAGCTCCAGCTGACTGAAGATGATGACGACATGCCATCTGTCTTTTCGGACTCGTCCGTTGTAAATGGAACAGTGGAGAATGGGCACACGACCTCCCCTGGATCAGAGAATGGTTACTGTGAAGACGATCAACAGGTACGACGGAGACGCAGCAGCGGCCATAGAGACCTCAGGGCAGAGTCGCCTGCTGTAAGTCTGCGAAGCTTTGCCCCAACACCTTCTCCACGTGCACGAAGGACAAATGAGGTAAAAGAAATAGAAAACATATTATAAGAAACTGCACTGTTACTTGATGGAAATACAGAAAATCAATCGATACACAAGATGCACTGCTGATATTGTATGTCACAATAAAGAGAAGCAAGAAGGACTCTATACCCCACCATAGTTAAACAGTCATAACAACAATTTGGAGTCACTCCAAAGACTGATCAAAGGAATTTATTATCTTACGATATTCTGTTTGCAGCTGACAAAACGATGCGTGCCTATTTATCTCCTGTATGAACTTGACTGCTAAAATAAGCACCTTTGACTTTGGTCAGTTTCTTAAGACAGTGTTTTTCAACCAGGGTGCCCTGGTATGTTCAGGTTTCTGTGGGAAATTATCTAATTTTTACTTCTTATTTGGTCCAAAAAATTACAAATAATTTGCCATTGTTGTGCATGGGTTCTGTAGTCATCCATGCACCCATGCACAACAATGGCAAATTATTTGCATTTTGTTTTCTTTTTTGGGGGGTGGGGGGGCAATTAAGAATTGAAATTAGATAATTTCCCACAAAAACCTTAACATACTAGGGCACCCTGATTGAAAAACACTGTCTTAAGATATTAATCAGGATTAATGTGGATGTGTTTGTGCTCTCCATTTGTTCATTTGATACCTGAAACTAAGACGGATCACCCCTCTTAATACTTGGAAAGTACTGACATAAACTTCCTTCACATATGTAGGAGGGAGATATTTAAAGGCCGTTTATTAGATTATAGTTGCCTTAAAACTGGCAGCTGGAGTGCACGTGCATTCCTGCGTGCGTGTGTGGATGTTCTGTGTGTGCTGGTTCATCAAATCAAAACAACACTTGCAAATATTGTTTAGCTTTTGTACAATAATTTAAGTGTATTAATAAACTAATAAACTATTAATAAATACACTTAATAAGTTTATTTATACATAAATAAACTTATACAATAACCTGATTTGTCTTTCAAGCAACAAATGAACTAATAATCAAAATGTAGGGGCTTTACATTGATATGTCAGTGTGAATTCCATCATGCTGCGTTATATAACAGATTAAATAATTATATTGTCATATATATTATTAAATAATTATGTTTACAGTTTATTCCTTTAAACATTTTATTATTGTCACAGTAACTGCATTGTAACAGTAATTAAATCAGTAACTATATTTTTGATCATACCAGTCTCTAGCCGATGTAGCCCATCATCGTGGACAG
Source organism: Pholidichthys leucotaenia (assembly GCA_020510985.1). Classification (NCBI taxonomy): domain Eukaryota; kingdom Metazoa; phylum Chordata; class Actinopteri; order Cichliformes; family Pholidichthyidae; genus Pholidichthys; species Pholidichthys leucotaenia. The sequence goes on from CM035844.1 coordinate 134,956,664, forward strand.
GACTTGAGACCCTCAGAGGAGGAAGTGAAGCACGTGGAGGAGGAGAGGATCCAGGTGCTCAACAACATCGAGGAACTGGAGCAAAAGATCAAAGAGTTGGACAATCAAATGGAAGAGTCTGCTCGAGAGGTATAGAAAAAGTTGCTATTGATGATACTAACCCTTAGTCTAGTTTTAATTGGTGCTGTTATGCTTTCTACAAGGTATATGTCCTACAGTATCAAGATGGTGGATGCTCATTTGCATTTTAAATGATGCCAGTATATGTACTATTATCTGACTGCCTCAAACATACAGTAGATAGTATATAGATATGAACAACATGCTGCCACTTGTTTCCACTGTAAAAATTTTAGGCTCCAATTCCTGGATTTAGGGTGCTGCCATTTTGTGCTGATGACTTAATTTATAGTGATGGTGAGGCAGAATCGTAGTGTTGGGTTTTTAGATTTACCTTTTGGCAGCTCCCTATAACCAATCATGACCACGATTAGCCCTGACCACACCCCCATTTATACAGCATCACATTAGTAATTAACACCTAAACTGATCAGAAAAAATTTAAACTTGTACAGACATCAGCATGATGAGAACTACCCATGAGGACAAACCATCCATATGAAAAATGTATAGGTTTGTGGTGGATTTATTTATTTATTAATTTCCTTTAAGGCTGTGCTTTCCGAGAGAAATAGATCCTTCACTCCTATTTACACAATTCAACACTTTCAGTAGGCTTGTAGACCCTGTCAAAAGTGTCAGAGTAGTGACAGCTTGGAACAACCTGTCTGAGTATGTATCAGTGCTAGAACCACCCTAACCTTTAAAAACAGACTGGATAGACTATGGAGTGAAAATATGGGAAACAAACAAGCCTAGCTTACAGTGGGGGAAATGAGTATTGAACACGTCAACTTTTTTCTCATTAAACATATTTCTGATGGAGCCATTGACCTGAGATTTTCACCAGATATCACCAACAACCCAAGTAATCCATACATACAAAGAAATCAAGGCAGTTGTGTTCACAAAACAAGTTATATTTAATAAAGTGGAATGACACAAGGAATACGTATGGAACACGCTTGGTGAAATTCATTTAATATTTAGTAGAAAAGCCTTTGTTGGTAATAACAGCTTCCAGACGCCTCCCGTATGGAGAAACTAGGCACAGGCATTGCTAAGGACTGATTTTAGCCCATTCTTCCACACAAACTGTCAAATCTTGACGGTTCTGTGAGTGTCTTCTATGAACTCTGATCTTCGGTTCTTTTCATAGATTTTCAATTGGATTCAGGTCAGGTGACTGACTGGGCCATTCTAGCAGCTTTATTTTCCTTCTCTGGAGCCAGTTGAGAGTTTTCTTGGCTGTGTGTTTGGGATCATTGTCTTGCTGAAATGTCCACCCTCATTTCATCTTCAGCATCTTGGCACATGGCAACAGGTTGTTATCAAGGATGTCTCTGTACATTTGTCCATTCATCTTTCCCTCAGTTATATGAAGTCTGCCTATATCGTGCTGAAAAACGCCCCCACACCCTGATGGGATGTGCAGTGCCTTTTCTCCTTCAAACATGCTGCATGTTGTAGCATCCAGAAAGTTCAATTTTGGTCTCATCTACCAGACCATATTCCCCCAGTATTTTACTGGCTTGCCCAAATGTTGTGCAGCAGACTTTAAATGAGCTTCAGCATACTTTTTCTTCAGCAATGGAGTCTTGCAAGGTGAGTGGGCATAGAGCCCATGTCGGTCGAGTGCTTTACTTATTGTTTTCTTTGAAACAGCAGTACCTGCAAACCCCCAGGTCTTTCTGAAGCTCTCAGTGAGTGGTCTTTGGCTCTTGGATAACTCTTCTGATAATTCTTTTGACTCCTCTCTCAGAAATCTTGTGAGGAGTTCCTGGTCGTGGCAGGTTTATGGTATGATGATGTTCTTTTCACTTCCGATAATGGCTCCAACAGTGCTCACTGGAACATTCAGCAGTTTAGAAATGTGCCTGTAACCAATGCCATCATTATGTTTTGCAACAATAGAGAATGGACATTGACGTCATGCCACGCTGCATTCTGGGCCGTTGTCGCCATCATCGTTGTCTGGCTTCTTTGTTTACCTGTAGTCTGGGCAGCTGCTAACGTGAACAGACATACGTTTGATGGAACGCAGCAAACAGAAAATTCAAATTCCTTATTCAGAGAAACTAAATAAGGAAGCAAAGGAGTGCTACCTCTAAAAAATTGAAGAAAAAAAATGGGATAGATCAATATGAGCACAAGAAATGGACCACGGATTGCTACCAACTGCCTGGAGTCACACTGTCAGATGTGTTTGCCTACCTGGTTTGTAGGGTGAGCACATAAACCCATGAGCAATTTAAAAACTATAAATCATTAGAGGCTCATGTCCATTTAATCAATAGATGGGTCCAGCCGCCTCAGATATTCTGGGTGAACAACCAGAAAACCATCGTTTAACACAAACCTAAGCAGTTATTGTTTCTACAAAGTGGAAATATGTCGAGATTAATGTCTAGTATACCCCAAAATTATTTTTAACATATAAGTAACGCTCTTTGAACCCATATGTAACTTATTGAACAGGTTTCTAACTTACAGCTACCATATAATGGTGTATTTGCAGCGTATAGAGCTCTGCTGCTGTCTGCTGAATACACACACACACACACACACACAGAGCTAAACACACGTACTTGTACGTATAATGAGAACTGTCGGGATGTGTCTGAGCATTTTCAAGCTACAGGATAAAGATTTTTATCTTTGACTACAGTCTGTAGCATCAAGCTGTCCAGTGTTGTTCTGATAAATATGGCAAAATGTCAGAAGGAAGAAGTGGCTCAATCAGCTGATTGTGCTGGCACACCCTAAAAAAATAACCAGTATAATTAGCTGCTATAAAAATGTCCTAAATCAGGACAGTGATGTTTTTATAGTCACCTGAAAGAGGATAATTTGCTTAATTTAACGATACCAAACAGCTGGGGACTTCACTGAGTCCCCAGCTGACATTAAATCCATGCGTAATGAAGGCAACAAGTAATCACAACTTCAAGAAAAAAATCAAAGAAAATCAGCAACACCGAAAAGCTCCCATTTAAAAAAAAAAAAAAAACTGCTCCAGATTAGCAAGAGAAATTGGGAATAACAGAGATTATGTGGGGAAATTATTTGATTTTGCTCTGTGCATTTTTACACATTATTGAGAGATGATGGAGAGCGGCTAAGGTGCTGCCAAAACGCACGGTGCGCAAGACAGCTGCTCTGGAGAGGGGACGTCTTTCTGTACTTCTGAATATTTTTTAAATCACAACTTAGCTTCATGAAAATGCCATGAACACACGACCATGCATGCAGGAATATTGTCGGAGCTGATGTATTCCTTCTGACCGCTGCAATCCATTCCATCCCACGCCTCTTTTTTATTTTTTAGCTCAGAGACCCATTCTCTCCACTTTTCTTCCAAGTCGAGAAGTTAAAAAAAGCATACGCCGTTATCAATCTTTTTCCACGCCAATCTTGAGAGCCGTTGTATTTGATAATGCAGCGAATCTTCCCCATTCTAACATTGCGTGGTATTCGGAGGAATAATGTGAATGAAAGGACCACATTGAAAATAAGTGTTTTTACTTTCTTGTGTCATCCTGGATTATATATGAGGTTTTATATGTATATTTACATTTCCTATGTTTGAATAACATATTCAGTGTCGTTTTAATAAGGCTGCATATCCACAGGGAAAGTAAAAATGCTCTCAATCTGTTTTCCTCAGTGCTTTTCATGCCCTTATTAAAAAAAAAAAAAAAAACACTCTGCCCGGTATCCTGGCAGCCACTTGACCTGTCACTCAGTGTTCCGGGGATTTCAGATTTGTGACCCATGCTGGCAAAATGAGTCACTTTGAGGACATTTTCAAAACTGATGTAATGTTATTTCCATATTCTGTATTGAAAGACCTTCAAAATGATATTTCATTTGTAGGAAGTGCGCAAAAATGGACCCGGAAAAAGATGATTTGTTTATATTTTGGCTAGGTTGAAAACTCCTGTTTGAGAGCCATTAACTCTCTGTCGAACGCGCTGTATTTACGCTCACTGTCGTGCAAAGACCTGCTAGAAAGGTGAGCGGCTGCCAAGAACCGGCAGCGCATTGCTCCACGATGGCCGCTATGCCCATGTCCGAGCCGCCAGTAGTGCAGCGTTTGCCAGGGCTGTTTTAACCGCAGAACGCCTGCTCCCACTCAGGAGTCCAGTCGACTCTGTCCGCCGGTTTCCGTTTCTTGAGTGCAGCGTACAACAGCTGTATGAGCTGGGCTGCGCGGGGGAGGAAACGGTTATAAAAGTTAACCATCCCCCAAAACTCCTGCAGCGCCCTGACATTGATGTTGAGGAGGAAAAAATAGCAAAACAATTTAGTTAGATTACTTTTATGATTCCAAACAGTTTGAAATTGACAGTGCACAGTGGACAATGACTCATAACTTTTGAATATTTCTAAGACTTGGCTACATCAGTGATTGTGCAAAATGAACTGCTCAAGTCTCAATGGAGATTGAAACTGGTGATCTGAAATGAATGCTGAAATAATAAAAAGTAATGGTATGTTGGAATTTTAATTCTATTATGGAATAGATAAAATTAACTGATTTTGATTTGATCAAGTGTTAAAGCATGTGATGGATAATGCTCGTTGGAATATTTTTGGAATGCTATCTTCTTGGAACATAAGTCAATATTATACAGTAATAAGTGGCATTCAGCTGTTTGCTTTGTCATTTAAGCACAGTTCTGGTACTTAAAAATCATAAAGAACCAGGAGCTTTGGGGGGCTTTGCCTCCCTTGCCCCCTCAACGGGGCTCTGCCCCGGACCCCGCTGGGGGACTGTGTCCCCCAGACCCCCTGCTAAATTTTCAGATAATTTCTTCAACCGCAAATCTCATCCCTGGTTTGTGTTGGAATTCTGAGCTTTCGGTATTGTTTTCAGCGGAATTATGAGATTTTTATCGAAGGATCAGGAGTCATCAGTGCTAGAAATAGACTAAAGTGTCAAAAAAAGTTCCAATGGAATTGGCTTGAGAGAAGAGTGACGGTAAAGGTGAAAATTGGCTCAAAGTTCGACGAGGTAACAGAAACACTCGGACAATTCTGAAGAAACCAGAAAAGGAGATGAAGTTCAAAGTTCAGAGACTGACACAGCTTGCTGCCAAAAGGACGAAAGTTTCACATTAGAAGTGACTTGGTGACCAGTGTAAATAGTGTAATAAACTCTTATAGAACTGTTCAATATGTTGGACTAAAGACAGTGAGACAACATTGAAGAAAAAGTAAGTTAACTTTTCATTAAATTTAATGATTTATCTAAGTCTAGTGTTTCATTTTTTTTTAATCATTTTTTTCAGTCTAAATTACTTCTGTTTTACTGAAAACCTCTCAGCTTCAGGGGGGCTGCGCCCCCCCCGGCCCCCCCATAAGTCAATCGACCAAATTAGATTTCAGCTGAAATCAGAATTTCCTGTTGCCATCCCTGTAAAAGGGAGTTTTTCCTCTCCACCGTTGCCAAGCGCTTGCTCACAGGGGATCGCCTGATTGCTGGGGTCTTTCTGCAATTGTGGGGTTTCCCCTACAGTTGAAAGTGCTATGAGATGACTGTTGTTGTGAAATGGCACTATATAAATAAAGTTGAATTGAATTGAACACGGTAATCGCACTCAGGTGCGCACCAAACCTACTGTACCGAGACCTCCTGAAAGAGGTGGTCTTGATTCAAATCAGATGGCAAACTCTGGTGTGGTCCTGCAGGTGAGAAAAGGACCGTACTAAAACAGGACCAGTGGCAAACGGTAAAACATTTTATGCCACTGTACATACCTTATACATCTTTAAAAATATCTGTGGCTGAGCATGTCACGGCATGTCATTAACGTTCATTAATGAACGTTAACATGTTATTTTCCATCCGTAGCCATGCTTCATTTTCAAACTGTATGATTTGCCGAAAGTAGTATATGCACATAATGTAATAAACAATAATCAGGGTGATGAAACCCCCCGTACATTGTGCTACTATTTGTATTATTTTCTCCCCAGAAATGCATAAATAGACAGTAGTCATTCTACTTGCTGTATTTACCTTTCCTGTTCTGCGGCAAAAAAATCTGACCAACAAGAACGGAGAATGTTCTGATGTGAGTCTTGTGGAGTTTAACATGACTCAGTTTGGTCCACTTGAATTTTTGCCTGTGTGAAAGGGAGCCGAACCAAGGAGAAAATGATACAAAGTAACAAACTTATCAGCTGATTTGGACCAAAGTAAACTAATTTAGGTGTGAACGCACCCTTAAAGTTCACTAATTTTATTGGGTTTGCATGCTGCAGCTGCCTTTTTCACATCCCACAAGAGATTTTCAAGTCAAATGACTGTGATGGCCATTCTAGTATCTTCCAGGACTTCTTCTGAAACCAAGGTGGACTTTGAGGTATGCCTGGGATTCTTGTCCTGTTGGATGGTCCAATGATGCCCAAGCTTCAGCTTCCTCACAGATGACATGACATTTTTTCCAAGGATTTCCTGACAGTTGATTGAGTCCACTTTCTCCTCCACACGCTGCAGGTTCCCAGTGCCAGAGGAAGCGAAGCAGCCCCAGCATCACTGAGCCAACACCATGCTTCATTTTAGTCAGGGTGTTTTTTTCAGCGTATGCTTCATTCTTTCTTCTACAGACATACCGCTGAACCATAGGCCTGAAAAGTTCCAGTTTTGTTTCATCGCGCTACAGAACAGAATCCCAAAACTTCTTTGGATTATTTATATAGGTTTGAGCAAATTGGAGCCAACTTTTTGGGCTTAGTTGTGTTAGTTAGTTAGTTGTACTATTTAAATTCTTATTTGATTTGTTTTTTTATTGCAAACAGCTGCTAGTTTGTGCATTTTGCCAGTAAACCTAATTTGCACAATTTATTCTTAGGGAATTGATAAACCAAATGTTTCAGTTTGAATAACAAAAGAAGACTTATGTGTTTTGTAAAGGTGGAGGTTGAGCAAGCTCTTGTGGAAGCTGAGCAGGAGTCAGAGATTGCTGCACTTCAGCAGGAAAAAGATGCTTTGGAAGCACTTCACACCAAGATGGCCGACCTTGAGACCAAGTCCCAGCAGGAAAAAGAAAAGGTATTTTATAGTCTGTAAAGTAAAGACCCTTCAGAGGTACATGATGGCTCGCAGAAGACTAAAACTTGTTTGTCTGTAAAAAAGAGAGAATATTTCACATTTATGTGTGCATGTTCTACAAAGAGAAGAAATTCAGTGTAACTAATGGAATTATTATTTAAGGTGCTTTGAAAAACATATGTACAATCCATTTTTATTAGCAACATGGATTCCCTTTCCATGGTGCATGTGCTTTTTAAAATACATAGGCAACTGAAATACTCATCCGGTAGGTGTTAATCCTTCTCATGCTGTCTCTGGTCCAAATATATATCTGCTAATACTGTGGAGTGTAGCGGTCACCAAGTGATCCTATTTGACACACATTTCTCCAAGGCAGCCCGGGTCTTGGCATGTGTTTTTCTACATTTATATCACCATATGGTATTGACAGGGTGGGAGGTGCAGTATAAGTGGATAAACAGATGGAATGTGTTGTGTGTGCATTTGTGTGTGGGAGGCGCACATAGTTTGGGTTTGGGAATGGGATATTCTCTTGGGTTAGGCATTACTCCTAATTTCCATATCAATACATGCAGTGTTACATCACCATAATGATGCTGATTGAGACAGGGAAAGCAAATTGAGTAGCTAGTGTTGCCTATTTTGATTTTCTTTTTTCTTAACAAACTGAGGAAATGCAGTGCTTGATAAGATTCTGGGTGCCTGTGTATGTCGTATTTACAGAATCAACGTTGAATGACATTTAAACATCATTCCATATGTTCCATGTGCCTTGTCTGATCACTCAAATAAATGTAAACTGGCAAGAGGCAAAATTCATTACATTGTTTTTAACCCCATGCCTTCATATCAGCTCAATTCTTAAAATTAATTCTCCATTGCTGTGTGATTCCCCCCCCCCCCCCAAGCTTCACCTCCCTCTCCCCAATCCATTTTAGCCTAACTGACCTGGCCGCTGTAGTAACTAACCGTGACTCCCCACTAACTCAACCATCCTCTCTCTGTGCTGTCTGTGTGTGGGTGTTTGTCTTTGTGTTTTTATGTACACATAAACAAATGTGTACATAATGTCCATTCTGTGTGGGAATGTGTGTCCATCTGTGTGTATGAACGTGTGTCGCCAGGCGTGCCAGTTACTGCAGGCAGAAAGGGGCAGAGTAGAGAGGTTGGCTCAGATTGTGTGTGAGCAGCGCTCCCAGCTGGACAGCTGCCCTGAAGCTACCAAGGAGCCCCTGCAGGAGCAGCTAGCCAGGGTCAGTACACACGCCCACACAGACACACACAGGAAAATGTGTAGACCTATAAACAGAAAATACACAGATATAGAGACAGAACAAATATACAGGAAAATATGACTTCAGAAATACAGATAAAATGTAAATAAATTATATTAAATACTTTATTATGTACAGAACAGTATTTACATAAAATACCCTTAATGGAGCGGTTTGTCGATTTCCTATTTTAAAATATTAAAAAGTTCTTATAATTATTGAATTTTTAGAAACAGCAGTTATGAAGTTATATCAAAGATGCTGGTATCTTACGTTAAAGACATCTGTTCTGAATTTACATAATTAAAGTGCACTATGTAAGATCTTCACCTTAAAATAATGTTTTCAAAATGATTTTGATGGTACATCAGCCTTTGATGGAGGGAATGTCACTTCCACCATAGCCTCGGGTTGGATTTATGCTCCTTTTTTGTGTTTCGCGTCTATGACATGGACAAGCCTGATGCACACTTGGTTGTATGTACGCTTCATTTTTGCATCTGCCAGACCGAGTGGACGCTGCAGTTTCACCCCAGCTCAATAGGTAGCGTCAATGAGCAGATGCGCTAGTTTGTTTACCGGCAATACAAGAGACAAAGTCGCTCTTTAAAAAGAAGAAGCCATTGTGTGGGTTTGCTGAATGCTATTATTTTGCCTTTGATGTGGTCACACTGCTGCCACTACAACAACCACAGAGATATAATTATATCTCTGTGACTACAGCTACTGCATCTTCCTGTTCATCTACTTCTTCTTCTTTGTCGTCTTTTTTTTTTAGATGTTTCAGGGCCTCCCTTCCTTTGGACAATATTTTGACTCTTGTGCATGTGTAGTAAGCGCACACAGGCAACACACTCACAAAATTTTGGTTGTACACGGTCAGCCATGACTGGGCCCCGCAACTGGAGATAATGATGAAATTTATGTCACTGAAGCCTCATGGTCGAGCGGACACGGAAAGGGAGCATAAATCCAGCTTAAAGCGTACCTGTGGTGGTCGTGAAAAAAAGATATTATATTGAGCCCCTGTCTCACGTTCTAGTTCAAGTTTAAGTTCAAGTTCAAAGCAATGTGATATAAATCCATTGCTGATGTGCTGGTTCAGCTATGTCAGCAAAACATGCGAGCAGCCATACTGGCAGCTACATGGCCTGCCAGGACGCTTCCTGTGACGCAGTGTCGTGGCTACCGCGATCTGGATCAATATTGGCTGAGCCTGGAATGCCCGGATGAGCAGTGGCTTTCAGGATATTCAAATTCAAATTCAAACGTTTATTTCAAACTCAGGGTTCATATTAAATGCAGAACTAAAACGAGCAGAAAATAAATAAATAAATGCTTAAATTCAGCGGGTCGTCTCGTCTGATCTGAGGTCGTAACGGCCGCCAGACGGCCGATGATACTATATACAGAGCAGCAGACACTCGGCGCTCTTGTAACAACAAAAACATACAATGCGATATGGATATCGCAACATGGCGGAATGTAAAAGCCTTTGATGTTTCAATAATAAGCGAAAAAAATAAAGATAAACACTTCTTTTGTGTACCAAACCCAGCTCACCTTGTCAGAAGATCGAAGGCGGGAAAAGTGATTGCGCAATCTTGGAACAGGGCACAGACGTGTCCTTTCAGATGAAATTGCGTGTGTGTGTGAGGACCACTTCGTCACTTTCACCCTCAGAAGACCTTTCTGGCTCAAACCTGTAGCCATGTTGGACGAATTCTTCCTCAGAGTCCGACAATTCAGCCATAATAGAATAAAAACACTCACAAAAAGCACCCTAGTCTCTCATAGAGGCGGAGTTTTGGACTGTTCAGTAGCAACGTAGTGACGTCACATCCGCGTGTGTCATGGCTGCGCGCAGAGTTTTCATTGGCTTGGCCATGCCTGCGGTCGTATTTGCATATTTCTCTGGTGGTAGAAGGCTGGCAAATAATTAATTTAACCAAATAACGAATACTTTGCCTAATGTTTTCAAGTTGAATGCGTTTAGTACGACCACCACAGGTCCCCTTTACGTGGGCCCGCATTGCCTGCAACTGTTCTGTTCTTGGTAGGAACACTGAAAGGGACTAAAACTTTGGCAACTATGACCTTGGTCTCAACAGCCAATCACAGGGCACAACAGTAGCCACAAATCTATCTATCTCTCTGCATATAAAGTACAACATCAGTATGGAGAAAAATGAAACCAAGCTGCACTTAAATTACTATGGATAAATTACTAATAATGAGGATTAAATAGACTGTACAAATTATGTTAGCTGCAAATGGTAATTATTTTTCATCTTTGCTGAACTCGTATATAATGTAGCTATAAAATTACATTATCTAAGTAGCAGCAGAGCTAACCACAGACACCAGAGAAAAGTTTCCTGTTTAAACAGCTCAGCTGCTGACAATATTCAGTATTCATAACCACCTTCTTCCCTAATATTATCAGATCCAGTTTCTTTAAACAAAGATGGTCCTGTTCAAATCTCACCATGTTGATTTCTTCTGGGAGATGATAGAAACCAACAGGTGATGTTGTCATTGCTATGTCCACTCTTCAACAAATCCATGCCTGTGACACTCTTGACTCACCCTGCAGACCAAACAGTGCTGTAACAGAACGTCTGGACTAGCTGTAACTGTAAATTCAGGTTTCTGTGATGCTATACACAGGCATCAAAACTGTTGTTTCTAAACAGTCTGTTTATATAACTTTTGAATGTTTTAAACAACTGCAAATAGCTCCTTTAAAGCAGCACTATGTAACTTTCTTGTTCTGGGTAGGAAAACTGAAAAGACCTGCCCTGTGATTGGCTGTTGGGACTGAGGTCATAGGTCATAGTTGTAGTCTTTTCAGTGTTCCTACCAAGAACAAAGCTGTTGCAGGCAATGCGGACTCACTCAGGCTATGGTGAAAGTGACATTCACTCGTTCAGAGATTGATGCACCATCAAAATGATTTAGGAAACATTATTTTAAAGGGGTCATTGATTGTACTTTTGAATGACATGTTTGTGACTTATTTTGTTCACATTTTCTTTAATTATGTAATTACTGCAGCAAATTTGTTCTTTAGATTTCCACCCTTTCTGAAAAACCTTTGTTTTGTTTCTGCCACTTTAAGAAAAAGCCCAAAGACGTTCAACTCCGCCATCCCTCTTACGTCACTTAGCCTTAGTTGACCAACTCCTACCCTTTATAAAGCTCGGATCAAGGGTGCTGGTTCGGCTATATCTTGAGTTGAATTCAAGTTGGTCCTAGTAGTGTCTTCCAAAGTGGCAGGGGGAGGCAAGGGTTCCCTCTGTTATGTTTTGCCTTCGGCAGGTGTACACGGAAAGAGGAGGACTCAGAGTGCAGGCAGCACTTTGGTGTAAAAATGATAATTTAATAGCAGAAAACCCAAATGAACAAACAAAAACACAGCACAAAGGCTGGGAACAAAACCAAACTAGACAGCAATTAATTAACGGAGGTAACCTGGAGAAACACGGGAAGAACTGGATCAGACTGAGATAACATTAATGACGCCACAGGGAGCATGACTCAGAAGAACATAGATATAGGGGAGACAGATAATTACAGACGCAAGACAGCTGGGCGAACAGTCAAGTGCTGAACAGAGCACACATGAGGGAGAGTGACTATGGGTATGGAAACATGAGGAGCTGGGGACAATAGGGAGACAAGTACACTCACCAGACCATAATAATGTCACAGAGGACAGACAAGAGAAGACACAACATGAGTAAAGGCACAAGAACAATAATACTAACAGTAAAAATAAACAAGGATTGAACCATAAAACCAAATACAACAGGCAACCTCAAAACACAGACAATAGGGAATGACATGACATGACAGACTAGTGATTGGGGAACATAAGGACACTTAATAATAATGATGATGGTAATATAAAAATACAATCAAGGGAGAAACTAAGAAATCAAAAGAGACATAAAGCGTGGGCAAGGTCAGAGGGCAAAAGCCCAGATCATATCACTATCAGGTTTGTGCAGAGGTTGTGTCATGGTTCACCGCCAGAGCCGCAATGCACTCCCCCCTTGACCCCCACCAGAGCCCCTCAGCTCACAGAGCTTGCCACTACTCCGTAACATATTGGGATAATAGTGCGAGTGGAGAATTTATGCAAAGCTGTTAAAGACTTAAAAGAGGTTCTCCGCCTGGGGCATCAAGGATCCATATGCTGTCCTCAGGAGCTGACTGGGCCAGTTACCTCTGAGCCATGAATATTTGTCTTAAAGAATGATAATATGTCACTGGTTGACGGGGGTGTGTTGTTTTAGTGGTCTATAGGATATGACTGGTCTCTTGAGTACAATAAGCACAAAAACATACGTGAATGAGTGGCTAAACTGCTAGCTTAAGCTAGTAGCCTTGAATCTCGGTTTGAGAACATAAAACTTCATTAAGTAAAAATAACATCTAAGATCAAGATATATAGTAAAGCGTTGTTGGATAAACAAGGATTCCAATGGGGATGAATAAAATTTATAGAAACTAATTTAACTCAGTCTGATCCATGCTGTCTGTCTGTCACCTCATCCCCACATTTGTGAGCGGTGTCCCGGCTATGGTGACCAACACGGCCCACCTACAACGCTAGTGCTAACAGTTCATTGTAGAATCAGGGTGAAATTATTAAAAAATAAGCTAGAATGATGCGAGATATATTATCGACCTGTGGATTAACTGGCTCAGGCGGTAACAGATTGGTTATTAGGGGTGACTAGATTTGAAGAAAACAACAATGTAGAAGCTACGCTTGGTGCGAGTCTCCTAGTACCAGTGTTACCTCAGGGGCTAATACTGTTTAGCTCCCCTTACATCTACATAGCAGACAGCTAGACAGGCCAATAATAGAGAAGCGGCAGGTATCAAGTCTAGTGACACTTTAATGATGTTTCCCATTTCTTGACGTAGAGGAAAAACCCTCCGAAGAGTCAAAATGCTCTTTTGGAGAGAAAATGAGATAAAGGCTGTTTTTTTTTTTGTTTTTTTTTTTTAAAGAGAAGCGAGTGGTTTGATATTTTTTCCATAATCACATGACCAATAGACACATTTTGGATGCTTAAAACCTACAAATACACAATTTTTAGTCAATGAGCCCTTAAAGTGAAAATGTACATAGTATTGCTTTAAAGAAAGAGACTTGTGATTGTTGCTTACTTGACCTTGCTCGTGAACCTGCCCACATTTTCTGATCTTTCTTTATCGCTAACATCCCCAAATTATGTTTGTTCTTTACCTTGCTCATATTCTCTCTTCTTACTAACATTATATATTTTGGTGTTCATACATCTTTTTGGTTCATAAGAACAGGTGAACCTGCAGGTTGTATGAAATTTCTTAACACCTATACAGCTTGGGGACCTGGTATGTTTCCATAGAATTACTCTGATATGTAGAAATGTTTTTAAGATGTCTTAAAGGCACTGCACCTTTAAATCATTTGTATTTTGGGTGAATGCTTATGGTCTGTTAAATGTTGCATGTGAAGCGGCGTGCCTCAGGTGTACGAGCAAGCCTGAAGGGCCATTGTGCAGCGGCGAAGAAGGAAGGCGGTCAATGGAGCCGTATGTGTCCCGTGTGTGGTGCGCCGTCCGCGTAACCCCCGGTGCGTGTGCCGGGGCTCCGTGCGTGGGTGGGCCAGCTGGAGAGGAGAACCAGGGTCAGGAATCTTGGTGGAGATCGGCGCAGTCGGTGCCGATAAACATCTATGTTGAGCTGTGGCTGCAGATTAGTCATGGTGCGTTGGAGCGTTGAGGGGAAATAGACAATCTTTGTCCCTCAGGCTCGGGTAGATGCGTAGGATCGCTGAGAGGGAGGAGGAGCGGTGAGAGGGAGAAGACGTTCTGTGCCCCTCGGCCGGTCCAGCGTGGACGTCCCGATCTCAGGCGAGGGTCGCGCCATGATGTTTTCTGCAGTTTTCCCGGTCGTGGGTGATGTCCAGAGAGTAGCTCGCCTGTGTTGGCTCCGCGTCGAGGTCTCCCTGAAGCAGAAGGGAGGGCAGATCGTTTGCGTCAGGCTGCTGTGTTCGCTGGCAGCGTGTTTTTTTCAGCGTTGGGTCACCAGCGTGGCCGTCCAGACCAGAAGGTTGCGTTGCACAAAGCGTGTGCATGTTCGGGGTCACCAGTGAAGCGGATGATAAAATAAAGGCAGCGTTGAGAGAGTTTTAAGCAGGTTTATTTAAATCCATACCCGCCGTCACGAAGCTCGCCCAAAGGGCGGCTCGGAGGCTCTCCAGCAAAGGGGACACAGTGTGTGTTTCCAGCAGCAGTTGAAGTGAGAGAGAGAATGAGCATGAAAATCAGATATATTATATATATATATAATATATATATATACACTCACCGGCCACTTTATTAGGTACACATGTCTAGTAACGGGTTGGACCCCTTTTGCCTTCAGAACTGCCTCAATCCTTCGTGGCATAGATATCAACAAGGTGCTGGAAGCATTCCTCAGAGAGTTAGGTCCATATTGAACTGATGGCAGCACACAGTTGGGCGCAGATGTGTCTGGCTGCACAGTCCAGTGATGCGAATCTCCCGTCCACCACATCAAAGGATGCTTCTATTGGAATTGAGATCTGGTGACTGTGGAGGACCTATTGGTGTCAAGTGAACTCATTGGTCATGTTCAAGAAACCAGTCGGAGATGATTCCAGCTGTTATGACATGGCGCATTATCCTGCTGAAAGTAGCCATCAGAAGTTGGGTACATTGTGGTCATAAAGGGATGGACATGGTCAGCAACAATACTCAGGTAGGCTGTAGCGTTGCAACGATGCTCAATTGGTACCAAGGGGCCCAAAGAGTGCCAAGAAAATATTCCCCACACCATTACACCACCACCACCAGCCTGAACCATTGATACAAGGCAGGATGGATCCATGCTTTCATGTTGTTGACGCCAAATTCTGACCCTACCATCCGAATGTCGCAGCAGAAATCGAGACTCATCAGACCAGGCAACGTTTTTCCAATCTTCTATTGTCCAATTTCGATGAGCTTGTGCAAATTGTAGCCTCAGTTTCCTGTTCTTAGCTGAAAGGAGTGGCACCCGGCGTGGTCTTCTGCTGCTGTAGCCCATCTGCCTCAAAGTTCGACGTACTGTGCGTTCAGAGATGCTCTTCTGCCTACCTTGGTTGTAACGGGTGGTTATTTGAGTCACTGTTGCCTTTCTATCAGCTCGAACCAGTCTGCGCCATTCTCCTCTGACCTCTGGCATCAACAAGCATTTCCGCCACAGAACTGCCGCTCACTGGATATTTTTTCTTTTTCGGACCATTCTCTGTAAACCCTAGAGATGGTTGTGCGTGAAAATCCCAGTAGATCAGCAGTTTTCTGAAGATACTCAGACCAGCCTCTTCTGGCACCAACAACCGATGCCACGTTCAAGTCACTCAAATCACCTTTTCTTCCCCCTACTGATGCTCGGTTTGAACTGCAGGAGATTGTCTTGACCATGTCTACATGCCTAAATGCACTGAGTTGCCGCCATGTGATTGGCTGATTAGAAATTAAGTGTTAACGAGCAGTTGGACAGGTGTACCTAATAAAGTGGCTCAGACAATACATCAAAGACATTCACAGCAGTCGATCTGGGCATTTGCATATGAGAGGCACAGACAGTACAGGATGCATGAACACAATGCATGAGTGGGACATTAACATCACAGCAGTGAAACCATGCATGAATGGCAGATTACTTCACAGCATGCAGCGGAAAAATCCAGAAGAGCGAGCTGTCTGTCCCTGTTTGTTGTGCGGGTTGTACCAACCCGCCACACATGTATCTTTGGAACACCGGAAGTGCATCAGTGTCTGCATGTTTTTTACTGATCCTGACACAAAAGCAGTTTCTTTGCCTGGTGTGGTGGTTTGTGTTTGTGATGGGATGGGAAACAGTATACAATTCTTGGTTGTTGTAATGTATATAAATGACACAAAAAATACTCTACTACAGAAATTCTATTCCTGTCACAATTTGGGGTAAAAGACTGGTTCAATGTTGGTTATTTTTATCGCTCTTTTTAAAAATTGCCTCAGTTAATACATACTCTGTGGGTTTAAGTATGGTATACCAATACTTCGTAAAGTATGTTCTGGGGCCCACTGAGTCGCTGCACACTGACTGCAGGTAAGCCTCAACAGGCTAAATAAAAAATTGTATAAAAAAGATTAAAATTTTCATTCTTTACAGTTGTTAAATTACCATAAAAGTTTAAGAATGAGGTATTTCAAGCTCAAAGCAAAATAATAATTACTAAAATAAAGCTGTGGGTTATCAACTACATTTTTATGTTGCTTTTTCTAAATTACTTTTTCTCTAGAATCTTTCTCCTTGGTTATTAATTGTATATTTTAAATTTAAAAATTTTTTAAAAAGTGAAACGGTAGAACAAAATGCTTTATTGCCATTATCATTTGAATAAATGTGTTTGGTAAATATATTGAAATGTTGTTAACTTGTCTTTAACATGGCATAATTTCCTTTTAAACAATAAATGATAAGTAGCAATTAATAATTAAGAGGTGTTCCACCATGTAGCGTCTGTGATAAAGTTAGCTACTCTTATGCCTTTATCTCTCTGTGTACAAGTGCATTATTCTTTTCATTGTGTGCATCAGGACTGTGAAGTGCTTGAGGCAGAGACGAAGCGTTTGAGACCGTGAGTGTCAGCAGTTAGAGAAAGAGAGTAGACAGGACGAAGAGAAGGAGACGCACACACAACTACTCCTCCGGGAGATTGCCGACTTCCAGCGCAGCACAGTTACTCGCAAGGTAACACCTCTTTTTTTTGCCCATGTTTTTATTGGATGAAGTAATTGTAAATCAAGTCCTTAGTATCACAGTGTTGTTGTTTGGTCAACAACAAGCCTTTCACTTGATAATATAAATAAATGTGTGTCCAACCTTTTCATAATTTCTTAAAAGAATTTGACTTGGTGAAGCAAACTGTATACGTTGTTCAAGATGAATTTTTTGCTTGACATTAATGTCTTATCCTACAAGTCAACAAACGATGGGCTTGTTTTCCTGTTTCTACAGGAGCATCTGTTAACTCTAAAGAAGCAGGCGGCACAGATCACCCAGCAGTCTCAGCGAGAGAAGGAGAGCTTCCTGAAGGAGAGGAGCAACCTTGAATCAATGCTGCAAAGAGTATGAAAATATCCATGCTGGCATATTTGCTTCTGTGTATAAATAGAGGGGGAAAAAAATCATTGGCTTGTTTTCGTTTCTGTTAGGAGAAAGAAAACCTTGCTTCACTGGACAGAAAATATGCAGAGCTCACTGGAGGCCGCAGTTTTACTCTAAGGGAGGTGGGTTCGATTGACTGCTGCCGATCAGAAAGTTGGGTGAAATTTTCCTTGAACTCCTACAAAAATTAAATTCAGTGGGACCTTTATTTATGTTATTTGGGGTTTCCTTCCCTACTTGCCAGGATGCAGCTGCTTTAGCTGGCTTCTATGAATCCTTCCTTACCACTATTTTTCTCAGGAATACTGAGGTAATTTAGTCCTGCTGGACTTCTGTTTTTCTCTTTGCTAAAATCCATTTCACATTTCTTTTCCATACATAATTCATCCATTTTTGTCTGTTTGCCCCTTTTTGTTGTCCTGTCTTAACTACCAGCCCATATAAAGCAAAATGTGACAGAAAATTCAGCTGAGACATTTGTATATTTTCTATGCACTGCTTGAACTCACATATTGTACATTCATGGTGATGTAACCTTGTAAGAATGTTTATTGTCTTGCGTTAACTGTACATTGTGAAAAGCATCGTTCTAACAACTAATGCTCAAGTTTGACATAACCCCTCAGTCTGGCTGATCCACTCCATGCTCTGCCTCACCCCTTCTCTCTCCCTCGTTCTCCACATCATACCTTCCAGGGCTATGTCACAGTCAGTGAAATCAATGAGCTTTACTCACAACTTGGGCAGGACCCTAAACCCACTCCTGCTCCTGTCAATGCCTCCCCTGAGACTGAGGTACCCCTTTCCCCTGAAGACGACACCCACAAACCCGTGGAGGATGAGGTGTGTGTAGTTGTGTGAAGGGTTTCCGTCTCTAGATTTGCACGCAGAAGCAGATGATGCAGTGTCTTTTCCCCAGCTTGCCTCCTCCTTTCAGTTTTCTGACCGTGTTCCTTTTCTTTTTCCAAAGCCCTGTCGTTCTTGCTCTCCTGCCAACTGTCACTCCTCTTCCTCCTCTTCTCCTGCTTCTTCTTCCTCCTCCTCCCACAAAAAACCCCGTTCCCTCCCCAAAACACCCTCTGTGCACTGGCCGGAGAATATGGTGACTTATCGAGACCCTTCCCCCCTCCCTGACTCTCCCCCGCCTCCTCTTCCTGTCAAAAAGCATCATCAGCGCCACAGGCAGGTAATGTTTGTGTCTGTACTCATCAGCTGCTGTCTATATTTATACATCAACTAAAATAATGAAATCGATTGCTTTTATGCTTGATTGTGATAAATTACAGCAAAACTAAATTCATAGAACACAATTTAAATTTTGCTGAAACCTGTGAACAAGTATTTATTTAAATGGGTGATGAATAAATATGAAAAGGCGTCTGGATGTAAACACTGTCCTGCCACTGTGTCTGTAGTACCACCAGATGGCACCAAAGTGACATTTTAAATCCTACAGACAAGGACGTAAACCTAAATGATCAAAAGTAAAATGGATACATTTTATTTTTAAGTGAAATTAAATGAAATAATAAACTTTGAGATCTCTGTGTGTGTGTTTGATCAGCATTTCCGTTTGCTGGAGGAGAAGAGGCGGTCCGAGAAAGAAGGCGGGTCACACCTAAGTGATACCTTACCAAGGAAGAGAACAGCACCCACCATGAATCCCCAGTTCACCTGTGCAACACTGGGACGCAGCTTCCCTATCAAGGTATAAGCACTCAGAGGTGGTTGTTTATGCATTGGTAAATAAAATAACTTGGCTGTTCATGGGTCTGTGTTTGGGCTAACTCAGTCATTTAGTTCAAGAGGCACATTTGTAAGTGATGACCTGTATGAATGACTGATAAGACTGACCAGTCTCAGTTGTTCTGTTTGGCTAGAGCATGAATACTATGGTCATTCTAGACAGTTATTGTATATGTTTTAACAAATATTTGCATCCATTTGCATCCATTTCCAGCATTTTGCTCCAGGCAGTTAAAAGGTACCTGTAGTGAATTTTAATCAAAAGCTATTTCAGAGGATCAAATATGATACTAGTGGTTCCATCCAGTAATATTGGTCATGATTCCTTCTCAAATACGTGCGAGTTTCAAGTCACTGCTCTCTGTCAGTCATGGTCAGCTACATCTTGCCTCCTCCATGGCCAGTTTCAGCACCGGTAGTGACGCACAGTCATTGCTTAGTGCGACTGATGGAGCTGCAGTATAGCAGTCAACAAAGTTTCAACATTAGAATTTTATGTAATCTTTTACAACCATGTACAAGTAAATCTACCTGCATATAATTTAATGAAATAAAATTCTTTTACAGTGGTGTGGAAAAAGTATTTGCCTCCTTTCTAATTTCTCATTTTTTTTGTATGTTTGTCACATTTAAATGTTTCAGATTATTAGACAAAGATAACACAAGTAAACACAAAATGCAGTTTTTAAATGAAGGTGTTTATTATTAAGGGGAAAAAATCCAAACCTATATGGCCCTGTGTGAAAAAGTGATTGCCCACTAAACCAAATAACTGGTTGGGCCACCCTTAGCTGCAACAACTGCAATCAAGCGTTTGCGATAACTGGCAACAAGTATTTTACAGCGATGTGGAGCAATTTTGGCACACTCATCTTCACAGAATTGCTGTAATTCAGCCACATTGGATGGTTTTCAAGCATGAACAGCCTTTTTAAGGTCATGCCACAGCATCTCACTACCACCACCATATTTTACTGTTGGCATGATGTTCCTTTTCTGAAATGCTGTTACTTTTACACCAGATGTAATGGGACACACACCTTCCAAAAAGTTCAGCTTTTGTCTCATCAATCTACAGAGTATTTTTCCAAAAGTCATCATCAAGATGTTTTCTGGCAAAACTGAGACGAGCCTTAATGTTCTTTTTGCTCAGTAGTGGTTTTCGTCTTGGAATTCTGCCATGCAGGCCATTTTTGCCCAGTCTCTTTCTTATTGTGGCGTCATTAACATTGACCTTAACTGAGGCAAGTGAGGCCTGCAGTTCTTTGGATGGTGTTGTGGGGCCTTTTGTGACCTCTTGGATGAGTCGTCACTGCGCTCTTGGGGTAATTTTGGTCGGCCAGCCATGAAGGTTCACCACTGTTCCATGTTTTCGCCATTTGTGGATAATGGCTCTCACTGTGGTTCGCTGGAGTCCGAAAGCTTTAGAAATGGATTTATAACCTCAATTACTTTGTTTCTCATTTGTTCCTGAATTTCTTTGGGTCACAGCATGATATCTAGCATTTGAGGATCTTCTGGTCTACTTCACTGTGTCAGGCAAGTCCTATTTAAGTGACTTCTTGATTGAGAACAGGTGTGGCAGTAATCAGGCCTGGGGGTGGCTCGGAAAATTGAACTCACCTTTCCAAAGATGTGATAAACCACAGTCAATGTATGTTTTGATGGAGGGGGCAATCACTTTTTCACACATGGCCATGCAGATTTGATTTTTTTTTTTACCCTTAATAGTAAACACCTTCATTTAAAAACTGCATTTTGTGCTTATTTGTGTTTAATATTGTTTGATGAGCTGAAACATTTAAGTGTGACAAACATACAAAAAAAATGAGAAATCAGGAAGGGGGCAAACACTTTTTCACACCACTGTATATCAAGATTTATTCAACGTGTTATGAAGTTACTTGACTGGGAACTTGCCTGTTCGTCAGGTCCCCTTCATCTGTTGGGCCCCAGAGGTACCTGTGGATCATGCCGTCAATAAAGGCCATTTCCAAGGACGGTTTGTGCAGTATATATCCGTGCAGATCTTGCGCTGTTTTCAACTCGGATCTCGGCCCACTGAGCATCTGATGAACACATTTACTCGTCCACGGTAAACGCGTTACTCGTCCACGGTAAAGCCGGAAACAACGATTGCACGTCACTTCTGGCTGGCAATGGCTGCTCCCCATTGGTTTTGACCAAGTGATTTTCATGGGATAAAATTATTCAGTATACTGTCTCTAGGGGGTTATTTTTACTGAATTAACACATTTTTGGTTTATAAGTAATAACCTAAAGCAGGATTAATGTTGTTATAATGACCAGTACAGGTTTCCTTTAAGAGAACAACCCCCCACTTCCACTCCCACCCCAACCCCCAAAACCAGGGTGACTGAAACACAATGCACAGCCCAGTCTGTGGTAACATGACGTGTGTTATGACTTTCTTGACATTCAGCAATTCTTATCTTAACACTGGCACACACATTAGCTCTAACGAACACTGTACAGCAACTCTATAAAACCTTATCAACACATCAACAGGCTTTACAGTCTTTCACTTCCAAACAACATGCTATAAGAAGTTGTCATTCAGTCCATACAGCCAATCATGTACAGTAGAACAAAATTATGTTTCTCCTATCTACAGTGTTAATCACATGTAGAATCAGAGGGGTCGCTGCCATGCCACCACAAACTAGTTTTCCTTTTCCCATTTTATTATGGTGAGCACCAAGCTAGAAGGCGGGAAGTACCATTTTTTTTTTTTATATGGTTTTTGCTATGACCTGGCCGGGACTTGAACCCCCAACCTCCCGGTTGCGGGGCGGATGCTCTATCAACTAGACCACCACTCCAGTGGACATAACCCAGAAAAGCTGCCGTAAAGGTTACTTTTGCTTTAGCTCGAGCAACAAATGCTTGCTTACAAGGTTAGCAGCAGTCAGATAAACAAACAGCCAAATAAAAAAAATAATGTTTGAAAAATGTTGTTCAGTGTTAATTCAAGTACATTTTAGATGTTCCAAATAACAGCCTCAGACAGACATGAATACCACATACAGTGGATATAAAAAGTCTACACACCCCTGTTCAAATGCCAGGTTTTTGTGATGTAAAAAAATGACACCAAGATAAATGATTTCAAAACTTTTTCTCCCATTAACGTGACCTACAAGTGTGTGAAAAAGTGTTTGCCCCCTTCCTGATTTGTCATTTTTGTGTATGCTTGTCACACTTAAATGTTTCAGATCATCAAATTTAAATATTAGACAAAGCTATCACAAAAGGTAACACAATATGCAGTTTTTAAATGAAGATGTTTATTATTAAGGGGGAAAAAAATCCAAACCTACATGGCCCTGTGTGAAAAAGTGATTGCCCCCCCCCCACTGTTAAAGCATAAATTGATTGTGGCTCATCACATCTTTGGAAAGCTGAGTTCAATTTCTCTAGCCACATCCAGGCCTGATTACTGCCACACCTGTTCTCAGTCAAGAAATCACTTAAATAGGACCTGCATGACAAAGTGAAGTAGACCAAAAGATCCTCAGAAGCTAGACATCATGCTATAATCCAAAGAAATTCAGGAACAAATGAGAAACAACGTAATTGAGATCTATCAGTCTGGAAAAGGTTATAAAGCCATTTCTAAAGCTTTGGGACTCCAGCAAACCACAGTGAGAGCCATTATCTACAAATGGTGAAAACATGGAACAGTGGTGAACCTTCCCAGGAATGGCCGGCCAACCAAAATTGCCAAGAGCGCAGCAACGACTCATCCAAGAGGTCACAAAAGACCCCACAACACCATCCAAAGAACTGCAGGCCTCACTTGCCTCAGTTAAGGTCAGTGTTCATGACTCCACCATAAGAAAGAGACACGTCAACATGTTGAACAACATGTGAACATGTCCACATCAACAAAATGTAGTTACAGAGTTCATGAACTCTATGTACAGCATGAGTCTATATCCCACAATAACACATCCCAGTAGAATCACAGTTCACTCTGCTACACTTATTGACAACCTGTTTGTCAATGTTTTCGATAAGAAAATAGAAAGTGGATTATTGATAAATGATATAAGTGACCACTTGCCAACCTTTGCACTTATCCATGGCCACACGGGGCCCAACGCAGAAAAAATTTCAAAATCGTTCAGACACAAATCACCAAATGCAATCAGTTCTCTTAAAGAGGACTTGCTGAAGCAAGACTGGACAGAAGTCTATGTATCAGATGTAAATGAAGCCTATGACACATTTATAAACATTGTAACCACTCTTTATGAAAAAAACTGCCCATTAGTAAAAAAAAAAGCTTAAACACAAATTTGCTGATAAGCCATGGTTAACCAAAGGACTACAAAAGGCGTGTAAAAAGAAAAATTTATTATATAAAGCTTTCCTAAAGAAAAGGACAAAAGAAGCAGAGCAGCGGTATAAAACATACAAAAATAAGTTAACATATATAATAAGATGTAGTAAAAGAGACTATTACAGTAAAGAACTGATGAAAAACAAAGACAATATTAAAAATACATGGACAATACTCAACAGTATCCTTGGAAATAAAAGCAGAAATACAAGCTACCCAACTAACATTCCAAAAAATAATAAAACCAACTCAGAGTGTGAATATAGCTTCACCTGAAGATGAATTTAATAATTTTTTTGTTAACATTGGACCTAAACTGGCCCGAGAAATACCCACTCCGGTGCCTACAGGTGATACAATATGCAATAACACTGCTGTAAAAGACTCCATCTTCATTAAGAACACAGACGAAAGAGAGGTCATTGAAATTGTTAAATCATTCAAAAGTAAAACATCTACTGACTGTGATGGTATTGACATGCTACTAGTCAAAACTGTTATCGAATGCATAGTAAAACCACTGACGTATATCTGTAACCTGTCTCTCCAATCAGGTATATTTCCCAATGCAATGAAAATAGCTAAAGTAATTCCGATATACAAGACGGGCGACAGAGGGGAACTTTCAAACTATAGACCAATTTCACTATTACCGCAATTTTCCAAGATACTTGAAAAAATATTCTATGAGAGAATTGACAACTTCATACTGAAGAATGATTTATTGTGCGAGCAGCAATATGGGTTCAGACACAAGAGGACAACTGCATATGCCCTAATGGAATTTACAGAAAAAAATATCAGCAGCCATTGAAAATAAAGAGTATTCAGTTGGAGTATTCCTAGATCTTAAAAAAGCATTTGATACAGTAGATCATAATTTATTATTAAAGAAACTACAAAATTGTGGTATTAGAGGGGTAGCACAGTCCTGGTTAAGTAGTTACTTAAAGAATAGATATCAGTATGTATGTGTTAGCAACAAAAACTCAGAGTTGCTGAAGGTCATCTGTGGAGTCCCACAGGGTTCAGTTTTGGGACCATTATTATTCAATATGTATATAAACGATATATGTAAAGTTTCAGAAAAAATGGACTTAATATTGTTTGCCGATGACACTAATCTGCTATGCAGTGGAAACAATTTGGAACAACTTCTGGATACACTCGGAAAGGAATTAGGAAAGCTTAAACTGTGGTTTGATTCAAACAAATTAACGCTCAATTTAAGTAAGACAAAATTTATAGTCTTAACAACCATCACAACAACCCAGTACCCAAACTCAGTGTAAATGGTGTAGAGATTGAAAGGGTATCTGAAACTAACTTCCTTGGAGTAATAATTGATAACAAACTGTGTTGGAAGTCACATATTAATTATATTAAAGGTAAAGTATCCAAATCAATTGCAATATTACACAGAGTGAAATATTTGCTGAATCAACCCACACTATACACCCTATACATTCATTAATACTCCCATACATGACATATTGTAATGAAGTGTGGGGAAATACATATAAAACAAACATATATCCACTCTTTATGCTTCAAAAGAGAGCTATTAGAATAATAAACAAAGCAGCTTACAGGGAACCAACAAACCCACTTTTTCTTAAACAAAAAACTCTGAAGTTGAAAGATCTGGTTGACTTTAAAACCGCAATAATAATGTTCAAAGTGAAGAATCTATCACTGCCCGCAAATATCCAAAAGTTGTTCCAAACAAGGGAGAAACGATATCACTTCAGAGGAACATGTATATTTCAAAAGCCTACAGTGAGAACAACCACCAAGCAACACTGTATTTCAGTGCAAGGAGTCAGATTATGGAACGATTTTGGACCTGAATTAAAATCATGTACAACGCTTGGACAATTTAAACAAAAACTAAAGGAAGAAATACTCCGAACATATTTACAAGACGACATGTAAACTCACATAAGGATTGACATATCCAGCATGTGTTGTGTTGTAGCTTAGTTTTTTTTTTTTTTTCTCTCTCTGTGACATTTTGTCTTAGATTTGTTTTGAATAATAACCACTTAACTTAGCTTAGCTTAGTTTTCTTTTTCTTTTTTTTTCTTCTCTCAGTCACATTTTGTCTTAGCTTTGTTTTAAATTGTAATCGCTCTTGTCTTGTTTTCTCTTTTTTCTCTTTTGAATTCTTGGATGGAATATGAGTGGGCAATATAAGCTGCGGCTTCAGCCATCACCCATTTCGGATAACTCACGTGGAATTGTATAGTAGAAGGAGTCTTTGTCTAATTTGACCTTGTTGTTATATTATACAGTTTCTTTTAACCTGTACTGTACTATCCGAAATAAATTCATTCATTCATTCATTCATTCACTGGGCAAAAATGGCCTGCATGGCAGAGTTCCAAGACGAAAGCCACTGCTGAGCAAAAAGAACATAAAGGCTCGTCTCAGTTTTGCCAGAAAACATCTTGATGATCCCCAAGACTTTTGGGAAAATACTCTGTGGACTGACGAGTCAAAAGTTGAACTTTTTGGAAGGTGTGTGCCCCATTACATTTGGCGTAAAAGTAACGCAGCATTTCAGAAAAGGAACATCATACCAACAGTAAAATATGGTGGTGGTAGTGTGATGGTCTTGGGCTGTTTTGCTGCTTCAGGACCTGGAAGACTTGCTGTGGTAAATAGAACCATGAATTTTGCTGTCTAACAAAACGTCCTGAAGGAGAATGCCCGGCCATCTGTTTGTGACCTCAAGCTGAAGCGCACTTGGGTTCTGCAGCAGGACAATGATCCAAAATTCACCAGCAAGTCCACCTCTGAATGGCTTAAGAAAAACAAAATGAAGACTTTGGAGTGGCCGAGTCAAAGTCCTGACCTGAGTCCAATTGAGATGCTGTGGCATGACCTTAAAAAGGCGGTTCATGCTCAAAAACCCTCCAATGTGGCTGAATTGCAACAATTCTGCAAAGATGAGTGGGCCAAAATTCCTCCACAGCGCTGTAAGGCTACGGTCACACTGCAGGTTTTAATGCTCAATTCTGATTTTTTTGCACAAATGTGACCCATATCTGACTTTTTTTTTTTTTTTAATGACTGAACAGCACATATTTGATTTTTTTCACACCAGACCCAGGCCACTTTCATATGTGGTACTAATTTGGATACGTATCTGATATTTTCCAAAGCAACCTCAGTCTGAACTGGCATGTCGCATTTCATCCAACTTTTTCCTCATTGAAGTGAGACAGACGCTACAATTCTGTGGAGGATGCAGCAAGCGTGGCAGACACAGCTGATTTGTGCTGTCTTTTTAATCAATCTCCTTCCCTTTATCACTGGATTGTAATTTTGTCAGCTCCAACTGCACAATAACTTAAAAATTTCGGGTGGGGGTCGGGGCTGAAACTGCCAGACAAGCAAGCGCACTAAGGGCTTATTTACTGGACACTGCAAATTCCTTTCTCCCTGTAAACAGCACACCGTAAATCCTGGCTGCTGTAATATCTAAAATGTAAAGTTAACATGCACATGACTGTGGAGCAGAATGGCCAGATAGGGGGACACACAGGAGAGGGGCCAGTCTCTGGCAGCTCTTCCTTCCTGCAGCAGGACCCGTGTTTACACTGCCTGGTATGAGCTGTGTAGTTTATTATTAACCTTATTTATATAGGTAATCTCATTGAGACACGGGGTCTCATTTTAAAGAGAGTTGTTTAACTGATCAGTTCTGTTAAAGCAGAGCTGATCACAGCAGTCATCTGTTGTGTAGAGGAAGGGAGCTGGTCTCATATTTATGATTTTAACATTTTATTTTGCTGCCGCTGCACATCCCGGGTGAAGAAGTTCTGTGCCCCAAACACAACGCTGTGTCTGATGTTATGTGAATAAGGCATTCAATTCAATTTTAGACTCAATGGGGTTTTCCCAGAAAGTAGAAAATTCTACCCATTATCTCCACCATACATTGGACCTTGTTTTTACTTATGGTATAAATATAGAAAATCTGATAGTGTCTCCTCATAATCCTGTACTGTCAGACCATTGTCTGTTAACCTTTGATTTCACTATTTCTGATTATTTGACTCCTAAAGAAAAATATTACTACAGCAGATGTCTTTCAAATGACGTTGTTACTGAATTTTTACAGATTGTCTTCTCTACACCATGGGTCAACACAATGGAAATAAAAGATGGAAAGCCTGCTGCTTTTGTAATTGATAGCATGGTAGATATTGTTACAGCCTCTCTGCATTGGACTCTAGATTTGGTAACCCCTTTTAAAAAGGAAATGTACTAACCAGAGATTTCTAACCCTTGGTTTAACTCAGAAACTCATAGCTTAAATAGAAGACTCGTCAATTGGAAAGGAAATGGCGTTCTACTAATTTAGATGAATTCTATTTAGCGTGGAGAAATCATCTCTTAATTGTATAAAAAAAATCTCTTAGAAAAGCTAGATCAAGTTATTATTCTGCATTAATAGAAGCGAATAAGAATAACCCCAGGTTTCTTTTCAACACTATAGCCAGGCTGACAAAGAGTCAATCCTCTCATCCCCCCTGAGCTTTCTAGTCAGGACTTTGAACTTTTTCAATCATAAAATTTTATCTATTAGAGATAAAATCAGTCAGATTCTTCCTACTGTAAACTCAAGTACATTAACTACTACAACTCCTCAATAGTATCTGTTTTAAATAAGTTTACTCACACACACATTGACACACTGATGCCGCCATCAGTGTGTGAATGGGTGGATAGCAGGATCTGTAAAGCGCTTTGGTCATCAAGAGATGAGAATAAAAGCGCTATATAAGTGAATGCCATTTACCATTTACTCCAATCGACCTCTTAGAGTTGGATGAAATAATCTTTTCATCTAAGCCTTCATCTTGCCTTTTGGACCCTATTCCTACCAGGTTATTTAAAATTGTCTTCCCAATTATTGGTAGCCGTATTCTTCATATAATTAATTCTTCTTTAACTCTGGGTTATGTACCACTGGCTTTTAAATTTGCTGTAATTAAACCCTTACTCAAAAAGCCGACGCTCGATCCAGGAGTTCTGGCTAACTATCGACCAATCTCTAATCTGCCTTTCATTTCAAAAATCTTGGAAAGAGTTGTTGCTCCACAATTGTTTGACCACTTGCAGGGAGTTTGTTTGTTTGAGGAGTTTCAATCTGGGTTCAGAGTTCATCACAGCACTGAAACTGCCTTAGTGAAGGTCACTAATGACCTCCTTATCACATCTGATAATGGACTTGTTTCTGTTCTTGTCCTTTTAGATCTTAGTGCAGCCTTTGACACTATCGATCATGCCATTCTACTTGATAGATTAGAACACTATGTTGGACTGAATAGAACTCCACTGCAGTGGTTTAGATCTTATTTGTGTGATAGATTTCAGTTTGTTCATATCAATGATGAATTTTCTTCCAACTCTAAGCTCAGTCACGGAGTTCCACAGGCATCTGTGTTAGGCCCTACTCTTTTTAGCTTATATATGCTTCCGTTAGGCAATATCATTAGAAAGCACTGTATACATTTTCATTGTTACGCAGACGACACACAGTTATACCTGTCAATGAAGCCCAATGATTGTAATCAGTTAGCCAAGTTAGATGCCTGTCTTAAGGAAGATTAGGAGCATCTTGTCTCTGAATGATGCTGAGAAACTGATCCACGCCTTTGTCAGCTCTCGATTAGATTATTGTAACTCGTTATTATCAGGTTGTCCTAAAATATCCTTAACCTCTTGCACTCCGGGATACCACGGGCGGTCACGTCTCTGCATCCTAGTGCGTCCTAGTGCGTCTCAGTGCGCACTGAAAAAAAAAAGCTGCATTTCCGTTCTTCCAGTACAGACAGCCGCAAACAGAAAGCCAAAGGAGTGCTTTGATTGGTTTAGATTTGATTGACCTCTCATTCGACTAATAAGAGCCTTGAATAGGGTTTTCTGAACACCTTGAAGAACCAATGACTGAAAACCAGGCAAGAAGGACCCGTCTACCAACGACTGCGAATATACCAACAAGCCCAATTGAAGCAGAGAAGTTCGACAATTGAAAGCGTGCGTCTCGTGCTTAAAATCTGTTTTGTGTAAGCCGCTGTGTGTAACGGTAGCATTCGCCAGTCTTTTTATTATTTACTACTGTTCTTATTTGTTTTGAAAAATCGTTTGGCCAAAACCGCAATCATGGAATCATGGTTTGACCGGGTCGTGTGACCAGAACCACGAGTCGTAACAAGCGGACCAACGTCATGTTCGTCTGACAATGAGGAACAGATGTTCGCCAACAACACTGCTGTTGTGGACAAGTAAGTGTTATAAACTAAATTATTCTTTATCACTGAAAATAGTAATAAAAATGACTTTTGACCGATCAGTAATTACAACAGTGCGTCATCGCCACATGACGGACCGTTAACGGACCGTTTTTTTGTGTGCCGAGCTCCTCTGTAGCGGTGGGGGGGGGGGGGGTGAGTTGTTATCCTCTACATTGCAGATATTTTAGTATAATTTTTATTGCACTGTAGGTTATTTTTTCTTGTTAAAAAAAAGGCCATACATTTTTTACGTGGCATGCTTCTTTGTGTGTGGGGGGCTTGTTTGTTCATTCATGAATGAATAAACAACCCCCCCCCACACACACACACACACAGCCCTGAGTGTCACCTTTCATTAGAGCCCAAGATCAAGCTTCTGTGTTGAATCATTCAAAGTTATAGACGTTTTTCCAAACTGTGCCATTTGGCACAATTTGGCACAGTTCAAAAACGCCTGGGAACAACCTGAGAAAAAAGCTGTGTAATATATTCATTTTTTGTGGTATTGTTACAAAATTTTGACCTCAGCTTGATAACACTTGCTTCTACATTTCTGTTGCATTTTCCAGCCAGTATCTGACAGCTGCATACCTGCCAACTACTCCGGTTTTGCCGTAATGGTTCCGGTTTTCAAGACCCCATTCCGGGTTACGGCTTTATTAATGAAAATTACGGTTTTTCACTAAAAATTCAGTCAAAAATTTTCAGTCGTAAAAAAAACACGAAAGCAATTCCAAACACGAGATCGTTAGGAATCGTATCTAAATTTAGAACAAAGGCAATCGGCACTGCTTCCTGTAGGTGTATTGCGCATGTGCGAGAGGTCTGAGCCTAAGGTGCGCCCTTTCAGCCAGAACTGGAAGTGGCGTATGGCCAGGTGGAGAGCCATTAACTCTCTATCGAACACGCTGTATTTACGCTCACTGTCGTGCAAAAACCTGCTAAAAAGGTGAGCGGCTGCCAAGAACCGGCGACGCATTGCTCCACGACGGCCGCTATGCTCATGTCCGAGGCGTCGGTAGTGAGCGCTATCCAAGCCACCGGGTCTGGGTGCGCCAGTAATGCAACGTTCGCCAGAGCTGTTTTAACCTCAGAACGCCTGCTCCCGCTCAGGAGTCCAGTCGACTCTGTCCGCCAGTTTCCATTTCTTGAGTGCGGCGTACAACGGCTGTATGAGCTGGGCTGCGCGGGGGAGGAAACGGTTATAAAAGTTAACCATCCCCAAAAACTCCTGCAGCGCCCTGACATTGATGTTGAGGGGAAAAAAATACCAAAACAATTTAGTTAGATTACTTTTATGATTCCAAACAGTTTGAAATTGACAGTGCACAGTGGACATTGACTCCTAACTTTTGAATATTTCTAAGACTTAGCTACATCAGTGATTGTGCAAAATGAACTGCTCAAGACTCAATGGAGATTGAAACTGGTGATCTGAAATGAATGCTGAAATTATAAAAAGTAATGGTATGAATGAATTTTATTTCTATTATGGAATAGATAAAATTAACTGATTTTGATTTGATCAAGTGTTAAAGCATGTGATGGATAATGCTTGTTGGAATATTTTAGGAATGCTATCTTCTTGGAACATAAGTCAATATTATACAGTAATAAGTGGCATTCAGCTGTTTGTTTTATGTCATTTAAGCACAGTTCTGGTACTTAAAAATCATAAAAACCCAGGAGCTTCGGGGGGCTTTGCCCCCATTGCCCCCCCCCCCCACCGGTGGCATTCAGCTGTTTGTTTTATGTCATTTAAGCACAGTTCTGGTACTTAAAAATCATAAAAACCCAGGAGCTTCGGGAGGCTTCACCCCCCTTGCCCCCCCACCGGGGCTCTGCCCCGGACCCCGCTGGGGAAATGCGTCCCCCAGACCCCCTGCTAAATTTTCAGATAATTTCCCCAAACCCCAAATCACATCCCTAGAGCCATTGTTTCCATTTGGAATCGCGAAGGAATTAGGTCAGCATTGTATACCTTTTCATCATGGAATCTGCCAGAGAAAAATCACAAATGAGTGTGAAAACCAAACGAAAATTACAGTCTTTTCACGAGGAATACAAAAAGCATTTCCAGAAATTGTTATTCACTCAAGAAAGGGTGAAAATTACGCCAGCTGCACTTTGTGTAGACAAGATTTTTCGATTGGACATGGAGGAATCAGTGATGTGAAAGACCACGTGGGAACAAAAAAACACAAGTCGAATGCCAATGCCAGTGACACCAGCGGCAAACTTTCTACGTTCTTCGTAAGAAAAATAGAAACATGATTATTGAAGAAATATGAGGTTGTTAGCCACATTTTAACTTGATTTAATGCTAATATTTGTTTGCCGTCGGGGGGCTTTGCCTCCCTGAACCCCCCACCAGGACTTTGTCCTGGACCTACTGGGGCCTGCGGCCCCTGGACCCCGGCTAGCTACTAGGCTTTTCAGGTTTTAAAAGTTGGCAGGTATGCAGCTGTGTGTTATTTGCAAGCATTTGTATCTAAAAAAACACCCAGGCAAACTTTATTTTCTTCAAGTTCAGTATGTTTAGATGACTGTTACTCAGTGGCAGGAGCACTTAGAGAGATTATGACTGTTTTGCCAAAAAATTCAAAGTGTTTTCTTTTAAATGAGACCAACCCCATGAAGATGCTGCAAAGGGTTGAACAACTTTTGATTTACTTGGGGTACGTTATTTTTAGGCATTTTTAGGGAAATTGACCAGAGTGCAAGGGGTTAAAAAATCTTCAGTTGATCCAAAATGCTGCTGCAAGAGTTTTTACTTGTTCTAGAAAAAGAGATCATATCTCTCCGGTTCTGTCCTCCCTTCATTGGCTTCCCATAGAGTTTAGAATTAAGTTTAAAATCCTTCTTCTCACTTTCAAAGCGCTTAATAATCAGGCCCCCTTATATATAAAAGATCTGATATTACCTTACCATACTAATAGAGCACTACGTTCCCAAAATGCTGGATTACTTGTAATGCCCGGAATCTCCAAAAGTACATTGGGAGGCAGAGCCTTCTGCTATCAAGCTCCTTCTCTGTGGAACCAGTTACCACTCTGGGTCCGGGAGTCAGACTCGGTCTCTGTTTTTAAGAACAGGGTAAAATCCTTCCTCTTTAATATAGCCTACGATTAGGGAGGGATTTTGTGTCTCATAACCCCGCTTCTGTTCTGCTGTTAATAGATCCATACTGCTGGTTGACCTCCAATAATGGACTTGGCTTCTCACTGTTATGTTCTT
This sequence comes from Pholidichthys leucotaenia, assembly GCA_020510985.1. Taxonomy (NCBI): domain Eukaryota; kingdom Metazoa; phylum Chordata; class Actinopteri; order Cichliformes; family Pholidichthyidae; genus Pholidichthys; species Pholidichthys leucotaenia. The sequence continues at coordinate 134,990,000 of CM035844.1, forward strand.
TATGTTTGTCCTCTTCATCCTGTCTATCCCCTCACCCCCAGCCAGTCGCAGCACATGACTGCCCCTCCTGAGCCTGGTTCTGCTAGAGGTTTCTTCCTGTTAAATGGGAGTTTTTCCTCTCCACCGTCACTAAGTGCTTGCTCACAGGGGATCGTCTGATTGCTGGGTCTCTCTGAAATTGGGGGGTTTTCTCTGCATTTTGTAGCGCTATGGGATGACTTCTGTTGTGATGTGGCGCTATATAAATAAAGCTGAATTGAATTGAATTCTTCTGCATATGTGGGTCACTTCATAGCTGTAGATCGTTCACACTGGAGTCTGATGGGGGTCGCATTTAAATAATAAGGTGAACGCCCACACAAAAAAATCGGATCTCGGTAAATAATCAGAATTGAGCATCAAGACCTGCATTGTGACCATAGCCAAAAAGACTCACTGCCAGTCATCACAAACACTTGATTGCAGTTGTTGCTGCTAAGGGTGGCCCAACCAGTTCATAGGTTTAGGGGACAATCACTTTTTCACACAGGGCCATGTAGGTTTGGATTTTTTTCCCCTTAATAATAAACACCTTCATTTAAAATCTGCATTTTGTGTTTACTTGTGTTATCTTTGTCTAATATTTAAATTTGTTTGATGATCTGAAACATTGAAGTGTGACAAGAGAAATCAGGAAGGGGGCAAACACTTTTTCACACCACTGTATAACCTGTACAACCCAACTGAAAAACAAACTGAAATCTTTTAAGGGGAAAAATAAAAACAAAAAACTTAAAATAACCTGGTTGCTTAAATATGCACACCCTTAAATTAATACTTTATTGCAGCACCTCTGACTTTTATTACAGCACTCAGTCTTCTTGGGTAGGAGTCTATCAGTGTAGCACATCTTGATGTGGCAATATTTGCCCACTCTTCTTTGCAAAAATGCTCTGAATCTGTCAGATTGCGAGGGCATCTCCTGTGCACAGCCCTCTTCAGATCACACCACAGATGTTCGATTGAATTCAAGTCTTGACTCTGGCTAGGCCATTCCAAAACCTTAATCTTCTTCTGGTGAAGCCACTTGTTTGTTGATTTGGATGTGTGCTTTGGATCATTGTCGTGCTGAAAGATGAAATTCCTCTTCATCTTCAGTTTTCTAGCAGAAGCCTGAAGGTTTTGTGCCAACACTGACTGATATTTGGAACTGTTCATAATTCCCTCCACCTTGACTAAGGCCCCAGTTCCAGCTGAAGAAAAACAGCCCCAAAGCATGATGCTGCCACCACCATGCTTGACTGTAGGTATGGTGTTCTTTTGGTGATGAGCAGTGTTGTGTTTGCGCCAAATATACCTTTGAGAGTTAGTTCAACCTTGGTTTGATCGGACCGTAACACATTTTCCCACATGCGTTTGGGAGATTTCAAATTTGTTTTTGCAAAATGTAGCCAGGCTTGGATGTTTTTCTTCGTAAGATAAGGCTTCCATCTTGCCACCCTAGATGGGAGATTGTTGTCACATTTACTAAACAGCCAGTACTTGCCAGAAATTCCTGCAGCCCCTTACATGTTGCTGTCAGCCTCTTGGCAGCTACCTGACTAGTTTTCTTCTTGTCTTTTCATCAATTTTGGAGGGACATCCAGTTCTTGGTAATGTCACTGTTGTGCCATATTTTCTCCACTTGATGATGACTGTCTTCACTGTGTTCCATGGTGTATTTAATGCCTTGGAAATTCTTTTGTACCCTCCTCCTGACTGATACCTTTGAACAATGAGATCCCTCTGATGCTTTGGAAGCTCTCTGTAGTCCATGGCTTGTGCTGTAAGATGTGACTACAAAAATGTCAGGAAAAGCCTACTAGAACAGCTGAACTTTATTTGGGGTTAATCAGAGGCACTTTAAATGGTGGCAGGTGTGTGCTGACTCCCATTTAACATGAGTTTGAATGTGACTGGTTAATTCTGAACACAGCCACATCCCCATTTATAACAGGGTGTGCATATTTATGCAGCCAGGTTATTGTAAGTTTTTTAATTTTTCCCCTTAAAAGATTTCAGTCTTTCAATTGGGTTGTACAAGTTATAGGTCACATTAATTGTGGAAAAGTTTGGAAATGATTTATCTTGGTCTCATTTTTTTACATCACAAAAACCTGGCATTTCAATAGGGGTGTGTAGACTTTTTATAGCCACTGTATTTTTCATGTATAAATCCTTTTGACTTATTGTTAACTTGGCGTTTTCCTCGTGTAAGGATCTGGTTGTAACTCATCTTCTCTAAAAGCTTCTGTATATACCATGCCATCACATTTTATTTTAAATGTGAGTTTTTCTAAGAGCAACAATTCTTTGTTATAGATTTTGTGTTTTTACCCATTAATCAATTGGGCATTGATAGGCGCTTCAGATCTGTTGTTTAGTCTCTGTGCCACATGAAGTAAAACTTGGCTTTTGCTTTTTCTTGATTCCCATAGTCCCATCAGCCTTTGGTACAGAGCACAAGCTGTGGAAGTATCCTTCCTAGAATTCTGTCCTTATCCAACAAGGAGGCTGAATCCCGACATCTGCATAAAGGTACTCACTCACTCACTCACTCACTCACTCACTCACTCACTCACTCACTCACTCACTCACTCACTCACATGTATAAGCATATAAAGGGATGAATAGTAGAGGTGTGGAAATTTATTGATTCTTAGATACATCATGATGCGGGCCTCTGCATCGATGCAGAACATTACTGATCGAGATCTCGCTGCCTGTCTGAAGCACTAATCTTGATTGTTATTTGTCTGACCTCTGTCATGGGCATGTTGACTGCATCACTGCAGCAGTGGTGGCAACTTCCGCTGTTGTTTGCCGGGATGTGGGCACACACAGCACACAACCAGCCAGCAGGCGTCTGAGTAGTTGCTTGCTTCTCCACCATGGTTGTGGAGAAGAATAGCCAGATCAATTGGTGTGTGAGGTCGCACATGCATCAGGGTGGCACAAAGAGGCAAACACACAGGGCCGGCAGCTCAGGCTGTCCATGGCCGGAGAGTGGCTCGACACTGTTGGACAGCTCTGGGTCAACTCCGTACTGGTGCTACTCATACAGCTCCAGCCCTCTCAGTCCTCTATGCAATTACTAGACAACAACAGCAAGTTGGCCCCATACACTCTGCTTATCATTTGTTCTGTGGATGGTCATTTCTTTAATATTTTCAACAAGTTTTGACCGTGCTTTGCTTTTCCATGCTGTGTCAGGGCTGGGGCTGATTGCCTCGTTGGCAGGTCCTCCAGGGAACGATGGGTTCCTGCCCCTGCAGTGGGGATGCAGGGTCCCTTAAAAAAGTAGTCATGTTGTAAAGGAAAGAAAATTTATTTAACACAGCCCACACAGTAAAATCAGTGTTTATCCTTTAATAAATTACAAAAATAAATGCTGAAATATGAAAAAGACATTATATAGAAAAAATTTAAAAATTGACAGTGTAACAGAGATGCATCAAGATGCATTGTGAATTGTTTTGCATTTGAATCGTTAATGTCTGAATTGTAATCGAATCTTGACTCCACTGAAGATTTACACCTCTAATGAATGTGGTGTGAGTGGTTTTTTCCACCTCGGTATACTTCGATAAATTATAGTGTGGTGTTGTCATTTGTACAAGTGTATAAGGACAAAAAGAAGTTATAATTTTTCCCTGTGTTTGATGAAGGATGAAGGAGTTGATCCGTGAAGCCACTGCCATACCTGTGTATATTCTTATGGGCTATTTTTATTTCACTTGTATGTTTAATCGTGTGTTCTGTGTGTGTTATTCAAATTCTTCTCTCTTACTTTATTGCGCAGTAGCCTGGTGGAGCACCCACAATTTCGTTATACTGTACAATGACAATAAAGCCTATTCTATTCTGTTTTGAAGTTTAAAGACAAAAGGTGGTCGATCATCTCTGGAGCTTTTCCTTTTCTTCAAAGCAGGTTCATTTTGCAGTTTTTTTGTGTGTTTTTGTGTAAATGTGTTTACTTATACATACTGTAAGCAGGAATCCTTGGAACAATTGCTCATTTCTAGTATATTGTACCTCATATTGAAATCGTATCACTGATGTTTTCGTGGAACTGGCACGTGTCTCTGGTCCCTTAGCCCCTTTGGTCCCTTGATCTGGCTCTTCAGTAGGGTGTGGGTGCTTTATAGGGCAGATGCTATCAGTTATTTGTGTGGTTCTTCCTGTGTCCAGAGGCTTAAGTTAATCTGCACAGTAATTTTGTCATCATTTGTCTGTCTACTTCTCCGAGTATCTCACTTTTTCCAGACATCTTTGGACTGCTTCAGACTACTTTTGCTACTTTCCCTATATTATGTTTGCGTGTTTTAGACGACACTTTTTGTCGTATATGAGCTGTGTTTGTGTCCCACTATGTGGGTACCGATTCATGTAAAGTACATGCAATTTAAGGTTTGCATGTCTAATTTTCTTACGAGTTTTTGAGAGCTCGTTGTCACAGTGGCGGGGCAATTTGATCCAAATTTGAATCTGTCAGGGAAGTCTGCCCCCGGGGGCTGGGGGGGGGGAGGAAGGCCAGGCACAGAGGTACGACACTGGGTGCATACAATAGAATATTAAGATTATGTTAATATTTCGTTATTTCTTATTTGTGTGGTTTTTGCATGTTTTCAGGCCAGTCGAAGCACCCGAGCAGCCTTCCTGAGCACGCAACGTCTACACTATCGATGCTTTTGGTTACCGTAGGACAACCAGGCCTTTGACACAATGAGTGTGGATAGTAGTGACTCCATTGAAACCAGCATCTCGGCTTGTTCACCTGACAATGTCTCCAGGTTAGTTCTAATGTCCATTGGTGGTGTGTTTACATTCGCAGGTGAATAAATATTGTCATTTTTTTTTAAAGTGAAGGAAAAAATTGAAATAAGACCAAAAAGACTGGCAGTAAGAGGTGAAGTGAGACAAATAAATGAGGAAGGAGGGAGTTATTTATAAAGAGTGTGTAGGGGGTTCCCGCCTTTTCAGGGTCTCTCCATGGAGAAAGTGATCTGTGTGTTCTGTATGAGTTAGAGGGGACTCCTGATTAGAGCTGTAGGGGTCAGTTTACAGAAGCTGGAGAACATAAAGGGCTGTGTTTTTGTATGCATGTGTGTGTGCGTTTCCAGTCTACCCCCCAGGTTCAGAAGAACTGATAGGACCAGCGTGAGTCTGGAGGTACACTTTGGGATTCAGCCCCCCAACTGGAGTGAAACCATGTGTGCATGCTTTGTAACAGTGGCTGCATGCATGTTTTGTCTCCCCTCCTCTTGTTTCTCTGAGTGGTATGGTCTTGTTCCAGCAGACTTCAAACCATTTGCAGATTGTCCACTCTGCATTGCAAGTTTTTTTTTTTGGTTCTTTTTCTGAAACTGGCTGCAAATGTTATCCTCAGTAGTTGGACTGAGTTGTACCCTCTTAGACTGTACTGGAAGGCATGTTATGCAGTGTGCATCAACTTTGTGATAGAACTGGATTTTTCTTTGTCTTAATTGCGATGTGTCCTGCTTTTGGAGGCATGACTGCTGGAGACAATAACATTTTTTGCAAGTAATCTGATGCTTTGTTGATCTGGACTGGACTACAATGATTATGAGTGCAGTTACCTCTCATCGCCTAAGGTAGGGACATGAAAGGAGGAAAAGAATACTTGTACTGTTTAATAAGATAGAGCTAGGATTGCTCTGTAATATGTCAGATTAGTTTTATATAAATGGAAATGCTAAATTAGAAACTATACCATGTAAGCCTGTTCAGTGTTACTGATTATTAAAGTATGAGTCATACTTAACAGGATTTTTATTCATATGTAACATTGCTATTGTGCTTCAAAATGATCAGACTTCTGATTTACAAATTTTTACATTAATAATTGATTAGTTTCATTGTTATTAATTCAATTTACTATGGCACAATATTGAGTTAGAGCTTTGGATTTAATTGGACATCTGGAAACTGATTAAACAGACAATGAAGAAAAAAATCTGAGCGGGATTTTTTTTTTTTTTTCTTTTCATTCCCTCAGTCTTAATCTTTTTTTTTTTTTTTTGTCTTTTTCATTGCTTGGGCTGCCCCACTTTTCTGCCCCACTTTTCTGCCCCAGTCTTCCTCCCTGGTTTGTTTATACTTCATTCTAATGTGTACCATTCTTCTTAACAATGTTATGACATCATTGCACATCAGTTGTGGGTGTCCATTTCCTCTTGGCCCCAGATAGCACACAGTGTGTGTGTGTGTGTGTGTGGGGGGGGGGGGGGGGGTTACATGTGTTGCAGGGTACACAAGTGTGTTTAAACAGTTGCATTTAGAACAAATCATAAACTGTAAGGATCTTCATGTTGAACATTAGTTTTAGCATAGCAATGGTTACAGTATGTTTAAGAAATTAGTAAATTATGTGATTTTCTCTGATGTGACTGAAACATGAGTGTGCTGCTTTGTTTAAAAAAATTGTAAATATACTGAAAAAATAAAGTAAGAGAGAGAAACACTGTTTAACACAACAAATCTTCACACACAGAAATGTGCATATTAATCACTTCTCAGTAATGTTGGTCATAAGTGAATCATGTGTTGACCATATGTAGTCTGGGACACAAAACTAGACTAGATCTGATAGGTCTACAGAAAGACATGAATGGGTCTGGGTACCTTTGGATAAATCTGTTTTTCATTTTAGATGGTTAAATACTTTTTGTTATAAAAATGAATAAATAAAATCAAAAAAGGAAAAAAAAACAAACAAATCTGAAACAGAAAAAAGAAGTATTTTTTGATTTGAAAATAAAAAGCCAGTTTTTAAAAATTGTGAAACAAAATCAAATGTGCTGGTTTTTTGTTTTGTGTTGTTTTTTTTTATATGAAAGGAAAAGTGGATTGTCCAAAAGTGCCAACACCTAAATGGGATGCGGAGAGTTCAGTCCTTTGACATCCTGGATTCCTTTCCTAATGGACTTCCTCTTTGATTTAACTCACTCACTCACATATATAAACACTGAGTAATCAGAAGTATTCTCAAGAGAGTTAGGTCTTTGGGTTGGAATTCTAAACAGTTTTTTCAGCCATGTGTATGTTTTTATGTGCACATGTTTGCAGTGTTTGTGGCCTTATTGACTCCTTGGTTTAGGTTGATTGATAGCACAGAGAAAAGGTAACGTTTTACCTGTCAATATATTAAAGTCAACTTCATAGAAATTCATTGTACAGAAACATTTTCCATCCATCCATCTTCTTCCACTTAATCCTTTTCGGGTCGCGGGGGGCTGGAGCCTATCCCAGCATCTTTGGGCGAGAGGCAGGGTCCACCCTGGACAGATCGCCAGTCCATCGCAGGGCCAACACAGAGAGACAGACAATCATTCACTCTCACAGTCACACCTAAGGACAATTTAGAATCCCCAGCCTGATGCCAATTAACCTAACGTGCATGTTTTTGGCATGTGGGAGGAAACTGGAGAAATCCCAGAGTAAACCCACGCAGACACGGGGAGAACATGCAAACTCCACACAGATCACTGTTGGTCGGGGGCTGGGATCGAAGCCAGGATCCCCCGGCCAAGGATGAGTTGCTGTGCTGCCGCAGTGCTAACCACTCTGCCACCGCGCTGCCCACTATATTTTTTGATGTGTTTGATGTGGGGTTTTTTTGTGCTGTAGTGCCAGTGCATCAAATATGGCCAAGCTGGAGGAGATGGAGCGGCTGCTGAGGGAGGCACAGGCTGAGAAGAACCGCCTCCTCGAACACAAGGTCACTATGAGATGAATTGAGGAATGAATGAATGAATGCTTTAATTAAGTTTATAACAGTGGAGACGTTCATACGTGTACAGTAAAAACCTGTTTGACTGTCAGTTCTCAGTAATGTAAATGTAAAGACTTTTCCAGGTGTGTGTGATTAAATATTTTTTTGCGTCTGGGATTGTTTTTTCAGGAGCGAGAAATGGAAATGCGAAAGCAGGCCCTGGAAGAGGAGAGGAGAAGAAGGGAGGAGCTGGAGAAACGGTTACAGGAGGAGACGAGCAGACGTCAGAAACTCATAGACCGGGAGGTGAAGCTGCGAGAAAAGCAGAGGGCACAGGTGAGGAGAGACCACAACAAAAAGAAAATGCAAAGTAGCAAAATATAGTAAAACCTATAAGATAACAAACAACATAAACATATAAAACATATACAGTCGTGAAAAAAATAGGACACCCCATTACATATTCAGTTGTTTATTAAGAAATGTTCACATATCTATGTCTAACCTTGTTTTTGTTTTATTTGCATTTTAACATTTATTTTAGCCATTGTAAGGGGGAATGAATGTGGGGTGTCCTAAAAAAGATGGGGGGTGTCCTAATTTATTCCTCACTGTTTGTTTAGAATTATATTTTGAAAAAGTCTTTAATTTATTTTTAATTGTTTAGTTATGTTACATGAATCTCACAGTATTTGTAACATTGGTATTAAATATCCATATGTCCAAATATGTTAAAAAAAACAAAACACAGACTTATACAGGGTGTCCTAATTTTTGCACGACTGTAGTAGCAAAGATCTTGAATTCAGTCAAAAACGTTCTCAGCAGTGTTTCCTATTATATGTTTGCTGTAGCTGTGGAATCCGTCTGTGAATGACAAAAGAAAAAAGGCAAATGGTTTTTTTTTCAGTGACTTATCCATTGTTGCTTTTTAACATAAGGAATTAATTTGAGATTTTTTAAAAATAGTACATTCCATCTTCTTGTTTCTGTAGCAAACATCTGTACATTTTTGTGTATCTACAATACCCAATCCCACGTTGTTTTAATTCAACAGTCTCATAATAGGATTCATCTGTCATTTTTACTTCTTTTCTCTGGACCATCAACTGCTGGCAGCAGAACAGAGAGTCATACACTTTTGATCTTTTCTAACATGAAATATTGTAAATCTACATGAACTGCAGGAACATAAAGGCTATCATAATAACGCCATTGTAATATTTTTGTAAAAATAAGTTTCTCTTTCTTTTCAAGTGATTGCGTTTGCTGTTCTCCCTGCAGTCACGGCCCCTAACTCGGTACCTGCCAGTGAGAAAGGACGACTTCGACCTGCGGGCTCACATTGAGTCAGCAGGCCACAGCGTAGACACCTGCTTTCACTTGTCCATCTCTGAAAAGACCTGCAGGGGCTACCTGGTTAAGATGGGGGGCAAGATCAAGACCTGGAAGAAACGCTGGTTTGTCTTTGATCGTAACCGACGCACACTCTCCTACTATGCAGGTAGGGTAGAGCACCGCAGTATTCTTTTAATTCTCATGTGTATTTTACGAATTTACCCAATGTTATATCTTCTACAGACAAACACGAGGCCAAACTGAAAGGAGTAATTTACTTCCAGGCTATTAAAGAAGTATATTATGACCATTTGAAAAATGCACACAAGGTTTGTTCATATGCATATCTACTTTTTTAAACAAAGGCAGAATTATTCATTTTATACTATTTTGCAGCACTGTTCATTAAGCATGCATCATTTCATTGTTTTTAGAGTTACTAGAGTAAGGCCTACATTTCCAAAAGAAACAACGGACTATCTCATTACCCTATGTTTAGCTCCATCTATAAAGTAGATACTTCCTAGAATAATAAGAACTGGTGTGATATAGGTCTGCATGATTGGTGTAGCAGTAAAATTTATGTTGATTCAAAACAGACAACTGCCATATTTCTCATTCACTGTGAAAACAACCTGCACCAAAAACTGGCCAGACAAATGGATCACCATGAAATGTTAGGCTTTATTGAAAGTACAAGGGCTGCTCATTAAAGATTTTCCCATGACTCATTTCCCATGGACCGAGAGGAATCAAACTTGGCACAGTTATTAGTCTCTCTCCACATAGTTACCACCAAGGGTCACACACTTCTACCATCACTTTATGCAGCTGTGGAGACCTCTCCACTAAAAGTCTGCAGGTTGCATCAGAAGCTGTGACTTGACCTCAGAAATCAGTGTTTCATCATCTTGGAAGTTCTTGCCCTTCAAAAATGACTCATGGATGGAAAAATGTTGAAGTCAAATGGTGCAAGGTCAGGAGAGTAAGGGGGGGGGGGGGTGAGGAAGGATTTCATAACTGTAGGACCATGCTTCAGTCTGGGCAACCTGCGGGTGTTGTCTTGCAGGAGCCAGATACCTTTGGTCAGCATGCCAAGCCTCTCAGTTTTGATGGCCTTCTGCAATTTCTGCAGCAGTGAAGCATAGTAAGTCCCGGTAAATGTTGGTACCCTTTGCCAGGAAATCCATCATTAATACTGATGGACCCTGCTGGTCCCAAAAGACCGTGAGCATTACCTTACCTGCCAAGAGTTGGACATGTGCCTTCTTTGAAGGTGGTGGGTCATGATACTTCCATTGCTTTGACTGGGCTTCAGTCTCTGGATCATAGTGATGGACCCATGTTTCGTCTTGCTTGATTAGTCTGTCAACGAAGTCCTCCTGGTTTACTTGGCACATGGCCAAAAGAGCCTGGGAGCATGTGACCCATTTCCACTTCTGAAAAGGTGTGAGTAACCATGAATTCCATCATGCAGACAACTTCCACATATGCAGATGGTCACGGATGTTTTTTTTCCACAAACCCCACACTGAAGTTGCCATCTTGGGCTAGTTGGTGAACAGTTATGTGGCAAATGGTGGTGAACGTCCAAAATGGTGGCCTCCACTTGCCGGATGGTGTCTTCATCAGTGGCACACCGTGGTCACCTAGGAATGGGTGCTGTTTCCACTGATGTCTGACCACACTAAAACTGCTGATGCCAGTGCTTGACTACGTCATATGGTGGGGCTTCCTTCCCATAAGTCTCTTTCATCTCAGACGTCTCCTGTGGTGTGTGGCCTCTCAAGTACAGGAACCTGATGACCACTCTACATTCAACTGGCTCCATTATCACACCTTACTCCACTTTAGCATCTGTAAAAGAGAAACTCTTAGGAGTTCAAAGCTGCAAATTATCACATGACCTATAGAAATATGTGCACTTTCAATCTACTACAATAACCAGAAGTGGGGAAATCTTTAATGAAAAACTCTCGTATATCTGCTGATTGCAACTATATTTTCATTAATCTGTTGTAGTAGCCTCTAGGCCTGTAATAATAACAACTTTTGCTGGATGATAAATTCTTCCAGAAATTATACAATATTATTGTTGATGTTATGAAGAACAATATATGTCACTGATAAAATGATAATAATCCATGTCCTTACAAAGAGCATTGAACTGATTTATCAGCAATATTCAACATCAAAATTAAAACGTGGAAAAATAATTGCTGTACTTATGCCCACACAGTAGATGGCAGCACCAAACTGATTTGAACAGCCATAATAAGTACACACGAGTTATGGCGTTATATCATAAGTTGATACAGTAATTATTGTGACAGGTCGGTAACCAACATACTGTATGTAAAAACTTAAACATCAATTGTAAAAAGCTATTTTCTATGTAACTAAAAAGACAGAGAAATCCAAGACAACAGTAAAGACCAGAGTTAATTGAGCTCTGATGCAATGAAAGAAATTAAACTAATTTTTTTACCCATCAAATGCCTCATTCACACAGCAACCAGCACATTCAAACAGAAATTCCAAAAATGTAGCCTTAAATGAACAACTGATACAGTGGATATAAAGTCTACACACTCCTGTTCAAATGCCAGGTTTTTGTGATGTAAAAAATGAGACCAAGATAAATCATTTCAAATTTTTTTCCACCATTACTGTGACCTATAACCTATACAACCCAACTGAAAAACAAACTGAAATCTTTTAAGAGGAAAAATAATAAAAAACTTACAATAATCTGGTTCCATAAATATGCACACCCTGTTATAACTGGGGATGTGGCTGTGTTCAGAATTAACCAGTCACATTCAAACTCATGTTAAATGGGAGTCAGCACACACCAACCACCATTTAAAGTGTCTCTGATTAACCCCAAATAAAGTTCAGCTGTTCTAATAGGCTTTTTCTGGCATTTTTGTAGTCACATCTTACAGCACAAGCCATGGTCTACAGAGAGCTTCCAAAGCATCAGAGGGATCTCATTGTTCAAAGGTATCAGTCAGGAGGAGGGTACAAAAGAATTTCCAAGGCATTAAATATACCATGGAACACAGTGAAGACAGTCATCATCAAGTGGAGAAAATATGGCACAACAGTGACATTACCAAGAACTGGACGTCCCTCCAAAATTGATGAAAAGACAAGAAGAAAACTGGTCAGGTAGCTGCCAAGAGGCTGACAGCAACATGTAAGGAGCTGCAGGAATTTCTGGCAAGTACTGGCTGTTTAGTAAATGTGACAACAATCTCCCATCTAGGGTGGCAAGATGGAAGCCTTATCTTACAAAGAAAAACATCCAAGCCTGGCTACATTTTGCAAAAACACATTTGAAATCTCCCAAACGCATGTGGGAAAATGTGTTACGGTCCGATGAAACCAAGGTTGAACTTTTTGGCCTTAATTCCAAAATGTATATTTGGCGCAAACACAACACTGCTCATCACCAAAAGACCACTATACCTACAGTGAAGCATGGTGGTGGCAGCATCATACTTTGGGGCTGTTTTTCTTCAGCTGGAACTGGGGCCTTAGTCAAGGTGGAGGGAATTATGAACAGTTCCAAATACCAGTCAGTGTTGGCACAAAACCTTCAGGCTTCTGCTAGAAAGCTGAAAATGAAGAGGAACTTCATCTTTCAGCATGACAATGACCCAAAGTACACATCCAAATCAACAAAAGAATGGCTTCACCAGAAGAAGATGAAGGTTTTGGAATGGTCCAGACCTGAATCTGATCAAACATCTGTGGTGTGCTCTGAAGAGGGTTGTGCACAGGAGATGCCCTCACAATCTGACAGATTTGGAGCGTTTTTGCAAAGAAGAGTGGGCAAATATTGCTATATCAAGATGTGCCACACTGATAGACTCCTGCCCAAAAAGACTGAGTGCTGTAATAAAAGCCAAAGGTGCTGCAATAAAGTATTAGTTTAAGGGTGTGCATATTTATGCAACCAGGTTATTGTAAGTTTTTTTTTTTCACCTTAAAATATTTCAGTTTGTTTTTCAATTGGGTTGTACAGGTTATAGGTCACATTAATAGTGGAAAAAGTTTTGAAATGATTTGTCTTGGTCTTATTTTTTTACATCACAAAAACCTGGCATTTGAACAGGAGTGTGTAGACTCTTTAGATCCACTGTATGTGGGAATTGCTTGGAGCAACACTGTTGTTTTTCTTTTTTCATTTCTTTCTTTCTTTTATTCTTGTTTCATCTTACATCATCTCCGCCTTTTTTGTCACTCTCCTCTCCAGAGCCCAAACCCCTCGCTGACCTTTAGTGTGAAGACTCATGATAGGGTCTACTACATGGTGGCTCCATCGCCTGAGGCCATGAGGATCTGGATGGATGTGATTGTCACAGGAGCTGAGGGATACACCCAGTTCATGGTGTAGTGAAGGGGTTTTAGTGGATCGTGCTGCAGGGTTTTTTTTTGTTTTTTTTGGGGGGGGGGGGATTTAAAGACTTTTTAAAAATCTTTTTATACCTTTGACTTATTAAACACCTGGAGGAATAATGCTGTCATTCTTGTTAAACAATGCATCATGTGCATTTTGCACATTTTGTCGGGGTTGAGTAGACTCTAAAAGTATTTTGATGTACACGTGATACTAGCAGGTAGATCGATGCTAACTTTATTGCCATAATCATCAACAAAACCTAAACAATTGTATATGCCTTTGAAGAACTTTCTCAGTTAAAAAAAGAATTTAATATCATTTGTTATTATGGCGGCATTCTCAGGTCTTAATTGTGAGCATGGGTGTGCTTGCATTTACCACATAATTTTTATTATACATATACATATATGATAACAAAAGTGCCTGTTTTGTGTGTATGCCTATCTAATTACCATGGGCTTTTGCTGTAGCTCAAAGGTGCTATTTTTCATGGTTAATGACACAAAATGTTACACTTTATTCATTTTTTTTATTAGCATTTATTATGGTGTGTTTACCGTGGACTGAATCAAAGCTTACAAAGTGGTTCAAATAGGCTGTTTTTTTGTTTGTTTTTTAAATATTAGATGATCATGAATGAAAAGTGTTGGTTGTTGTGACGATACAAATTTGTGGTATTCCATTTTGTACATTTGGTTTCAAAGTTGTAAGTTTTCAAATAGATACAACAGTTATGTTACATTATTCAGTCAAGTGTTATATCTGCCTTTTTTTTAAGTACCTATACCAAAGTGTTACTAATGGGGGGCAAAAAAACAAAATAATAGAAGTAATGTGTTTGACAGTTTTGAGAGAAAGTCTGAAATTGATTTATTTTTGTCAGATGTCAAAAATATGTCAACCGGATTAAACCTGTGGTACATTGTGATTAGAACAGATTACTGAGCTGTTTTATCTGCCAGCTTCTGTTATCTTCCATTTATTACCACTATTTCAAAAATAACTTCTTTTTGATCACTTACTCATGATCTTCTGATAAGTGCATGATCCATATTGCCTGTTGGCATTTCTCCTCTTTTATTTTTTTTTCTGACCAAAGTATATGCTTATATGATATCATGTATATGTGGTTACTTTAGTTTGATTTATCTGTAAATACAAAATTTGCCTGTTTTAACAAGATACACCCAGAACCAAATAATGGAGGTTTTCTAAAAGATTCTTTCATGACTTTATTTCATTGTATCTTTTATTAATCTATTTTATGTTAACTCAACCATAATGCCATTACCAATGCATGAATCTTATTTTTTTATTGTCATATGAAAATAAATAATGTTATGTATTCAATCAATTTTTGTCAACATCTGCTATTATTCTATACTCTGTATGAGTTGTGACTTTAAGTTTCCATCAACAAAATGCTAATAACTCATACTGAACTGTAGGAAGGCTATAGGTGCTTTAAATGCCCGTTACCAGTTGATTATACAGTATATTTAAAAAAAAACAAAACAAAAAACAGTGATGATATGATAAATAATGGCATGTTTTATAATTATACAGTGCATCTGGAAAGCATTCACAGCGCTTCACTTTGTCCTCATTTTATGTTACAGCCTTATTCCAAAATGGATTAATTCATTTTTCCCCTCAAAATTCTCCACACAATACCCCATAATGACAATGTGGAAAAAAGTTTTTTTTAGATTTTTGCAAATTTATTAAAAATAAAAACTAAGAAATCCCATGTACATTGGGGTAAAAAAGTATTTAGTCAGCCACCAATTGTGCAAGTTCTCCCACTTAAAAGATGAGAGAGGTCTCCAATTTTCATCATAGGTATACCTCAACTATGAGAGACAAAATAAGAAAAAAAAATCCAGAAAATCACATTGAAGGATTTTTAATGAATTAATTGGTAAATTCCTCAGTAAAATAAGTATTTGGTCAATAACAAAAGTTCATCTCAGTACTTTGTTATATACCCTTTGTTGGCAATGACAGAGGTCAAACGTTTTCTGTAAGTCTTCACAAGGTTTTCACACACTGTTGCTGGTATTTTGGCCCATTCCTCCATGCAGATCTCCTCTAGAGCAGTGATGTTTTGAGGCTGTCGCTGGGCAACACAGACTTTCAACTCCCTCCAAAGATTTCCTATGGGGTTGAGATCTGGAGACTGGCTAGGCCACTCCAGGACCTTGAAATGCTTCTTATGAAGCCACTCCTTCGTTGCCCGGGTGGCATGTTTGGGATCATTGTCATGCTGAAAGACCCAGCCACGTTTCATCTTCAATGCCCTCGCTGGTGGAAGGAGGTTTTCACTCAAAATCTCACGATATATGGCCCCATTCATTCTTTCCTTTACACAGATCAGTCGTCCTGGTCCCTTTGCAGAAAAACAGCCCCAAGTATGATGTTTCCACCCCCATGCTTCACAGTAGGTATGGTGTTCTTTCTCCTCCAAACACGACAAGTTGAGTTTTTACCAAAAAGTTCTATTTTGGTTTCATCTGACCATATGACATTCTCCCAATCCTCTTCTGGATCATCCAAATGCTCTCTAGCAAACTTCAGACGGGCCTGGACATGTACTGGCTTAAGCAGGGGGACATGTCTGGCACTGCAGGATTTGAGTCCCTGGTGGCGTAGTGTGTTTCTGATGTAGCCTTTGTTACTTTGGTCCCAGCTCTCTGCAGGTCATCCACTAGGTCCCCCCATGTGGTTCTGGGATTTTTGCTCACCGTTCTCGTGATAATTTTGACCCCACGGGGTGAGATCTTGCGTGGAGCCCCAGATCGAGGGAGATTATCAGTGGTCTTGTATGTCTTCCATTTTCTAATAATTGCTCCCACAGTTGATTTCTTCACACCAAGCTGCTTACCTATTGCAGATTCAGTCTTCCCAGCCTGGTGCAGGTCTACAATTTTGTTTCTGGTGTCCTTTGACAGCTCTTTGGTCTTGGCCATAGTGGAGTTTGGAGTCTGACTGTTTGAGGTTGTGGACAGGTGTCTTTTATACTGATAACGAGTTCAAACAGGTGCCATTAATACAGGTAACGAGTGGAGGACAGAGGAGCCTCTTAAAGAAGAAGTTACAGGTCTGTAAGAGCCAGAAATCTTGCTTGTTTGTAGGTGACCAAATACTTATTTTACTGAGGAATTTAGCAATTAATTCATTAAAAATCCTTCAATGTGATTTTCTGGATTTTTTTTTTCTCATTTTGTCTCTCATAGTTGAGGTATACCTATGATGAAAATTGGAGACCTCTCTCATCTTTTAAGTGGGAGAGCTTGCACAATTGGTGGCTGACTAAATACTTTTTTGCCCCACTGTACATAAGTATTCACAGCCTTTGCTCAGTACCTTGTTGATGCACCTTTGGCAGCAGTTACAGTCTCAAGTATCTTTCGAATATGATGCCACAGTCTTGGCACACCTATCTTTGGGCAGTTTCACTCATTCCTCTTTGTAGCACCTCTTAACCTCCATCAGGTTGGATGGGAAGCATTGGTGCACATTTTCAGATGTCCTTTTCAGATATTTCCAGAGATGTTCTATTGGATTCAAGTCTGGGCTCTGGCTGGGCCACTCAAGGACAATCACAGAGTTGTCCTAAAGCCAATCCTTTGATATCTTGGCTGTGTGCTTAGGATCGTTGTCCTGCAAAAAGATTTTCC
Organism: Pholidichthys leucotaenia; assembly: GCA_020510985.1. Taxonomy (NCBI): domain Eukaryota; kingdom Metazoa; phylum Chordata; class Actinopteri; order Cichliformes; family Pholidichthyidae; genus Pholidichthys; species Pholidichthys leucotaenia. The sequence goes on from CM035844.1 coordinate 135,007,182, forward strand.
GTCGCCAGTCTGAGGTCAAGAATGCTCTGGAGCAGGTTTTCATCCAGGATGTCTCTGTTCATTGCTGCATTCATCTTTCCCTCTATCCTGACTAGTCTCCCAGTTCCTGCCACTGAAAAACATCCCCACAGCATGATACTGCCACCCCCATGCTTCACTGTAGGGATGTTATTGGCCTGTTGATGAGTGGTGCCTGGTTTCCTCCAAACATGACACCTGGCATCCACACCAAAGAGTTCCATCTTTGTCTCATCAGACCAGAGAACTTTGTTTCTCATGGTCTGAGAGTCCTTCAGGTGCCTTTTGGCAAACTCCAGGCGGGCTGCCATGTACTGTACCTTTTACTAAGGAGCGGCTTCCCTCTGGCCACTCTACCATACAGGCCTGATTGGTGGATTGCTGCAGAGATGGTTGTCCTTCTGGAAGGTTCTCCTCTCTCCACAGAGGAACACTGGAGCTCTGACAGAGTGACCATCGGGTTCTTGGTCACCTTCCTGACTAAGGCCCTTCTCCCCCGATCGCTCAGTTTAGACGGCCAGCCAGCTCTAGGAAGAGTCCTGGTGGTTCTGAACTTCTTCCATTTATGGATGATGGAGGCCACTGTGCTCATTGGGACCTTCAAAGCAACAGAAATTTTTCTTTGCCCTTCCCCAGATTTGTGCCTTGAGACAATCTTGTCTCAGAGGTCTACAGACAATTCCTTTGACTTCATGCCTGGTTTGTGCTCTTGACATGCACTGTCAATTGTGGGACCTTATATAGACAGATGTGTGCATTTCCAAATCATGTCCAATCAACTGAATTTACCACAGGTGGACTCCACTTGAGCTGTAGAAACATCTCAAGGATGATCAGTGGAAACAGGATGCACCTGAGCTCAATTTTGAGCTTCATGGCAAAGCCTGTGAATACTTACGTACATGTGATTTCTTAGTTTTTTTTAATTTTTTAACCCCTTGCACTCTGGTCAATTTCCCTAAAAATGCCAAAAAATAATATGCCCAAAGTAAATCAAAAGCTGTTCTTCAACCCTTTGCAGCATCTTCATGGGGTTGGTCTCATTTAAAAGAAAACACTTTGAATTTTTTGGCAAAACAGTCATAATCTCTCTAAGTGCTCCGGCCACTGAGTAACAGTCATCTAAACATAGTGAACTTGAAGAAAATAAATTTCGCCTGGGTGTTTTTTTGGATACAAATGCTTGCAAATAACGCACAGCTTCAGATCCGGGCTGGAAAATGCAACAGAAATGTAGAACCAAGTGTTATCCAGCTGAGGTCAAAATTTTGTAACAATACCACAAAAAATGAATATATTACACAGCTTTGTTCTCAGGTTGTTCCCAGGCATTTTTGAACTGTGCCAAATTATGCCAAATGGCACAGTTTGGAAAAACGTCTGTAACTTTTGAATGATTCAATATAGAAGCTTCATCTTGGGCTGTAATGAAAGGTGACACTCAGGGCTGTGTGTGTGTGTGTGGGCGGGGTTGTCCCCCCCCCCCCGCTACAGAGGACGGACATCGCCCGGTGCACGGGTTCGTGCGCCGCAGTCCATCATGTGGCGATGATGCACAGTTGTAATTTACCAATCTGTCAAAAGTCATTTTTGATTACAATTTTCAGGGATAAAGAATAATTTAGCTTATAACACATACCTGTTCACAACAGCAGCGTAGCTGGCGAACTTCTCTTCCTCATTGTCAGACGAACATGAAGCTGGTCCGCTTGTTACGTACTCGTGGTTCTGGTCTCATGACCCGGTCAAACCATAATTCCATTATTGCGGTTTTGCGCTTCCATGATTGTGGTTTTGGCGAACGATTTTTCAAAACAAATAAGAACAGTAGTTAGAAAAAAAGACTGGCGAACGCCTGTGTGTCACCCAGCCTTACACAAAACAGCTTTCGAACTTCTGTGCTTCAATTGGCTGGCTGCATTCGCAGCCGTTGGTAGGCGGGACCTTCTTGCTAGGTTTTCAGTCATTGGTTCTTCAAGGTTTCAGAAACCCAATACAAGGCTCTTATTAGTCGAATGAGAGGTCAATCACATCTAAACCAATCAAAGCACTCCTTTGGCTTTCTGTTCGCGGCTGTGTCTGTAGTGGAAGAATGGAAATGCAGGTGTTTGGTTTTTTTTCAGTGCCTCCTAGGACACACAGTGTACGTACTAGGATGCCCTCGTGCATCCTAGGACGCAGAGACGTGCCTGCCCGCGGTACACCGAAGTGCAACAGGTTAATAAATTTGCAAAAATAAAGGAAAAAAAATGTTTCACATTGTCATTATGGGTCATTTTGTGTATACTTTTGGGGAAAATGACTTTAATCCATGTTGGAATAAGGCTGTAACAACAAAATGTGGAAAATATGAACCACTGTGAATACTTTCCAGATGTACTGTATACTCAACATATATTGTATTTCTCAAGGAAAGGTTGTTCTAAAGACCAGAGTTAGTGGTGTTTGCACGTTTGGTTTCTACATTTCTAAGTAATTTAAAAATTATTATGATGCCTTACATTCACACGTATCATTGATCTGAATGTAATGTTATTTGAATAAAGAATAATTATACATTTAAACTCTAATATTGCTAATGTTGTGGGAAGTCCTGTTTTAGAGCATTGAGTCCCATTCTATCCACAAGTGAACTGCAGCATTAAGGACCCCAGGTCATCATTGGTGTTTTTTGCTTCCTGAGAGGAAGGAAAAGATATTCTTCCCTTCTCCTTTCAAATTTAATTGGAAAAAAAAGTAATAAAAAAAAAAATTACAACAAAAATTCTTAAAGAATTTTCTGAGAGGAAAAAGCAGATTTAACTCCTGACCTTTATACTTCTTTATCAACACTCTTAAAGTAAATATTGGATTTGTAGTACTCTTGGCATGAAACTATACTGCTGCTTGCTGATTGTCACCTCTCTTCTTAACCTGGTTTCACCAACCCTTTAACTCATCTTACTACATCTACTACTGAAACAGCTTTAGTGAAGGTCACTAATGACTTCCTTATCACATCTGATAATGGACTTGTTTCTATATTTGTCCTTTTGGACCTTAGTGCAGCTTTTGATACTATCGATCATAATATTTTACTTGATAGACTAGAACACCTTGCTGGACTTAATTGAACTTTGTTGTAGTGGTTTAGATCTTATTTATCTGATAGGTTCCAGTTTGTTCATGTCAATAATGAGTTTTCTTCCAACTCAAAGCTCAGTCACGGAGTTCCACAGGGATCTGTGCTTGGCCCTATTCTTTTTAGTTTATATATGCTTCCACTAGGTAACATTATTAGAAAGCACTGTATACATTTTCATTGTTATACCGATGACACACAATTATACTTGTCAATGAAGCCAGATGATAGTAATCAATTAGCCAAATTAGAGGCTTGTCTGAAGGAAATCAAAGCTTGGATGACTTGTAATTTCTTGCTATTAAATTCAGATAAGACTGAAGTCATTCTAGTTGGTTCAAAAAACCTTAGAAATACCTTTCCAATTCGAACTCTTAGTTTGGATGCGGTTACTCTTTCTCTTAATAGTTCTGTGAGGAACCTTGGAGTTATTTTTGGTCAAAATCTGTTCTTTAATTCACATATTAAACTTGTTTCTAAGACTGCCTTCTATCATTTGTGTAATATTGCCAAGATTAGGAGCATCTTGTCTCAGAGTGATGCTGAGAAACTAATCCACACTTTTGTTAGCTCTAGATTAGATTAATTGTAACTCTTTATTATCAGGTTGTCCTACAACATCTTTAAAAAGTCTTCAGCTGATCCAAAATGCTACAGCAAGAGTTTTAACAGGTACTAGAAAGAGATCACATCTCTCCGGTTCTGGCCTTCCTTCACTGGCTTCCCATAGAATTTAGAATTAAGTTTAAAATCCTTCTTCTCACTTACAAAACTCTAAATCAGGCCCCTTTTTATTTAAAAGATCTAATACTACCCTATCATCCTAACAGAGCACTGCACTTCCAAAATGCAGGATTACTTGTAATACCTAGAATCTCCAAAAGTACAATGGGAGGCAGAGCCTTCAGTTATCAAGCTCCTCTCCTTTGGAATCAGCTGCCAATCTGGATTCGGGAGTCAGACTCGATCTCTGTTTTTAAGAATAGGGTTAAAACCTTCCTTTTTGATATAGCCTATAATCAAGGTGGGATCATGTGCCCCTGAACCCTCCCTTAGTTATGCTGCTAATAGGTTTAGACAGCCGGTGGACCTCCAACAATGCACTGGGCTTCGCTCCTTTCTTCACTCTCAGTGAAATATTTTTGCTGGTCATTAACATCTGTTTGTTCTCTCCCATAGATTGAGTCTCCATTGAGCTGTTTGCTCTCTACATGTCTGTTCTTTTCTTCTTCTTCTCTGTCACCTCACCCCCCAGCCAGTCGCAACAGATGACTGCCCCTCCCTGAGCCTGGTTCTGCTGGAGGTTTCTTCCTGCTGAAAGGGAGTTTTTCCTCTCCGCCGTTGCCAAGGGCTTGCTCACAGGGGATCGCCTGCATGCTGGGGTCTTTCTGCAATAGTGGGGGTTTCCCCTATAGTTGAAAGTGCTATGAGATGACTGTTGTTGTGAAATGGAGCTATATAAATAAAGTTCAACTGAATCTTCACAGAGTGGCTGATCATCTGTATGCCTCTGTAGTTACTACAGCTTTGAGCATCACCATGGTTCTGGAAAATTGTGCCACAACACTTTTTCTCTATTTCTCACTTCAAAGATGCCCTCATTTCCAACTTGCTAATCCTCAGAACTTCCTGCTCCACTGTCTTTCCACCACCTGTCCTCTGTTTTGTTCATTCATCAGCTTCTCAAAGTACTCGTTCCATCTTCTCAACACAATCTCTACACTCGTTAGTATATTGCCATCTTTGTCCTTAATCAACCTAACTTGCTGCACATCCTTTCCAGCGCAATCTCTCCATCTACACAATCAATATACAAGTCCTGTTCTCCTTAATTAGTGTCCAGCTTCTCATGCAATTCTCTGTATGCCTTTTCCTACACTACCTCACTCTGCCATAATACACTACCTCACTCTGCCATAATACCTAGACTCCATGCACTCCTCTTTCTTCATCTCTGTAATTATCCCACTTTTTCTTTGCCAACCTTCTCCTTCAAATACTTTCCACTACCAAGGCTCCTTGTCATGTTGTCTTATTATAGCTATATTATGTGTTATTGTTCTTGATGTGCTATATATTTTCTTTGACATTGCTTTTTTTAGACAACTTGCCCAGCCTTGGAGAACACTCATTTATAAGGAACAGAAAATGCTGGTGACAACAGGGGCTGCTATGGCCAGTACATACAAATTAAGACGAAGGGCTTTGTTCATCACAAGTTGAATGATAGTAGCTCACTCTGCCATCAGATTACCTTACAGCTTCTTTGCTATTTGCTGGATTATGGGGAAGAAGTGTTGGTTTTTTAGTTGCACACTTTCATGGGAAACAAAAAAAAAAAAAAAATGCAAGAAAATCAAAAATTTCAAATTAATATAAAAAAGTCTCAAATTGACATAAAACGTCTTTGTTGCAACAAGAAAATCACATTGATGAGAAAATAATTAGCTACAAAATAATTCAAAAATTTAAAAAAGAAACCTCAAAAACAGAAAATTTGCACATTTCAGCCTCTACTGGGCTTGTTTTATTTCATTTCAGTGAACCTGTAACCATGTGACTATGATCCTCGGGTCAGGAGCATTATAACAAATTAATCACACCTGTGGATGCACACCTTATACATATACAGTGGGGCAAAAAAGTATTTAGTCAGCCACCAATTGTGCAAGTTCTCCCACTTAAAAGATGAGAGAGGTCTCCAATTTTCATCATAGGTATACCTCAACTATGAGAGACAAAATGAGAAAAAAAAATCCAGAAAATCACATTGAAGGATTTTTAATGAATTAATTGCTAAATTCCTCAGTAAAATAAGTATTTGGTCACCTACAAACAAGCAAGATTTCTGGCTCTCACAGACCTGTAACTTCTTCTTTAAGAGGCTCCTCTGTCCTCCACTCGTTACCTGTATTAATGGCACCTGTTTGAACTCGTTATCAGTATAAAAGACACCTGTCCACAACCTCAAACAGTCAGACTCCAAACTCCACTATGGCCAAGACCAAAGAGCTGTCAAAGGACACCAGAAACAAAATTGTAGACCTGCACCAGGCTGGGAAGACTGAATCTGCAATAGGTAAGCAGCTTGGTGTGAAGAAATCAACTGTGGGAGCAATTATTAGAAAATGGAAGACATACAAGACTACTGATAATCTCCCTCGATCTGGGGCTCCACGCAAGATCTCACCCCGTGGGGTCAAAATTATCACGAGAACGGTGAGTAAAAATCCCAGAACCACATGGGGGGACCTAGTGGATGACCTGCAGAGAGCTGGGACCAAAGTAACAAAGGCTACATCAGGAACACACTACGCCACCAGGGACTCAAATCCTGCAGTGCCAGACGTGTCCCCCTGTTTAAGCCAGTACATGTCCAGGCCCGTCTGAAGTTTGCTAGAGAGCATTTGGATGATCCAGAAGAGGATTGGGAGAATGTCATATGGTCAGATGAAACCAAAATAGAACTTTTTGGTAAAAACTCAACTTATCGTGTTTGGAGGAGAAAGAACACCATACCTACTGTGAAGCATGGGGGTGGAAACATCATACTTTGGGGCTGTTTTTCTGCAAAGGGACCAGGACGACTGATCCGTGTAAAGGAAAGAGTGAATGGGGCCATGTATCGTGAGATTTTGAGTGAAAACCTCCTTCCACCAGCAAGGGCATTGAAGATGAAACGTGGCTGGGTCTTTCAGCATGACAATGATCCCAAACACACCGCCCGGGCAACGAAGGAGTGGCTTCGTAAGAAGCATTTCAAGGTCCTGGAGTGGTCTAGCCAGTCTCCAGATCTCAGCCCCATAGAAAATCTTTGGAGGGAGTTTAAAGTCTGTGTTGCCCAGCGACAGCCCCAAAACATCACTGCTCTAGAGGAGATCTGCATGGAGGAATGGACCAAAATACCAGCAACAGTGTGTGAAAACCTTGTGAAAACTTACAGAAAACGTTTGACCTCCGTCATTGCCAACAAAGGGTATATAACAAAGTACTGAGATGAACTTTTGTTATTGACCAAATACTTATTTTACCGAGGAATTTACCAATTAATTCATTAAAAATCCTTCAATGTGATTTTCTGGATTTTTTTTCTCATTTTGTCTCTCATAGTTGAGGTATACCTATGATGAAAATTGGAGACCTCTCTCATCTTTTAAGTGGGAGAACTTGCACAATTGGTGGCTGACTAAATACTTTTTTACCCCACTGTATATCCCTTGCATCCACCCATTCTTCCTCTGTCTATCCTCCTGGTCAGTAAGAGCTTATACCAGTCTGTTTAACATTGTGTTTTTGTGTTGTTTGGGCTGTCTTACCTTTGGTACCCCGTTGCTGTGTCAAAAAATTGTTGTGTTTTCTGCTCTGTGAGAGAAGGTTTTCAGCGGCTGTGCAGCATGACGTGCACTGGCTGTACGTACCTACTTAGAGGTATGTAATATATGCTTGCCTTCTTTCAGCCGGAACTGTTAACAATTTAGCAACATGAGGTATGCACTACCCTTATCTGCTTAAAGGTTTGTGTGCCTTCTCTTCAGGCAGAAAACCGCTTTACAGCTTAACAGCATGCAATATACTTATCTGCTTGGGGTATGTGATATATTTGGCCTTCTTCAAGCAGGAATTGCTTAACAGTCTAACAGCAAGCGGTGCAATTTGCCGTTAATTCTGTACTGTTTTCTTTTTTGACTGACAGTCGTCGCCTTAAAAAAAAAAGAGGAGACGTCTTCTTTGTCTAAATACTGGGTGCGTCTGTGCTTAGTGCATTCTTGCCACCTTTTGTGGGGGAGTGGTACTCCATACAGCTGGAATTAAAATCTGATATTGGTATGTTGTCTTCTGGGTAACCCGCTTGTACCTCTTGAAACAGCCCTTTGGCCTGTTTATGATAATAATAATAACTGCCTTGTTTTCTCTCATATTGTTCTTGGAGGAATAATGGCTTCGTTGGGAGTGGAGAAGGTGGAAGTAGCCTGGAAACTGGTGTACCACCAGCCCAGGGCTCCATTCCTCCAGCTTTAGCTGCTCCAGCAGGAACAGGGAAGGCCATCAGGAAGCGGAAGCAGATTGAAGAAAGCCAGCTACACGACCTACGGGTGGGCTTCATGCAGAGGCAATTGGAGGAAATATGTAAGACCAGTGAATACATGGCTGCAAATCAACATCACCTTTTGGGTATGCCACACCAGGCTCCCGTATGTGCCTTGGGACCGCATCCTGATGCGGTGTCCCTCACGGCCTCTGATAACTTGGATAAGACCACCAGCTCCTGCTGTGGCTCCATTGGGCAAGTAGATGTCTCTGAGGATGATGATGAGGTCAACAGTGATCCTCCAGTTGAGAAGGACCATCCTGAGCCCCATGATATATCTGTCAGGGCACTGCCCTCTAGAACAGTATCAGGTGCTGGGCTTTCTCCTCCATCTTCTCTACCTAGGGCTTCAGCTTTGGACAGGGGTCCTGAATCCCAGAGGCAGGTCTCCTTGCCAGTATATCCTGATTTTGTGGGGCATCTGCAGAAGTTGTGGGCTTGCCCAAAGGAGGCTGCTGCTCCTCGTTCTAAACTCAGTGTTTTGAGTGGTGCTGCGGAGCAGGGCTTGGATGGTGTGTTGAGGGTGGGCCCTACCTTTGCATTGCTGGCTGGAGCGCCCCCCCCCACACACACACACACAGGCAGCAAGTCTGTACGCCACCCTAACAATAAATGTCGCGCCACTGATGGATTAGTGGCTAGCGCCTACCAGTCTGTGGCTATGGTCTCTAGGCTGGCGAATACTAATACACTTCTTTTAGTGTATTTAGAAGGCCTGATAAGACACCTGGAGTCAAAAAGTGGAACTGAACTTTTACTGGAGTTGGTAAAGGTGGTGGACACTGTGATCCAAGGAGCTAGCTCACAGGCTACAGCACTTGGGAACTCCTTGGCCCAGCTGACCATGGCCCAGCGGCATGTGTGGTTGAGCCAGTCTGGATTGGCAGATGTGGACAAGGTCACTGTTTTGGAGGCTGCGATAGTGCCTGGTGAGGTCTTTGGGCCTGCAGCAGAGGTGGTGCTGGACGAAGTGCAGAAGGTGAGACTGTGCACGCAGTCCCTTCATCAGCTGGGACCATCCAGGTCGAGTGTCCTGAGACCTCTTAAGGGGTGTGAGAACCCACGACAGCTTTGTTTCACAGAGCCAGGTTCCTTTCAGAGCTCGGGTCACCTGAGGGAGAGGGCCTCTTGGCAGTGGGGGCAGGTTCAGCAGCACTCATGTCCGTGCTCTCAGGATTATGTAGGCCGTGGTCCTGCCAAGCCCCACCAGTGTCCCTGATGGTACACTTCCCCTAACGTCAACCTTCTCTGCAGCACACCTCAGGAGTTGGCGTCAGTGCACCTCATGTCCATGGGTGATCGATACGCTGGAATATAGATACAGCCTACAATTCAAATCTCATTCCCCCCCCCCCCAATTTCAGGGGGGTTTGAAAACAAAAGTAAAAGGGGACTATCTTTCTGCAGTTCTGAGCGTCAAGGTCTCTGCCCTACTGGAAAAAAATGCAGTATGGTCTCTGTCTCCAGGGAAAGAAAGGCAAGGCTTTTACTCGGCCTATTTCCTTGTTCCCAAGCGAACCGGGGGTTACTGCCCGATTTTAGATCTGAGGCGGTTGAACAGGTATCTCAATGTGCTCCTCTTCCGGATGCTCAGGTTGAGGACATTATTTCAGGCCATAAGGCCAGGCGACTGGTTCGCAACAGTGGACCTTTGCGATGCTTATTTCCATATTCCCATAAATCCAGCTCACAGGAAGTTCCTCAGGTTTTCCTTTCAGGGCAAGGCCTTCGAATACCATGTCCTGCCTTTTGGCTTGTCCCTGTTGCCTTGGACATTTACCAAGTGCATGGATGCTGCACTCGCCCCACTGCGGCAGAAGGGCATTCAAGTTTTCAATTATCTGGACGATTGGCTGGTTTGTGCACCATCGGAAGCCATAGCGAGGAGCCATATAGACACCATATTAGCTCACCTGGCGGCACTTGGGTTGCATTTGAATGCAGAGAAGGGCTGTCTGGTTCCAACCAGGATTGTCAAGTACTTGGGGCTCACCTTGGATTCAGTTGCCATGAGGGAATCCCTGACTCCAAAGAGAAGGCATATTATCAGGGAATGCATCGAGACCTGCATCTCACAAAGGACTCTATCAGTGCAGCAGTGCCAGAGGATCTTGGGTCTCTTTGCTGCAGCTGCCCAGGTAGTGCCACTGGGTCTTTTACATACTCATCCCCTTCAGTGGTGGTTTGCACTTCAGAAGGTGGTTTTGCCCAGAGACAAAAGGAGGAGGCTAGTTCTTTCTGAAAAGGGTCTCATGGTTCTCAGGTGATGGAGACGTTCATCAATGGTCCGAGATGGTATTCCCCTGGGCCAAGAGGGCTGCAGGGTGACCATTTCAACCAATGCCTCCCTAAAAGGCTGGGGTGCAATCTGGGAGGGCAGGTTTGTTTGGGGACAGTGGGCTTTGGGTCAACAGTCTTGGCATATCAATCATCTCAAGATGGAAGTAGTATGTTTGGCTCTGGGGTATTTCCTTCCAGTCATTCAAGGCAAAAAAAATTCTGGTGTGAAAGGACAGCACAGTTGTGGTGTTGTATATCAATCGGCAAGGTGGTCTGAGGTCTCCTTCTTTCCATGCGAGGGCATGCCATCTGCTCTTGTGGGTTCAGGCCAAAGGTATGTTTTTGAGGGCTTTTCACCTGCTGGGGCCCCAGAACATAGCGGCAGATCTGCTGTCACAAGGGAGTCCCCATCCTGGCGAGTGGCAACTGCATCCAGAGATAGTCGAGCAGCTCTAGCTTCAGTTTAGTCAGGTGGAAGCAGACCTGTTTGCGATGGTGGAGAACACCCACTGTGCCCTCTGGGCCTTGATGCACAGCCTGCCAGGCCTGCTAGGTACAGACACTCTGAGTGTTGCCTGGCCTCCAGTGAAACTGTTTGCCTTTCCACCACTGCCTCTTCTGCCGGCTTTCCTTGCGAAGGTGAGGCTACTGTCTGTTCAAGTAATTTTGATAGCCCCAAATTGGCCACAAAGACCATGGATGGTGGAGATCCATGAGCTGTTGGGAGGTCATCCTTGGCCTCTCCTGGTCAGACAGGACATGCTCTCACAGGCACAGGGCAGGATTTGGTATCCAAATCCCCAGCTCCAGAGGCTTCATGTATGGCCCTTGAACGGAAGCAATTGTATAAACTTAGCTTGGAGAAGGAGGATGTAGACACCGTGCAGGCTTCACAGGCCCTGTCTACCCAGCTGCAATACAGTGGGAAGTGGAGAGTGTTTTCGAACTGGTGTTGAACCAAGGGAGAAAATCCCTTGGCATGTCACATCTCTGTCATCTTGTTTTTCCTCCAGTACCACTTCACCCTAGGTCGGGCAGAGTCAACTATCAGGGGCTACCTGGCAGCAGTATCAACTGTCCATGAGAAATGTGATGGCTTGTCTTCTGGGGCGCATCCCTTGGCTAAGAAGTTTTTGAGAGGTGTGAGACGGTGCTGTCCATCTTGGTATCAGTTGCTGCCCACTTGGGATCTCCTGACAGTTCTTAGGGCTCTATGCTTGCCCCCTTTTAAGCTGTTCCCCAGTGCTGACCTTCGTCTGATCTCGTGGAAGACTGCTTTTCTCTTGGCAGTTGTCTCAGCCAAGAGGGTCAGTGAACTGAATGCACTTTCTGTGGACACAGCATGCCTTAGGTTTGATGGTGATCGAGTGGTCCACCTACAGTCCAACCCAGCTTTTCAACCCAAGATGCTGACTAATGGGTTTGTTTCCCACCCTCTTGTGCTTGAGGCCTTCTACCCTCCTCCACACACCTCTTCAGAGGCTGAAAGGCTCCATAGTTTGTGCCCGGTAAGGGCCCTTAAGCTTTATGTTGACCGTACTGTTATGTATGGGAATTGTACTTTGGGGCTTGCCATAGCTTAGCCGGGGTTGGGGGGCGAGTGATGTCAGGCGGGCTACAGCTGGGATATAAATAGGGATGTGAAGTTCAATAAAGTGTGTTCAGTGTTCTACAGAGAAAACTCTCCGAACTCCATTATTCAGACGCTACACTTGGCAACGAGGAAAAATGGGCGTGTGCATCAGGGAGCCACCTCCATTCCTTCAGTGCCAGGGTACACCAGCTATACCGTGGACTCGCTGGAGGAACGTGTTCGAGGTGTATGTGACGGCGGCTGGACTTGGTAGCATCAGTGAGGAGAGACGGAGAAGCCTGCTAGTACATTACCTCTGCATGGAAGGGCAACGTATTTTCTTCGGGCTGTGTGGTGGTGGCTCGCTGGAAGAAGGGTTGATGCTAATGGACAGTACCTTCTGTGACCACTCCACCATCACCGAAAGGAAGTATGAGTTCTTTGACTGTCAACAGCGAGCGGGTGAGTCCACGCAGTCATTTGTCATGGAGCTACGCAGCCTAGTGAGGGAGTACGCCTTTGGGCCTATTGCAGAGGAGCTAATGAGGGAGAAGCTAACTCACAGCACCAACAACGCATGGCTGGGAAGCATGCTAAGGCTAAACCGTGAGACTCTATTGCTAGATGGTGTGTTGGACTTGGTTAAGCAAAGGGAATCCATGAACCTGCAGAAGCTAATAACATCAGCTAGCGAGGAGCCGACTGCTTGTGGTTTCCCGCCAAGAACAGCGGTTAGCATGCTAACTAGATCTTGAAGATGAGCCAAGAGGAAGAAGAGGTGGACAAAGGTGCGTAAATGGGCCCACACTTTATCTCCTAGCCTAGCGGAGGTGGAGCCCAGCGGCACCGGACGGGTGTGTGTAGCACGCATGGGAAAGGGGCCGCTAAAGTGGTATGTGCTTCAGCTTGACGGGCTCGACCTGCCCCTTATGGTGGATTTGGGGGATGGTAGATCTATCCTGTGCTTGGCTACACTGAGGATGCGTTCCTTAGGAAAGCTATCAGTGTGGGAGCAGTGAAGATGCTCGGTTATGGACATGCAGAGATTGAGATGGTGGGCACGGCGGAATTCTCGGTGACATGTGGGTCGAAGTCGGTGTCCAGATTCACCTTCCAGGTGGTGCACCAGGGGGCGGACCTATTGGGAATCGACCTGTTGGGGGAACTGGGTTTCTCCATAAGGGACCCGGAGGATTTGACCATGTTAACGGTGTACCCCGATTGGCACCTCCGCTGGCTAGCGTTGTTTAGGGGCCTGGGTCATATAGACGCTTTCTACCACTACCCTCTCATTGACAAGACCATGACACAGAAGATTCAGCCACTGCGACGACTCCCCCTCATGCTGCAGGATGAGGTCTCGGCGGAGCTGTCCAAGCTGCTGGAGTCCGGCACCATTGAGAAAGTGGACGCCTCACTGTGGATCTCCAACCTGGTGGTGGCCAAGAAGGGGGGGGGGAGCATCAGGCCATGCATAGACCTCCGGATGGTGAACATGGTGGTCGTTTCGGACAGGTACCCTCTCCCAACCATGGAAGAGCTCACAGTGACATTCAGTGGGTCTCAGGTTTTCACGAAGTTGGACCTCCGCCAGGGATACCTGCAGGTGCCACTCCATCCGGACAGCAGGAACCTGATGGTATTTGTGACCCACATGGAGGTTTTCAGGTATACCCGGATGCTGTTTGGCCTCAGCTCTACACCCAGTTGTTTCCAAAAGGTGATGTCAACAATGCTGGCCGGTCTCAAGGGCGTGGTGACATACTTGGATGACATTGTGGTGCATGGCATGTCACGGGAAGAACATGACGAGAGGCTGAAGAGGGTCCTGGCAATGCTCCAGGAACACGGGGTTACCCTGAATGGCGAGAAGTGTATCTTCGCAGCGGACGCCATAGAGTTCGTGGGATTTTGGCTGACCGGAAGAGGGCTCCAACCACTACATTCAAATGTGGAGGCGCATCGTGGATCCTTCCACACCCACTCAGATCTCGTCATTTCTGGGCATGGTCAACTTCTATGGACAGTTCATCCCTCGCTATCTGGAGATGATTGAGCCCCTCTGGGCACTGTTGAAGCAGGATTTGCCATGGGAGTGGACCCCAGCCTGCTTGGCGGCGGTCACCAAGTTGAAACAGCAGCTCACCTCTCCACCGGTCCTGGCCCATTTTGACCCTAATCGGGAGACCACTGTGACCTGCGACGCGTCCGGTTTGGCACTGGGGGCAGTCATGTCCCAGGTACAGGATGGCACGGAGCACCCAGTGGCATTCGCGTCAAGGTCCCTCTTGGCGGCGGAGCAGAAATATGCCGTGGGTGAAAGGGAGGCACTGGCCTGCCTCTGGGCGTGTGAGAGGTGGCACATTTACCTCTACGGGCACCACTTCACCCTACGGACAGACCACTGGGCACTCACAACTTTGCTGGAGATGTCGGGGTTGGGGCACAGAACGCTGAGGATCCATAGGTGGTCTGAAAGGCCGAGAGCTTATAATTTCACCACCAAGTTCACCCCAGGCAGAGATAACATCGTGGTGGACCTCTTGTCTCGCGCAACTGTTAATTTCTCCCTACCGGATGACGGTGACGATGATCCAGCTGAGGCACACCTGAGCCATGCGCTATATGAAACCCTCCAGAAGACAGTATCTCCTCAGGAACTCAAGGTGGAGTCGGAATGGGATCCGGTGCTGGCGAAATTATGCTTGGCGATCAGAGAGTGTTGGCCAGCGAGGGTGCAGGGCGAGTTAGGGCCTTACCACTGGTTCAAGGAGGAACTGAGCTGCTGGAACGAGGTGTGCATGGCCAGAGGACAATGCACCCTGATCCTGTCGTCACTGAGGGCACGTGTCCTGAGAATGCTGCACAAGGGTCACCCGGGGGTGGTCAGGGTGAAGCAATGCAGTAGGAACTCTGTCTGGTGGCCAGGTATTGATAAGGACATCAAGGCCATGGTGAAACACTGCGTGCCATGTCTGGGGAGTGGCAAGACTGGCGAACCACCTCCCCCTCCACTGCGGCCAGTACCATACCGGGAAGGACCCTGGAGGCAAGTTGAGTTGGATATCCGTGGTGAACTCCATGTGGCGCCTTCAACTAGCTGGTTCCTGCTCGTGGCCTATGATGCATTCTCGAAGTGGCCAGAGGTACTCCCAACCAACTCTGTCACGACAGAAGTAGTCATGGGGTTCCTGGCGTCCCTGTTTGTTAGGTGGGGGACCCCGAGCAAGGTTACGATGGACAACAGTCCGCAGTTTATCTCCGGAGTGTTTGAGGAGTTTCTGAGTAGCAGGGGCGTGGAACATGTGAAGACGACGTCTACCACCCTCAGGGCAACGGAGGCATTGAGCGGTTCAATAAGACATTGAAGAATGGACTGAGAGCTCATTTGGTGGATGGTTTCGCATTTTTGGATGCCCTGCAGAACGCGTTGCTGCACTATAGAGCGTCTGTCCACACAATGACGGGCTGTTCCCCGGCAGCTCTCATGCTGAGGCGTGAGTTGCCCTTGCCGGTGAGCCGGCTGAGACCGCCAACAACATGCCGTCAAGAAGGCACAGAAGCAGTGCGGAACCGGGTCGCCAGAGATCAACGCAAAATGAAACGGAGATTTGACAGGAAGCACAGGGCAAGGGACCATGGACTGAGGGAAGTGGACCAGGTATGGATCAAGCACCCTGTCCTCACCCACAAGCTACAGCCACTGTGGATGGGGCCACTGCAGATCGCGAGGTGGCAGTGCCCGGACACATTTGAGCTTGAGGATGGGTCTCGGTGGCACACCAGCAGGCTTAGAAGGTCGCCGCCAGAGCAGAGGACTGAAGCTGCAACTGGGCATTTCAGTGAAAGCTGGGACTGGGGGGTTCTGACTGATGCAATATAATGACACATATTATATTACAGTGTTATAAGTGGAATCAGAACAAGACTGATCATGTGTTTGTGCAACCCTTAGTGAAATGGAGGTCTGTGGGAATGACCTCCCCTCCTGTCTGTGTTGAAGGGTGTGTCTCAATAAAGCCTGTTTCGTCACAGCCATCTTCTCCTTTCTTGTGTGAACCCCTAATACGTCACACTGGTGTCAGGAGTGGGATATGGAGCAGATGGAAGCCAGGATCCGAGCGGAGATCCAGCAGCTGGAGCGATTCATCGCTCAGCTGGGGATGGATGACAGAGCTGAGACACCGACCCCCAGAGTTGCTTGCCGGGATGAATGGAGCAGCGGACCCGACGGGACCAGCGGACCCCGCCTTCTGCCTTTTTCAAGGCAGGGCGGGCTGAGCAGAGCAAACCAGCCCCGCTCCCCGCCCTTTTCAGGGCAGGACGGGTCGGCGATTCCACTGCGACCAGGAGTGGCGATCGACTGAGAGGCGACTGTCCCACCCATTCGGCAGCGGGTCAAGATTCCCCGCTTCAATGGTGAAACCCTGCTGGACGACTACCTGGTCCTGGTCGAGTTGGCTGCTGCGCTGAACAGCTGGCCACCTGAAGAAACCGCCATGCAGGTCACGCTGGCCCTGGAGGGAAGGGCTCTCCGCACGCTGTCCCATCTCCGGCCCGAGGAATGCCGCAGCTGGCCAGCACTACAAGGAGCGCTCTGGAGGTGGTTTGGGAGAGTGGCCAACGCTGAGCATGCAGAGGAACAGCTGGCCAACTGCTGGCGAGGCAGCTGGGAGAGCCTGGGAGTCTACGCAGCGGACATACGGCTGCTGACACGGCGCAGCTACCCGGATTTCGAGCCAGAAGTAGTGGAGAAGCTCGCCCTCCGGAACTTCATCCGGGTCTCCGCCTGGCCTAGCTCCAGAGCCACATCCGGATTAACACCATGAGCAGCTGGGAGACGGCTGTGGCAGAAGCAAAGCGGGTGGAACCACTAATGGATTGTACAGCTGATGCATCGGCACCGAGACAGAGAGCCTTCCAGGTCATGGCTGAGAGCAAGGAGGAGGAGCTGCGGCAGACCACGGCGGCGCGCCCACGGAGAAGACAGCCACGGCGGCGTGAGGAAGGGTGCTTCCGCTGCGGGGAGCCAGGACACATCGCACGGTACTGCTCTGCACCCACCCCACGACAAACTGATGAGCTGTCACCGCGTGTGGGCCGAATTGGACACTCGCCAGGGATGTACCTACAGTGCAGCATGGACAACACGTCAATCCGGGCCCTGATCGACACCGGTTCTACCATCTCCTTGGTCCGACCCGGTGTGCTGCCAGGCACGGACGAGACGGCACTGCAGGGGTGGGAACCCACTGGGCGCTGCGTCACCACAACTACCGGTGAGCGCACCAGATTGGGAGGGTGAAGAGTTCTTGTGGTGGGGGTGGCCGGCCAGAACACAAACCACCCGTTCTGGCTGGCTGACATCCAAGACCCCTGCATTATTGGACTTGATCTGCTCGCAGCGTGGAGTGCAAAAATTGACAGCGCCAGATCGTCCCTCCTGCTGGGAACTCGGACCATCACGCTCTGCAGCAGGACCCAGAGGAGGAACCTGGAGGCCTGCGTGATCGAAGGACCGCGAGGATGGACTGAACCGAACGGGTCACCGCAAGAACTGGACACAACGGCGCCACCAGCACGAGCAGAGGGAGCACGATCACAGATAGAGACAGCAAGGGGGAGGATCACAGCGGAGAGGGTCAACATGTCAGCAGAAACGCAGCAGGTGGTCGAGGAATTGTTCCAGCAGAGCTGCAGCGGGCTGGAATCGGGACAGACACGCCAGCTGAGGGAGCTGTTGGACTGTCGTCACTGCCAGTAGGCAGAGGATCGAGACCAGGCCGTCATTAATAATGACACAGCAGTGGAATCAGAACAAGATTGATCATGTGTTTGTGCAACCCTTGACGAAACGGAGGTCTGTGGGAATGACCTCCCCTCCTGTCTGTGTTCAAGGGTGTGTTTCAATAAAGCCTGTTTCATCATAGCCATCTTCTCCTTTCCTTGTGCGAACCCCTAATACGTCACAGTATGTTTACGGATGTAAATGCGGTTTTATGACTGAAAGTGAACCTGTAATCATTCATTGTCCTTCTTCGGTGGAAGCAGGCTCCTCCCAGTTGTTAGAAAGAGGAAGAATGGGTGGATGCAAGGGGTATATATAAGGTGTGCATCCACAGGTGTGATTTATTTGGTATAATGCTACTGACCGGTGGATCATAGTCACGTGGTTACAGGTTCACTTTCATTTATAAAACCACGTTTACATCCATAAATGTATGTTGGTATCATGGGGCAGTCTGCTTGTCTGCAAACACTGCTGCCCTGAAGATGGATAGATGGAAATACAAATTTACAAGAAGTCCTTAATATACGTATGAGAGGGGAAAAAGCTGCCCATTACAAGTGTTGACAGTATACTTGTAACTCTGCTATTTTATCGTTGTTTTAAAGCTCAATCACGATTTGCAGCCCCACGCAGATTTATTTAGTTCAAAAAGTCCTGAAAATATTCCACTCATCATAGAGACCATAGGTAGAGACATGAATGTCCCAGTATCGGTCCAGTCAGCTGCACAGGGACGTGGAGCTCCACCGTATGGCAAACAACACTGGGACTCAGTAACAATGACTTTCTCATGGTGAAGGAAATGCTTGATGAAAACAATAAAATGCTTCATTGCTTCAGCGAAACTCCTGTGTTTCTTATGTTATATGGCTCACATATTTTGTATGTGGGCTAAAACAGGGTGTTGGGAGGAGGGGATGTCTTTTGTAACGTGAAAAAAACAAGAAGTAGATCGACAGATTTGTTGCACAAATGGCTGGTTTTCATCGCCGTTGCAGCAGCCTCTGATCCCTGACTTCTTCCTGGTTCATTTGCATATTTTACCCGTGGTACATTGTGGCTGTAATGTCACGGACATACTGACAAACTGTTAAGTGTCAGTCTAACATAGGAGTGTCGTTAATGGGAACAAATACTGACGTTTTCATGTTGGTAGCCTAATAAGACTATAGAAGAATCACATGTATACCACCAGTATGACAACTTGAGTTCAAACAGATTAGTTTAAATATGCCGATCACTAAAGAATGCAATGATTGGTCCGAAGGAGGAGAACTGCGTAACAAAACACAAATTCTCTGTCACTTCCGGCACTGACTAACCTTTTCTGATGCAAACTAATTTAACAACTTTCAATAACGTTTTAAACCCCAATCCCAGACTTAATTTTGGTGTACTGTGGAGTGTGTAAATGAAGAGGCAGATTCATGACAGATGATTTATTACACACTCACATCTCACAAGTACAGAATGGGCTGACTGGTTACAGCAAGCTCTCCTCTCTATATCCCAAGTCACACTTCACCTCACACAGCATGATATTTACACTACACTGCATTCAACCCCCTCTGTCCTTCCTGGGCATTGTTCTCCCAGGCTTATTCCCTGTCTCTGTCTGAGGTGCTAAATAACCTGACTTCCTCAAGGTCCCCAAACCGCCCCCCCCCCCATCCCCAGCATCTAAGACAGACATTAGTCCACACTTGCTTTTGGCTTCAGTCTCCTCCCATATCTGCTTTAACTGGGGTTTACCGCCTCCATGGCGCTGCTGTGCCGGTGGGGGGCTGCGGGGAGCGTGTCTGACTGCGGGTGAGCCGTGGTGAGGGGGAGGAAACTTCGTTCTGCCCGTGTGGCTGCTCTGGTGAATCGTTTCCCTGGGGAGTTCTCCGTGGGGGTCTTCCACGCCGAGGGGCCCCAGCCAACTGCACTTGCTCATCCGCCACTACAAAGGCGGATTTGAGTCTGTCTATGCCAATTTTCTCCCGTCTACCCCCCAAGTCAAGCACAAAATGCTTATCCCCTGTTTCCAACACTCTGAACGGTCCATCATAGGGTGGGCACAATGGAGGGCGGTGGGCGTTGTGTCTGACGAACACGAACTGCGTGTTCTTCAAAGTTTTAGGCATGAAGGCACACAGAAAACTGTGGTGAGCAGGGCCCGGCAGCGTGCCTGTGTTTGCGCTACGCTGCGAAAGCTGAGACGGGCAGCTGCCCGGCGCGGGATTATCTGGTAGAAATTCCCCGGGCAGCCGTAGGGGCTGTGCAAAAACGAGCTCTGCCAGGGAAGCTTCCAAATCCTCTTTTGGCGCAGAGCGCAACCCCAATAAAACCCACGGCAGCCTGTCTACCCAATTTGCATCCGTCAGTGAAGCCCTGAGTGCTGCTTTCAGTGATCTATGAAAACGCTCGCATAACCCATTGGCCTGTGGGTTGTACGTGGTTGTGCAATGAATTGTAACACCCAGGCTACGGGCCATCGCGGACCAGAGTTCGGAAACAAATTGAGGGCCCCTGTCGGACGTAATGTCCGACGGGACTCCAAAACGCGCCACCCATGCTGTTAAAAAAGCGCGTGCTATGTCCGCGGACGTGGTAGCCGCCAGCGGGACTGCTTCTGGCCAGCGCGTGGTGCGGTCCACCACTGTCAGGAGGTGCGTGCACCCCTGTGATGGCAGGAGGGGGCCCACAAGGTCCACGTGCACATGGTCGAACCTTTTAGCCGGTACCGGAAATGGCTCCAAAGGAGCCTTTGTGTGCCTGTGTACCTTGGCTCGTTGGCACGCCACGCAGGCTGCAGCCCACTCTTTCACTTGTTCGCGTAGGCTCGGCCACACAAACTTCTCTCCCACCATTTTGACTGACGCGCACACTCCTGGGTGCTCCAGAGTGTGAACCGACTCAAACACGCGGCGGCGCCACGCGACCGGGACCACCGGACATGGGCGTCCCATGGAGACATCGCAGATTAGGGGGGGGCTGCCATCTTGCAGCACCCTGCTCTCCAGCCTTAACCCTGTTGGTCCAGACTGGAGCGCGCACACGTCTGCATTGCTAATCTGCTCCGCGGCCATGACTGCGTAATCTATCCCCACGTAGACTGGGGCCACCACGGTGCGTGAGAGGCAGTCCACCACCACATTCAGTTTACCCGACATATGCTGAATATCGGTAGTAAACTCTGAGATCGCGGCCAGCTGTCTCTGCTGCCGGCCCGACCACGGTTCTGAAACCTTGGCCATCGCGAACGTTAGTGGCTTGTGGTCTACGAACACGGTGAAGCTGCGCCCTTCCAGCCAGAATTGGAAGTGGCGTATGGCCAGGTGGAGAGCCAGCAACTCTCTGTCGAATGTGCTATATTTACGTTCGCTGTCGCACAAAGTTCTGCTGAAAAAGGCGAGCGGCTGCCAAGCCCCAGCGATGCACTGCTCCACGACAGCCCCTATGGCCATGACTGAAGCGTCGGTGGTGAGCACTATCCGGGCCGTCGGGTCCGGATGCGCCAGCAGTGCGGCGTTTGCCAGGGCTGCTTTAACCTATGAGAACGCCCGCTCTCGCTCTGGGGTCCATTCGACTCCATCCGCGGTTTCTGTCTCTTGAGCGCTGCGTACAATGGTTGCATGAGCCACGCCGCGCAGGGAAGGAAACAGTTATAAAAGTTCACCATCCCCAAAAATTCCTGCAGTGCCCTGATCGTCTGAGGCCGGGGAAAATCTGCCACGGCGCGCACTTTGTCGGGCAACGGGATCGCTCCTTCCGGAGAGACGCAGTGCCCCAAAAAATCAATCTCCATCACGCTGAACTGGCATTTCGCCGGGTTGATTATCAACCCATGCTCCTCCAACCTCCGGAAAACCTTCCTGAGGTGGGTTTTGTGTTCATCTTCGGACGTACTGGCTACCAGGATATCATCCAGGTAGACGAACACGAACGGGAGATCACGCAGCACTGCATCCATCATGCGCTGGAATGTCTGTGCTGCACCTTTTAACCCGAATGGCATGCGCAGGAACGCGAATAAACCGAACGGAGTTATTACCGCTGTTTTGGGTACGTCCTCCGCGCGCACTGGGACTTGGTGATAACCGCGGACCAGGTCTATTTTGGAAAAAATGTGTGCTCTAGCGAGGTGAATGGAAAAATCCTATATGTGAGGAATCGGGTAGTGGTCGTGCGCTGTGGCGTTGTTCAATCTGCCGAAATCACCGCACGGTCGCCACGATCCCTCAGCCTTAGGGACCATGTGTAGCAGGGATGCCCATGGGCTGTTCGAACGCCTGATGATTTTTTTTTTTTTTTTTTGTTACTTATTTGTACCCGTAGGTAGATTTGGTTTGCAGTCTGGTGACAAGCCACTGGCTGCCGGTCGCTGCGGGCGCGAGCGCCCTAAACCTACATGTTTTTGGTATGCGGGAGGAAACCGGAGAAATCCCGGAGTAAACCCACGCAACACGGGGAGAACATGCAAACTCCACACAGCTCACTGTTGGTCGGGGGCTGGGATCGAACCCACGATCTCATGATCCCCGCAATCCCCCGGCCGAGGGTAAAACTGTGCTGCCACAGTGCTAAACCACTGCGCCACCGTGCAGCCCAACCTTTCCAGGTTGGCGAACTCCTCGCGCGCTATGGCCAGTTTAGCTGCGTCCAGGCGCTGAGGTCTTGCAAAAACGGGCGGCCCGGTGGTGGTGATAAAGTGCTCCACCCTGTGTTTAGCAATGGCTGCCGAAAACGTCGGGACCGTGAGTGCTGGGAACTGAGTGAGCAGTGCGTGGAACTGACCGCCTGGAGCTGTGACGTTGGCTTGTGCTGTTGGCCGGGTCGCTCGAGCTATACAGGGGAGAGAGTCAAAGGACAGTGCATTAACCAGGCGCCTGTTAGCAACATCAACCAGTAAACCATGTGCACACAGAAAATCAGCCCCCAGGATATGGTAATTAAGTGTTGAAACAACAAAAGTCCACTCGTATGTACAGCCATGTAGACATAAGATCAGTGTCCTCTCACCAAAAGTCTTAATTTCCGAGCCGTTTGCTGCCAACATCCCGGGGCCACTAGGTCCTGCCAGCCGGTCAGCGTAGGTCGGTAGGATGGTGCTCTTCTGGGCTCCGGTGTCCATGAGGAAACGTCTCCCTGAGCGCGCGTCCGTCATGTAGAGCAGCTTGTTTTCTTCACCGAGGGTCGCAGCTGCTGCCGACTGCCGGCCTTGGCGTTTTCCTGAGCGCTTGAATTGGCACGGTGGCGCACATCTGCGTGCGTTCTCTCCGAAGAGGCGGTGGTAGAAACAGAGTGTGTCTCTCTGGCGCTCCTTGGCCCCCGCTGCTGCTGCCGTCGGTGGCTCCTCACCTCCTCTGGTCGTCTCGCTGGGCTCCGCCGCCACCGCATTGACTGTGATCGCCCTGGTGGTGAGGATGATCCTGTCTGCCTCCTGGGCTAGCGCACGGTAGTCACGCGCGGCCAGCAATGGCGAATTAGCCAGAACCGCGCTCGCCTCTGTTGGAAGGTTCCGGAGGAAAAGGTGGACAAACAGAAAGTGCCCGTCGTCCGTGCCCATTAACGCCAGCATCTTCTCCATCAGGTCGACGGCCGACCCATCACCTAACTCAGTCCGCGCCAGGAGCCTCTCCGCAGTCTCACATTCCGAGAGCGTGTAACGCTGGGTGAGTGCAGCCTTGAGCGCCTCGTATTTGTTGCGGGCTGGTGGTTGATCGAGCAGGCTCACTACCTGCTGGGCTGTGCGGGAGTCCAGCGCTGCTACCACATGGTAGAACTTGGTGTCGTCTGCTGTGACGATGGGATGTCACTACCGTATGTCTGGTTATATTGTGATTATGTTTTATCTGTATTGTTGTATTGTTGTATGATTAAGATGCACATAATGGTTTATGATTTGTCTTGGTTAATTTGAATGCCCCTGGGAGATAATTAGCATGATTAAGAATCTGGTAAAATAATGAATGATAAGTTATTGCACATACCTTTGTCAATATACTTCCTGTGCGTGTCCAGGCAAAAGACTCCGTTAGGAGTGAAGGGCCTTTTGTAGGACACCAGCAGGAAGGAAACATCTATGATAAGTTAGAGGGGTGGTTTAGTTTTGTAAATAAGGGTTTTGAACTATTTATTGAACTATTTATATTGTTGTTGTTGTCATTGATTGTTATTTATTATATGTTATTTAAATTGTATAGTGGGGAAAATATTTATGTATTTTAGAATTAGTGGGTATGTGTAAATGATGGAAGATTTGTTGTTTTACCTGGGATTATGGTAGGGGCTAATCAGCCCTAATTGTCTCTGTCAGTATAAAACAGGTGTGATGATTGTGACCTAGAGTTCAGTTCAATCAGAAGAGTTCAGATGAGATGAGAAGAGATGAGATCGGATCAGGATAATTGAGAGAATCAGAGTTAATGAGAATCGCCAAGGAGGATGAGAATCCAGATCATCAGATGAAAGGAGATGATCAGAAGGATCAGAGTCATCATCGGCGATTAAGAGCAATTAATTAGAATCTTGAGATCATCAGATGAAAGGAGATGATCAGACCAAGATGAATCGTGATCAGTATTATTGAAGTGGAGCATGAGAACCGTGTCGGATGTCTTGGACTATTTACCTGTAAGTTATAATAAATGGAAAATTGGATTGAAGATTTTGCCTTGCCTCTTGCTCGCCACATGCCTCGCCTTGCTGCTCGTTCACATCTGCCGTTAGTCCCCGGAGGGCGAACTGGGCCTCGGTGTGGTGGAACCAAGAGCGTGGGTTGTGCTGCCAGAAATCCGGTAGCTTGACTGAAACCGCACACGCGTTGCTGGGGGTTCCAGTCCGGGCTGTCTGTGGAATGGCTGCTGCTTCGCTGGGGCTTCCCGACCGGGCCGGCTCCGGGGTTCTTGCCTCGAGTTCCATAATACGTCTTGGGTCACCAGTGTGGAGTGTGTAAATGAAGAGGCAGATTCACGACAGACGATTTATTACACACTCACATCTCACAAGCACAGAATGGACTGACTGGTTACAGCAAGCTCTCCTCTCTATATCCCAAGTCACACTTCACCTCACACAGCATGATATTTACACTACACTGCATTCAACCCCCTCTGTCCTTCCTGGGCATTGTTCTCCCATGCTTATTCCCTGTCTCTGTCTGAGGTGCTAAATAACCTGACTTCCCCAAGGTCCCCAAAGTACTTTATTTTTCTTTCAATCTTGAATTGCGAATTGTTGAATTGAACAGCGATTGGCGCTTGTGACGGACACGCACGGGCTGAATTTCCACCTCCGTTGGAATACCCCTTTAATCGCCTTTCACCGGCCACTGTGAGTAAACTGACTAGCGTTTCTTTGTGGTTCACTGCTGCGCTCTACCCGAAGTGTTTGCTAAGCTAACGCTAGTTAGCTTAACGCTGGCGCCAGTCGTGCCGCCTAACACCGACACGAAGCGACTCAGTCCCCGGTGAGGGCTCGCCGGAGGAACTAACCGAGGCTGCAGTTGGACGTGAACCGGATCGGAATTCGGGGGCGGCATTGGTGGGAGACGGGGACCAGTGGAGGGCCACCGGGACCCAGCCAGACAATAGCCTGAGTCGGAGCCCAGTTGCAAGGCCCAGCGGAGGAACTACCAGGCAGACAGCGGTTGGTGACGGGGCTCAGCGGAGGTACTACCCAGGCAGATGGCGGTAAGCGGCGGTGCTCAGCGGAGGATCTACCGGGGCCCCAGCAGAGCTCGGCTGCACCAGCGGTGTGCGGCGGGACTCGGTGGAGGAGCTGGACAGGAGCTCGATTGCAGCGGCGGTGAGCAGCGGGACCAGCAGCGGAGGGGCTAGCTGAGGCCCAGCTGGATTCGAGGACGGTCGGATTGGATACCGGCGACACAAGCAGAGATTGTTTTACTATCCACAGGTCAGTAAAATGCCACCAAAGAAGGAGGAGATGGAAGAGATCAAAAAATCTCTGAACTTCTTGTCAGAAGAAGTGGCCAAAATGGTTAGCCAGCAGGCCAAAATAATAGGCGTAATGGAAGATGTACGAGACTTAAAATTAACAATTCAGGAAAAAGACAAAAAAATTACGGACTTGGAGCGACGTGTCGAGGATCTTGAACAAGGTTCTCGTATGGATGACCTAGTTATAAGTGGACTAGACATCAAATATCAGTCATACGCTCATGCCACAACAGGACTGAGAGGTGAGGAGGCTCCCCTGAGTGAATCAGTCTCCCTAGAAAACCAGGTGCTTCAGTTCCTTGGCAGTAAAGATATAAAGGTAGAAGCAAATGCAATTTCAGCCTGTTATGCTTTACCCAGGAAAGATAATAAAACAAAGAAATCAATTGTGATGCGCTTTGTGAACAGGGTAAAGAATGACATACTGAGGCAGGCCAGAAAGCTACGGGGAACAGAAGTTTACCTAAATGAACACCTAACAAGAACAAATGCTGAAATAGCACGGCAAGCACGGATGCTGAAAAGACAAAATAAGATACAGGCAACATGGACAAGAAATTGTAGAGTTTGGATCAAACTAAATGGAACACCTGAACAAGCAAAGAGTATAATGATCAGAGATGTTACTGACTTAGATAAATACAGATGAACACTGATTAAGAAAATTAAGAGACAATGATAATCCATATTCACACACACGGTAAGAATAGTTCTTTTGATATACCATGTCAAAGTACTTTAAAAAAAAATAAGCAAAACAAACAAAAACTTATGACTCACTTGAGTAGACATCAATTATCCCCAGTTGGAGGAAGTCATTTGACACAGAGTGAGGATACTCAAACTCTGAAAATATGCCATTATGCTGAACATAAACTACAAGAGATGGAGAATGATATTGATCCTGATAACCACTTTTTCAATAATATTCATAACCATTGTGAATATTACACTGAAAAGCAATTCAAAAGTCAAGTGCAACTAGATGGTAAACTATCAATAATACACTTCAACAGCAGAAGTCTTAACAAAAACTTTCCACAGATTCAGGACTATTTAAAACAGCTAGACAGAAAATTTACAGCTATTGCAGTCTCTGAAACCTGGCTTAATGTAGAGCAGGCTCCCCTGATGGCAATAGAGGGATAGCAGATGTTTTGTAGAAGATGTGCTCAAATGATGAGGCTGAGTTTAGTCGTAAACCAGCTTTATTGACAGAACACAGCTTCTAGCATTCTCAAAGCAGGAAAGAGAAAGAATCATATCTCATCACCCTTTTATATGTTTCCAGCATCAGAATTCAAGTCACATGGTGTTTTCAGTAAACATACAGTCACAAAGCATCCCTTTGAATCTTCACCATTGTCTCTCATTTCCTGATGAACCGGAAATCTCTCCGGGGCATCTTCTGTGGGACAAAGAGACAAATCTCACACCTCCTTGTTATCTTCTGCAGATTCGAGTCCTTTCTCCTTGCAGACGTGACACCCTCAATACACATGCAGTCCTGTCTCTGTGGAAACGTGGGCCCACAATGTGTGTCGCCCACAGTTTCATATTAACAGATCTCAAAAAAAGGGTGGTGGTGTTGCACTGTATATTGATGACCTGTATAGGTGTAAGCTTGCAAATGGAATGTCCTTTGCACTACCAGGGATCGTGGAATGTGTTACTGTCGAGATTGACCAAGATAAAACAAAAAATCTAATTATAAGTTGTATATATAGAACGCCGGGAACTTGCATTGAGTCATTCAGAGATAAATTAGTCGAGCTGTACAATAATATTACTAGTAAGAAAATGGTAGCAATTTGTGGAGATTTCAATACTGATTTACTAAATCCACATCAACAAAATGTTATTACAGAGTTCATGAACTCCATGTACAGCATGAGTCTAGTATATCCCACAATAACACATCCCAGTAGAATCACAGTTCACACTGCTACACTTATTGACAACCTGTTTGTTAATATTATTGATAAGAAAATAGAAAGTGGATTATTGATAAATGATATAAGTGACCACTTGCCAACCTTTGCACTTATCCATGGCCACACGGGGGCCAATACAGAAATTTTTTTTAAAATCGTTCAGATACAAATCACCAAATGCAATCAGTTCTTTTAAAGAGGACTTGCTGAAGCAAGACTGGACAGAAGTCTATGTATCAGATGTAAATGAAGCCTATGACACATTTATAAACATTGTAACCACTCTTTATGAAAAAAACTGTCCATTAGTAAAAAAAAAGCTTAAACATAAATTTGCCGATAAGCCATGGTTAACCAAAGGATTACAAAAGGCGTGTAAAAAGAAAAATTTATTATATAAAGCTTTCCTAAAGAAAAGGACAAAAGAAGCAGAGCAGCGGTATAAAACATACAAAAATAAGTTAACATATATAATAAGATGTAGTAAGAGAGACTATTACAGTAAAGAAATGGAGAAAAACGGAGACAATATTAAAAATACATGGACAATACTTAACAGTATTCTTGGAAATAAAAGCAGAAATACAAGCTACCCAACCGATTTTTCAAAAAATAATAAAACGACTCAGAGTGTGAATGCAGCTTCACCTGCAGATGAATTTAATAGCTTTTTTGTTAACATTGGTCCTAATTTAGCTCGAGAAATACCCACTATGGCGCCTACAGGTGATACAATATGCAATAACACTGCTATAAAAGACTCCATTTTCATAAAGAACACAGACGAGAGAGAGGTCATTGAAATTGTTAAATCGTTTAAAGGTAAAACATCTACGGACTGTGATGGTATTGACATGCTCTTAGTCAAAACTATTATTGAATGCTTAGTGAAACCACTGACGTATATCTGTAACCATCCATCCATCCATCCATCTTCTACCGCTTTTCCGGAGGTCCGGGTCGCGGAGGCAGCAGTTCAAGCAGAGAAGCCCAGACTTCCCTCTCCCCAGCCACCTGCTCCAGCTCTTCAGAGGGGATACCAAGGCGTTCCCAGACCAGCTGGGAGACATAGTCTCTCCACCGAGTCCTGGGTCTGCCCCGGGGTCTCCTCCCAGTGGGACGTGCCTGAAACACCTCAAGTGGGAGGCGTTCAGGGAGGCGTTCAGGGAGGCGTTATCTGTAACCTGTCTCTCCAAACAGGTATATTTCCCAATGCAATGAAAATAGCTAAAGTAATTCCGATATACAAGACGGGTGACAGGGGAATTCTCAAACTATAGACCAATTTCACTATTGCCGCAATTTTCCAAGATACTTGAAAAAATATTCTATGAGAGAATTGACAACTTCATGCTGAAGAATAATTTATTGTGTGAGCAGCAATATGGGTTCAGACACAAGAGGACAACTGCATTTGCTCTAATGGAATTTATAGAAAAAAATATCAACTGCCATTGAAAATAAAGAGTATTCAGTTGGGGTATTCCTGGATCTTAAAAAAGCATTTGATACAGTGGATCATAATTTACTATTAAAGAAACTACAAAATTGTGGTATTAGAGGGGTAGCACTATCCTGGTTAAGTAGTTACTTAAAGAATAGATATCAGTATGTATGTGTTGGTAACAAAAACTCACAGTTACTGAAGGTTACTTGTGGAGTCCCACAGGGTTCAGTTTTGGGGCCATTATTATTCAATATGTATATAAATGATATATGTAAAGTTTCAGAAAAAATGGACTTAATATTGTTTGCCGATGACGCTAATCTATTATGCAGTGGAAACAATTTGGAACAACTTCTGGATACACTTGGAAAGGAATTAGGAAAGCTTAAACTGTGGTTTGATTCAAACAAATTAACGCTCAATTTAAGTAAGACAAAATTTATAGTCTTTAACAACCATCACAACAACTCAGTATCTAAACTCTGTGTAAATGGTGTAGAGATTGAAAGGGTATCTGAAACTAAATTTCTTGGAGTAATAATTGATGATAAACTGTGTTGGAAGTCACATATTAACTATATCAAAGGTAAAGTATCCAAATCAATTGCAATATTACACAGAGTGAAATATTTGCTGAATCAACCCACACTATACACCTTGTATCATTCATAAATACTCCCATACATGACATATTGTAATGAAGTATGGGGAAATACATATAAAACAAACATATATCCACTCTTTATGCTTCAGAAGACAGCTATTAGAATAATAAACAAAGCAGCTTACAGGGAACCAACAAACCCACTTTTTCTTAAACTAAAAGCTCTCAAGTTGAAAGATCTGGTTGACTTTAAAACTGCAGTAATAATGTTTAAAGTGAAGAATCTATCACTGCCCGCAAATATCCAAAAGTTGTTCCAAATAAGGGAGAAACAATATCATTTCAGAAGAACATGTATATTTCAAAAACCTTCAGTGAGAACTACCACCAAGCAACACTGTGTTTCAGTGCAAGGAGTCAGATTATGGAACGATTTTGGAGCTGAATTAAAATCATGTACAACGCTTGGACAATTTAAACTAAAACTAAAGGAAGAAATACTCCAAACATATATACAAGATGACAAGTAAAATCACATAAGGATTGTCATATCCAGCCTGTGTTGTGTTGTAGCTTAATTTTTTTCTGTCACCATGGGGTGAGACGCCGGCTCGGCGCTCAGCCCATGCTCCTTCTCATCCCTGCCTCTCATTGGGCAGCGTCCCAGCTGGCTCCCAGCTGTCAGTGTCACGGGACGGCTGGGGCCAATTAATCCTCATCAGCTGGGGCGCTGCTAATGAGGATAAAGAGGAGCAGCCTCGATCACTCGGGGCTGCGACATAAGCACTACTAGGCTGGAGCCCCTTCGTCTGGTGCCAGCCCCTGCCTCATCTTCAGCATTACCCGTAAGTGTCTTCCCGTTAGGAGTATTGTGCCTTTGTACCCCCATGTCCGGTGCTAGCCCGCTACTTGCCTTACTGTATCACTTGGGAGTACCATCTTGTACGAGTGACCTGTGTATTGGAGTCCTTTGCCCAGTGCCAGCTCTCTGGCTGCTTAACCCGTGAGTGTTACCTGCTGTGAGTTCTCTAGCTGTGTACCCCTACGCCCGGTGCCCACTGTTTACTCTATTGCTGTTCTGCCCATGAGCGTTAATGTGTATGAGCATCTGTGCTCTCCTCATCCCTTACCCCTGTCACCAATAAACATCATAACTCACTGGCTCGCCCTTGGCTCTCATTGTGTGTGGCTCCCCAGAGCCACATGTGACATTTTCTGTCACACTTTGTCTTAGCTTCGTTTTTTTTTTTTTTTGAATTGTAATCGCTCTTGTCTTGTTTTTGTTTTTCTTTTGAATTCTTGGATGGAATATGGGTGGGCAATATAAGCTGTGGCTTCAGCCATCACCCATTTCGGATAACTTATGTTGAATTGTATAATCAGAGGAGTTATTGTCTAATTTGACTTTGTTGGATTTTCTTTCCCCCTTTGTTATATTATTCAGTTTCTTTTAACCTGTACTATCCGAAATAAAGATTCATTCATTCATTCATTCAAAATTGTCTTGCCTTTATTACTGCTTAATGTTCTTGTTTACTCTTTCCTGAGTTTTTTTTTTTTTTTTATTAATAGTCATAGTGTAGAAGAGGTCATGACTTAAGTCCATAAAAGTTAGGGCAAAGACTAAAATGAGAGCGAGAGAAAACTCATGTTCACAGGCCTTTTTTTTTTCATTTTAGATTAAAAAAAATGCCATTTATGTGGAAAAATGCACATTTTTGAAGAAAAATAATTACAAAGAAAGAGCTTCAAACTGACAAAAAAATTGCTAATTTAGTCAAGGACTTAGCAGAAAAAAGTAGCATGTGGGGGAAAACTTTTCACTAATCCTGATAGTCCAGTTACTGCTTTTGCAAAAAATAAAATTCTGACACCTTGAGACGATTTTTTGAGTTGAATTGCTTTGGATGTTATACCTTCACATCAAGTCTCAAAAATGTTTTACAGATCAATACAGTTTTTCTGAGGAAAAAAGAATAGCTCATAATGAAAACTCCCTGTCCTGGTAGGTAAATCCAGGCTCATACTGGGAGGTGGAGCGCCACCTGGTGGCAGCTACTGGTACACCTCTGTGACGCCGATCGTAACGCACAGACGCAGGAGTGTCAAACAGTGCAACGAGTGAAATATTTATTTCCTTTGTGGCTCGTGTGAAATTCCAACATGATTTGGATTTTATGTGGGCTGCGTGTGTGTAAGTGTGTTTGAAAAAAGAGGCGGAGCCACAAACGTTTTTATAACTTTTGAAAACACGCACAAAAAAACAACAACCCGAAGGTATGTTGCCCATCATAGAAATGATTTTCCTCGATAATGTCGATATTACAGGGGTAAATATAAGACGCTGATCACTGACTTCTTCCTAGTTAGGTTCTTGTTCATCTGCATAGTTTACCCATGGCTCATTGCGGATGTAACAATACACGGACACACCGACAAACTAACGAGAATGTTTAACATAAGAATCTATCCAACGCTCAAACATATATCTATTGAGTGCAGTAGTTGATGAAGACTCAAAAAAAGAACCTCAGTGGCGCACCAGTAAATAAATTTGGATAGTATCTGACTACTTTATAAAAGCTGAGGTTACATCATAAGCTGGTTGGTCCGGAAGGGGTAAGCAATACGAGCAACCACAAAACAACTCAATAAACCACAAAAACACAACTCTCGCGTTACTCCAGGTATTGACTGACCTTTTAAAAAAACAAATAAAAGGTGAATGAATGAATGAATTTATTTCGGATAATACAGTACAGGTGAAAAGAAACTGTATAATATAACAAGGTCAAATTAGACAAAGACTCCTTCTACTAAACAATTCCACGTGAGTTATCCGAAATGGGTGATCGCTGAAGCCGCAGCTTATATTGCCCACCCATATTCCATCCAAGAATTCAAAAGAAAAAAGAGTAAACAAGACAAGAGCGATTACAATTTAGAACAAAGCTAAGACAAAGTGTGACTGAGAGAAAAAAAAAGAAAAAGAAAAGAAAACTAAGCTAAGCTAAGTTAAGCGGTTACTATTCAAGACAAATCTAAGACAGAATGTCACAGAGAGAAAAAAAAAACAAAAAAAAACTAAGCTACAACACAACACAGGCTGGATATGTCAATCCTTATGTGAGTTTACATGTCGTCTTGTAAATATGTTTGGAGTAAAGTCAAATGTAAAGTAAAGTCAATATGAAGGGTTGTGATTTAAACCTCAATTTTTTGTGCTTTTTCAAAGGTGTACAAGGGGCCAGTACCTATATAAAGAAGGTTGAGGCTACTAATTTTTACGTTTAGATCATGGATCATGATTAAGAAAGTGCTACTAAAAATGTCAAGTCAAACTCAACTTTATTGTCAATTCTGCCATATGTACAGCACATACAGAGAACTGAAATTATGTTACTCTGAGACCCACGGTGCAGCAAGGGAAACACAAAGTAATAAATATGAATATAAAGTGTAACATCTAACACCAAACATTAAACATCAGTGCAAAGAAAATCAACCCATCCATCCATCCATCCATCTTCTACCGCTTTTCCGGAGGTCCGGGTCGCGGAGGCAGCAGTTCAAGCAGAGAAGCCCAGACTTCCCTCTCCCCAGC
The DNA here is from genome assembly GCA_020510985.1 of Pholidichthys leucotaenia. Classification (NCBI taxonomy): domain Eukaryota; kingdom Metazoa; phylum Chordata; class Actinopteri; order Cichliformes; family Pholidichthyidae; genus Pholidichthys; species Pholidichthys leucotaenia. Next base: position 135,040,586 of record CM035844.1, read on the forward strand.
CACCTGCTCCAGCTCTTCAGAGGGGATACCAAGGCGTTCCCAGACCAGCTGGGAGACATAGTCTCTCCACCGAGTCCTGGGTCTGCCCCGGGGTCTCCTCCCAGTGGGACGTGTCTGAAACACCTCAAGTGGGAGGCGTCCAGGAGGCATCCTAATCAGATGCCCATACCACCTCAACTGACTCCTTTCAATGTGGAGGAGCAGCGGTTCTACTCTGAGCCTCTCCCAGATGACTGAGCTCCTCACCCTATCTCTGAGGGTGAGTCCAGCAATCCTACGGCGAAAGCTCATTTCAGCCGCTTGTATCCGCGATCTCGTTCTTTCGGTCATTACCCAAAGCTCGTGACCATAGGTGAGAGTAGGAACGTAGATTGACTGGTAAATTGACAGCTTTGCCTTAGAACTAAGCTCCCTCTTCACCACAACAGACCGGTACAACGTCCGCATCACTGCAGATGCTGCTCCAATCCGTCTGTCGATCTCTCGCTCCATTTTCCCCTCACTCGTGAACAAGACCCCAAGATACTTAAACTCCTCCACTTGGGGCAGGAGCCTGTCCCCAACCCGGAGAGGACCATGGACTCGGACTTGGAGGTGCTGATTCTCATCCCAGCTGCTTCACACTCAGCGGCAAACCGTCCCAGCAAGAGCTGTAGGTCATTGCTGGATGAAGCCAACAGGACAACATCATCTGCAAACAACAGAGATGAGATCCTGTGGTCACCAAGCATGACACCCTCCATTCCCTGGCTGCGCCTAGAAATCCTGTCCATAAAAATTATGAACAGGACCGGTGACAAAGGGCAGCCCTGGCGGAGTCCAACTCTCACTGGGAATGACTCCGACCGAGTGTTGGCAATACGAACCAAACTCTCACAACGGTCGTACAGAGACCGAATAGCTCGTAACAACAAGCCCGATACCCCATACTCCCGAAGCACCCCCCACAAAAATCCACGAGGGACGCGGTCAAATGCCTTCTCCAAGTCCACAAAACACATGTAAACTGGTTGGGCAAACTCCCACGAACCCTCAAGAATTCTCGAGAGGGTAAAGAGCTGGTCCGATGTGCCACGGCCAGGACGAAAACCACATTGCTCCTCCTGAATCCGAGGTTCGACCAACGGCCGGACTCTCCTCTCCAGTACCTTGGCATAGACCTTCCCAGGGAGGCTGAGGAGTGTGATCTCTCTAAAGTTGGAGCACACCCTCCGGTCCCCTTTTTTGAAGAGAGGAACCACCATCCCGGTTTGCCATGCCAAAGGCACTGCCCCCAACCTCCACGCAATGTTGCAGAGGCGTGTCAACCATGACAACCCAACAACATCCAGGGCCTTGAGGTACTCAGGGCGAATCTCGTCCACCCCCGGGGCCCGGCCACCAAGGAGATTTTTAACCACCTTGGCGACCTCAGCCCCTGTGATAGGCGAGTCATCCCCTTCGTCCCCAAACCCTGCTTCCTCTGTGGAAGGCGTATCAGTGGGATTGAGGAGATCCTCGAAGTATTCCTTCCACCGCCCGACGATATCCCCAGTTGAAGTCAACAGTGTCCCATCCGCACCATATACAGTGTGGACGGGGAGCTGCTTTCCCCTCCTGAGCCGCTGAACAGTTTGCCAGAATCTCTTTGAAGCCGACCGAAAGTCTTGTTCCATGGCCTCACCGAACTCCTCCCATACCCGGGTTTTTGCTTCAGCAACCACCCGAGCTGCACTCCGCTTGGCCTGCCGGTACACCTCAGCTGCTTCGGGAGTCCCACAAGCCAACCAAGCTTGATAGGACTCCTTCTTCAGCTTAATGGCTCCCCTCACCACTGGTGTCCACCACTTTGTTCGGGGGTTGCCACCACGAGATGCACCGACCACCTTGCGGCCACAGCTCTGGGCCGCCGCTTCAACAACAGAGGTGGAGAACATGGCCCATTCAGACTCCATGTCTCCAGACTCCCTCGGAATGTGGTTGAAGTTCTTCCGGAGGTGGGAGTTGAAGATCTCCCGGACAGGGGCCTCAGCCAGACGCTCCCAGCACACCCTCACTATACGTTTGGGTCTACCAGGTCTGAATGGCTTCCTCCCCTGCCATCGGATCCAACTCACCACCAGGTGGTGATCAGTTGACAGCTCTGCACCTCTCTTTACTTGGGTGTCCAAGACATACGGTCGCAGGTCTGATGATACGATAACAAAATCGATCATCGACCTGCGACCTAGGGTGTCCTGGTGCCAGGTGCACATATGGACACCCTTATGCTTGAACATGGTGTTTGTTATGGACAGACTGTGGTTAGCACAGAAGTCCAATAACTGAACACCACTCGGGTTCAGATCGGGCAGGCTGTTCCTCCCAATCACCCCCCTCCAGGTTTCATTGTCGTTGCCCACGTGTGCATTGAAGTCCCCCAGTAGGACAATGGAGTCTCCAGGAGGAGCACCCTCCAGCACCCCAGTCACAGACTCCAAAAAGGGTGGGTACTCTGAAACATCATTTGGTGCATAGGCACAAATGATGGTCAGGACCCGTTTCCCAACCCGAAGGCGCAGGGAAGCAACCCTTTCGTCCACCGGGGAAAACTCCAATATAGAGGCAGCAAGGTGGGGCGATACAAGAATACCCACCCCTGCTCGTCGCCTCTCGCCCGGGGCAACTCCAGAAAAGGCCAAGCTCCAGCCCCTCTCCAGGAGACTGGTTCCGGAACCGGAGCTGTGTGTTGAGGTGAGGCCGACTATATCTAGCCGGTATCACTCAACCTCGTACACCAGCTCAGGCTCCTTCCCCACCAGAGAGGTGACATTCCACGTACCAAAAGCCAGTTTAGAAAGCTTGGGATCAGTCCGCCAAGGTCTCCGCCTTTGACCGCCACCTAATCCACATAGCACCGGACCCCCATGATCCCTCCTGCAGGTGGTGAACCCACTGGAGGGCGGACCCATGTAACTCCTTCGGGCTGAGCCCGGCCGGGTCCCATGGGTGGAAACCCGGCCACCAGACGCTAGCCTTCGAGCCCCTCCCCCAGGCCTGGCTCCAGGGTGGGGCCCCGGTAACCCCATACCGGGCGGGGTACACTGAATCCTTGATATACAATTTATCATGAGAGTCTGTTGGATCGTTCTTAGTCTGGCCCTTCACCCAGGACCAGTTTGTCTTGGGAGACCCTATCAGAGGCAAATTGCCCCCGGACAACATAGCTCCTGGGATCACTGGGGCACGCAAACCCCCCCACCACGATAAGGTGACGATCCATGAGGAGGAGAAAATCAACCCACCAACCAGAAACTAATTGAAAATACTAAGGGTGCGCAAAATACCTAAATACGATAAAAATTAAGGTGTGGTGACCCAGCACACTGCGGACAGACACTATCTCACACTCATCAGGGCTGGAGGAAACGGAGGACAATTTACATATGGATAGAGAGCCCCAGGTGGCAATCAGACGGGACTGTTATGAATGCATCCTCGGAGAGGATGTCCGGGCCAGGCACTAGCTGATGTCATGCTAATGATGTGTATTGACTGATGTGTATTAGAAGACAATCACTATGCTAATGTTCCATGCATTCTCTCTGTCTATATAATGTGTATAAAAGAGCTTGTGACACATGCCAGAGCAATGCAGTAGCTCACCAAGCTACAAAGGGCGTTTCAATATGTTGGAGGAAATAAAACCTTGTGTGGGTGACCCCCACAACAGACTGGGACAAGCAGAGTGCTCAGCTGGAGCAATTAGCAGAACAATGAGATGTGTGTATTGAGATCAATAGGCAGCCTCTCTTTGTCTAGTTCAGGCGCCAGTATCCTGCTGTTATGTGTGACTCAAATGCAGATGTTCATGCTTCCTGCTCTGTACTGTAATGCAAATGTGCCTTTCATGTATTGTCTGTAACTGGGTATATAAGCTGACTGAAATTCACATGTTCTCTCTCTCTGACTACTGCTTCTGACTACACGCATTCCGTGTCTCCTGACGAGAGCCGGAGAGCTTGCTCCGGCACGCCTGCACGGTGCTGGAGTGAGTTCTGTGATGGCGGGAGGAAATAAAACACCCTTTTAAACTCTCAGTTTGCCGCTTATTATTTCATGCCGCCACACTGGTGACCCCGAGAAAGCACACGCTTTGTGCAACGCAACCTTCTGACCTGGACATCCATGCTGGAACCGGCCGAGGGACACAAAACGTCTACTCCCTCTCATCGCTCCTCCGCATCGACATGAGCCCGAGGGGCAAAGATCATCTCCTCCCTCTCACCGCTTCTACGCATCTACGCGAGCCCGAGGGACAAAGATCGTCTCCTCCCTCTCACCACTCCAACGCATCTGCACGAGCCCGAGGGACAAAGATCGTCTCCTCCCTCTCACCGCTCCAACGCATCTGCACGAGCCTGAGGGACAAAGATCGTCTACTTCCTCTCACCGCTCCAACGCACCATGACCCGACACAGCGAACGACACCAACAGCTTCAACAGGGATGACCATCGGCGCCGACGATGCTGATCTCCAGCAAGCTCCCTGACCCTGACTCGCCTCTACAGCGGACCTGCCATGCACCAAACCCCGCACGCACATCGGGGGGTTACGAGGACAGCGCACCACACACGGGACAATACCGGCTCCACAGACTGCCAGCGTCCTTCGCCGCTGCACACAGAACCTTCAGGGCTGCTCACACACCTGAAGCACGCACGCAGCTCGCTCACAGGATTTTGTAATGGTCTCAGCCACGGCGCACAAGGGAATTCAGCTGTCAGCTGTCCCCGAGGACCTTAGGACTGCGCGCGCACCTAAAGTCAACACGCCAAGTCCCTCACTGCTGCAGCTCCTTTTTTTCTTCATGGCCGCGAGAGGAGTCAGAGACTAATTTTTCTTCTTACAGCTGCTGTGGACCTCCGCACGTTCAACGGGACAGCCCCTCAACATCGCGGATCCACAGGCAATTTTTGCGCGGCCCAGACAATTTCGCCGTCCCGGGCCGGCACTTGTTACCCCCACCCCCCCTCCCTCCACCGCTGCCGCCTGCAGCGAGCTTTCCCCGCAGCTCGCTCCCAAAACCGGACAATCGACGCCTCAGCCCCCAGCTGAGCCCTCTGGGGGGGAGTACTGTGGGTGACCCCCACAACAGACTGGGACAAGCAGAGTGCTCAGCTGAAGCAATTAGCAGAACAATGAGATGTGTGTATTGAGATCAATAGGCAGCCTCTCTTTGTCTAGTTCAGGCACCAGTATCCTGCTGTTATGTGTGACTCAAATGCAGATGTTCATGCTTCCTGCTCTGTACTGTGATGCATATGTGCCTTTCATGTATTGTCTGTAACTGGGTATATAAGCTGACTGAAATTCACATGTTCTCTCTCTCTGATTACTGCTTCTGACTACACACATTCCGTGTCTCCTGACGAGAGCCGGAGAGCTTGCTCCGGCGCGCCTGCATGGCGCTGGAGTGAGTTCTGTGGTGGCGGGATGAAATAAAACACCCTTTTAAACTCTCAGTTCGCCGCTTATTATTTCATGCTGCCACACCTTGTACCCTTCCAGCTCGTTGCATCTTGCCTGATCTATTACCTCCACAAAGGAAGCATGTAGTGACTTAAGGCACATATGAGGGTTAAAGTGGCATGTAGTGCAAAGAGAGCAGTCCATTGCTGCATAAAGTGACTGGTGCAGCCCTGAGATCAGTGTGTGCTGGAGTGAACAGTTCCTGGATGACAGAGTTCAGTTTTTGAAGCTCCTGAAATCAGTGTGTGTGTGTAGGAGTGAACAGTACCTGGGGATGGCAGAGTTCAGTTGTTTGGGGGGGGGGGGGGTACAGACCAGGGAAAGAGTTGAGCTTCCTGACAGCCTGGTGGATGAAGCTGTCCTGTAGTCTGCTGGTCCTGGCCTGGAGACTCCGCAGTCTCCTCCCTGATGGCAGCAGACTGAAGAAGCTGTGTGATGGGTGGGTGGGATCACTTGCAATGCAGAGGGCTTTGCAGGTGAGGCAGGTGCTGTAGATGGCCTCAAGGGAGGGGAGAGAGGCACCGATAATCTTCTCAGCTGTTCTCACTATGAGCTGGAGGGTCTTGTGGCAGGACGTGGTGCAGGTGCTGTACCACACGGTGATTCAGCTGCAGCTGGTCAGGATGCTCTCAGTGGTGCCTCTGTTAAAATTAAATTAAATTAAATCACCCTTTATTGTCAGTCAACTGTACAACCAATCATGTACAGTAGAACGAGATTGTGCTTTACCTATCTACAGTGTTAATCACACACACCCCAAGTGTAGAATCAGAGGGCCGCTGCCGTGCAAGGCGCCGCCACAGATTTTCCTCCTCTATTCCATTATTGCTGAGCACCAAGCTGGACGGCAGGAAGTTCCACTTTTATATGGTCTTCGGCATGACCCGGCCGGGATTTGAACCCCTGCCTCCCGGGTGTGGGGGCGGATGCCAACTGAGCCACCACTCCGGTGGTGGCTCAGTTGGTAAAGGTACTTGGGTAGTGACTTACTTTGATAAAGTTTTTTTTTTTTTAATTAAAAAGAGATAAAATGCACTCACACGTATGCTCATATAATCCAGAAAAAAAGATTATCTAGTAAAATAAATAAATAAAAAATAGCTTCCGATAAGAGTTGAAATAAATAAGATTTATCATTTCAAAAAATGAATAAGCATACCATTTCTGTACAAGCCCAAATTAGTACTGTGGTGATCTGCGCTGGGTGTGCCTCACCCTAATTATCTTTCACTGCTGTGGGCACACCTGCTCTCCCTCATCAAGCACTCTTTATAAGGGACACTGCCCAGTAGGCAGCACGGAGATGTCTACGCTTTCTCCCAGGAAGACCTCCTTCCTAGTGTCTTCCTCCATCTCGCTACACTAAGAGAACTCATCTCTAATCTTCAGCTTCTCATCGCATGAGAGTTTCATCTCCCCGTAAGCCTTCTCAGAGCTATTTCCTGCACCTGCCTTTCTCCCCTTGTTCCCTGTGCACAGGTGGACCATCCTCCAGGCAGACTTCCCTCTCCTCCTGGCGGCGGACTGGACTCAGCTGTGTACAGCGGCTTTCTCCCCATATAATTGGTGAGCTGGAGCACACGTCACTTTCACCCAAGTAACACTGAATATTCTGCACCTTGACCACGGCATCACAACACGGCGCTGGGCCGGTATTGGAAGATCATTTCTTCGGAGCTGGATTAACTCTTCACTGCTGTTAGACTGCTAAAGCTCTATTAATATCACGGTCTGCCAGCCTGAAGCTAACTCCCCTGTCTGTGCTGTCGTTCCAGGGTTGCCAGAGCTGTCTTGTCATCACGCTCCTGCTCGGACTACACTACACTCTCACACCATTCATACGCACACACTTCCACTCTCATTCAATAAAGATCATTACTGTTGTTGAGCCTGCGTCTGTTTCTGGGTGTTTCTGAAAACCACGTCAGTATGTCTCCGTCAAGAAACCCCAGCAGACGGTGCTTTGGCACGCAAACTTAACACCATGGAGGCTCAGCTAGATCAATTAACATACCAGCAGCAGGTGATCTTAACTCAACTGACACACATTAAATCACATCTCGACCAGCTCTTCCTGTTGCAGCCTCCTCCACCTGCCTCTCGGGACCTGGCCGGGTCGACTAACTCTTCTCAGTCTCCACCTTCTCATGCTCGGTTAACTCCCATCCCCACTCCCACCCGTTTTAGTGGTATGTTAGGGGAGGCACAGGGTTTCTTGTTTCAGTGTAGTCTGGTTTTTCAGCGTGTGCCAGGTAATTTTCCCACTCACCATAGTCAGATTAGTTATTTGGTGAATTTACTGGAGGGACGGGCTTTGGAGTGGGCTACAGCCATTATGACCTGACCCAATTACGCTAATTACACCTACGATCAGTTTGTGGTTGAATTTCCTAAAGTTTTTGATCACTCTGATCGGGACTGTGTGCTCACCTCTTGCCTCCTTAATTTGAGACAGGGGGCTAAGTCAGCAGCTGATTACTCAGTTGACTTCCGGGTAGTGGCTGCAGAGGTTGGGTGGGAGGATGCCTCGCTGTGTAGTATTTTTGTTCAGAGTCTTAGCTCCAGCATGAGGGATGAGTTGGCCCGGGTGGGAAGACCTGCTAAGCTTAACGAGCTCATTTAATTAGTGATTTCTATTGACAATGGGTTAAGGGAACGGGCTAGTGAGCGTCGTTTGGGCACTCAACCTCGCCACTCCCCGCAGTCTCCCCATAAGGCCCTCCCTCCCTCTGAGTCCCCTGGGGAGGATGAACCCACACTTTCTGGCCGGTCCAAATTATCCCCGGTGGAACGTCAATGCCGCCATGACCTTGGGCTATGTTTGTACTGTGGCAGTGCTGAGCATGAGGTTGCGTCTTGCCCTAATCGGGTAAAAGGGAGGAGTCTGTTAGTTACGGTAGGGGGACTAACGGATTTTGGTATTGTTAAGGCCCCTACACGTCTCATGCTACCCATTCACTTTCAATACGCACGTGCTGAATTATCCTCACATGCTCTCATTGACTCTGGTGCGGAGTAGAGCTTTATTTCAGAGGGTCTGGCAACCCGGCTGGGGCTTCCCTGCTACAACCTAGAGAGACCGCTCAAACTGATCGCCCTCTCCAAGATGCCCCTGGCCATCGTTACTAAAAAGACTGCTCCTGACTCTGTGCTGGTCTCAGGTAACCATTGTGAGCATATGAGGTTTTTTGTGCTTTCCTCCACCGCTTCCCCCGTCATCCTGGCATTCCCATGGCTAGAATCAGAATCAGAATCAGATTTATTGCCATTGTTCATGTAGTACACAAGCTAGGAATTTGTCTCGGTGCAATGCTGCAACATTAAACATGGAGTAGCACTAAAGATAAAAATAAAAGAACTATGCATGCAATAAAATGTAGAATATGAGTAATACTAATCTATGCAATTTTTAAATATATTAACAAGCAGCAGATATTGTGGAGTTCCACATAGTGCAGTCGGTAGTGCAAAAAGAAAACAGTGATAATTGTCATGAGACCGGTTGAGCTGCTGTACATAGTGCACGAGAGTCTAATAAGTCACTTAGTGTTGAGCAGTCTGATGGCAGAGGGGAAGAAGCTGTTCATGTAGCGGGAGGTTTTAGTCTGAATGGACAGAAGTCTTCTACCTGAGGGGAGGGGGGCAAACAGTACGTGTCCAGGGTGTGAAGGGTCGGCTATGATCCGGCCTGCACGCCTCCGGGTCCTGGAGATGTACAGGTCCTGGAGGGATGGGAGCTTGCAGCCGATCACCTTCTCAGCAGCGCGCACGACGCGCTGCAATCTTAGTCTGTCCCTGGCAGTGGCTCCTGCGTACCACACGGTGATGGAGGTGGTGAGGATGGACTCGATGATGGCCGTGTAGAACTGCACCAACATCTTGGTGGGTAGCTTGAGCTTCCTCAGCTGCCGCAGGAAGAACATCCTCTGCTGGGCCTTTTTGATGAGGGAGCTGATGGTCGGCTCCCACTTGAGGCCCCGGGTGATGGTGGTGCCCAGGAAGCGGAAGGAATCTGCAGTGGTGATGGGAGAGTCTGTGAGGGTAAGGGGGGGCAGAGGGGTTGTGACTTTTCTGAAGTCCACGATCATCTCCACTGTCTTCAGAGCGTTCAGCTGCAGGTTGTAGTGGCTAAGTCTCCATAATCTCTCTATTGATTGGAGGACGGGAAGAATATTATCATGGAGTACGTTTTGTCTGGGTGCTTGTTTGCAATCTGCTGTCTGCTCTCCCTCTGTACCTCTCTGCCCTCAGGATTCACCTCCTCCAGATGTCTCGTCTGTGCCCACGGAATATCACGACCTGGCGGCAGTGTTTAGCAAAGCTAAGGCCCTGTCACTCCCCCCCCCCCCCAGCCGTACGATTGTGCCATCAACCTTCTGCCGGGGGCTCCTCTGCCTTTGAGTCGGCTGTACAGCCTCTCTGCCCCAGAACGTGAGACCATGGAGAAATACATCAAGGAGTCCCTGAGCTCAGGCATCATCAGACCATCCTTTTCGGCGGTGGGGGCGGGATTCTTCTTCGTGGGTAAGAAGGACGGTTCTCTCAGGCCATGTATTGATTTTAGGGAACTTAATAACATTACTGTGAAGGACAAGTATACCCTTCCTCTTATCAATATGGCGTTTGATTCACTCCAGGGGGTCAGAGCATTCACCAAATTAGACCTGCGGAATGCTTATCACCTGGTCTGCATCAAAGAGGGGGATGAATGGAAAAATAGGTTTTGCACCCCCAGCAGCCATTTTGAGTATTTAGTGATGCCCTTTGGATTAACGAATGCTTCTGCTGTTTCCCAGAGGCGCATTAATAACATTCTGAGGGATTTTCTGGACTCATTTGTGTTTGTCTATCGCAACAATATCCTCATCTTCTCTCACTCCTTGGAGGAACACCGTATCCATGTCGGACGGGTTTTGTAGCGCCTGCTGGAGAATCAGCTATTTGTCAAGGCCGAGAAGTGTGAATTCCATGTTTCATCCACCACCTTCCTTGGCTTTGTCATCTCGCACAAGATCATTGCGGATCCTGAAAAGGTTAAGGCGGTGGTGGAATGGCCTGTTCCCTTCTCCTGTAAGCAACTTCAGCAATTTTTGGGGTTTGCTAATTTCTATCGCCTTTTTGTCCAGAATTACAGCATCATTGCTTTACCCCCCACCCATCTGACCTCTACGAAGGTGCCATTCCGCTGGACGGATGAGGCAGAGGTGGCGTTTGCTGAGCTGAAGGAGAAGTTCTCCACCTCCCTCATCCTGGCCCAGGTCGACCCCGCTCTACATTGCTTGGTGAAGGTGGATGCCTCGGACTTTGGGGTGGGGCTGGTGTTATCCCAGTGCTCTCCTACCGACGACAAGGTCTGCTCCTGCACCTTTTTCTCCCGTCGGTTGTCTCCTGCGGAGAGGAATTATGATGTGGGGGACAAGGAGCTGTTAGCCATGAAGCTGGCTTCTGGAGGAGTGGCGCCACTGGCTGGAGGGTGCTTCACTTCTGTTCGTCATCTGGACAGATCACAAGAACTTGGAGAATCTCCGGACCACTACATGGCTGAACGCCACGCAGGCCCGTTGGTCCCTGTTTTTTGGAAGATTTAATTTCACCATCACCTACCGCCCGGGTTCTAAGAATATCAAGCCTGACACGCTCTCGAAGCAGTTTTCCCCCGAAGCTGTGGAGATGATGCCCCATCCAATTGTTCCTCCTTCCTGCATCGTTGGCATACTTTCCTGGGACATCAAGGAGAGGGCAAGGAGAGCGCAGGAGACGGATCCTGACCCCGGTGGGGGACCGGAGGGTCAGATGTACGTCCCCTCTGCTGTTCGAGGGGAGGTAATTGGCTGGTTGCACTCCTCGAAGATCATGTGCCACCCTGGGGTAGCGTGCACTGCGGCCCAGCTACAAAGGTCCTTCTGGTGGCCCTTGCTGTGGAGGGACATGGCAGAATTCATCCGGGCCTGTCCGCAGTGTGCTACCGGCAAGTCTTTCTCTTCCCCACCGGCAGGTCTGCTGCATCCTCTCCCCATCCCCAGCCGCCCCTGGTCCCATATCGCATTGGACTTTGTGACCAGTTTGCCTCCCTCTGCAGGCCACACGGTTATTCTCACCATAGTGGACAGATTTTCTAAGGCGGCTCACTTTGTTCCTCTGCAGAAGCTGCCAGCGGTCAAGGAGATGGCGGATCTGTTGGTGTTGCACGTGGTCTGGCTTCATGGCATCCTGATGGACATCGTATCAGATCGTGGACCCCAGTTCGTCTCTCAGGTCTAGCGGTCTTTCTGCAAGGTAATGGGGGCGACGGTGAGTTTGTCCTCTGGATATCACCCCCAAAGTAATGACCAGTGCAAGCGCACTAATCAGGAGTTGGAGGCAGCCCTGAGGTGCATCACGGCCTCTAATTTAGCATCCTGGAGCACGTACTTACCGTGGGTTGAGTATGCACATAACACAGCTGTCTCTTCTGCCACTGGTCTCTCCCCTTTTGAGATCTCTTTAGGCTACAACCCCCGCTGTTCCCTGAGGAGGAGGAGGAGGAGGAGAGCGCTTTTCCCTCTGTGGAGGCCCATATCAGGCGTTGCCGGCGACTCTGGAAATCCACCAAGGCGGCTCTGCGATGCACGGCAGCCCGCAATACGGAGATCACCAACCGCCTCAGGACCCAGGCTCCCTCCTACCATGTGGGACAGCAGGTATGGCTCTCCACAAGGAACATCAACCTGAAGGGTGAGACCAAGAAATTATCACAGCATTTCATTGGTCCTTTCTCCATAACTCATATCATCAACCCTGTTGCTGTGCGCCTGGCTCTGCCTCCCTCTATGCATATCTGTCCTACCTTCCATGTCTCCCAGGTGAAGCCATGTGAGTCCAGCCTGCTGTGTCCTCCACCCCCGCCCGTGATGATCGACGGTGGTCCTGTGCACCAGGTCATTCGCATCCTGGATGTCCGCTGCCGAGGGTGCGGTCTGCAATATCTGGTGGACTGGGAGGGATATGGACCTGATACGCAGTCCTGGGTGTGTCCCTCATTTGTGTTGGATCCTCAGCTCATCCGGGAGTTCCATCGGACACACCCGGACAGGTTGGAACGGCCACCGGGACGAGTCCCGTGGGGGGGTGGGGTACTTTGGTAATCTGCGCTGTGTGTGTCTCGCCCTAATTATCTTTCACAGCTGCGGGCACACGTGCTCTCCCTCATCAAGCACTCTTTATAAGGGACGCTGCCCAGTAGGCAGCACGGAGATGTCTACGCTTTCTTCCAGGAAGACCTCCTTCCTAGTGTCTTCCTCCATCTCGCTATGCTAAGAGAACTCATCTCTAATCTTCAGCTTCTCGTCGCATGGGAGTTCCATCTCCCTGTAAGCCTTCTCAGAGCTATTTACTGCACCTGCCTTTCTCCCCTTGTTCCCTGTGCACAGGTGGACCATCCTCCAGGCGGACTTCCCTCTCCTCCTGGCGGCGGACCGGACTCAGCTGTGTACAGCGGCTTTCTCCCCACATAATTGGTGAGCTGGAGCACACGTCACCTTCACCAAAGTAACACTGAATATTCTACACCTTGACCACGGCATCACAACAGGGCGCTGGGCCGGTATTGGAAAATCATCTCTTCGGAGCTGGATTAACTCTTCGCTGCCGTAAGACTGCTAAAGCTCTATTAACATCACTGCTGCCAGCCTGAAGCTAACTCCCCTGTCTGTGCTGTCGTTCCAGGGTTGCCAAACCTGTCTTGTCATCACGTTCCTGCTCGCACTACACTGCACTCTCACACCATTCATACGCACACACTTCCACTCTCATTCAATAAAGAGTGGAAGAGACAAAAGCACTGACAGCTATAATACCATGCAGGACCCTCCACTGTAAATCTCCATGCTTCTTAGGAAGAGGGGGTTTATAAAGAGCCCTCCAGGCAGGCCGATGCCATTTTTCCAGTCTAAAGTAGGCTCTCCATGGAGTGGCCACACAGGTGTTCAATCTGTCCTTGAGTGCCATCACCACAAGTCTGTACAGCGCCTTACCACTGGCTCCTCCAAAGTCCACACCAGTGGGAGCAGAGAATGCCAGTCAGTAAGGAGCTAGGAGAAACGTCAAAGTCCATATGAAGTGTGAGGGAGGGAAAAGGGTCCGTGCTTTCTGGCTGCAGCGTACCTTTGCTAAAGTCCATGAGTAGAGAGCACTCAAGTCCTTGAAGCTCCTGTTTCCAGTGTGAAAGAAGACCACCAATGAAATGATTTGATCCAAAACCAAGATGTGCTGCTAAAGCTGAGGCATTGTTGAGGCCAGGACCAGCCAGATCCACCACTTGCTTCAAAGTGAGAACATTCCTGGAACATAGCCTATCAAAGAAGGTCCTTCTAACTCCCGGCAGGACACCAAGACGACCACCAAAAACCAGCGGCTCCCTCAACAACCAGTGGAGGGAGTCGCATGACCCTCTTTGTTTTTTAGAGTCCACACTGAAAACAGACTGTGGTAAAAACTGGGTAAAGACAGTGCACTAGAGTTCTTAAAATCCATTAAAAACACAGGGAGGTCTAGCCCAAGCCCAAGGACTCTCTGTAAAATAACACAGGCCAAAGGCCTCCACACCAGGTCTTGGGGGCCCGTCAGCAGTCTCTGTATGAAAGTCAGTCTAAAAGCAGAACCTCTACTAGCTAAATGAAACACTCCTTGCCTCCCCCCCCTTTTTTGGAAGAAATAACAGGGCTTGCGGGACCCAGTGGAGTCCCCCCCCCAAAAAAAAAGTCCACCATAACAGACTGAATTTTGGACAACAAAACAGCAGGGGGGTCCATGCACATGAGGTGGTGCCACAGGGATGAGGAAACAAGATTATTTAAAATGAGCACTCTTCCTCTAAAAGATATTTTTGGCATTATCCACTTCCACTTATTTAGTCTCCCCTTGATTTTCTCTATGACCCTGTCCCAATTTTTTTTCTCACACTGTTGATTTCCAATAAAAATAGCAAGATACTTGAAACCTCCTTTTTTTCCCCAATTCAGCCCACCAGGCAGCATAAGCTGATTTTCTAGTTTTTCCCCCACCATCAGAGCCTCGCTTTTTCCCCAGTTTATTTTTGCAGAAGAAAGTTGGCCAAACAGATTAACACTCCTAAACAAAACGTCAATGTCACTCTGTTTGTTTAGCAGAATGACTACATCATCTGCATAGGCCGACAGCCTAAACGTGGTTTCACAGCCAGGAAACGTGACTAGATAGGTCCCTTCTCAGACGGTGAAGAAAAGGCTCTATGGCGAGGGAGTACAGCATCCCTGAGAGAGGGCAGCCCTGCCCAACCCCCCTCTGGACTTTTAAAGGGGCAGACAGGCCCCCATTTATCTTCAGTACACTCTCAGTGTCACTGTACAAGACCCGTATCCTGGCTATGAAGCCTGGGCTGAACCCAAAAGCAGCTAAAGCTTTCCATAAATGCTGGTGTTCAACCCGGTCAAAAGCCTTTTCCTGGTCTATTGAAATCAGACCAGTTTCCACAGCCAGTGAACCAGAGACCTCCAAAACATCCCGAATTAAAGTGACGTTGTCACTGATCAGCCTGCCAGGCACACAGGCAGCACTGGAACCGGAACTAGCACTGGAACCGGTTTGGTGGAAAAGAGCCCAGTAAGTCTGGTCTACATGAATGAGCTCGCTCATCACTTTTTTCAGTCTTCGGGCCAGAGCTTTTGAAAGAATTTTGTAGTCTGTGCAGAGCAGAGAGACTGGCCTCCAGTTCTTTAGGCTCTGTAGGTCCCCTTTTTTGGGCAACAGCGTGATGATTGCCCTCCTGCAGGTAGTGGGTAGGGTCCCCCTTTTCAAACTATCTTGGAGTACCTCCAGCAGGTCTGGACCAAGCAGGGGCCAAAATTCCTTATAAAAGTCCACAGAGAGACCATCTATGCCTGTTGACTTTCCATTCTGGATGCTCATTAACGCCGTATGCAGCTCAGACAGAGACAGTGGCGCATCCAAGCCGGCAACAAGGTCCTCTGAGAGCACTGGCAGACCACCAAGGAAACTCTGGCTTAGTGACGAGTCTTCCCTCCACTCTGCTTTATACAGTTCACTGTAGAAACTAGCAGCATATTTCCTGATCTCTGCTGCCGTGGAGATTGTTCTCCCATCATCGTCCAACAAGGAGTGAATGAGCTTTCTCTGGCCATTTTTCCACTCCAGTCCAAAAAAGCACTGGGAGGGCGAGTCCATCAGAGCTACGTCCATGTAGCGTGAGCGGACCAGAGCTCCCTGTGCGGTGACCCCTAGCAGGTTGATCTTTTTGATTTAAGAGCCTCTAAGTGCTCTTGTTTTCCTGTAGAACTGAGTAACTCCTCTAGCTCTACCACCTCAGTCTCCAGAGCTTTCAAGGATTTGGTCAAGCTACGAGTGACATTTCGAGTGTACTGTTGACAGAGTTGTTTTATTTGTGCCTTACCAAAATCCCACCACATTTGGAGAGATTTAAAAGAGGTTTTTTGTTCCCTGTGTGACTTCCATACGCCATGAAAAACTCCTTTAAAAGACACATCATTTAAAAGTGTAGTATTAAAATGCCAAAAAGCACTCTTACACTTTACATTTTCAATAAAAACAGAACAAAACAGCAGGCAGTGATCAGTGAAACCAACAGGACAGATACAGCTATTTTTAAAAAATACTCATTTGATGTTTAAAACCATAAAAACGGTCTAACCTAGCCATAGGTGTATTGCCTCTGGTCCCCATGATGTGACCTCCACACATCGGCCATTTTGTGAGCCTTCACCAGGTCCCTCAGCCTATTGGCAGAAGCAGGGTAAGGCTCCTGATGGTTCCTGTCTAGTCTGTGGTTTAATGTACAATGTACCATGAAAAACTCCTTTAAAAGACACATCATTTGAAAGTGTATTATTAAAATGCCAAAAATGACATGGATGGCTCTCACGAGCCATCTTTGAGATGCTGTAGGCAGCCGTGAGTTCATACATTTATTAACTAAAGACACAATGACAAAATAACAAGCCTCGTGGGGCAAAACACACATAATGACAAACACTTACATATGAACAGCGAGGGCGGAACCTGAACGCTGGAAGGAACTGACCTCAGGAATAGGGAAGCCAGACTGGGAAGGAGATGTAGGTCGCAGCCCTGAGCAAACAGAGCTGCTCCCTTAAATAGGGCTGAATAGATTGATCAGCTGATGAAGGGTCATCAGCTGATTGGAATCAGGCTGTTCAGCGGGGCTCCACTGACAGCCAGAAGCCCCACCGAGACGCTGTCAAAATAAACGTCTAGAAGCGCGCCAGAGGAGCGAACGGAGACTATCGCACAGCCCGAGTGCTGACAGAGTCAGCATACGACCCATGACAGTTGCCCCGGTTCCCGACGCGGATTCTAGACACGGTGTAACATCGGGCTCCCCCCAACTGGGAGGCCAACCAGACCACCCCAGGGAGGGAGGAGGGGGGAAAAAAGGCCAAGGAGGGCTAGATCCTGGCGACAAGAATGAAGACAAAAAAAAAAAAATACCCTCAGAAGACACTACAGAGCATGGAAAACACAGAAACACTCCATAACGCACAAACAGGCAGAATACTATGCACAAATAAGGGACAACTAAGCCTACAGGCCACAAACAGAAAACTCGGGTCTAAAGGCCAAGAGACACAGTTTCAGGGAAAAAAAACCCCACGTATCATTCCCCAACAGAGGAAGGGGGAGAGAGAAAAAAAACACACTAGATCACGTAGAAACCCTGCAGTTTAAATCCATACAAATAAACTGTTAGAGGCAACGAATGGACATCTCAACAGAGGAAGGGGAAAAAAAAAAACACACGCTAGTGAGCGGTGAGATACACAGTTTCATACATAAGACACCAGCACATCCCAAAAGGTTACAGGAGCACAGAAACCCCCCCCCCCCAAAAAAAAACCAGGGATGACGGCAGGCTAAGCACCATGGCATGAAAGCCGATCGTTCGGGGGGGGTCGCCCTGCATCTAACGTCCACATCGCTGGCAGGGGAAAAAGGAACAGTTCGGGCGGCCTACCCCAGTCCCATGCCAGGAAGCACAGTTCTTCTGGCGGCCGGGCCAGATCGCCGAACGGATGGGAAAGTTTGTCGGGTGGCCGACCCAGAACGCCAAACGGGCGAGGCAGTCCTCCAGGCAGCCGACCTGCATCACTCAGCCACCAGGACCGCAGGGGAGAAATTGAAGACGGCCTCCCTGGAGAGGGGGGAAACAAGGGAGAGCTGAGTCAATCATGGAGAACCCCAACAGCACCCGGTGGAGATGAATAGGGAGAAGGATGAAGATGAGCCAGTCCAGCATCAGGTGGCAGAGGATCTGCAGCTCCCTGACTGACCTCGAACCGAACCGGCGCTGCGCCCCTGCTGGACCCTGATCGGGTCGGCGCGGCACCCATGATGGATCCCGATTGGGCCGGAGCAGCACCCGCGATGGACCCCGATTGGGTCTCGGCTGCACCCACGTCGGACCCCGATTGGGTCAATGCCGCACCCCCGATGGACCCCGACTGGGTCGGCACAGCACCAGGAATGACCTCCAACCCCGAACCCGGAACCTCCAGCACAGCAACCGGGATTGACTCTGCACCGGTGACCCTGGGAGAAGGCTCAGGAGAAGAAAAAGAACCGGGATCAGGATCACCGGTAGCGACAAAGCCCAGTGAGACGAGTTCGGATGCAGCAGATGGCTGCACCTGGCTCGTCTGCCCGAGAGACAGGCAAAAATGTTCTAGAACAGATAGGAGGAAGGAAAAGTAGAGCACTTGCCTGCACTCGAGTTCTGTCACCGTCCAGGACTTCGACGATCTGGGTTCCGAAGGCAGAAGGACGTCCTCTAGCTCCCACTTGGCAATGGCGGGCCCCGCAGCCGGCATGATGTTCTCCACAGTCTGAGGACCCTCCAACGCTGACGTCCACGCCGACGACCCGCACGGCATGGTGGCAGGGGATCCCCGACCTGCTGGATCGGACCGCTCTTCCGTGGAGACCCGGGGACGCTTCACGGTCGGCGCAGGCTCCAAACTGCAGTACGCTCTCCTCCTCTGCTCATGACGTGGCTGCAGGGCTGGAACCAGGCTATCCAGGGCCGCAGGCTCCCTCCTCGTCCGGCGGCGTAGGCCTGGCGCCACGGAACGCTCAGGGGAAGGAGACATAAAGGTAGCAGGTCCATTATTAATTACTGCAGCAGGTGGAGGGAGTTCAGGGGACTGTGAACCCCGAACTCCGCCCCCAGGAATCAAGCAAGGCAATTCATCCAATGTGGGAACAGAATGAAAAGCTACTTGCCTGATCCGTAGAGGCCCGATGGAACCCGCTGCAGTGGACCTTGTTCCTCCCTTGCCCCGCTGGATGGTACAGAGGGCCCCCTGGAAGGACAAGGCAGGACTCATAACACTCAAAGCAGCCGAGGAAGACGTCGAGGAGGAGGGGATGACAGCCGAGGTGATCCGGGCACGAGGAGCTGACGGAACAACAGGAAGTGATGACCCGGGGGAGAGGCTGCGGGAATTCCCTCCAGACGAGACGTAGAAGAGGCAGCTGTCTGACAGGTGGAGTCTTTCCAATGACCCGGATCCGGACGGGGTTCTTGCTGAGGCTTACTGTTAGTGTGACGACGGTTACCGGCAGAGGGCGAGGCGAAGGAGAGGTTTGGAAAACACCGCTCCTGCGCGGAAACAGAAGTGAGCAGGTCGGCGTACTCTGGATAGTCATTTAACGCCAGATTCCTCTCCACCAGCCTGACTGCCGCCGTCACATGCTTTATAACCTGCGTAGGGTGAACGGCGGAGTGAGCAGCAGCCACTCGGTCCTGGATGGAAACAGCTGTCAGTTGTAGCTCCTCCAGGGGAATCCTGACTGACGACTCACTCTCTCGGGGATCACCCCTGGGCGGTGTGAACTCCCGGCCTGGAACGGCAAAAGGAATGGGATCCCGAAGCGAGGAGGAAGGATGCCTCCTCTTCGGCTTCCTGGCGGAGTTTCCTTCCAGCACATGGAGTCTCTCCCATTGCGCAGCGATGTCTGCCTTCCTTGCCGTGACTTCTGGGTGGTTGGAGTAGCGGGGAAGGCGATTAATAGTGTCCTCAGCGAGGTCCAGGTACCAGCGCAAGCCGCTGGGGAAGCGATGGCTACGAGTGTTGGAAAGGATTCCATCGACCTCGATGAGAGCCATAATTAGCTTGTAGCCCAGGCTCGTAGCGTAGCCCTTGAGCGGCGACGCCATCTCCTCAGCACGCTGGTATGCTGAACAAGGGAACTAACAAGTCCAATTAAACAAACTTACGGCCACTGGCGTCCCTTTGGGCTGCGACCTACTGACATGGATGGCTCTCACAAGCCATCAGTGAGACGCTGTAGGCAGCCGTGAGTTCGTACATTTATTAACTACAGACACAATGACAAAATAACAAGCCTCATGGGGCAAAACACACATAACAACAAACACTTACATATGAACAGCGAGGGCGGAACCTGGACGCTGGAAGGAACTGACCTCAGGATTAGGGAAGCCAGACTGGGAAGGAGATGTAGGTCGCAGCCCTGAGCAAACAGAGCTGCTCCCTTAAATAGGGCTGAATAGATTGATTAGCTGATGAAGGGTCATCAGCTGATTGGAATCAGGCTGTTCAGCGGGGCTCCACTGACAGCCAGAAGCCCCACCGAGACGCTGTCAAAATAAACGTCTAGAAGCGCGCCAGAGGAGAGAACGGAGACTACCGCACAGCCCAAGTGCTGACAGAGTCAGCAGACGACCATGACAAAAAAAGCACTCTTACACTTCACATTTTCAATAAAAACAGAACAAAACAGCAGGCAGTAATCAGTGAAACCAACAGGACAGATACAACTATTTTTAAAAATACTCATTTGATGTCCGGTTTCCTCCCACATGCCAAAAACATGCAGGTTAGGTTAACTGGCATCAAAACTGGGGATTCTAAATTGTCCTTAGGTATGACTGTGAGAGTGAATGGTTGTCTGTCTTTCTGTGTTGGCCCTGCGATGGACTGGTGATCTGTCCAGGGTGTACCCTGCCTCTCGCCCAAAAAGATGCTGGGATAGGCTCCAGCACCCCCCAACCCGAAAAGGATTAAGCGGAAGAAGATGAATGAATGAATGAATGTTTAAAACCATAAAAACTGTCTAACCTAGCCATAGGTGTATTGCCTCTGGTCCCCATGATGTGATCTCCACACATCGGCCATTTCGTGTGCCTTCACCAGGTCCCTCAGCCTATTGGCAGAATCAGGGTAACGCTCTTGATGCTTCCTGTTTAGTCTGTGGTTTAAGGTACAATTAAAATCACCCCCCAGAAATAAAAAACTATTCCAATTACAGGATCTAACCGTATCCGATAACACATCAAAGAACCTGATCCTCTCTGCTGTCTGTATTGGCACATACACATTTATAAAAACCAAGTTCACGTTTTCAAACTGTACCTTTAATAAGAGTAAATGGCCTCTCACCACCTCTTCTACCTCATGAGAGACAGGCACACAACACCTAGAGAAAAGTACAGCAACCCCCCCCCCCCACACTGTTATTAGACTTGTGGCTAAAAAAAACAACACAGCCATCCCACTCTTTTCTCCACTGGCTCTCAATGTCTACAGTGCTGTGAGTCTCCTGTAGCTATAAAGAGGCCCTTTTTACGTCATCCCTGGCCCCATTAATATTAAGAGTGCCAATTCTAAGGTGAGGCATTAAAAAGGATAAAAATAAGGTACAGTGTAGAAGAGCTTGGAATAACGAGGCGATGCGACTTATAAACCAAAGTTTATTAACAGCTTCGCTCCTCTAACAAGTCTCATCTCAGTGCAGAAGCAGAAGTAGAAAGAGGCAGAACATATTCAGCTCTACATACTTATACCTACACATAACAAAAGACATGCATATCAAAGCTGACATCCCACATTATCTTAATCCCCCTCCTTTGTCTCCGTATCTCTCCACCTGGCCTTGGGAGGTCAGGGCGATCGACCTGGTCTCCACCGCAGTGCCTCGGATGCTCTTTGATCCCCGCTGGCGGTTGAGACCTCTTTGTCCTGTTCTGAGGTGTGAAGTCGCTTTACATATGTAATCACCAAACATTCTCACATGCTTATACATATGTAGGTTGTGGGATATATGATTAATATAGACCACAGCCCCCCCCAAAGGACTAAGAAAAGGACAATAGAAAAATTCACAGTTTAAGATAATTATTATGACATACTAACTGCTACACCTCTTGACAAGGAAGAAACTTTCCAGCAGCTATGCTCCTGTAGAGAATTCAGTGGTAATCATAACAGTGTAGTAATATCACAAGTCAGTCTTAAACTGTCACAGCACAATTAGTGAACAACTTTTGAGTAGTTTGCATCAGTCCTTGTGCCGTCTGGGTTTTAATCTTCTCCCGAATCTGCTGTGGGTCCGCTTGGGCGTCCTGGTGGGACCTTCCTGTAAGGAATCTGCAGCTTGGGGAGGAGAGTGATTATTTGTTCCCTGCAGGGGGGCTGAGTCTTTTCTCTTGGGGGGTCTACCCCGCCGAGGTGCTCTCGCCAACCGTGCAGGTTCGTCTCTCAACAAGAAGGCAGGTTTAAGTCTGTCAATGCTGACTGTTTCTTTTCTGTCCCCTAAATCAAGCACAAAATGCTTATCACCAGGTTCCAGCACTCTGAAAGGTCCGTCGTATGGTGGACGGAGGGTTGGTTTTAAAACTTCATGCCTAACAAAAACGAATTCAGCGTTTTTCAAAGCTTGGGGAACAAAAACCCGTGGAAAAGAGTGATGTGCCGGTACGGGGAGAGTGTCCGGTCTAAAAGCTGCCTAAAAGCCTCGGGGCTGGAAGATGCCCTGGCTCTGGGTTCTCTGGTAAAAATTCACCTGGGAGCCTGAGAGGTTGTGCAAAAACTAATTCTGCTGGGGAGGCGTCTAGATCCTCTTTAGGCGCAGCACGCAACCCCAATAAAACCCAGGGAAGTTTATTTACCCAATTTGTGTCCGTTAGTGAGGCTCTGAGGGCGACCTTTAAAGATCTGTGAAAACGCTCGCATAACCCATTAGCCTGAGGTTGATAAGCGGTGGTGCGGTGAATTGTCGCTCCTAAGCTGCTGGCCATGGCTGACCAAAGCTCCGAGACAAATTGAGGCCCTCTATCGGACGTGATGTCCAATGGGACGCCGAAACGTGCCACCCAGTTTGTTAAAAAAACGCGAGCGACTTCCTCCGCTGTGGTTGACGCCAGAGGGACCGCCTCAGGCCAGCGCGTAGTACGGTCTATCATTGTTAACAGGTGAGTGAAACCTTGGGAGGAAGGTAGTGGTCCCACGAGGTCGACATGAACGTGGTCGAACCTTCTAGCTGGGATTCGAAAAGGCTCTAGAGGGGCTTTTGTGTGTTTGTGTATTTTGGCGCGCTGACAAGACATGCAAGTCTTTGCCCATTCTTTTACGTTTTTGCGCAGGCCGGGCCACACAAACTTTTCGGCGACCATTTTAACCGAAGCGTGCACACCCCGGTGCGCGAGGGAGTAAATTGAGTCGAAAATACGGCGGCGCCATGCAGCTGGGACTACCGGGCGAGGTCGGCCGGTTGAGATGTCGCATATTAGGGGGGGCACACTGTCGCGTAAACCCCTTTCCTCCAGCCTTAACCCTGTTGGTCCAGACAGGAGTGCGCGCACGTCTGCGTCACTACTTTGCTCCTCCGCCATGGCTGCATAATCTATCCCTACGTGGATTGGGGCTGCGTATGTGTCCGCGTTGGCGAAGAGTTCTGCGGCTGAGGTAGTATAATCTGTCTCCTCGCACTCTGGTGATGTCACAGCGCGAGAGAGGCAGTCTGCTACCACGTTAAGTTTGCCTGCCACATGTCGAATGTCTGTGGTGAACTCTGAAATCGCAGCTAGCTGTCTTTGTTGCCTGCCTGACCACGGTTCGGAAATTTTAGCCATCGCAAAGGTGAGCGGTTTGTGGTCTACAAAAGCCGTGAAACACCGCCCCTCCAACCAGAACTGGAAGTGGCGGATGGATAAATGAAGCGCTAGCAGCTCCCTGTCAAAAGTGCTGTATTTACGCTCAGTTTGGTTTAACGATTTGCTGAAAAATGCCAAAGGTTGCCAGGTTCCGCCAACGTGTTGTTCTACAACCGCCCCTATGGCCAGGTCTGAAGCGTCTGTGGTTAGCGCAATGCGGGCTGAGGGATCAGGGTGAACTTACAATGTTGCGTTAGCTAGGGTACTTTTTACTTCCACGAAGGCGCGTTCGCGCTCCGGGGTCCATTCGACCGCGTTGGAAGGTTTTTGTTTTCTGAGCGCGTCATATAGGGGCTGCATGAGCTGAGCTGCGCGGGGGAGGAAACGGTTGTAAAAATTAACCATTCCCAAAAATTCTTGCAGCGATTTGACCGTTTGTGGCCGTGGAAAATTTTTTACTGCGCGAACTTTGTCTGGCAGCGGAACTGCCCCCTTCGGTGAAACTCTGTGTCCCAAAAAATCAATTTGTGACACGCCGAATTTGCATTTGGCTGGATTGATTATTAACCCGTGCTCTTCTAGTCTCTGAAAAACCATAGTGAGATGCTGTTCGTGTTCTTCCTCCAACAAGCTGGCTACCAGCATATCGTCGAGGTAGACGAACACGAAAGGGAGGTCGCGTAATACCGCGTCCATCATCCGCTGAAAGGTTTGAGCAGCGCCTTTGAGGCCAAAAGGCATCCGCAAAAATTCAAAAAGACCGAAGGGGGTTATTACAGCTGTTTTAGGAATGTCTTCTGCTCGAACGGGGACTTGGTGATAGCCACGGACCAGGTCTATTTTAGAAAAAATGCATGCACCTGCCAGATGCAGTGAAAAATCTTGGATGTGAGGAATTGGGTAGTGGTCATGCGCTGTCGCATTGTTTAATCTGCGGTAATCGCCGCACGGTCTCCAAGAACCGTCGGATTTCGGGACCATGTGTAGTGGCGATGCCCAGGGGCTTTTTGAGCGTCTGATAATGCCTAGTTTTTCAAGGGTGGTAAACTCGTCCCGAGCTATGGCGAGCTTGGGCGCGTCTAAGCGCCGAGCTTTGGCGAATACGGGTGGGCCCGTTGTGGGAATAAAGTGTTCGACCCCGTGCTTAGCCACTGTAGCTGAGAATTTGGGAATTGTGAGTGCTGGAAATTGGGTGAGGAGTTGATCAAACTTACCTCCTGCTGTAGTGACGCTGGCCTGCACGGGTGGTGGAGAAACTCGAGCTGAGCAGGGAATAGAAGCAAATGACAATGCATTAACCAAGCGTCTGTTTGCTAGATCGACTAATAACCCATGTGCACACAAAAAATCCGCGCCCAACAAGATAAAACTCACCGCCGCTACAACAAATGTCCATCTGTAGTTGTGGCCATGAATGCAGAGGGGCAGGTTCCTTTCACCATAAGTGTCGATGATGGAGCCGTTGACTGCCATCGCTCCATTGCCCCGGGGGCCCATGGCCCGGTCTGCGTGGGAGGGCATGATAAAACTCAGTTGAACTCCAGTGTCAATTAGGAACTGTTTGCCGGTGTATCCGTCAGTCACATAAAGAAGTTTATTTTTTTCGCCGAGAACCACAGCCGTTAACGGTTCTCGGTTTGGACGTTTTCCCGAACTTTTGAACTTGCAGGGGGGAATGCATTTGTACGCCCCCCCGGCGAAACGGTGGTGGTAATAGCAGATGTTGTTCCGCCTGCTGCGTCTTGGTCGTGTTGCCGCCATGGTGGGCGGGCTCTGCTCGGTTGTCCGTGGTTCTCCGTTGCTCTGGGCATCTGCGGATGCTGCTGTGGCCACCTGTTCCCTGCAGGCGTTGATGAGTCGCTGCGCTTCTCGGGCCAGCGCGCGGAAGTCCTGCTGGGTGCTGCACCGCATGTTGATCAGCGTCCCTCTCATGTGTGGCAGCAGAGTGCTGAGGAAGATGTGTTGGAAGAGGAAGTTGTCGTTGTCCTCCTCCTTGAGCTGCAGCATGTCCTCCATGAGGGCCTTGGGTCTGCATCCTCTGTGGCCGTAGATCGCCAGGATCTTCTCTGCTCTCTCCTCGGCGGAGGGGACGAAGTTCTCGACGATGGTCGCCTTCAGCTCTCTGTATTTGTCATAGGCAGGCGGCTGTCGGATTATGCTCCGCGCGCATCTTGACGTGACTGCGTCGAGTTTGGCGACGATGTGATAAAACTTCGTCTCGTCCGCCATTATGCCCGCCAGTGCAAACTGAGCCTCAGCTTGCTGGAACCACGAGCTCGGGTCTTCTTGCCAGAAGCTGGCAGCTTGACGGTGACGGCACTTGTGTGGGCCGTCCTTGATGTGTCCGCCGGGTGAGAGCGCCTTTCTTCTGCTCTCACGGCGGGGCTGGTGCTCGGTTGAGCCCTCTCTTCTGCCGTGGGGGAACGTCTTCCATCCGTTCCCCTGTCTGCATGGGCGCCGGCGTCTGCCTGGGTCGCCTCAGATGAGTCAATCGCGGGGGAACGCCTCTGGTCCATCCTCGCGTCAGGGTCACCAGTGTAGAAGAGCTTGGAATAACGAGGCGACGCGACTTATAAACCAAAGTTTATTAACAGCTTCGCTCCTCTAACAAGTCTCATCTCAGTGCAGAAGCAGAAGTAGAAAGAGGCAGAACATATTCAGCTCTACATACTTATACCTACACATAACAAAAGACATGCATATCAAAGCTGACATCCCACATTATCTTAATCCCCCTCCTTTGTCTCCGTATCCCTCCACCTGGCCTTGGGAGGTCAGGGCGATCGATCTGGTCTCCACCGCAGTGCCTCGGATGCTCTTTGATCCCCGCTGGCGGTTGAGACCTCTTTGTCCTGTTCTGAGGTGTGAAGTCGCTTTACATATGTAATCACCAAACATTCTCACATGCTTATACATATGTAGGTTATGGGATATATGATTAATATAGACCACATACAGTAAAAAAAAACACACGTAGCAGAAAAAGTAAAAGACAAACTAACAGTCAACACGACGGTTAGTGATTTGTAATTTCAGTTAAAGCACAAGTTTCTTTAAATGATATATTTCCTGATCAGTGAAAGTCTCATTCCCATCATTCAGTTTCATAAACTTTCAAGCTGATGCAACAAATAATTACAGATCTGGAAAGTAATTTTCTCCTTTCACAGCTCTACTCCCCTTAGTCACTTGAAGAAACTTCCTGATCTTAGTAAAAGAGTAGGAGCTTTGCTCCTCCTGCGTCTGCATCAGCTCAGACTCATCTTCACTGTCATCAGAAGCACTCTCATCCAGCGCTTCCAAACCCCCCACCCTACTCGATTTAGCAGAGCTCTGCAAGTTTTCAGCACTTTTTCTTTTTTGTGCAGCTTTAAAAGGATCCTCCTCAACAAAATTATTTTCCTGCATGTCTTCATCAGCTGCAGCGTTTGTCATGCAGCGTTTACTCGGTGTGTCCGTCACAGCCCCGGTCTGCTCCTCCTTCGCCTGCAAAACCTGTTCATTCATGTTTTTTCTTTAACTACACTCCTTTTGCCCTTCACCTTTTTACTCTGGGTGACAGGCTCGTCACAATGATCAGAGCTGCCGCCAGACAGAAAATCCCCACCATCACTGTTTGGAGGAGCAACCATCGTGCCTGCTGTGGCCTCCCTCGCCACGGCCGCCGCAGCCCCGGCAGAAGCGGACACCACGGTGGCATCCGCCGCGTCACATGTAGCGCTCCCTTCTGGACCACCAGAAACACCAGCGTCACCTTTCTTACTCCCAGTATTATTTGTGTTCATTTTTTCAGGACATGATCTGATAAGACGGCCTTCTGCACCACACGCAAAACACTTCATAGTTTCAGATGTTGCAAAGACTAAATAACTAAAGCCGTCAATCCTGAAGTTAAAAGACACGTTCAGTTCTGCAGAGCTGTCTTTAAACACCATAAAACACTGCCTCCTGTGACACACGACGTGCTTTAGCAGGGGGGATTTACTACCCAGAGAGACCATTCTGATGGGGGAAACAACTTGGCCAGAACGGGACAACTCTCTTATCAGCTGATCATTTTTAATGAAAGGAGGAGCGTTAGAGATGGTGATCCTCCTAGAAGGGTTCACCAGCGGTAAAACAGGAGTAAAAGTGTCATTTATGACAACTCCCTGTTCCACCACCTGATCAGCTTTTTCAGTTCGATCCAAAAAAAAAATGACAATTACGTTGTTCATCCTTGATGCTGACTTTATACGATCAGGCCCAACCACCTGCCCCACTGCGAGGCCGGCCTCCTCCACAGAGCAGGAAACTGTCGGGAGGATTCTCACGCCGTGCCTCTTTGTCAAGCGCTCGAACTCCACACCACCGTCAACTACCGGCATGATGCCGGCCGGGAAAAAACGGGCAACAGAAGCTACCGTTCCCCGACACACTCACTCCAAAACTCACACCCCAGCACACACACACTCAAACCGCTATATAATAAGCACACGCACCTCAACACACAAGATAGAGAAAAGTTGGAAAAACAAAGTTTAGGGTACTCACTCGACGCCACTCCACACACCTGCTCCCACAAACGCTCCCACATGCGCACGAGAGAGAGAGAGAGAGAGAGAGAGAGAGAGAGAGAGGCAAATCTGAAGGTGTCAAATTCAAGAGAGAAAAATTGTTTTTCAACTTTTTTGAGCCACGAAACCCATTTTACGTTGAAAAAAAAAGAATCCCATAGCACTCCACCAATCTAAAATGATATGAAAACTCTAATACGGCATGACAATTTAATCTTGCAATTTGTTTCGCACCTCTTCAGGAATCTTGGAGTCTTTTTTCATCAGGATTTGTCCTTTAATTCACACATCAAATAAATCTCGAAAACTGCTTACTTCCACTTAGAGAATATTTCTAAAATCAGGAACATCCTGTCCCAAACTGATGCAGAGAAACTAGTCCATGCCTTTATCACTTCTAGATTAGATTATTGTAATTCATTATTGTCAGGTTGTCCTAAAAACTCTCTAAAAATTCTCCAGTTAATTCAAAATGCAACAGTTAGGGTATTAACAGGAACTAAAAAGAAAGATCATATTTCTCCCATATTAACTTCCCTTCACTTGCTCCCTGTTGAATCCAGAATCAAATTTAAAGTTCTTTTCTTGATATATAAAACCATACATAATCTATCCCCCGGTTATTTTAAAGAACTGATCGTACCCTGTTATCCTAACAGATTATTACGCTCTCAGCATGCAGGACTCCTAGTAATCCCTAAGGTCTCTAAAATACCATGGAGGGTAGGGCTTTCAGTTTTCAGCCCCCTCTTCTATGGAACCAATTACTAGCCTGGGTCCGTGAGGCTGACACCCTCTCTGCCTTTAAAACAAAAGTGAAATCTTTCCTATTTGACAAAGCTTTTGAATAGACTTCCCACATGTTATATGTTTGTAATTAGTTATTTATTTAGCGAATGCAAAGTCCTCAAGCCAAGCAGTTGCCTCCTGGTTTGCTGTATGGAGGGTGTGTAATCCTCCTTCCAGTCTTTGGAGTGGGCAAGCCTCTATAATGTGTTCCATTGTTTGCTCCTCTCCACATGCACACAGTGGGTTAGGGCTACTGCCCCATCTGTGAAGGCTGGCCAAGCAGGGGCCATGTCCAGTCCTGAAGCGATTGAGTGTAGACCACTGTCTCCTTGGGAGGTTGGTGCCCGGGACCTGTTGGTTGGGGTTTGTCACCAGGTGTTTGTTTGGGACCTCCTTGGTCTCCCATTCCTCTTGCCAAGCTGCCTGGATGGTGAAGTCAGCTGGGGGAGGGTTTTTCCAAATCGGCCGTCTAGATGGAAGTCGGGCAGTGGGTGGGGTGTAGATATCTGCATGGATTGGTAAGTGAGGAGAATCTTTGGCTTTTTGAAGCATCCTTTGAGTTAGTGCTGCTTGCCGGATGTGTGGGGGAGGCTATGTTTGACAGTACAGGGAGCCAGGGGAGTGGTGTTGAGCGGATTGTCCCAGTTATGGTTCTCATGGTTGTGTTGAGCTGGGTATCTACGTGGTGTGTGTAGGATGATCTGGACCAGACAGGGGCACAATATTCTGCTACAGAGTATGAAAGGGCCAGTGCTGAGGTGTGCAGGGTGGAGGCTGCCGCCCCCCATTTTGCACCAGCAAGCTTGCAGAACAGGTTGTTTCGTGCCTTCACCTTAGCAGCCGTCCCCTTTAAATGTTCCTTGAAGGATAGAGTCCTGTCAAGGGTCACTCCAAGGTAGGTTGGATTCGAGGTATGCTTAAGCTTGAGTCCACTCAGGTGGATGTGTAGTTCTCTGGCAGCTTTTACATTGTGGAGATGGAATACACTGGAGACGGTTTTTGCTGGGCTTGGTTTTAGGTGCCAGGTTTTGCAGAACTGGTCCAGTTTGGCAATATCTTCCGTGAGCACCCATTCCAGTGGCTCAAAGTCTGGTGCTTGGAGTGCCAAACAGATGTCGTCTGCATAGATGAATTTGTGGGATTTTGTTGTGGGCAGGTCGTTTATGTAGAGGTTGAACAGGGTTGGAGCTAGAACTGAGCCTTGTGGGAGTCCGTTTTTCTGCGTTCTCCATGCGCTTGTATTCTGACCGAGGTGGACTCTGAACCTTCGGCTGGTCAGCAGGGTTTTTATAATTGCTGTTGCCCAGGCAGGGATTGCCTTTGTAAGTTTCAGGAGGAGGCCTTTGTGCCAGACCGTATCATAGGCAGCTGTAAGATCGAGAAACACAGCCCCTGTCTTCAGTCTGCTCTCGAAGCCATTTTCGATGAAGGTGGTTAGGGCCAGTACTTGTTCTCCTGTGCTGCGGTCCTTGCGGAAACCTGCTTGATCCACACTTAGAATTTCCTCTATTCCTGGGGAAATACGTTGCAGTATTAGGCGCTCCATGATTTTATAAGGAACGCTGAGTAGGGAGATTGGGCGGTAGCTTGCTGGTAGTTTGTGGTCTTTTCCAGGTTTTGGTATGGCAATGACCTTTGCTGTCCGCCATTTCTTTGGGATCAAGTTTGTTTGTATGATCCTTGTGTAGAATTGTGTCAACCAGGTTAGGGCTCGGGGGCCAAGATTTTTCATGAATTCTGGGAAGATGTTGTCGTATTCTGCTGCCTTTCCACATTTCAGGCCCTGTAGGACTTTCTCCAATTCAGCAGTTTGTAACTAGTAGTGTAACGGTACTATGCATACTGTTCCATTGCTAGACATGTGCGTAGTGTTGTAGTCTACATCAGTGGGGCCCGCTGTGCAAACATTTCATTGTGTTTGATTGTGTGTATGAGCTATGTAACAGCTGGCTAGCTAGATGTGATATCATGTTTGAACTGGACATCGTTCACAAGTGTAGATTGAATTTTGCATGTCATTGTTTTGAATTTTGCTATTAGTACCTACTATGTTCTATTAAAAAAACAAACTGCTATTTATGCTCACTGTGCATAGTGTTTTGGCATTACACCCCCACGTCCAGCTACAGATGTGTCTGCTTGCAGTGTTTCCTATGAGATTCTTTAGTTAGTTTAATAAGCCTGAAAAAGCTCATAAAATTGCTGTAATCTTGGGTCAAATTAGCTTTGATAGAATTTGCACATTATATTTGTCTACCTGCATGTTGTTGTTATGTTATGAATAGTATATCTCTTCTTTCTTCATTTCTCCCCTCACTCCCCCAACCTTCCGTGGCAGAAGACTGCCCCTCCCTGAGCCTGGTTCTGCCGGAGGTTTCTTCCTATAAGGGAGTTTTTCTTCCCACTGTCACCTAGTGCTTGCTTGTAGGGGATCATCATCATAGGGGCTTTTCTCTGAATTATTTATGATTTGTGCTTTTGTGTTTAGCACCTTGAGATGGCTTTTGTTGTTAGGCGCTATGTAAATAAAGTTGAATTGAATTAAATATTCAGTGTGAAATGCAAAGCAAAGTCAATGGAAAGAAGCAAACACACACATTAAATCCAGGTGATGCCAGTGCATGAGATGGATTTTGTTCAACTCTGGCCAGGAGTTCTCTTTTTCTGGCTTGGTCATGATGGCCATTTGGTGTTGGTGTTCCACAGTTGCTGGGAGTGTTAACTAATTTGAAAATGAGACAGCCACTTACCAGACGGCTGTCGTCAGACACGCACTGCTGCAAAGGGGGCTGTTTTTACAGCAGATGTGCTTTTCTCAGCTCAACACAGGCGGACCTCCATATCTACCACTTGTTTGGTGCTTGGGGCAGCTGACATTGAGATTTTGTACCTGGGGGAGGTGGTGACATTTTCCCAGTCCAGATAGTGTTGTGGGCTCAGGCATGAGGGCTTTTTTTCCCTCACAGACCCCCTGGGGTCTATGGACCCCCGGTTGAAAAACACTGCTGTAACTAATGTTGCATGTTTCCTAGGGATGTAAAGATTGTGAAATTTTAGGCCCACTGATACTGCTGTGGCAGCTCGGTAGTGCAGTGGTTAGCACTGTGGCAGCACAGCAAGAAGGTGATAGGTTTGATCTCACATTCTGGCCAGTGATGACCCTGTTATGTATTAGAAAGAGGGAGTCAGAGTCTCATCCGTGCATGGAACAACAACAACCCTTTATTACAGAACACACAAGTACATATACAATGGGCCGTGCCCACCTGACGTCACGCCAGGGGCGGATACGGCAGCACACACATACTCCCACACTCACTACACTACAATTCCCCTCCCCCTTACAAAATGCAAACCACACACACAGTTGAGACCCTCCCCAATTTAGGACCCAAATCATGCACTAAGGAGCAAGGAATCATGAACTGTAATAAAATAAAACAACTTCACACAAAACAACTAAAATTGGACCAAGTCTCTTAAAATGCATAAAAAAAATAATCCCATAACACACCACATACATACTCTCATGCACACCAGCAATATCCAGTATATGTACATATTTACACTTTAATGTTTAAGTTACACCGATGTCTGTTGGCAGCCAGAGGTAAAACCGGCCCGGGGGCCCGGGGCAGACCCAAATCATACACACCCCTGGTCGCTGAAGATAAGACCAGCTCAGAGGCCCCGGGCAGCACCACGACATGTGCACCTGTGGCCGCCGTCTGCCTCCGGGATCAAAAACAATCTCTCTTGCCATAATGTCCCTCTTCACCGCTGACTGCATCACTCCTTGGGACACGTCGTGCTGCTGTCCAGCACACCGTCCCTCTGCGCTCGTCGGTCCACCCCCGACCATCATGGCTCCAGCTACTCCAGCCCCCTGTGGGCTGAACTCCAGGGAAACCCGAAGGCTGCTCGTTGGCGCCGCTTGCCGACCCAGGCACCTCGCCGCTGCTCTCACCACTCTTGTCCCAGGCGCTCCGCTGCACTGTCTCCGTGCCCAGCTGTAGCTGCTCTCTCCCGGGGCTCACAGCATTGCTTTCGCCGACGTCGTTTCCTGACCCAGACACCTCGCCGCTGCTCCCAGCACCCTCATTCCAGGCACTCCGCTGTGCTGTCTCCATGCCCGGTCGCAGCTGGTCTCTCTCGGGGCTTTCAGCTTCGTTCTGGTTGGCATCACTCTCCGACCCATGCGCCTCGTCACTGTTCTCAGCATCCTCGTCCCAGGCACTCTGCTGCGTTGACTCCATGTCCGGCTTCGCTTGCTATCCCACAGGGCTCTCAGTGTCACTCTCGTCGGCTCCACTCTCCAACCGAGGCCCTTCGTCGCTGCTCTCAGCACCCTCGTCCCAGGCGCTCTGCTGCATCAACTCCATGTCTGGCTTCACCTGCTATCCCTCAAGGCTCTCAGTGTCACTCTCTTTGGCTCCACTCTCCTACCAAGGCGCTTCGTTGCTGCTCTCAGCACTCTCGTCCCAGGCACTCTGTTGCGTCGTCTCTGCGCCTGACTGTTGCTGCTCTTCCCCGGGGTTCTCAGCCTCCATGGTCCTGCTCACTCACTGCCTAGCCTCCAGCTGCAGAGATGACTATTGCTGCTCTCCCTCTCCGCTGTCATAGCACACCGTGCTGTCCAACTCATCAGCATTCCGGTCCTCCACCTTCCTGCAGTTCGCGGCTGGCCCACCATCTTCAGTGACCGGGGACTCCCCCAGTCCCACCTTGATGCCCAGCTGGTAGCTTTGAACCCTCTTTTGGTGCGCAGTTAGCTTTGTGGCTAGCCATCCATAGACACTGACTGTGCCGTTAGCTTCTCCCAGTTAACTAGCTTAGCCTTGTTTGGCGCCAACACTCCCGCCACCCACAGCGTCGTGGTCCTCGTCTGCCTGGCAAAAAAATCGGCCAACCACTCAACAGCATCCTCAGAGCGCTCCATCTCTCCCAACATACTGAGAATTCTTCGGCCCTCTGTGCCGAGATGATGGGCCAGGAGCGCTCGTCATCTTCTCCCGTCGAGTCCACCTAGGCCCAGCTCCCCGAT
The DNA here is from genome assembly GCA_020510985.1 of Pholidichthys leucotaenia. NCBI lineage: Eukaryota > Metazoa > Chordata > Actinopteri > Cichliformes > Pholidichthyidae > Pholidichthys > Pholidichthys leucotaenia. Next base: position 135,074,431 of record CM035844.1, read on the forward strand.
GTAACCCTCAAGCATGGCCCTCCACTTCGGCCACAGGATCACCGGCTCTCCCGTCTACTCCAGAAATGGCAATAGGAGTTGAGGTAGCCCATACGCTGCCATAATTATTCTCGTCACCAAAATGTTATGTATTAGAAAGAGGGAGTCGGAGTCTCATCCACGCAGTGAACAACAACAAGCCTTTATTACAGAACACACAAGTATACAGTATATACAATGGGCCGTGCCTGCCTGACGTCACGCCAGGGGTGGATATGGCAGCACACGCACACTACCACACTCACTACGCCACAGACCCTTCTGTGTGGAGTTTGCATGTTCTTCCCGTGTTTGTGTGGGTTTTCACCAAGTACTCCAGTTTCCTCCCACAGTCCAAAGACATGCACATTAGGTTAACTGGCATCGACTGGGGATGAACTGCCCTTAAGTATGAATGGGAGAGTGAGTGGTTGTCTGTCTCTCTGTGTTAATCCTGTTGGAAAGGTGATCTGTCCAGGGAGTACCCCATCTCTTGCCTGAAGATGCTGGTATAGGCTCCAGCCCCCCATGATCAAAAAAGGACTAAGCAGTTGAAGATGAATGAATAGGTGGCCAATATCAAATGTTTTTTTTTTTTCCATCTATTCCTTCTTTATTGCCAAGGAGAAAAAGAAATATGGAGTAAAGAAAAAATGAACTAGCTCAATGCTGGATGTTTTTTGAATTTGCAGCTGTAGTCTAATCTGTTTCAGGACTAAATCAATGCCACACTGCTGGGACACACCAGAAAAGTATTGACAACTGCTGATATCTTATTTTCCAATAGCTGATGTCAGTCAATAAGGTGCATATAATTTGATACAATATACGGACTGATGTATTTGTGCATCCCTACATTTTACTTTAAAAACTCACACACTTTTGAAGGTAAAACATTAATAACAAAAAGGAGTCATTAACAAGTAAAAACTGTCCGATTTAAATCAAAAAGTCTCAAAAGTTATAAAAATCTCAAACTCATAGGGTTTGATCCTATGAGTTTGAGATTTTTATTTTGATAGTTTAACTGAGAAAGCTCTCCATTCTCCATTATTCAGACGCTACACGTACAAGGTCTGTCCATTCTTCAGACAAGCTTTTTGTGTCCTATGGGGAAATCCATGATGGACAGGCCTATCTCTAAGCAACGCCTGTCCCATTGGATAGTCAACCTGATTCCCTTCGTATGTACAGGTTGGAGTGCAACCACCAGATAGGCTGGTGGGTCACTCAACACGGTGAATGGCCACTACGTGGGCACTGTTTACGGGTGCACCCCTGGAGGATGTATGCGCAGTCACTGGCTGGGCTTCTCCTTCAACATTCACCCACTTCTATAGGCTCAACCTGGCCTCATCAGTCATCCCTTCATCTGTTCTGGGGGTCGCAGCAAATTCTTAAGTTGCATCTTAGTTTTTCCCTCATTTAAGCCAACATGTGTGCCTTGTGCTCGAAATATTTTTTGTTTAGCTCCAGTTACCTGCAAGAACTGGCTTAACTTGTTCGCATTCAGTTAAGTACAATAAAGGAGTCAAACTCATCTGGTTGTGTTTGTGCTTAATGGCATGATTGGGGCATTGTGCTCCTTCGGTCTGTGGGTGATGCCACCTCCATTCTCCTCAGGACTCATTTGGTATACGGTTGCCACGTGGTTACAGGTTCACTGAAATGAAATAAAATGTATGTTTACGGATGTAAATGCGGTCTTATGACTGAAAGTGAACCTGTAACCATTCACTGTCCTTCTTCGGTGGAAGCAGGCTCCTCCCAGTCGTTAGAAAGAGGAAGAATGGGTGGATGCAAGGGGTATAAAGTGTGCATCCACAGGTGTGATTTATTTGGTATAATGCTCCTGACCGGTGGATCATAGTCACGTGGTTACAGGTTCACTTTCATTTATAAAACCACGTTTACATCCATAAATGTACGTTGGCATCATGGGGCAGTCTGCTTGTCTGCAAACACTGCTGCCCTGAAGATGGATGGATGGAAATACAAATTTACAAGAAGTCCTTAATATATGAGAGGGAAAAAAGCTGCCCATTACAAATGTTGACAGTGTACTTGTAACTTGGCTATTTTATCGTTGTTTTAAAGTTCAGTCACAACTTGCAGCCCCACGCAGATTTACTTAGTTCAAAAAGTCCTGAAAATATTCCACTTGTGGGACACATATGTGGGTTTCATATGCTTCACATGTATATTACTGTATGCTTCACGTCTCAGATGAGCAAAAGGACTGAGCCTCCTAAAAGATAACAGGAGGATGTGAGATGTGGTCTTTGGTATGCAAAGAGATGGCCTTGGGGGATTTCCTGGCCGCCAGTGACTTTAGGTGGAGGTGATAAGACCTGGAAGAAGATGCATTGTGACTTAGGATTAAATACAATGTGACTGTGTGCTTTGATGTCCTGGGGTATAAAAGGACGGATGTATGGGGGTTTCTTTCTCTTTCTGTTTTTGATGATGTTGGAGAATGTGAATAAACCTGACTCGTGAGATAAACTCAGCCTCGTCATTTCCACATTCTCCACACTGGTGACCCTAAGACGTATCATGAGTGAAAGAAATTCTCCCGAGCCGGACTCGTCAGGAGCCAGCCAAGCGAATGCAGCCACAGTTCAGCTACCGGACTTCTGGCAGAACAATCCGCGCTCCTGGTTTAACGCGGTTGAGGCGCAGTTCAACCTCCGGAGGATTTCGGTAGACGCCACAAAGTTCTACCATGTGGTTGCAAAACTGGACAACCGCACAGCCCAGCATGTGGAGAGCCTGATCAACCAGCCGCCGGACAGCGACAAGTACAGCGCGTTGAAGGCTGCACTCATCCGGTACTTCACCCCCTCGGTGGAGGAGCGAGCAGAGGGGCTCCTGGCGCTGACTGAATTTGAAAGCGACAGGCCTGCGGACCTGATGGAGAAGCTGTTGAGGTTGAAAGACTCTGACGATGATCACTTCATCTTGACCCACCTTTTCCTCAGGACCCTACCGTCAGCGGTGAGAGTGACCCTGGCCAGTTCGCCACTGTTGGCCCGACGAGACTACCGCGAGCTGGGCCAGGAGGCGCAACGACTCGTCAATGCCACCAAACGGCGTGCGGCCACGGCCGCGGCAGCGGAGCTCGACGCAACGTCCGGAGACAACGAGGGGCCAGAGACGGTGGTAGCAGACCCACCGACGACGGCGGGGGCGGGGGCCAAGGATCGTGGAGGAGACACCCTCTTATTCTACCATCGCCGCTTTGCAGAGAAGGCACGCAAATGTATACCACCGTGCCATTTCAAGCGCTCGGGAAACGCCAAGACCGGGGGTCGGTAGCAGCTGCGGCCCTCGGGGAGGAGAACAAGCTGCTCTACTTGAAGGATGCGCGCTCTGGAAGGCATTTCCTCATGGACACAGGCTCCCAACTGAGTTTCATCACACCTTCCTCCGCTGACCGGCTGGCGCCTTCCAGTGGTCCCGGGGTGTCAGCAGCGAACGGCTCAGCGATTAAGACCTTTGATGAGAGGACTCTGCTTCTGTCCCTACATGGCCGTACATTCGAGTGGACTTTTGTCATTGCTGCAGTCAATTTCAATATGTTAGGGGTTGATTTTCTGTGCTCACATGGTTTGTTGGTTGATCTTGCTAACAGGCGCCTGGTTAATGCACTCTCTTTTTATTCTATTCCCTGTACAGCTCGAGTGGCCCCGCCAACAGCACAAGCCAACGTCACAGCTGCAAGTGGTAAGTTCCACACACTGCTCACTCAGTTCCCAGCACTCACGGTCCCAACATTCTCGGCGACCGTGGCTAAACACGGGGTGGAACATTTTATTACTACCACCGGACCGCCCGTTTTTGCAAAAGCTCGGCGCTTGGATTCAGCTAAACTGACCATAGCGCGCGAGGAGTTCACCAACCTGGAAAAGTTGGGCATCATCAGGCGTTCGAAGAGCCCATGGGCTTCACTGCTTCACATGGTCCCGAAAGCTGATGGCTCGTGGCGACCTTGCGGTGATTTCCGCAGGTTGAACAACGCTACGGCACACGACCGCTACCCAATCCCGCATATCCAAGATTTTTCAGTTCATTTGGCGGTGGTGTGCGTTTTTTCTAAGATAGACTTGGTATGCAGTTACCACCAGGTCCCAGTGCGCGCTGAGGACAGCGGTAATAACTCCGTTCGGGCTATTCGAGTTTTTGCACATGCCATTTGGGCTTAAAGGCGCGGCGCAGACGTTCCAACGCATGATGGACGCGGTGTTGCGCGATCTCCCCTTCGTGTTCGTCTACCTGGACGACATATTGGTAGCCAGCGCCTCCGTAGACGAACACGAAAACCACCTCATGGCAGTTTTCCGGAGGTTGGGAGAGCACGGGAAAATAATCAACCCAGCGAAGTGTCAGTTCGAGGTGACGCAGATTGATTTTATGGGGCATCGCGTCTCTCCAGAAGGAGCGGTTCCTCTGCCTGACAAAGTGCGCGCAGTAACAAATTTTCCCCAGCCACAAACGGTCAAAGCGTTACAGGAGTTTTTGGGAATGGTGAATTTTTATAACCGTTTCCTCCCCCGCGCAGCGCAGCTCATGCAACCATTGTATGCTGCACTAAAAAAACAAAAAACCCACAAATAAAATCGAATGGTCTCCGGAGCGAGAGCGCGCATGCTCTGAAGTCAAAACCGCCCTGGCAAACGCTGCGTTGTTAGCACATCCGGTCCCAACGGCCCGCATAGCGCTCACTACTGACACGTCAGATGTGGCCATAGGGGCGGTCGTGGAGCAGTATGTAACCGGAGCTTGGCAACTGCTCGCCTTTTTCAGCAGGACCTTGCGCAATAGTGAACGAAAATACAACACATTCGACAGGGAGTTGTTAGCTTTCCACTTGGCCGTTCGCCACTTCCAGTTCTGGCTGGAGGGACGCCGTTTCACCGCGTTCATTGACCGCAAGCCGCTGACTTTCGCGATGGCCAAGGTTTCAGAACCGTGGTCGGGCCGGCAGCAGAGACAGCTGGCCGCGATCTCAGAGTTTACTACCGATATCCAGCATGTGGCGGGTAAACTTAATGTAGTGGCAGACTGCCTCTCGCACGCTGTGGCGGCCCCAGTCCGCGTAGGGATAGATTATGCAGCCATGGCCGTGGATCAGGTTAGCGACGCGGACGTACGCGCGCTCCAGTCTGGACCAACAGGGTTAAGGCTGGAGAACAGGGTGTTGCAAGACGGTATGCCCCCCCCTAATCTACGATGTCTCCACTGGGCGACCGCGTCCTGTGGCACCGGCCGCGTGGCGCTGCCGCGTTTTTGACTTGATCCATTCTCTGGCGCACCCGGGAGTGCGCGCGTCGGTCAAAATGGTGGGAGAGAAATTTGTATGGCCGAGCCTGCGCAAACAAGTTAGAGAGTGGGCAGCAGCCTGCATGGCTTGTCAACGAGTCAGGGTACACAGACACATGAGAGCTCCCTTGGAGCCGTTTCACATCCCGGCTAAGAGGTTTGATCATGTTCACGTGGACCTCGTAGGCCCCCTCCCGCCCTCACAGGGGTGCACACATCTTCTGACAATGGTTGACCGCACCACGCGCTGGCCGGAAGTGGTCCCACTGTCGTCAACCACAGCTGAGGAGGTGGCGCCTGCGTTTTTAACGGCATGGGTAGCGCGTTTTGGAGTCCCGTCGGACATTACGTCCGACAGAGGCCCTCAATTTGTTTCCGAACTTTGGTCAGCGATGGCCCGCAGCCTGGGGGCAACGATCCACCGCACGACCGTGTACAACCCGCAGGCTAACGGGTTATGCGAACGTTTTCACAGGTCATTGAAGGCGGCCCTCAGAGCATCGCTTACGGATGCAAATTGGGTGTATAGGCTACCATGAGTTTTATTGGGGTTGCGTTCTGCACCTAAAGAGGATTTAGAAGCCTCCCCGGCTGAGCTAGTTTTCGCACAGCCACTTCGGCTGCCCGGGGAATTTCTCCCAGATAATCCTGCGCCAGAGTGCTCCCCAGCTCAGCCGTTGCAGAGTAGCACGGAATCGAGCACGCTGCCTGGCCCCATTCATCACAGTTTTCCGCGCATTTTTGTGCCTAAGGCTTTAAAAAATGCGGAGTTTGTTTTTGTCAGACATGATGCCCATCGCCCACCCTTGCAACCACCTTATGATGGACCATTTAGAGTGCTGGAAGCAGGAGATAAGCACTTTTTGCTAGATTTGGGGGGCAGAAAGGAAATGATTGGCATAAACAGGCTCAAACCCGCTTTTGTGGTGGCTGACGAAGGTGTGCAGTTGGCCAGGGCTCCTCGGCGCTGCAGACCCCCTAGGGAGCTTTCCCCAGAGCTCCCACAGGGATTGACTAACAGTTCTCATCCTCAGACAGCAGCTCCCCAGCAGGAGGGCGCCGCGGAGGTGGTAAAACCCGCTTACAGCAGATACGGGAGAAGACTGAGGCCCAAGCAGCATGTGTCCTGATGTGTGTGATTTTATCATGACATGCAGACTGTTATTACGTTGTTCCATCTTAGACATTTGGGGGGGGGGGTCATGTGGGACACATATGTGGGTTTCATATGCTTCACATGTATATTACTGTATGCTTCACGTCTCAGATGAACAAAAGGACTGAGCCTCCTAAAAGATAACAGGAAGATGTGAGATGTGGTCTTTGGTATGCAAAGAGATGGCCTTGGGGGATTTCCTGGCCACCAGTGACTTTAGGTGGAGGTGATAAGACCTGGAAGAAGATGCATTGTGACTTGGGATTAAATACAATGTGACTGTGTGCTTTGATGTCCTGGGGTATAAAAGGACGGATGTATGGGGGTTTCTTTCTCTTTCTGTTTTTGATGATGTTGGAGAATGTGAATAAACCTGACTCGTGAGATAAACTCAGCCTCGTCATTTCCACATTCTCCACACACTCATCATAGAGACCATAGGTAGAGACATGAATGTCCCAGTATCGGTCCAGTCAGCTGCACAGGGACGTGGAGCTCCACCGCATGGCAAACAACACTGGGACTCAGTAACAATGACTTTCTCATGAAGGAAATGCTTGATGAAAACAATAAAATGCTTCATTGCTTCAGCAAAACTCCTGTGTTTCTTATGTTATATGGCTCACATATTTCGTATGTGGGCTAAAACAGGGTGTTGGGAGGAAGGGATGTCTTTTGTAACGTGAAAAAAAAAAAACAAGAAGTCGATCGACAAATTTGTTGCACAAATGGCTGGTTTTCATCGCCGTTGCAGCAGCCTCTGATCCCTGACTTCTTCCTGGTTCATTTGCATATTTTACCCGTGGTACATTGTGGCTGTAATGTCACGGACATACTGACAAACTGTTAAGTGTCAGTCTAACATAAGAGTGCCGTTAATGGGAACAAATACTGACATTTTGATGTTGGTAGCCTAATAAGATTATAGAAGAATCACATGTATATCACCAGTATGACAACTTGAGTTCAAATAGATTATTTTAAATACGCCGATCACGAACACAGTGCAACGGTTGGTCCGAAGGAGGAGACCTGCGTAACAAAACTCCTAAATTCTCTGTCACTTCCGGCATTGACCAACCTTTTCTGATGTGAACTAATTGAACAACTTTTAATAACGTTTTAAACCCCGATCCCAGACTTAATTTTGGTGTACTTTATTTTTCTTTCAACCTTGAATTGTCTTGCCTTTATTACTGATTAATGTTTTTGTTTACTCTTTCCTGAGTTTTTTTTTTTTTAATTAATAGTCATAGTGTAGAAGAGGTCATGTCTTAAGTCCATAAAAGTTAGGGCAAAGACTAAAATGAGAGAGAGAGAAAACTCATGTTCACAGGCCTTTTTTTCATTTTAGATATAAAAATGCCATAGTTATGGGGAAAAATGCACGTTTTTTGAAGAAAATAATTACAAAGAAAGAGCTTCAAATTGACAAAAAAATTTGCTAATTTAGTCAAGAACTTACCAGAAAAAAGTAGCATTGTTGGGGAAAACTTTTCACTAATCCTGATAGTCCAGTTACTGCTTTGGCAAAACATAAAATTCTGACACCTTGAGATGATTTTTTGAGTTGAATTGCTTTGGATGTTATACCTTCACATCAAGTCTCAAAAATGTTTTACAGATCAATACAGTTTTTCTGAGGAAAAAAGAATAGCTCATAATGAAAACTCCCTGTCCTGGTAGGTAAATCCAGGCTCATACTGGGAGGTGGAGCGCCACCTGGTGGCAGCTACTGGTACACCTCTGTGACGCCAATGGTAACGCACAGACGCAGGAGTTTCAAACAGTGCAACGAGTGAAATATTTATTTCCTTTGTGGCTCGCGTGAAATTCCAACATGACTTGGATTTTGTGTAGGTGTGTTTGAAAAAAGAGGAGGAACCAGAAACGTTTTTATAACTTTTGAAAACACGCACAAAAAAACAACAACCCGTAGGTATGTTGCCCATCATAGAAATGATTTTCCTCGATAATATCGATATTACAGGGGTAAATATAAGCCGCTGTATAACGCTGATCACTGACTTCTTCCTAGTTATGTTCTCGTTCATCTGCATAGTTTACCCGTGGCTCATTGCGGATGGAACAATACACGGACACACCGACCACGGTTAATTCCTCCCTACCGGATGACGGTGACGATGATTCAGCTGAGGTGGACCTGATCCACGCGCTATATGGAACCCTCCAGAAGATAGTATCTTCTTAGGAACTCAAGGTGGAGTCGGAATGGGATCCGGTGCTGGCGAAATTATGCTTGGCGATCAGAGAGGGTTGGCCACCGAGGGTGCAGGGCGAGTTAGCGCCTTACCACTGGCTCAAGGAGGAACTGAGCTGCTGGGGCGAGGTGTGCATGGCCAGAGGACAATGCACCCTGATCCCATCGTCACTGAGGGCACGTGTCCTAAGAATGCTGCCCAAGGGTCACCTGGGGGTGGTCAGGGTGAAGCAACGCAGTAGGGACTCTGTCTGGGGCTGGGTATTGATAAGGACATCAAGGCCATGGTGAAACACTGCGTGCCATGTCTGGAGAGCAGCAAGACTGGCGGACCACCTCCCCCTCCACTGCGGCCGGTACCATACCGGGAAGGACCCTGGAGGCACATTGAGTTGGATATCTGTGGCGAACTCCATGTGGCCTTCAACTAGCCAGTTCCTGCTCGTGGCCTATGATGTATTCTCAAAGTGGCCGGAGGTACTCCCAACCAACTCTGTCATGACAGAAGTAGTCATGGGGTTCCTGGCATCCCTGTTTGCTAGGTGGGGGACCCCAAGCAAGGTTAGGATGGACAACAGTCCGCAGTTTATCTCCGGAGCGTTTGAGGAGTTTCTGAGTAGCAGGGGCGTGGAACATGTGAAGACGACGTCTACCACCCTCAGGGCAATGGAGGCATTGAGCGGTTCAATAAGACATTGAAGAATGGACTGAGAACCCATTTGGCAGATGGCTTTGCATTTTCGGACGCCCTGCAGAACACGTTGCTGCACTATAGAGCGTCTGTCCACACGATGATGGGCTGTTTCCCGGTGGCTCTCATGCTGGGGTGCGAGTTGCCCTTGCCAGTGAGCCGGCTGAGACTGCCAACAACAGGCCCTCAAGAAGGCACAGGAGCAGTGCGGAACCGGGTCGCCAGAGATCAACGCAAAATGAAACGGAGATTTGACAGGAAGCACAGGGCAAGGGACCATGGATTGAGGGAAGTGGACCAGGTATGGATCAAGCACCCTGTCCGCACCCACAAGCTACAGCCACTGTGGATGGGGCCACTGCAGATCGCGAGGCGGCAGTGCCCAGACACATTTGAGCTTGAGGACGGGTCTCGGTGGCACACCAGCAGGCTTAGAAGGTCGCCGCCAGAACAGAGGACTGAAGCTGCAACTGGGCGTTTCAGTGAAAGCTGGGACTGGGGGGTCCTGATTGACAGTCCACTGACGTGGACTGTGGGTCCACACCCTGCACCCTGCACCCGGCACAGTCCCCTCCTAGGTGACGCCTGGCTAGTATTCGTTGGAGGCCTAGGTACCTGGAGGACTTTGTTACAAAGACTGTTATGTTTGACGCCAGTTGGGGCTAGTGGCAGAATAATCCACTCCAACTAGGCGGGGCGTTCTGGCAGTCTACCCAGACGCCCGTGGTGTTCATCTGTTTATAATTTTACATGTACATAGTTTTTTTTTTTTTAAAAATGGTGTTGTTTGTGTGCAGAGTTCTATGTTTGCTGGTTTATTGTAATGGGGGTGGGGTCTGGAACTTTGTAAGGGGGGAGAATGTTATGTACGGGAACTGTACTTTAGGGCTTGCTGTAGCTCATCCGGGGTTGATGGGTGAGTGACGTCAGGCAGGCTACGGATTTCATGTCCTGGTGAGCACTCGCCCCCACCATCCCGTTTCCTCTGCTCTACTAATCACCTACTAATTGGTTCCAAGGTTGTCATAGCCAAGAGCGGCACTGGGGTTAAGCTCCCAGTGCTCATAAAATGCTCCTTATGGAGTGCATCTCGAAAAGCCTCTGACAACTAAGTCCAACTCCTAGCCTGCCCGTGTGGTTTAGTCTCTAAGCCCGGCGGAACTGCTTTTACTAATAGGAGAAGGGGCGAGGGCGGGTCTCTGGCGCCTTAAAACCAGATGCTTCGGGTAGATGGTGGCTCGTCAACCTGGGAAGGTAGCCCATCTAGGGGAAGGTAAACCCTGATTTCAAACCTCCACTGCCTTGCGGCACACCCGGTCATGGGAAAGGCTTCGGGAGTCAACCCTGAGGAAGCCCCTAAGGCAGTTCTCTGTTGTGCTCAACATCATTCTGGCAGCTCCTGCGACGGCGCTGGTGCCAAACTATAGCAGCCCTGCTGTTCCTTTGGATTCATCAGTGACGTGGAGAGGGGGGACATGCTGCATGGGTAACATCTTGTCCTCCATATCTTCCTGCCCAGGCTTGAATCCTACCAACACCCAACGCTGGAAGGTAGAACACCGGTGCGCATCGGCCTGTTCAGCCACAGGCGGTGCTGTTCCAGCAGAGTAGACGTTTAGGATTCTCTTCCATGGTCATCATAGACCGACGGAGGCCGCCGCTGCCGACTAATCACCTCATTTGATGCACCTGCTGATTCTGCTGAGCCAGCGTCTATAAGGAAGCGTTCTTCAGTGAGTCAACGCTGGCTCATTTGGGTATACTGCTTTGAGGAGAATATTTCTCACATGTAAGCCCTCTGTGTTTAATAATTTACCTGACACATTGTTCTCCTCCTTCTTCAGGTTGCTGCCAACGGAGCGGTGCGTCTCCAGGGGTTTCGGTGTGCTCACCAGCCTGTTGCTCCTTCGCTGCAGTTCCCTCACTCCACCCAGTCAGACGCAGCTCACCATTTCCCTTTCCAGCAGTTCCAACCTGCTGGTCCATCTCCTTCGCTGGGTTATGAGCCGGTCTCTCTCTCTCTCTCTCTCCCACGTAAGTGGTACTATTTGGATTTCCCAAACCTCCTCCATTTCTCTTTCTAATCAGCCTTGCTTCTCTCTCTGCAGGTTTGCTGCTCCTCTGGCGAGTGACTGGTTTTTCCTCAAGATTGCTCTTTTGAAATTTAATAAACGGTCAAACGTATTTTGTGTGTGTTTCTCTTGGAGTTGCATTCTGCATTTAGGTTGATTGTCCAGTCAATATGACAACGGCTGGCTTATAAATCGGGATGTGAAGTTCAATAAAGTGTGTGTTATGTATGTAAATAGGCTGGTAACAGTAAGATGGCGGCCGGGTTGGACGGGGAATATACTGGGGTGGTTAACTACCGGTTTCCGGTGGTGATGCCACTCCTAGTATAAAGAAGGTGGGCGGAAGGGGCTAGTCCTCTTTCGTCGGGAAGACACCTGGCCTGCAGGCAAGTGCCATAAGCCTTATTTGTATGATAGTTTGTATTTTAATAAAGCTCCATAAACGGAGTTACCACTTACTCATTATTTGCCTAATCATGGATGCAACAGTGTGTTCAGTGTTCTACAGAGAAAGCTCTCCGTTCTCCATTATTCAGACGCTACACGTACAAGGTCTGTCCATTCTTTGGACAAGCTTTTTGTGTCCTATGGGGAATCCACAATGGTCAGGCCTATCTCTAAGCAACACCTGTCCCATTGGATAGTCAACCTGATTCCCTTCGTATGTACAGGTTGGAGTGCAACCACCAGATAGGCTGGTGGGTCACTCAACACGGTGAATGGCCACTACGTGGGCACTGTTTACGGGTGCACCCCTGGAGGATGTATGCGCAGTCACTGGCTGGGCTTCTCCTTCAACATTCACCCACTTCTATAGGCTCAACCTGGCCTCATCAGTCATCCCTTCATCTGTTCTGGGGGCCGCAGCAAATTCTTAAGTTGCATCTTAGTTTTTCCCTCATTTAAGCCAACATGTGTGCCTTGTGCTCGAAATATTTTTTGTTTAGCTCCGGTTACCTGCAAGAACTGGCTTAACTTGTTCACATTCAGTTAAGTACAATTAAGGAGTCAAACTCATCTGGTTGTGTTTGTGCTTAATGGCGTGATTGGGGCATTGTGCTCCTTCGGTCTGTGGGTGACGCCACCTCCATTCTCCTCAGGACTCATTTGGTATACGGTTGCCACGTGGTTACAGGTTCACTGAAATGAAATAAAATGTATGTTTACGGATGTAAATGCGGTCTTATGACTGAAAGTGAACCTGTAACCATTCATTGTCCTTCTTCGGTGGAAGCAGGCTCAAATCAAATCAAATCAAATCAAATCAAACATTATTGTCACATTGCTGTACATACAACTGTAGCGCAGGCAAGATGAACCCTATGCCGGACATACTGGATGCACTGAGGAGCTCATTTAGCAGCAGACTACATCATCCCAGGTGCACAACCGAGAGGTTTCGTAGGTCCTTCCTACCAACGGCTGTCAGACTGTACAACCTAAGCAGGGCTGCTCGCAGAGATAGCAAAAAGACGTAACAAACTAATAGTTTTTTGAATGCAAAAGATGCAACAGACTTACACTATGGTCCTCTCCGGTATACAACTAGGAACATACCGGTCGCTATGGAGGGTGAGAATATGTATGGGCACATGATCATACCATGTAGGATAACTAAATAGACGGTTATGCTGTTTCATCCCACCTAGCAACAATGCTCTGCACTGTGTGTGTTTATATATTTACATATTTATTCCATCTAGCTACAATGCTCAGCACTGGGTGTGTTTATATTTATATATCTATATATTTATTCCATCTAGCTACAATGCTCCGCACTGTGTTTTTATATATCTACATATTATTCCATCTAGCTACATTGCTCCGCACTGTGTGTGTTTGTATACTTGCATGTTTATTCCACCTAGCTGCAATGCTCCGTACTGTGGGTGTTTATATATTTACATATTTGTTCCATCTAGCTACAATGCTCTGCACTGTGTGTTCATATATTCATGTATTTATTCCATCCAGCTACAATGCTCTGCACTGTGTGTCTGTGTGTGTGTGTGTATATATATTTTATAGTAATATGTACATATGTATATTAGCTGCTCCTGCTTGCTTGTTTTTTTTCTTGCCTTCTGATTGTTGCTCTGAGTGTTGCTATCCCTGTGCTGTTGCAATCCTGGAATTTCCCCGTTGTGGGACTAATAAAGGCTTATCTTATCTTATCTTATCTTATGAAATTGCGTTTCTCTCGGCATCCATATAAATAAAAGCAGCATGATTTAAGATACACTCCCACATAGCTTCACCCCCCACCCCCCCATCCATTCACACATCCCTGAGACATACTTGGGAAAAAAAAACTAACTATAATATACAAATAATATACAAAATGTCCGTAGGTGCAGTAGTGTGTATGAGAGATTCCGGGTCAACTGTTCAGCATCCTGACAGCTTGTGGAAAGAAGCTGTTGATCAGTCTGGTGGTTCTGCCTCTGATGCTCCGGAATCGTTTACCAGATGAAAGAAGTTCAAAGTGTTTATGCAGAGGGTGAGAATGGTCCTTGACAATGTTCAGTGCCCTGCTCCTACAACGGTTCTGAAAAAGTTCTTGGACAGAGGGGAGGGAGACTCCAATTACCCTCTCAGCCCCCTTGACTATCCTCTGCAGGGCTTTTTTGTCTGACATACTGCAGCTGGAGTACCATGTAGCAATGCAGTACGTCAGAACACTCTCCACCACACCTCTGTAGAAGGTCCCGAGGATGCAGATGGGGAGAGAGGCCTGTTTGAGTTTCCTCAAGAAGTGCAGTCTCTGCTGAGCCCACTTCCTGATCCCCAAGGAATTCTTGCTCCAGGTCAGGTCCTGGAAGATCTGCACTCCGAGGAACTTGATGTTCTCCACTCTCTCCACTAAACGGCCGCCGATGCTGAGGGGGACGTGCTCAGGCTGTGACCGCCGGAAGTCGATAATCATCTCCTTTGTTTTGTCCACGTTGAGCACCAGATTGTTCTCCCTGCACCAGCCCTCCAGGTCTCTCACTTCTTCCCTGTACATTGATTCCTCATCCCTCTGAATAAGTCCCACCACCATGGTGTCATCTGCAAACTTAATAATCTGGTTCCCCTCGTGTCTGGATACACAGTCATGTGTTAGAAGTGTAAACAACAGTGGACTGAGTACACAGCCTTGAGGGGATCCGGTGCTCAGCGTGACAGAGTTGGAGATGTTGTTTCCAACCAAGACAGACTGAGGTCTCTCAGTCAGGAAATCCAGGATCCAGAGACATGTGGCGGTGTTCAGACCGAGAAGGAGTAATTTCTCCATCAATAATGGTGTTGAATGCTGAACTGAAATCAATGTACAGGAGTCTGGCGTAGGTGTCTTTCTGGTCCAGGTGGGTGATGACAGAATGTAGGGTGGTGACTATAGCATCCTCCATGGAGCGGTTTGAACGATATGCAAACTGGAGCGGGTCGTGTGATGCAGGGAGGCAGGCTGTAATGTGTGGTTTGACAAGCCGTTCAAAACACTTCATCACAATTGGTGTCAGTGCAACAGGACGATAGTCATTCAAACAGGACACAACCGGTTTCTTTGCCACCGGTACAATGATAGAGGTCTTGAAGCATCTGGGAACGATGGCCTGACTCAGGGAGATGTTATAAATGTCAGTCAGGACATCCGCCAACTCGCTTGCGCAGTCTCGGAGCACACGTCCCGGAATGTTGTCCGGACCTGCAGCTTTGCGTGGGTTGACTCTGGTTAGGGTCCTCCATGTGTCCGCTGTGTTAATGGTAAAAGCTGGTCCGACCGATGGTGGGAGTGGGCCAGCCCTCCCTCTGATTGTCGAGTTTGATGCTTCAAAACGTGCAAAGAAGTCATTAAGCCTGTCTGGAAGCGAAGTG
This sequence comes from Pholidichthys leucotaenia, assembly GCA_020510985.1. Lineage (NCBI taxonomy): Eukaryota > Metazoa > Chordata > Actinopteri > Cichliformes > Pholidichthyidae > Pholidichthys > Pholidichthys leucotaenia. The sequence goes on from CM035844.1 coordinate 135,089,769, forward strand.
TCGTCATCATCGACCCCCTGCCTAGACTTATAGCCCGTCAGTGTCCGAACTCCCTGCCATATCTGCTTGGTGTTCCTAGTGTCACAGAGGTGTCCCTGGATTTTCTCCGCATAGGCGCGCTTAATTCCCTTTGAGAGCGCAGACCTGGCTGAGCGGAGGGCGATCCTGTCCTTCGCTCTGAAGGCTGCATCTCTGGCTGTAAGCAGCGAGCGCACCACTGCAGTCATCCAGGGCTTATGGTTACCCCGCATAGTGATGGTCTTCACTGTAGTGACATCCTCTGTGCACTTCGCGATGTAGCTGGTGACTGTATCAGCATACTCCTCCACATCTGTCTTGTCTTCTTGGGAGGCTGCTATTTTGAAGACCTCCCAGTCTGTGAGCAGAAAACAGTTTTTCAGTGCAGAGGTTGCGCTCTCTGGCCAAATTCTAATTTGTTTCACTGCTGGCCTGCTGCGCTTCAATAAAGGTTTGTAGGCAGGCAGCAGCATCACAGATATGTGATCAGAAAGGCCGAGATGGGGGCGGGGTATATCCTTATATGCATCTGTGTTTGTGTACACTAAGTCCAACATATTCTCTCCTCTGGTCTTAAAGTCTACACATTGTTTAAACTTGGGGAGCATAGTCTTTAAGCTGGTGTGGTTAAAATCCCCCGCAACCACCAGAAAACTGTCTGGGTGTGAAGTTTGGATTTCACTAATCGCATTGTGCAGTTCCCCGAGTGCCTTCTTAGCATTAGCTTTAGCATTAGCTCCCGGCGCTATGTAAACACCAGCTACAAACACGTTGCTGAATTCCCTCAGCAAATAATATGGCCGACAATTTACAATAAGGAACTCCGCCAACGGAGAGCAGTGTTTAGACACTAACGTGGCATTGACACACCAGTTCATGTTAACATAGATGCATAGCCCACCCCCCCGGCTCTTACCGGAGCTCGCCTTTTCCCTGTCGGCACGGAACATCGCCATATCTTCCAGTTGAATGGCCTCGTCAGGAATGTTGCCGTGGAGCCATGTCTCGGTGAAAACAAACACACAGCAGTCTCTCCACACTCTCCGGGTTTCTCTCAGCAAACGCAGCTCGTCCAGCTTGTTTTCGAGGGAGCGGACGTTAGAGAGAATGAGCGACAGTACCGCTGGTCTGGAGGGGTTAGCCTTTAGCCTAGCATGGATCCCTGCCCTTTTTCCATGCTTTTGCTTGCGTTCGCTCCGCTTACGCCTCCTCCTCTCTCGGGTAGCTTCCAGCGGGGACTCCGCCAGAATACCATGCTGGAGTAGAATGTCCAAATCACAACCAATCACCGCGATTCTTGCAGCATGCAGTACCTTGATGTTTAATAAGGTCTCACGGGTCTAAGTTTTACATAATGTACGTCTGGGAAGATCAAAACTCTCACACTCGCTGATGCCAAGAGGGGCCGCTGCGTCCGTGCGCGCTGCCGCCATCTTATCTTAGCTCCTCCCAGTTGTTAGAAAGAGGAAGAATGGGTGGATGCAAGGGGTATAAGGTGTGCATCCACAGGTGTGATTTATTTGGTATAATGCTCCTGACCGGTGGATCATAGTCACGTGGTTACAGGTTCACTTTCATTTATAAAACCACGTTTACATCCATAAATGTACGTTGGTATCATGGGGCAGTCTGCTTGTCTGCAAACACTGCTGCCCTGAAGATGGATGGGATGGAAATACAAATTTACAAGAAGTCCTTAATATACGTATGAGAGGGAAAAAGCTGCCCATTACAAATGTTGACAGTATTGTAACGTCGGGGCTGTATTGGGGGGGGGGGGGAAGCAGGGATTTCCCCAGCATGCTTTGCAACAGAGGACGTTATTGTATGTGTGTATTAAAAGTTATTACTGAGTTATTATACTGCTGTGTCATTATAACTGCGTTATAATGACCCAGCAGTGTTTCATAGGCAGGATTAGGGCAAGATGTATCATGTGTTGTATAACCATGATTTAAACGGAGGTCTGGAAGAATGACCTCCCCTCCTGTCTGTGCTCAGGGTGTGTGTGAATAAAGCCTGTTCGTCACTACTATCTGCTCCTCTTCTTTGTGTGAACCTCGCCTACGTCACACTGGTGTCAGGAGTGGGATGGAGCAGATGGAAGCCAGGATCAGAATGGAGATCCAGTAACTGGAGCGATTCATCACTCAGCTGACGACGGACGATGGGGCCGAGACACCACCCCCGGGAGCCGCTCGCCAGGACGAACGAAGCGGCGGGCCTGACGGGACCAGCGCACCCCGCCCTCTACCTTTTTCAAGGCAGAGCGGGCAGAGCAGAGCAAACCAGCCCCGCATCCCGCCCTTTTCAGGGCAGGACGGGCTGGCGATTCCACGGCGATCAGGAGCGGCGATCGATCAAGAAGCGACCGTTCCATCCGTCCGGCAGCGGGCCAAGATTCCCCGCTTCAATGGCGAGACCCCATTGGATGACTACCTGATCCAGGTCGAAATGGCCGCCGCGCTGAATGGCTGGTCACCAGAGGAAACCGCCGTGCAAGTCGTGCTGGCCTTGGAAGGGAGGGCTCTCTGCATGCTCTCTGATCTCTGGCCTGAGGAGCGCTACAGCTGGCCAGCGCTACAAGGAGCGCTCCGGAGACAATTTGGGAGAACGGCAGACGCTGAGCACGCCCAGGAACAGCTGACCCACCGCCGTCGAAGCAACCAGGAAAGCCTAGGAGCTTATGCGGCGGACATACATCTGCTAACACGGCGGAGCTACCCAGATTTCGCACCGGAGGTGGTAGAGAAGCTCGCCTTCTGGAACTTCATCCAAGGTCTCCGCTCGGCCCAGCTCCAGAGCCACGTACGGATCCATGCCACGAGCGACTGGGAAACTGCTGTGGCAGAAGCAGAGCGGGTGGAGCCGCTGATGAATCGCACAACTGAAGCGTCGACGCACAGACAAAGAACCTTCCAGGCCACAGCTGAGAGCGAGGGGGAGGAGGAGGAGTTACGGCAGACCACGGCAGCGCGTCCAGGGAGAAGGCGGCCGCGGCAGCGTGTGGAAGGGTGCCCCCGCTGCGGGGAGCCAGGACACATCGCACGGTACTGCCCTGCACCCACCCCACAACAAAGTGATGAGCTGTCACCCCGCATGGGCCAAATTGGACACTCTCCAGGGATGTATCTACAATGCAGCCTGGAGAAGAAGTCGATCCGGGCCCTGATTGACACCGGCTCTACGATCTCCTTGATCCGACCCGGTGTGCTTGTTCGTGTCCCCCGTGGGGCACGAACACGATGGCCCCACGGGGGGTGGGAACCCACCGAGAGCTACGTCACCACGGCTACCGGTGAGCGCACCAGACTGAGGGGGCGGAGAGTCCTCGTGGTGGGGGTGGCCGGTCAGAACATAAAACACCCGTTCTGGCTGGCTGACATCCAAGACCCCTGTATTATTGGACTAGACCTGCTCACAGCATGGGATGCCAAGATCGACACCGCCGGACCGTCCCTCCAACTGGGAGACCGGACCATCAGGCTCCACAGCAGAACCCAGAGAAGGAACACGGGGGCCTGCGCAATCGAGGGCCCACCAGGATGGACCGGACCAGGCGGGCCACCGCGAGGACCGGACACGATGACGCCACCAGCTCGGGCAGAGAAAGCACGAGCACACACAAGGATAGCAAGGGGAGAGGTCAACGTGTCAGCAGAGACGCAGCAGGGGGTCGAGGAATTATTTCAGCGGAGCTGCAGCGGTCTGGACCCGGAACAGAGACGCCAGCTGTGGGAACTATTGGACTGTTATATGGTTGTTTTCGCTGCGAAGGATGAGGAATGCAGCTGGACCGGTTTGGTGCAGCACGAGATCGACACCGGTGAGAACAGGCCAATTCGACTCCGCCCACGCCGGCTGCCCTTTTCAAGGCGGGCAGCAGCAGAACAAAAAGTGCGAGAGATGCTGGAGGCAGATGTTATTGAGCCCTCCAGCAGCCCCTGGGCGGCGCCAGTGGTGCTGGTCAAGAAGAAGGACGGGTCGTGGTGGTTCTGTGTGGATTACCGGCGCCTGAATGACATCACCCGGAAGGATTCCTACCCTCTGCCCCGCATCGATGACGCGCTGGACCACATCGCCGGCTCCAGCTGGTTCAGCTCGCTGGATCTACGCAGCGGCTATTGGCAGATAAAGCTGTCACCCGAGGCCCACCAAAAAACAGCCTTCTTCATCGGGCAGGGACTGTACCAGTGTAAAGTGATGCTGTTTGGATTCTCCAATGCCCCGGCCACCTGTGAGCGCTTGATGGAGCGAGTGCTGGCTCACGTGCCCTGGAGTCGCTGCGTTGTTTACTTGGACGACCTACTAGTGCATGCAGCTGATTTTGACAGCGCCCTGTCAAATCTCCGAGAGGTGCTGGACGCCATCCGATAGGTGGGGCTACGGTTACACACTAGAAAACGCCACCTATTCCGCCGGGAGACCACTTTCCTGGGCCATGTCATCAGCACAGCAGGAGTCGCCACCGACCCAGAAAAAGTGGCGGCGGTGAGAGACTGGCCAGTGCCACGGAACGTGGAAGAGCTGAGGAGTTTTCTCGGATTGGCCTCCTATTATAGGGGGTTTGTGAAAGACTTCGCCACCATCGCCAGCCCGCTGCATCAGCTGATGCAGAAAGGACGCATGTTTCAGTGGAGTGACAGCTGTGCTGCTGCTTTCTCCCAGCTTTGTGCGGCGCTCATCAGAGCCCCCATCCTGCAGTATCCTGACCCGAACCGCCCTTTCATCGTGGACACGGACGCCAGCAACCAGGGCATCGGGGCGGTGTTATCCCAGGGGGGAGAACACGGAGAGCAGGCAGTCGCTTTTTTCAGCCGCACTCTCAGCAGAGCCGAGAGGAATTACTGTGTGACTCGCAGAGAGCTGTTGGCTGTCATTCAGGGACTGCGTCATTTCCGCCCGTATGTGTACGGGGGGAGGTTCCAGCTCAGGACGGATCACGCTTCCCTGACCTGGTTATTGAACTTCAAAGAGCCGGATGGACAGCTGGCGAGATGGCTGGAGGCACTGCAGGATTATAATTTTCAGATTGTGCATTGGGCAGGCCACCTCCATGCCAACGCTGACGCGCTGTCTCGGCGCCCCTGTGCGACAGAGGAGTGTCGTCACTGCCAGCGGGCTGAAGATCGAGACCAAGCCGTCCCACGGGCTGCTGCTCTCCGGACCGCTGCGAGCAGGAATAACGCAGCGACGCGCAGCCCCTCCTCGGATGATCAGGCAGCCTCCCCCAGCGATGACGTCACAAAGGTCCTTGACATGCAGCAGCTGCAGAGTGAGCAGGATAGAGATCCGGTCATTTCTCGGGTTCGGCAGTAGCTGGACACAGGGCAGCAGCCCGCCTGGGAGGTTGTGTCTGCGCTGGACCCAGAGACTAAGGCTCTACACTCCCAGTGGGCCAACCTCCGCTGCCACGAGGGCGTGGTGTATCGACAGTGGCAGACTCCAGCTGTGCAGCGGCATGTCTGGCAGCTGCTGATTCCTCGTCGACTCCGGCCCAAGGTACTCCAGCTGGTTCATGGGGCAGTAGGAGCGGGCCACTTGGGGGTGACAAAGACACTGCAGCGCCTTCGAGCCCGGTTCTAATGGCCCGGATGTCATCAGGAAGTGGAGTTCCACATTCACCGCTGCGACACGTGCACAGCTCAGAAAGGGCCAACTCAGCGATCCCACGCTCCCCTGCAGCAGTACCGGGTGGGAGCACCAATGGAGCGAGTGGGAGTGGACATCCTGGGCCCTTTCCTGACCACGGACCGGGGGAACCGCTACGTGCTGGTCGCGATGGATTATTACACTAAGTGGCCAGAGGCGTACGCGGTCCCGGACCAGAGCGCCGCTATGACGGCATCAAAGCTGGTCGACGAAATGTTCTGTCGGTTTGGCGCACTGGAGGAGCTACACAGCGATCAGGGTCGGAACTTCGAGGCGGAGGTCTTCGGAGAGGCCTGCAAGCGGCTGGACATCCGGAAGACCCGGACCACCCCGCTGCATCCACAGAGCGACGGCCTGGTCGAACGATTCAACCGGACCCTCACCACCCAGCTCGCTATCCTAGTGGACCAGCGACAGCGAGACTGGGACCTGCATCTGCCTTTTGTTTTGTGGGCGTAGCGGACGGCAGCTCAGGAATTTACTCAGTGCACCCCTGCAGCGCTCATATTTGGACGCAAGCTGCGCACACCGGTGGATTTGGTATTCGGTCCCCCCCCCCCCCCCCCCGAGCCGGAGGTGGAGGGAAAACCCGGGTTGGATTATTTTTTTTGTTTGAAAGAACGTCTCCAAACGGTGCACGAACTGGCTCGAGAGGCCATGGCAGCGGCGGGGGGTCGGCAGAAGCGAGCGTATGACTCCCGCTGCCAGGGGAGGGACTTTGCACCGGGAGATCGAGTCTGGGTTTTCTGCCCTGAGAGAAAAAGAGGACGATCACCGAAGCTGGCGAGCCATTGGTCGGGACCGTGCGTGGTTCTGCAGAGACTGTCGGATGTGGTGTACAGGGTGAAGCTTAGGAAAAGGGACCGGGTTGTGGTCCTTCACCGTGACCGTCTCGCCCCGCATCAGCCATCCGCCCCGCTGGTGGACGAACCGGAGCCTTCATCCCGACCAGATACCCCGACCGAGACTCAGATGGACACTAGGAGGCCCGTACGTGCTGGTTGCCGGCACCGAAGGCCGCCCCGACACCTGGACGAGTTTGTATTGGACTTTTGAACTAGACTTTAATTTTTCTGGGGACAGAAACCAGTCCAGGAGGGGGGCAGTGTAACGTCGGGGCTGTATTGGGGGGGGTGGAGCAGGGATTTCCCCAGCATGCTTTGCAACAGAGGACGTTATTGTATGTGTGTATGAAATGTTATTACTGAGTTATTATACTGCTGTGAATTTGAATGAATTGAATTTGAATGTATTTATTTATTTCGGATAGTACAGTACAGGTTAAAAGAAACTGTATAATATAACAACAAGGTCAAATTAGACAAAGACTCCTTCTTCTATACAATTCCACGTGAGTTATCCGAAATGGGTGATGGCTGAAGCCGCAGCTTATATTGCCCACCCATATTCCATCCAAGAATTCAAAAGAGAAAAAAGAGAAAACAAGATAAGAGCGATTACAATTTAAAACAAAGCTAAGACAAAATGTGACTGAGAGAAAAAAAAAGAAAACTAAGCTAAGCTAAGTTAAGCGGTTACTATTCAAAACAAATCTAAGACAAAATAAATAATAAAAAAAAAACTAAACTACAACACAACACAGGCTGGATATGTCAATCCTTATGTGAGTTCTCCGCAGCAGAAGAAGCGGAGAACCTGAGTCAGGTACGTCTGGAGAGGATCGGTTCTGAATAGTCTGCTGACATGCAGCAGCAATAAAACAGAACTTTGATTAGATTTTGGTGTTGGTGGAAACATCTCTAGCTAACGCTAGCTAACGCTAGCCCCGCCAACCTAACGATCAGCCTCGTTGAACGACTCTCCTGTTGGGCTTCAAAGCTATCTTGATAAACTTAAGTTGGTGCGCTTTATATCCCATTGTTAGCATCCTGCTATACTGGTACAGAAGGCAGTCTATGGTTGTTAGATGGGGCAATGTGAGGGCCTATCGGAGGAACCAATCGAGGCGGCAGTTGGGAGCTCGAGCGCGGCGTTGGTGAGAGACGGGGCCACCTGGACCCAGCAGGACAGTGGCCTGAGTCGGAACCCAGTTGCGAGGTCCAGCTGAGGAACTACCAGACTGACGGCGGTCGGTGACGGGGCCTAGCGGAGGTGCCACCCAGCCAGACGGCGGCGAGCGGCGGCGGTGATCGGTGAAGTTCGGCTGCGCTGGCGGTGTGCGGCATAACCGGCCAGGCAGACGGCGGCAGGCGGTGGCGAATGACAGGGGTGATCTGCGGAGCTGAGCAGCGCTACTTGGCGGAGGAGCTGTGCAGGAGCTGTTGCGGCGAGTTCAGCAGCGGCCGGGCTAGTTGAGGCCTAGCCGGATTCTCTGTTTACTTCTATCTACAGGTTAGCAAGATGCCACCAAAGAAAGAGGAAATGGAAGAAATCAAAAAAGCTCTGAGCTTTATGTCAGAAGAATTGGCCAAATTGACTAGCCAACAGGACAAAATAATAGGCCTAATAGAACAGGTACAAGCCCTAAATTTAATAATTCAAGAAAAAGACAAAAAAATTATGGACCTGGAGCAACACGGGCGTCTTTTGGAGCAACGCGTCGAGGATCTTGAACAAGGTTCTCGTATTGATGACCTAGTTATAAGTGGACTAGACATCAGATATCAGTCATACGCCCATGCCACAGTAGGTCTGAGTGGTGAAGATGCACCCATGAGGGAGTCATTGTCCTTAGAAAATCAAGTGCTTCAGTTCCTTAATGATAAAGACATTAAGGTAGAAGCCAATGCAATCTCAGCCTGCTATGCTCTACCGAAGAAAGATAACAAAACAAAGAAATCAATTGTGATGTGCTTTGTGAACAGAAGGGTAAAGAATAACATACTGAGGCAGGCCAAAAAGCTAAAGGAAACTCAAGATTACATAAATGAACACCTGACAAAAAAAAACGCTGAATTAGCACGACAGGCACGGATGCTAAAAAAACAAGATAAGATACAAGCAACCTGGACAAGAAATTGTAGAATTTGGATTAAACTAAATGGATCACCTGAGCAAGCAAAGAGTATAATGATCAGAGATGCTACTGACTTAGATAAATACAGATGAACACTGATTAGAAAATTATGAGCCAATGATAATCCATATTCATACACACGATAAGAATAGTTCTTTTGATACACCATGCCAAAGTACTTTAATAAAAATAACCAAAACAAACAAAAACTTATGACCGACTCAAGTAGATATCAATCATCCCCAGTTGGAGGAAGTCATTTGACACAGAATGAGGAAACTCAAACTCTGAAAACATACCATTATGCTGAACATAAACCACAAGAGATGGAGAATGATATTGATCCTGATAACCACTTTTTCAATAATATTCATAACCACTGTGAATATTACACTGAAAAACAATTCAAAAGTCAAATGCAATTAGATGGTAAACTGTCAATAATACACTTCAATAGCAGAAGTCTTAACAAAAACTTTCCACAGATTCAGGACTATTTAAAACAGCTAGACAGAAAATTTACAGCTATTGCAGTCTCTGAAACTTGGCTTAACGAAGAGCAGGCTCCCCTGATGGCAATAGAGGGATATCAGATGTTTTATATTAACAGAACTCAAAAAAAGGGTGGTGGTGTTGCACTGTATATTGATGACCTGTACAGGTGTAAGCTTGTAAATGAAATGTCCTTAGCACTACCAGGGATTTTGGAATGTGTTACTGTTGAGATTGACCTAGACAAAACAAAAAATCTAATCATAAGCTGCATATATAGAACGCCGGGAACTTGCATTGAGACATTCAGAGATAAATTAGTTGAGCTGTACAATAATATTACTAGTAAGAAAATGGTAGCAATTTGTGGAGATTTCAATATTGACTTACTGAATCCTCATCAACAAAATGTAGTTACAGAGTTCATGAACTCTATGTACAGCATGAGTCTATATCCCACAATAACACATCCCAGTAGAATCACAGTTCACTCTGCTACACTTATTGACAACCTGTTTGTCAATGTTTTCGATAAGAAAATAGAAAGTGGATTATTGATAAATGATATAAGTGACCACTTGCCAACCTTTGCACTTATCCATGGCCACACGGGGCCCAACGCAGAAAAAACTTCAAAATCGTTCAGACACAAATCACCAAATGCAATCAGTTCTCTTAAAGAGGACTTGCTGAAGCAAGACTGGACAGAAGTCTATGTATCAGATGTAAATGAAGCCTATGACACATTTATAAACATTGTAACCACTCTTTATGAAAAAAACTGCCCATTAGTAATAAAAAAGCTTAAACACAAATTTGCTAATAAGCCATGGTTAACCAAAGGACTACAAAAGGCGTGTAAAAAGAAAAATTTATTATATAAAGCTTTCCTAAAGAAAAGAACAAAAGAAGCAGAGCAGCGGTATAAAACATACAAAAATAAGTTAACATATATAATAAGATGTAGTAAAAGAGACTATTACAGTAAAGAACTGGAGAAAAACAGAGACAATATTAAAAATACATGGACAATACTCAACAGTATCCTTGGAAATAAAAGCAGAAATACAAGCTACCCAACTAATATTCCAAAAAATAATAAAACGACTCAGAGTGTGAATATTGCTTCACCTGCAGATGAATTTAATAATTTTTTTGTTAACATTGGACCTAAACTGGCCCGAGAAATACCCACTACGGTGCCAACAGGTGATACAATATGCAATAACACTGCTGTAAAAGACTCCATCTTCATAAAGAACACAGACGAAAGAGAGGTCATTGAAATTGTTAAATCGTTCAAAAGTAAAACATCTACTGACAGTGATGGTATCGACATGCTACTAGTCAAAACTGTTATCGAATGCATAGTAAAACCACTGACGTATATCTGCAACCTGTCTCTCCAATCAGGTATATTTCCCAATGCAATGAAAATAGCTAAAGTAATTCCGATATACAAGACGGGCGACAGAGGGGAACTCTCAAACTATAGACCAATTTCACTATTACCGCAATTTTCCAAGATACTTGAAAAAGTATTCTATGAGAGAATTGACAACTTCATACTGAAGAATGATTTATTATGTGAGCAGCAATATGGGTTCAGACACAAGAGGACAACTGCATATGCCCTAATGGAATTTACAGAAAAAATATCAACAGCCATTGAAAATAAAGAGTATTCAGTTGGAGTATTCCTAGATCTTAAAAAAGCATTTGATACAGTAGATCATAATTTATTATTAAAGAAACTACAAAATTCTGGTATTAGAGGGGTAGCACTGTCCTGGTTAAGTAGTTACTTAAAGAATAGATATCAGTATGTATGTGTTAGCAACAAAAACTCAGAGTTGCTGAAGGTCACCTGTGGAGTCCCACAGGGTTCAGTTTTGGGACCATTATTATTCAATATGTATATAAACGATATATGTAAAGTCTCAGAAAAAATGGACTTAATATTGTTTGCCGATGACACTAATCTGCTATGCAGTGGAAACAATTTGGAACAACTTCTGGATACACTCGGGAAGGAATTAGGAAAGCTTAAACTGTGGTTTGATTCAAACAAATTAACGCTCAATTTAAGTAAGACAAAATTTATAGTCTTTAACAACCATCACAACAATCCAGTACCCAAACTCAGTGTAAATGGTGTTGAGATTGAAAGGGTATCTGAAACTAAATTCCTTGGAGTAATAATTGATAACAAACTGTGTTGGAAGTCACATATTAATTATATCAAAGGTAAAGTTTCCAAATCAGTTGCAATATTACACAGAGTGAAATATTTGCTGAATCAACCCACACTATACACCTTGTATCATTCATTAATACTCCCATACATGACATATTGTAATGAAGTATGGGGAAATACATACAAAACAGACATATATCCACTCTTTATGCTTCAAAAGAGAGCTATTAGAATAATAAACAAAGCAGCTTACAGGGAACCAACAAACCCACTTTTTCTTAAACAAAAAACTCTCAAGTTGAAAGATCTGGTTGACTTTAAAACCGCAATAATAATGTTCAAAGTGAAGAATTTATCACTGCCCGCAAATATCCAAAAGTTGTTCCAAACAAGGGAGAAACGATATCACTTCAGAGGAACATGTATATTTCAAAAGCCTACAGTGAGAACAACCACCAAGCAACACTGTATTTCAGTGCAAGGAGTCAGATTATGGAACGATTATGGACCTGAATTAAAATCATGTACAACGCTTGGACGCTCATCTCCAACGGCGACGAGTCCGCCTACAGGAGAGAGGTGGCCCAGCTGGCGTCCTGGTGCAGCAATAACAACCTGCAGCTGAACGCTCTGAAGACAGTGGAGATGATTGTAGACTTCAGGAAAGTCACTACTCCTCTGCCCCCCCTCACCCTCTCAGGCTCTCCCATCACCACTGCTGATTCCTTCCGCTTCCTAGGCACTACCATCACCAGGGACCTCAAATGGGAGCTGACCATCAGCTCACTCATCAAAAAAGCCCAGCAGAGGATGCTCTTCCTGCGGCAGCTGAGGAAGCTCAAGCTACCCACCAAGATGTTAGTGCAGTTCTACACAGCCATCATCGAGTCCATCCTCACCACCTCCATAACCGTGTGGTACGCAGGAGCCACTGCCAGGGACAGACTAAGGCTGCAGCGCGTCGTGCGCACTGCTGAGAAGGTGATCGGCTGCAAGCTCCCATCTCTCCAGGATCTGTACATCTCCAGGACCCGGAGGCGTGCTGGCCGGATCATAGCCGATCCCTCACACCCTGGTCATGTACTGTTTGCCCCCCTCCCCTCTGGTAGAAGACTTCGGTCCATCCAGACTAAAACCTCCCGTCACATGAACAGCTTCTTCCCCTCTGCCATTAGACTGCTGAACACTAAGTGACTCTCGTGCACCATGTACAGCAGCTCAACCAGACTCATGTCAATCATCACTGTTTTCTTCCTGCATTACCGACTGCACTATATAGTTCTCCACAGTATCTGCTGCTGGCTAATATATATTTTAACTGTTGACCAGTATCACTTAATCTTATCCTACACTTTATTACATGTATAGTTTATTTCTCTTATCTTATCATGTTTAATGTTGCAGCATTGTACCGAGACAAATTCCTAGTTTGTGTACTACATGAACAATGGCAATAAACCTGATTCTGATTCTGATTCTGATTCTGATTCTGGACAATTTAAACAAAAACTAAAGGAAGAAATACTCCAAACATATTTACAAGACCACATGTAAACTCACATAAGGATTGACATATCCAGCCTGTGTTGTGTTGTAGCTTAGTTTTTTTTGTTTTTTTTTTCTCTCTCTGTGACATTCTGTCTTAGATTTGTCTTGAATAGTAACCGCTTAACTTAGCTTAGCTTAGTTTTCTTTTCTTTTTTTTTTCTTTTTTTTCTCTCAGTCACACTTTGTCTTAGCTTTGTTCTAAATTGTAATCACTCTTGTCTTGTTTACTCTTTTTTCTTTGAATTCTTGGATGGAATATGGGTGGGCAATATAAGCTGCGGCTTCAGCCATCACCCACTTCGGATAACTCACGTGGAATTGTTTAGTAGAAGGAGTCTTTGTCTAATTTGACCTTGTTGTTATATTATACAGTTTCTTTTAACCTGTACTGTATTATCCGAAATAAATAAATAAATAAATTCAGTTTACATGTCGTCTTGTAAATATGTTTGGAGTATTTCTTCCTTTAGTTTTTGTTTAAATTGTCCAAGCGTTGTACATGATTTTAATTCAGGTCCAAAATCGTTCCATAATCTGACTCCTTGCACTGAAATACAGTGTTGCTTGGTGGTTGTTCTCACTGTAGGCTTTTGAAATATACATGTTCCTCTGAAGTGATATCGTTTCTCCCTTGTTTGGAACAACTTTTGGATATTTGCGGGCAGTGATAAATTCTTCACTTTGAACATTATTATTGCGGTTTTAAAGTCAACCAGATCTTCAACTTGAGAGTTTTTTGTTTGAGAAAAAGTGGGTTTGTTGGTTCCCTGTAAGCTGCTTTGTTTATTATTCTAATAGCTCTCTTTTGAAGCATAAAGAGTGGATATATGTTTGTTTTATATGTGTTTCCCCATACTTCATTACAATATGTCATGTATGGGAGTATTAATGAATGATACAAGGTGTATAGTGTGGGTTGATTCAGCAAATATTTCACTCTGTGTAATATTGCAATTGATTTGGATACTTTACCTTTAATATAATTAATATGTGACTTCCAACACAGTTTGTTATCAATTATTACTCCAAGGAATTTAGTTTTTTTTTTTTTGAAGAAAAAAAAAAAAAAAAAAAAAAGGAGTCATTCCCAGTGAGAGTTGGACTCCGCCAGGGCTGCCCTTTGTCACCGGTCCTGTTCATAATTTTTATGGACAGGATTTCTAGGCGCAGCCAGGGAATGGAGGGTGTCATGCTTGGTGACCACAGGATCTCATCTCTGTTGTTTGCAGATGATGTTGTCCTGTTGGCTTCATCCAGCAATGACCTACAGCTCTTGCTGGGACGGTTTGCCGCTGAGTGTGAAGCGGCTGGGATGAGAATCAGCACCTCCAAGTCCGAGTCCATGGTCCTCAGCCGGAAAAAGGTGGATTGTCCTCTCCGGGTTGGGGACAGGCTCCTGCCCCAAGTGGAGGAGTTTAAGTATCTTGGGGTCTTGTTCACGAGTGAGGGGAAAATGGAGCGAGAGATCGACAGACGGATTGGAGCAGCATCTGCAGTGATGCGGACGTTGTACCGGTCTGTTGTGGTGAAGAGGGAGCTTAGTTCTAAGGCAAAGCTGTCGATTTACCAGTCAATCTACGTTCCTACTCTCACCTATGGTCACGAGCTTTGGGTAATGACCGAAAGAACGAGATCGCGGATACAAGCGGCTGAAATGAGCTTTCTCCGTAGGATTGCTGGACTCACCCTCAGAGATAGGGTGAGGAGCTCAGTCATCCGGGAGAGGCTCAGAGTAGAACCGCTGCTCCTCCACATTGAAAGGAGTCAGTTGAGGTGGTATGGGCATCTGATTAGGATGCCTCCTGGACGCCTCCCACTTGAGGTGTTTCAGGCACGTCCCACTGGGAGGAGACCCCGGGGCAGACCCAGGACTCGGTGGAGAGACTATGTCTCCCAGGTAGTCTGGGAACGCCTTGGTATCCCCTCTGAAGAGCTGGAGCAGGTGGCTGGGGAGAGGGAAGTCTGGGCTTCTCTGCTTGAACTGCTGCCTCCGCGACCCGGACCTCCGGAAAAGCGGTAGAAGATGGATGGATGGATGGATGGAATTTAGTTTCAGATACCCTTTCAATCTCTACACCATTTACACTGAGTTTGGGTACTGGGTTGGCTGTGTCATTATAACTCATAATGACACAGCAGTGTTTCATAGACAGGATTACGACAAGATGTATCATGTGTTGTATAACCATGATTTAAACGGAGGTCTGGGAGAATGACCCCCCTCCTGTCTGTGCTCAGGGTGTGTGTGAATAAAGGCGGTTCGTCACAACTATCTGCTCCTCTTCTTTGTGAGAGCCTCGCCTACGTCACAGTATACTTGTAACTCGGCTATTTTATCGTTGTTTTAAAGCTCAATCACGATTTGCAGCCCCACGCAGATTTATTTAGTTCAAAAAGTCCTGAAAATATTCCACTCATCAGAGACCATAGGTAGAGACATGAATGTCCCAGTATCGGTCCAGTCAGCTGCACAGGGATGTGGAGCTCCACCGCATGGCAAACACTGGGACTCAGTAACAATGACTTTCTCATGAAGGAAATGCTTGATGAAAACAATAAAATGCTTCATTGCTTCAGCGAAACTCCTGTGTTTCTTATGTTATATGGCTCACATATTTCGTATGTGGGCTAAAACAGGGTGTTGGGAGGAAGGGATGTCTTTTGTAACGTGAAAAAAACAACAAGAAGTAGATCGACAAATGTGTTGCACAAATGGCTGGTTTTCATCGCCGTTGCAGCAGCCTCTGATCCCTGACTTCTTCCTGGTTCATTTGCATATTTTACCCGTGGTACATTGTGGCTGTAATGTCACGGACATACTGACAAACTGTTAAGTGTCAGTCTAACATAAGAGCGTCGTTAATGGGAACAAATACTGACGTTTTCATGTTGGTAGCCTAATAAGACTATAGAAGAATCACATGTATACCACCAGTATGACAACTTGAGTTCAAACAGATTAGTTTAAATGTGCCGATCACCGTAATGATCAACGGTTGGTCCGAAGGAGGAGAACACTTCACAAACCATAACAAAAATCACAAAACTTTCTTTCTCAGTCACCTCTGGCATTGACCAGCCTTTTGTGATGCGACCTAATTTAACAACTTTTAATAACGTTTTAAACCCCGATCCCAGACTTAATTTTGGTGTACTTTATTTTTCTTTCAATCTTGAATTGTCTTGCCTTTATTACTGATTAATGTTTTTGTTTACTCTTTCCTGAGTTTTTTTTTTTTTTTTTTATTAATAGTCATAGTGTAGAAGAAGTCATGGCTTAAGTCCATAAAAGTTAGGGCAAAGACTAAAATGAGAGCGAGAGAAAACTCATGTTTACAGGCCTTTTTTTCATTTTAGATTAAAAAAAAATTCCATATTTATGTGGAAAAATGCACATTTTTGAAGAAAATAATAACAAGGAAAGAGCTTCAAATTGACAAAAAATATTGCTAATTTAGTCAAGAACTTACCAGAAAAAAGTAGCATGTGGGGGAAAACTTTTCACTAATCCTGATAGTCCAGTTACTGCTTTTGCAAAAAATAAAATTCTGACACGTTGAGACGATTTTTTGAGTTGAATTGCTTTGGATGTTATACCTTCACATCAAGTCTCAAAAATCTTTTACAGATCAATACAGTTTTTCTGAGGAAAAAAGAACAGCTCATAATGAAAACTCCCTGTCCTGGTAGGTAAATCCAGGCTCATACTGGGAGGTGGAGCGCCACCTGGTGGCAGCTACTGGTACACCTCTGTGACGCCGATCGCAACGCACAGACGCAGGAGTTTCAAACAGTGCAGCGAGTGAAAATTTCTTTTGTGGCTCATGTGTAAAATTCCGACATGACTTGGATTTTATGTGGGCTGCGTGTGTGTAGGTGTGTTTGAAAAAAAGAGGCGGAGCAACGTTTTTGTAACTTTTGAAAACGTGCACAAAAAAACAACAACCCGTAGCTATGTTGTGCATCATAGAAATGATTTTCCTCGACAATGTCGATATTACAGGGGTAAATATAAGACGCTGATCACTGACTTCTTCCTAGTTAGGTTCTCGTTCATCTGCATAATTGAATCGGTGAATTCAAAAGGGGCCCAAGTCCAAGAAATATGTTTTTGCAGGAAATCAAATAAATTGCATATTGTGGAGATGTGAAAAAGACGAGGCAGAGTTTATCTCACGAGTCAGATTTATTCACATCATCCAACATCAGCAAAGCAGAAAACGAGGAAGAACACTGAAACCTCCGTCCTTTATATACCAGGACTCTCCCAGTTCACAGTCACATTCATTTCAATCACAAGTAACAATGACATTGCATTTCAATCACAAGTAACAATGCATTTACTCTTTGATCCCATAACCTCCTTTTCATAATCTTCGGCACCCCCGGAAATCCCCCAAGGCCATCTCTTGCATACCAAAGGCTGAACTATCCCATCCTCCTGTTATCTCCAAGGAGACTCAGTCCTTTGTTCTAATCTGAGATGTAAGGCCTAAAGTGATACATATGTGTCCCACATGACCCCCCCCCCCCCCAAACAGATGGAACAACAGGATAACAGTCTGCATGTCATGATAAAATCATTACACATCAATCCACATGCTGCTTGGGCCTCAGCCTCCTCCCGTATCTGCTGTAAGCGGGCTTCACCACTCCTGCGGCGCCATCATGCGGAGGGGCTGCTGACTGGGGGTGAAAACTGTTTGTCAGTCCCTGTGGGTGTTCTGGGGAATTTGTTCGAGGGGGTCTGCCGTGCCGAGGAGCCCTGGCCAACAGCACATCCTCGTCCGCCACAACAAAGGCGGGTTTGAGCCTAATGCCAATCTTTTCCTTCCTGCTCCCCAAATCTAGCAAAAAATGCTTGTCCCCTGTTTCTAGCACTCTAAATGGTCCATCATAAGGTGGCCGCAGCGGTGGGTGATGAGCATCGTGTCTGACAAAAACAAACTCCACGTTTTTCAAAGTCTTAGGTACAAAAACGCGCGGAAAACTGTGGTGAACGGGGCCAGGCAGAGTGCCCGATTCCGTGCCACGCTGCAACAGCTGAGACGGGGAGCTATCTGGCGCAGGATTATCTGGGAGAAACTCCCCGGGCAGCCGAAGTGGCTGCGCAAAAACTAGTTCAGCCGGGGAGGCTTCTAAGTCCTCTTTAGGTGCAGAACTTAACCCCAATAAAACCCACGGTAGCTTGTCTACCCAATTTGCATCCATCAGTGACGCCCTGAGAGCCGCTTTCAATGACCTATGAAAAAGCTTGCATAACCCATTAGCCTGTGGATTGTACGCGGTTGTACGGTGAATTGTGACACCCAGGCTGCGGGCCATTGTTGACCAAAGTTCGGAAACAAATTGAGGGCCTCTGTCAGACGTAATGTCCGACGGGACTCCAAAAAACGCACCACCCACGCAGTTAAAAATGCGCGCGCCACCTCCTCGGCTGTGGTTGATGCCAGTGGAACCGCTTCCGGCCAGCGCGTGGTGCAGTCCACCATTGTCAGAAGGTGTGTGCACCCCTGTGATGGTGGGAGGGGGCCTACGAGGTCCACATGAACATGATAGAACCTCTTAGCCGGAATGTGAAACGGCTCCAAGGGAGCTCTCGTGTGTTTATGTACCTTGGCTCATTGACACGCCATGCAGTCTGCTGCCCACTCCTTAACTTGTTTGTGCAGGCTCGGCCATACAAATTTCTCTCCTACCATTTTGACCGATGTGCACACTCCTGGGTGAGCCAGAGAATGAATCAAGTCAAAAACGCGGCGGCGCCACGCGGCCGGTACCACAGGACGTGGTCGTCCAGTGCAGACGTCGCAGATTAGGGAGAGCATACCATCTTGCAGCACCCTGTTCTCCAGCCTTAACCCTGTTGGTCCAGACTGGAGCGCGCGCACGTCCGCATTGCTAACCTGATCCGCGGCCATGGCTGCATAATCTATCCCTATGCGGACTGAGGCCGCGCGCACTTCCGCGTCGCTAGCCTGGTCCGCGGCCATGGCTGCATAATCTATCCCTACGCGGACTGGCGCCGTCACGGCGCGCGAGAGGCAGTCTGCCACTACATTAAGTTTACCCACCACATGCTGAATATCGGTAGTAAACTCTGAGATCGCGGCCAGCTGTCTCTGCTGCCGGCCTGACCACGGTTCTGAAACCTTGGCCATCGCAAAAGTCAGCGGCTTGTGGTCAACGAACATGGTGAAACGGCGTCCTTCCAGCCAGAACTGGAAGTGGCGAATGGCCAAATGGAGAGCTAACAACTCCCTGTCAAATGCGCTGTATTTACGTTCACTATCGCGCAAAGTCCTGCTGAAAAACGCGAGCGGCTGCCAAGCCCCGGCTACGTGCTGCTCCACGAACGCCCCTATAGCCACATCTGATGCGTCAGTAGTAAGCGCTATGTGGGCTGTTGGGTCTGGATGCGCCAACAACGCAGCATTGGCCAGGGCTGCCTTGACTTCCGAGAACGCTCGCTCTCGGTCCGGGGACCATTCGATTTTATTTGTGGGTTTTTCTTTTTTGAGTGCAGCGTACAGTGGTTGCATGAGCTGCGCTGCGCGGGGGAGGAAACGATTATAAAAATTCACCATTCCCAAAAACTCCTGTAACGCCTTGACCATTTGTGGCTGGGGAAAATTTGTTACCGCACGCACTTTGTCAGGCAGCGGCACCGCTCCTTCTGGAGAGACGCGATGCCCCAAAAAATCAATCTGCGCCACCCCGAACTGACACTTCGCTGGGTTGATTATTAAACCGTGCTCTCCCAACCTCTGAAAAACTGCCGTGAGGTGGTTTTCGTGTTCGTCTTCGGACGCGCTGGCTACCAAGATATCGTCCAGGTAGACGAATACGAAAGGGAGATCGCGCAACACCGCGTCCATCATGCGTTGGAACGTCTGCGCAGCGCCTTTAAGCCCAAATGGCATGCGCAAAAACTCGAATAGACCAAATGGAGTTATTACCGCTGTTTTGGGTATGTCCTCAGCGCGCACTGGGACTTGGTGGTAACCGCGGACCAAGTCTATTTTAGAAAAAATGTGCGCCCCCGCCAAATGAACCGAAAAATCTTGGATATGTGGGATTGGGTAGCGGTCGTGCGCTGTAGCGTTGTTTAACCTGCGGAAATCCCCGCAAGGTCACCACGAGCCGTCAGCTTTCGGGACCATGTGAAGCGGGGAAGCCCATGGGCTGTTAGAACGCCTGATGATGCCCAACCTTTCCAGGTTGGCAAACTCCTCGCACGCTATGGTCAGTTTAGCTGCATCCAAGCGCCGAGCTTTTGCAAAAATGGGCGGGCCGGTGGTAGTAATAAAATGTTCCACCCCGTGTTTAGCGACGGCTGCTGTGGGAACCGTGAGTGCTGGGAACTGAGTGAGCAATGTGTGGAACTTACCGCTTGCAGCTGTGACGTTGGCTTGTGCTGTTGGCGGGGCCACTCGGGCTGTACAGGGAATAGAATAGAAAGAAAGTGCATTAACCAGGCGCCTGTTAGCGAGATCAACCAACAAACCATGTGAGCACAGAAAATCAGCTCCTAACATATTGAAATTCACTGCTGCTATGACAAAAGTCCACTCGAATGTACGGCCGTGTAAAGACAGAAGCAGAGTCCTCTCATCAAAGGTCTTAATCTGCGAGCCGTTCGCTGCTGTCACTCCAGGACCTGCGGAAACTGCCAGCCGGTCAGCGGAGGAAGGTGCGATGAAACTCAACTGGGAGCCTGTGTCCACGAGGAATTGCCTCCCCGAGCGTGCATCCTTCAAGGAGAGCAGCTTGTTCTCCTCCCCGAGGGTCGCAGCTGCTACCGACCCCCGGTCTTGGCGTTTCCCGAGCGCTTGAACTGGCACGGTGGTATACATTTGCGTGCCTTCTCTGCAAAGCGGCGATGATAGAAACAGAGGGTGTCTCCTCCGCGATCCTTGGCCCCCGCTGCCGCTGTCGTCGGTGATTCTGCTACCGCCATCTCTGGCCCACCGCCATCTCCGGCCGCCGCGCAGAACTCCGTCGCTGCTGCGGTGGCCGCGCGCTGCTTGCTGGCGTTGAGAATCCGATGCGCCTCCTGGGCCAGCGCGCGGAAGTCCCGCTGGGCCAACAACGGCGAGCTGGCCAGGGTCGCTCTTGTGGCCGATGGTAGGGTCCTGAGGAAAATGTGGGTGAAGATGAAGTCGTCGTTGTCTGAGCCCCTCAACCTCAACCTCAGCATGTCCTCCATCAGATCAATGGGCGTGCCATCTCCCAAGTCGTTCAGAGCCAGGAGCCTCTCCGCTCTCTCCTCGACTGAGAGAGTGAAACGCTGGATAAGCGCAGCCTTCAACCCGCCGTATTTGTCGTTGGCTGGTGGCCGCTCCAATATGCTCTCCACATGCCGAGCCGTGCGGTTGTCGAGCTTTGCAATCACATGGTAGAATTTTGTGTCATCTACCGTTATCCCCCGGAGGGCGAACTGTGCTTCGACCAAATGGAACCAGGAGTGCGGGTTGTCTTGCCAAAAGTCCGGTAGCTGGACAGTAGCGGCATACGCCTGGCTGGGAGCTCCTGACTCGGCTGGCCCGGGGGACCTTCTTTCGTCCATGATACGTCTTAGAATCACCAGTGTGGAGATGTGAAAAAGACGAGGCAGAGTTTATCTCACGAGTCAGATTTATTCACATCATCCAACATCAGCAAAGCAGAAAAAGAGGAAGAACACTGAAACCTCCGTCCTTTATATACCAGGACTCTCCCAGTTCACAATCACATTCATTTCAATCACAAGTAACAATGACATTGCATTTCAATCACAAGTAACAATGCATTTACTCTTTGATCCCATAACCTCCTTTTCATAGTCTTCGGCACCCCCAGAAATCCCCCAAGGCCATCTCTTGCATACCAAAGGCTAAACTATCCCATCCTCCTGTTATCTCCAAGGAGACTCAGTCCTTTGTTCTAATCTGAGATGTGAGGCCTAAAGTGATACATATGTGTCCCACAATATCTCAAAGGTAGTCTATGCCAGATGGTTCATACTTTACTCAGATATAGCACAAGGCCATAGCTTAGAAATGCTATAATATGAAGCATTTCACTTTTTTAATTTCAGAAGATTGGCAAACTAAAGTCCCTGGACTTGGGCCCTTCTTGAATTAAACAATAAGAACATATGAAAAGAAGCGCATAACATCTATTTCTCACATGCTGAAAACGTTTTTTTTTTAAATTATGCCATGTTTTGAACACCTTTTATGATCACTTTATATTCAAACTATTGTTTTGATAACTGCCAGCAAATGAGATTTTCATCTAAAAGTGGGCAGATTAACATAGAGGTCCATCTACTGGTAACTAATCGTCAAAGTCAGACTCATCTTCACGCCTAGCATCACAAACTGTTAAATTACTGAGGAACTGCTGAGCCTCTGGTGAAAGATATTTCGCCAATTTCTGAACATCCTTTACTTTAGCTGCCTTTACACCAAGTTGCTCACTGTAGAGTGGCTCCTCTGGGTATGTAACGACCCTGCACAATGGCTTTAGAAGGCGGAATCTGGATGTGACCTGAGCAGACATATTTTTGGAAACTTCTATATCATTTCTACTTGAGTCAAACTCGTGTTGCATTGGCGCTGCCATCTTGGATGACTGGTGCTGCCACCTGTGACTTTAAGTTTAATCCATGCAGGAAGGGCCCAAGTCCTGGACTTGGGTCTCTCTTGCACTCAATGCATAAACAATGCTGTGAATAGTCAATGCATTAAAGTTGACTTGGGACGTTTTTGCACATAATCAGATAGCTTGTCTCTTAAAGTTCATTAAACATGTAATATCTGGGTTTTGAAAAAGTGTGGACTTGGGCCCTTTTGGAATTCACCGATTCAATTTACCCATGGCTCATTGCAGATGTAACAATACACGGACACACCGACAAACTAACGAGAAAGTATAACATAAGAATCTATCTAATGTTCAAACATATATCTATTGAATGCAGTAGTTGATGTAGACTCAAAAAAAGAACCTCCGTGGCGCACCAATAAATAAACTTGGATAGTATCTGACTACTTTATAAAAGCTGAGGTTACATTTTCAGCTGTTAGTCCGGAAGGGGTGGGCAACATTGATCTCGCGCTAACATAAACAACAATGTTGCTTTTCTCTGGGTATTGACCGACCTTTTGAAAAACAAATAAATTGAAAAGGTAAATTCAATATGAAGGGTTGTGATTTAAACCTCAGTTTTTTGTGCTTTTTCAAAGGTGTACAAGGGGCCAGTATATAAAGAAGGTTGAGGTTACTAATTTTTACATTTAGATCATGGATCATGATTAAGAAAGTGCTACTAAAAATGTCAAGTCAAACTCAACTTTATTGTCAATTCTGCCATATGTACAGCACATACAGAGAACTGAATTTATGTTACTCTGAGACCCACGGTGCAGCAAGGTAAATACGAAGTAATAAATATGAATATAAAGTGTAACATCTAACACCAAACATTAAATATCTAACTAACTAACTAACTAACCTGCACTTATATAGCGCTTTTCTAGTCACAAAGACCACTCAAAGCGCTTTCATTAATACTAACCCTCTATTCTAAGGGCCTATAGGAAACAAATATCTAGGGACAATTTAGAACAGCCAATTAACCTAACATGCATGTTTTTGGCATGTGGGAGGAAACCGGAGAAATCCCGGAGTAAACCCACGCAACACGGGGAGAACATGCAAACTCCACACAGATCACTGTTGGTCGGGGGCTGGGATCGAACCCACGATCCCACGATCCCCACAATCCCCCGGCCAAGGGTAAACTGTGCTGCCGCATATCAGTGCAAAGAAAATCAACCCACCAACCAGAAACTAACTGAAAATACTAAGGGCGTGCAAAATACCTAAATACGATAAAAATTAAGGTGTGGTGACCCAGCACACTGCGGATGGACACTATCTCACACTCATCAGGGCTGGAGGAAACGGAGGACAATTTACATATGGACAGAGAGCCCCAGGTGGCAATCAGACAGGACTGTTATGTATGCGTCCTTGGAGAGGACATCCGGGCCAGGCACTAGCTGATGTCATGCTAATGATGTGTATTGACTGATGTGTATTAGAAGACAATCACTATGCTAATGTTCCATGCATTCTCTCTGTCTATATAATGTGTATAAAAGAGCTTATGACACATGCCGGAGCAATGCAGTAGCTCACTGAGCTACAAAGGGCGTTTCAGTATGTTGGAGGAAATAAAACCTTGTATCCTTCCAGCTTGTTGCATCTTTCCTGATCTATTACCTTCACAAAGGAAGCATGTAGAGACTTAAGATAAGATAAGATAACATAAGATAAGCCTTTATTAGTCCCACAATGGGGAAATTCCAGGATTGCAACAGCACAGGGATAGCAACACTCAGAGCAACAGTCAGAAGGCAAGAAAAAAAACAAGAACAGCTAGTATACATATGTACATATTAATATATATATATATATATATATATATATATATATATATATATATATATATATATACAGTATATATATATATATAGACACACAGTGCGGAGCATTGTGGTTGGTGAATGTGCAGCAGAAAGTCTAAGCTCTCTCTCCCTCCACGGGTGCGGCGGGCCAGCTGGATGTCTTTGGGCATGATGGTGGTGACCCTCTTGGCGTGGATGGCGCACAGGTTGGTGTCCACGAAGAGACCCACCAGGTAGGCCTTGCTGGCCTCCTGCAGAGCCATGACAGCGGAGCTCTGGAAGCGCAGGTCGGCCTTGAAGTCCTAAGCGATCTCCCTCACCAGGCGCTGGAAGGGCAGCCTACGGATGAGCAGCTCCGTGGATTTCTGGTAGCGACGGATCTCTCTCAGAGCCACGGTACCGTGCCTGTAACGGTGAGGCTTCTTCACTCCGCCGGTGGCAGGAGCGCTTTTTTTTCGAGCAGCCTTGGTGGCTAGCTGCTTCTTGGGGGGCTTTTTCCTCCAATAGATTTATGGGCGGTCTGCTTGGTTCTGCTTGGTTCTTGCTGTCGCTCTTTATTATTCTGTCTTATATTTCTTGCACGGCGCCTAAACTCCAGCCCGGCACCCGCGTTGTTTTCGCCACAGTTCCTCGGCATGTCAAGCTTCTCCGTTAGCACCGGGTGGCGGTTGGAGCTAGCTAGCCAGCTAGCTAGCTCTTCCCTGCTGTATCGTCCCCCGCTGCAAACAGTGGCTCCGTCCGCCGACTCGGGAGACCCTTGGGCCGATCTGTGTGTCCGTGATATATATATATAGAGTGAAAGGTGTAGAAAGAAGAAGGAAGATAAGAAAAAGGCAGTTGCAACGGGCAGCCAACTCGTGTGGTGCCGCCGGTCTGGCGGAACCGGAACCGGAAAAAACAAAAAAAAAAGGCACTTAAGGCACATATGAGGATTAAAGTGGCATGTAGTGCAAAGAGAGCAGTCCATTGCTGCATAAAGTAACTGGTGCAGCCCTGAGATCAGTGTGTGCTGGAGTGAACAGTTCCTGGATGACAGAGTTCAGTTTTTGAAGCTCCTGAAATCAGTGTGTGTGTGTAGGAGTGAACAGTATCTGGGGATGGCAGAGTTCAGTTGTTTGAGGGGGGGGGAGCAGGGAGAGAGTTGAGCTTCCTGACAGCCTGGTGGATGAAGCTGTCCTTGAGTCTGCTGGTCCTGGCCCAGAGACTCCGCAGTCTCCTCCCTGATGGCAGCAGACTGAAGAAGCTGTGTGATGGGTGGGTGGGATCATTTGCAATGCAGAGGGCTTTGCAGGTGAGGCAGGTGCTGTAGATGGCCTCAAGGGAGGGGAGAGAGGCACCAACAATCTTCTCAGCTGTTCTCACTATGAGCTGGAGGGTCTTGTGGCAGGATGTGGTGCAGGTGCTGTACCACACAGTGGTTCACCTGCAGCTGGTCAGGATGCTCTCAATGGTGCCTCTATTGAAGGTACTTGGGTAGTTTATTTTATTTAGCGAATGCAAAGTCCTTAAGCCAAGCAGTTGCCTCCTGGTTTGCTGTATGGAGGGTGTGTAATCCTCCTTCCAGTCTTTGGAGCGGGCAAGCCTCTATGATGTGTTCCATAGTTTGCTCCTCTCCACATGCGCACAGTGGGCTAGGGCTACTGCCCCATCTGTGAAGGCTGGCCAAGCAGGGGCCATGTCCAGTCCTGAAGCGATTGAGTGTAGACCACTGTCTCCTTGGGAGGTTGGTGCCCGGGACCTGTTGGTTGGGGTTTATCACCAGCTGTTTGTTTGGGACCTCCTTGGTTTCCCATTCCTCTTGCCAAGCTGTCTGGATGGTAAAGTCAATGGATGGGGGGCAATGGATCAGCGTTCTCGTCGCGCCCTCCGCCAGTACCCGGGCTTGCCTGGGGAAGCTAATGATCCTACCAGCAGACTAAATTCAAAGAGACGACGCCTCTGTGCCAAGTCAAAGAAGAATCCTAGTCACAGTCCTAAAGCCGAAAGCAAACAGCCCCAAGAGCACTTTGTGGTAGGATCTGCCCTTCGCATATTACTTGGGTAGTGACTTACTTTGATAAAGTTGTTTTTTTTTTATTAAAAAGAGATAAAATTCACTCACACATATGCTCATATAATCCAGAAAAAAAGGTTATCAAGTAAAATAAATAAATAAAAAATAGCTTTCAATAAGAGTTGAAATAAATAAGATTTATCACTTCAAAAAATGAATAAACACACCATTTCTGTACAAGCCCAGATTAGTACTGTGGTGATCTGCGCTGTGTGTGCCTCGCCCTAATTATCTTTCACAGCTGTGGGCACACCTGCTCTCCCTCATCAAGCACTCTTTATAAGGGACACTGCCCAGTAGGCAGCACAGAGATGTCTACGCTTCCTCCCAGGAAGACCTCCTTCCTAGTGTCTTCCTCCATCTCACTACACTAAAAGAACTCATCTCTAATCTTCAGCTTCTTGTCGCACGGGAGTTCCATCTCCCCGTAAGCCTTCTCAGAGCTATTTCCTGCACCTGCCTTTCTCCCCTTGTTCCCTGTGCACAGGTGGACCATCCTCCAGGCGGACTTCCCTCTCCTCCTGGCAGCAGACCGGACTCAGCTGTGTACAGCGGCTTTCTCCCCACATAATTGGTGAGCTGGAGCACACGTCACCTTCACCCAAGCAACACTGAATATTCTGCACCTTGACCACGGGCGCAGGGCCGGTATTGGAAGATCATCTCTTCGGAGCTGGATTAACTCTTCGCTGCCGTAAGACTGCTAAAGCTCTATTAATATCATGGTCTGCCAGCCTGAAGCTAACTCCCCTGTCTGTGCTGTCGTTCCAGGGTTGCCAGACCTGTCTTGTCATCACGCTCCTGCTCGCACTACACTACACTCTCACACCATTCATACACACACACTTCCACTCTCATTCAATAAAGATCATTATTGTTGTTGAGCCTGCGTCTGTTTCTGGGTGTTTCTGAAAACCATGAAAACCATGTCAGTACGTCTCCATTAAGAAACCCCAGCAGATGATGCTTTGGCACGCAAACTTAACACCATGGAGGCTCAGCTAGATCAATTATCATACCAGCAGCAGGTGATCTTAACTCAACTGACACACATTAAATCACAACTTGACCAGCTCTTCCCACTGCAGCCTCCTCCACCTGCCACTCAGGACCTGGCTGGGTTGATTAACTCTTCTCAGTCTCCACCTTCTCATACTCGGTTAACTCCCATCCCCACTCCCACCCGTTTTAGTGGTAAGTTAGGGGAGGCACAGGGTTTCTTGTTTCAATGTAGTCTGGTTTTTCAGTGTGTGCCAGGGGATTTTCCCACTCACCATAGTCGGATAAGTTATTTGGTGAATTTACTGGAGGGACGGGCTGGCGTGGGCTACAGCCATTATGACCCGACTCAATTACGCTAATTACACCTACGATCAGTTTGTGGTGGAATTTCCTAAAGTTCTTGATTACTCTGATCGGGACTGTGTGCTCATCTCTCGCCTCCTCAATTTGAGACAGGGGGCTAAGTCAGTAGCTGATTACTCAGCTGACTTCCGGTTAGTGGCTGCGGAGGTTGGGTGGGAGGATGCCTCGCTGTGTAGTATTTTTGTTCAGAGTCTTAGCTCCAGCTTGAGGGATGAGTTGTCACGCCGCGCCACTCATCAGCGGCGCCACCTGCTCACGCACCTGCTACTCGTCAGCGGCGAAGGATAAAAGCCGCCTCGCCCTGAGCGTCGGCCTGAAGCCGTAGACTTCATTTCCTTCGTATGGACTTCTACCACATTCTCTTCAGCATCCTCATCTCCGGTAAGAAGTTCACTTACCTCATCTCTCCAGTCTGCTCCCCTGTGCACAGGTGGATTCCTCGGCGGCGGACAATCCCGTCCCTCGTCTCTCCTCGCTGCTGCACCGAGCCCTGCAGGTGGCTGTCTCCCGGGCTTCCATCCTTGAAGCGCCAGTCATCTGCCAAAACAAGTAAGCTTCTCTCCCTCGCCTATTCTCCTCCCGTGTTGGTGTGTGCTCATCACCCTGTGTCTGATTTCTCCCATAGGGTTGCCGGCTGAACGGTCTCCTGCCTCTGGGTCCGAAGCAGACGCCACCACCAGCACATTAACATTCCGCAGACACGCACCCAAACATCCCTGTTGTTAATAAACAGTTTGAACTACTCTGAACCTGTGTGTGTGCGTCTCCTGAGCCGAACGTTATGTCATGAGTTGGCCCTGGTGAGAAGACCTGCTAAGCTTAACAAGCTCATTTCATTAGCGATTTCTATTGACAGTAGGGAAGGAAACGGGCTAGTGAGTGCCTTTCGGGCACTCAACCTCGCCACTCCCCGCAGTCTCCCCATAAGGCCCTCCCTCCTTCTGAGTCTCCTGGGGAGGATGAACCCACACTTTCTGGCCGGTCCAAATTATCCCCGGTGGGACGTCAATGCCGCCATGACCTTGGGCTATGTTTGTTCTGTGGCAGCGCTGAGAATGAGGTTGCGTCTTGCCCTAATCGGGTAAAAGGGAGGAGTCTGTTAGTTACTGTAGGGGGACTAATGGACGGTGGTATTGTTAAGGCCTCTACACGTCTCATGCTACCCATTCACTTTCAATACGCACGCACTGAATTATCTTCACATGCTCTCATTGACTCTGGTGCGGAGTAGAGCTTTATTTTGGAGGGTCTGGCAACCCGGCTGGGGCTCCCCTGCTACAGCCTAGAGAGACCGCTCAAACTGATCGCCCTCTCCAAGATGCCCCTGGCCATCGTTACTAAACAGACTGCTCCTATCTCTGTGCTGGTCTCAGGTAACCATCGTGAGCATGAGGTTTTTTGTGCTTTCCTCCACTGCTTCCCCCGTCATCCTGGCTTTCCCATGGCTAAGTCTCCATAATCCCTCTATTGATTGGAGGACAGGAAGAATATTATCATGGAGTACGCTTTGTCTGGGTGCTTGTTTGCAATCTGCTGTCTGCTGTCCCTCTGTACCCCTCTGCCTTCAGGATTCGCCTCCTCCAGATGTCTCGTCTGTGCTCACGGAATATCACGACCTGGCGGCAGTGTTTAGCAAAGCTAAGGCCCTGTCACTCCCCCCCCACCACCACCGGTTGTGCCATCAACCTTCTGCCGGGGACTCCTCTGCCTTCGAGTCAGCTCTACAACCTCTCTGCCCCGGAACGTGAGGCCATGGAGAAATACATCAAGGAGTCCCTGAGCTCAGGCATCATCAGACCATCCTCTTCGGGGGTGAGGGCGGGATTCTTCTTCGCGGGTAAGAAGGACGGTTCTCTCAGGCCATGTATTGATTTTAGGGAACTTAATAACATTACTGTAAAGGACAAGTATACCCTTCCTCTTATCAATATGGCATTTGATTCACTCCAGGGGGCCAGAGCGTTCACCAAATTAGACCTGCGGAATGCTTATCACCTGGTCTGCATCAAAGAAGGGGATGAATGGAAGACTGGGTTTCGCACCCCCAGAGGCCATTTTGAGTATTTAGTGATGCCTTTTGGATTAACGAATGCTCCTGCTGTTTCCCAGAGGCTCATTAATAACATTCTGAGGGATTTTCTGGACTCATTTGTGTTTGTCTATCGCGACAATATCCTCATCTTCTGTCACTCCTTGGAGGAACACCGTATCCATGTCAGATGGGTTTTGCAGTGCCTGCTGGAGAATCAGCTATTTGTCAAGGCCGAGAAGTGTGAATTCCATGTTTCATCCACCACCTTCCTGGGCTTTGTCATCTCGCACAAGATCATAGCGGATCCTGAAAAGGTTAAGGCGGTGGTGGAATGGCCTGTTCCCTTCTCCTGTGAGCAACTTCAGCAATTTTTGGGGTTTGCTAATTTCTATCGCCTTTTTGTCCAGAATTAAAGCATCATTGCTTTACCCCTCACCCGTTTGACCTCTATGATGGTGCCATTCCGCTGGACGGAGGAGGCAGAGGTGGCGTTTGCTGAGCTGAAGGAGAAGTTCTCCACCCCCCTCATCCTGGCCCAGGTCGACCCCGCTGGTCAACCAGCGGGGTCGACCAGTCGTAATTGACTGGTTGCACTCCTCGAAGATCATGTGCCCCCCTGGAGTAGCGCGCACTGTGGCTCAGCTACAAAGGTCTTTCTGGTGGCCCTCGCTGTGGAGGGACATGGCAGAATTCATCCGGGCCTGTCCACAGTGTGTGACCGGCAAGTCTTTCTCTTCCCCACCGGCAGGTCTGCTGCATCCTCTCCCCATCCCCAGCCGCCC
Source organism: Pholidichthys leucotaenia (assembly GCA_020510985.1). Taxonomy (NCBI): domain Eukaryota; kingdom Metazoa; phylum Chordata; class Actinopteri; order Cichliformes; family Pholidichthyidae; genus Pholidichthys; species Pholidichthys leucotaenia. Next base: position 135,120,344 of record CM035844.1, read on the forward strand.
CTGGTCCCATATCGCATTAGACTTTGTGACCAGTTTGCCTCCCTCTGCAGGCCACACGGTTATCCTCACCATAGTGGACAGATTTTCTAAGCCAGCTCACTTTGTTCCTTTGCAAAAGCTGCCAGCGGCCAAGGAGATGGCAGAGCTGTTGGTGTTGCACGTGGTCCGGCTTCATGGCATCCCGATGGACATCGTATCAGATCATGGACCCCAGTTCGTCTCTCAGGTCTAGTGGTCTTTCTGCAAGGCGATGGGGGCGATGGTGAGTTTGTCCTCTGGATATCACCCCCAAAGTAACAGCCAGTGCAAGCACATTAATCAGGAGTTGGAGGCAGCCCTGAGATGCATCATGGCCTCTAATTCAGCATCCTGGAGCACGTACTTACCGTGGGTTGAGTATGCACACAACACGGCTGTCTCTTCTGCCACTGGTCTCTCCCCTTTTGAGGTCTCTTTAGGCTACAACCCCCCGCTGTTCCCTGAGGAGTAGGAGGCCCTCGTTCCCTCTGTGGAGGCCCATATCAGGCATTGCCGGCGACTCTGGAGATCCACCACGGTGGCTCTGTGATGCACGGCAGCCCACAATACGGAGATCACCAACCGTCACGGGACCCAGGCTCCCTCCTACCGTGTGGGACAGCAGGTATGGCTCTCCACAAGAAACATCAACCTGAAGGGTGAGACCAAGAAATTATCACAGCGTTTCATTGGTCCTTTCTCCATAACTCATATCATCAACCCTGTTGCTATGCGCCTGGCTCTGCCCCCCTCTATGCGTATCTGTCCTACCTTCCATGTCTCCCAGGTGAAGCCATGTGAGTCCAGCCTGCTGTGTCCTCCACCCCCACCCGTGATGATCGACGGTGGTCCTGCGCACCAGGTCAATCGCATCCTGGATGTCCGCCACCGAGGGTGCGGTCTGAAATATCTGGTGGACTGGGAGGGATATGGACCTGATACGCGGTCCCCTTGTTCCCTGTGCACAGGTGGACCATCCTCCAGGCGGACTTCCCTCTCCTCCTGGCGGCGGACTGGACTCAGCTGTGTACAGCGGCTTTCTCCCCACATAATTGGTGAGCTGGAGCACACGTCACCTTCACCCAAGCAACACTGAATATTCTACACTTTGACCACGGCATCACAACAGGGCGCTGGGCCGGTATTGGAAAATCATCTCTTCGGAGCTCGATTAACTCTTCGCTGCCGTAAGACTGCTAAAGTTCCATTAAAATCACTGTCTGCAAGCCTGAAGCTAACTCTCCTGTCTGTGCTGTTGTTCCAGGGTTGCCAGACCTGTCTTGTCATCATGCTCCTGCTCGCACTACACTACACTCTCACACCATTCATACGCACACACTTCCACTCTCATTCAATAAAGAGTGGAGGAGACAAAAGCACTGACAGCTATAATACCATGCAGGACCCTCCACTGTAAATCTCCATGCTTCTTAGGAAGAGGGGGTTTATAAAGAGCCCTCCAGGCAGGCCGATGCCCTTTTTCCAGTCTAAAGTAGGCTCTCCATGGAGTGGCCACACAGGTGTTCAATCTGTCCTTGAGTGCCATCACTATAAGTCTGTACAGCGCCTTACCACTGGCTCCTCCAAAGTCCACACCAGTGGGAGCAGAGAATGCCAGTCAGTAAGGAGCTAGGAGAAACGTCAAAGTCCATATGAAGTGTGAGGGAGGGAAAAGGGTCCATGCTTTCTGGCTGCAACGTACCTTTGCTAAAGTCCATGAGTAGAGAGCGCTCAAGTCCATGAAGCTCCTGTTTCCAGTGTGAAAGAAGACCACCAATGAAACAATCTGATCCAAAACCAAGATGTGCTGCTAAAGCTGAGGCGTTGTTGAAGCCAGGACCAGCCAGATCCACCACTTGCTTCAAAGTGAGAACATTCCTGGAACATAGCCTATCAAAGAAGGTCCTTCCAACTCCAGGCAGGACACCAAGATGACCATCAAAAACCAGCAGCTCCCTCAACAGCCAGTGGAGGGAGTCGCATGACCCTCTTTGTTTTTTAAAGAGTCCACACTGAAAACAGACTGTGGTAAAAACTGGGTAAAGACAGTGCACTAGAATTCTTAAAATCCATTAAAAACACAGGGAGGTCTAGCCCAAGCCCAAGGACTCTCTGTAAAATAACACAGGCCAAAGGCCTCCACACCCGGTCCTGGGGGCCCGTCAGCAGTCTCTGTATGAAAGTCAGTCTAAAAGCAGCATCTCTACTAGCTAAATGAACCACTCCTTAACCCCCCCCCCCCTTTGGAAGAAATAACAGGGCTTGCGGGACCCAGTGGAGTCCCCCCCCCCCCCAAAAAAAGTACACCATAAGAGACTGAATTTTGGACAACAATCCAGCAGGGGGGTCCATGCACATGAGGCGGTGCCACAGGGATGAGGAAACAAGATTATTTAAAATGAGCACTCTTCCTCTGAAAGATATTTTTTGGCATTATCCACTTCCACTTATTTAGTCTCCCCTTGATTTTCTCTATGACCCCATCCCAATTTTTTTGCTCACACTGTTGATTTCCAATAAAAACAGCAAGATACTTGAAGTACGATACTTGATTTCTAGTTTTTCCCCCACCATCAGAGCCTCGCTTTTTCCTCAGTTTATTTTTGCAGAAGAAAGTTGGCCAAACAGATTAACACTCCTAAACAAAACGTCAGTGTCACTCTGTTTGTTTAGCAGAATGACTACATCATCTGCATAGGCCGACAGCCTAAACGTGGTTTCACAGCCAGGAAACGTGACTAGATAGGTCCCTTCTCAGACTGTGAAGCAAAGGCTCTATGGCGAGGGACTACAGCATCCCTGAGAGAGGGCAGCCCTGCCCAACCCCCCTCTGGACTTTTAAAGGGGCAGACAGGCCCCCATTTATCTTCAGTACACTCTCAGTGTCACTGTACAAGACCCATATCCTGGCTATGAAGCCTCGGCTGAACCCAAAAGCAGCTAAAACTTTCCATAAATGCTGGTGTTCAAGCCGGTCAAAAGCCTTTTCCTGGTCTATTGGAATCAGACCAGTTTCCACAGCCAGTGAACCAGAGACCTCCAAAACATCCCGAATTAAAGTGACATTGTCACTGATCAGCCTGCCAGGCACACAGTAAGTCTGGTCTACGTGAATGAGCTCGCTCATCACTTTTTTCAGTCTTCAGGCCAGAGCTTTTGAAAGAATTTTGTAGTCTGTGCAGAGCAGAGAGACTGGCCTCCAGTTCTTTAGGCTCTGTAGGTCCCCTTTTTTGGGCAACAGCGTGATGATTGCCCTCTTGCAGGTAGTGGGTAGGGTTCCCCTTTTCAAACTATCTTGGAGAACCTCCAGCAGGTCTGGACCAAGCAGGGGCCAGAATTCCTTATAAAAGTCCACAGAGAGACCATCTATGCCTGGTGACTTTCCATTCTGGAGGCTCATTAACACCGTATGCAGCTCAGACAGAGACAGTGGAGCGTCCAAGCCGGCAACAAGGTCCTCTGAGAGCACTGGCAGACCACCAAGGAAACTCTGGCTCAGTGACGTGTCTTCCCTCCACTCTGCTTTATACAGTTCACTGTAGAAACTAGCAGCATATTTCCTGATCTCTGCTGCTGTGGAGATTGTTCTCCCATCATCGTCCAACAAGGAGTGAATGAGCTTTCTCTGGCCATTTTTCCACTCCAGTCCAAAAAAGTACTGGGAGGGCAAGTCCATCAGAGCTACGTCAATGTAGCGTGAGCGGACCAGAGCTCCCTGTGCGGTGACCCCTGGCAGGCTGACCTTTTTGATTTAAGAGCCTCTAAGTGCTCTTGTTTTCCTGTAGAACTGAGTAACTCCTCTAGCTCTACCACCTCAGTCTCCAGAGCTTTCAAGGATTTGGTCAAGCTACGAGTGACATTTCGAGTGTACTGTTGACAGAGTTGTTTTATTTGTGCCTTACCAAAATCCCACCACATTTGGAGAGATTTAAAAGAGGTTTTTTGTTCCCTGTGTGACTTCCATACACCATGAAAAACTCCTTTAAAATACACATCATTTAAAAGTGTATTATTAAAATGCCATAAAACAGAACAAAACAGCAGGCAGTGATCAGTGAAACCAACAGGACAGATACAACTATTTTTAAAAATACTCATTTGATGTTTAAAACCATAAAAATGGTCTAACCTAGCCATAGGTGTATTGCCTCTGGTCCCCATGATGTGATCTCCACACATCGGCCATTTCGTGAGCCTTCACCAGTTCCCTCAGACTATTGGCAGAAGCAGGGTCCTGATGGCTCCTGTCTAGTCTGTGGTTTAATGTACAATTAAAATCATCCCCCAGAAATAAAAAACTATTCCAATTACAGGATCTAACCGTATCTGATAACACATCAAAGAACCTGATCCTCTCTGCTATGTGTTGGCACATACACATTTATAAAAACCAAGTTCATGTTTTCAAACTGTACCTTTAAGAAGAGTAAATGGCCTTTCACCACCTCTTCTACCACATGAGAGACAAGCACACAACCCCTAGAGAAAAGTACAGCTACCCCCCCAACACCACTGTTATTAGACTTGTGGCTAAAAAAAAAAACACAGCCATCCCACTCTTTTCTCCACTGGCTCTCAATGTCTACAGTGCTGTGAGTCTCCTGTAGCATCAGCACATCAAGCTTCTTTAAATTAAAAAGCTTGTATAAAGAGGCCCTTTTTACGTCATCCCTGGCCCCGTTAATATTAAGAGTGCCAATTCTAACGTAAGGCATTAAAAAGGATAAAAATAAGGTACAGTAAAAAAAAAACACACATGTAGCAGAAAAAGTAAAAGACAAACTAAGAGTCAACGTGACTGTTAGTGATTTGTGATTTCAGTTAAAGCACAAGTTTCTTTAAATGATATATTTCCTGATCAGTGAAAGTCTCATTCCCATCATTCAGTTTCATAAACTTTCAAGCTGATGCAACAAATAATTACAGATCTGGAAAGTAATTTTCTGCTTTCACAGCTCTACTCCCCTTAGTCACTTGAAGAAACTTCCTGATCTTAGTAAAAGAGTAGGAGCTTTGCTCCTCCTGCGTCTGCATCAGCTCAGACTCATCTTCATTGTCATCAGAAGCACTCTCATCCAGCGCTTCCAAACCGCCCACCCTACTCGATTTAGCAGAGCTCTGCAAGTTTTCAGCACTTTTTCTTTTTTGTGCAGCTTTAAAAGGATCCTCCTCAACAAAATTATTTTCCTGCATGTCTTCATCAGCTGCAGCGTTTGTCATGCAGCGTTTACTCGGTGTGTCCGTCACAGCCTCGGTCTGCTCCTCCTCTGCCTGCAAAGTCTGTTCATTAACGTTTTTTTCTTTAACTACACTCTTTTTGCCCTTCACCTTTTTACTCTGGGTGGCACGGCTCGTCACAATGATCAGAGCTGCCGCCAGACAGAAAATCCCCACCATCACTGTTTGGAAGAGCAACCATCGTGCCTGCTGTGGCCTCCCTCGCCGCGGCCGCCCCGGCAGAAGCAGACACCATGGCGGCATCCGCCGCGTCACATGTAGCGCTACCTTCTGGACCACCAGAAACACCAGCATCACCTTTCTTACTCCCAGTATTATTCGTGTTAATTTTTTCAGGACATGATCTGATAAGACGGCCTTCTGCACCACACACAAAACACTTCATAGTTTCAGATGTTGCAAAGACTAAATAACTAAAGCCGTCAATCTTGAAGTTAAAAGACACATTCAGTTCTGCAGAGCTGTCTTTTAACACCATAAAACACTGCCTCCTGTGACACACGACGTGCTTTAGAAGGAGGGATTTACTACCCAGAGAGACCATTCTGATGGGGGAAACAACTTGGACAGAACAGGACAACTCTCTTATCAGCTGATCATTTTTAATGAAAGGAGGAGCGTTAGAGATGGTGATCCTCCTAGAAGGGTTCACCAGCGGTAAAACAGGAGTAAAAGTGCCATTTATGACAACTCCCTGTTCCACCACCTGATCAGCTTTTTCAGTTCGATCCAAAAAAATGACAATTGCATTGTTCATCCTTGATGCTGACTTTATACGATCATGCCCAACCACCTGCCCCACTGTGAGGCCGGCCTCCTCCACAGAACAGGAAACTGTCGGGAGGATTCTCACGCAGTGCCTCTTTGTCAAGCGCTCGAACTCCACACCACCGTCAACTACCGGCATGATGCCGGCCGGGAAAAAACGGGCAGCAAAAGCTACCGTTCCCTGACACACTCACTCCAAAACTCACACCCCAGCACACACACACTCAAACTGCTATATAATAAACACACACACCTCAACACATAAGACAGAGAAAAGTTGGAAAAACAAAGTTTAGGGTACTCACTCGACGCCACTCCACACACCTGCTCCCACAAACGCTCCTGCATGCGCACGAGAGAGAGAGAGGGAGAGAGAGAGAGAGAGAGAGAGAGAGAGAGAGCGAGAGAGGCAAATCTGAAGGTGTCAAATTCAAGAGAGAAAAATGTTTTTCAACTTTTTTGAGCCACGGAACCCATTTTACATTGAAAAAAAAAAGAATCCCATAGCACTCCACCAATCTAAAATGATATGAAAACTCTATTACGGCATATCTAATGACAATTTAATTTTGGAATTTGTTTAGCACCCCTGTCAGGAATCTTGGAGTCTTTTTTCATCAGGATTTGTCCTTTAATTCACACATCAAATAAATCTCAAAAACTGGTTACTTCCACTTACAGAATATTTCTAAAATCAGGAACATCCTGTCCCAAACCGATGCAGAGAAACTAGTCCATGCCTTTGTCACTTCTAGATTAGATTATTGTAATTCACTATTGTCAGGTTGTCCTAAAAACTCTCTAAAAATTCTCCAGTTAATTCAAAATGCTACAGTTAGGGTATTAACGGGCACTAAAAAGAAAGATCATATTTCTCCCATATTAACTTCCCTTCACTGGCTCCCTGTTGAATCCAGAATCAAATTTAAAGTTCTTTTCTTGATATATAAAACCATACATAATCTATCCCCCGGTTATTTTAAAGAACTGATCGTACCCCGTTATCCTAACAGATTATTACGCTCTCAGCATGCAGGACTCCTAGTAATCCCTAAGGTCTCTAAAGTACCATGGGGGGTAGGGCTTTCAGTTATCAGCCCCCTCTTCTATGGAACCAATTACTAGCCTGGGTCCGTGAGGCTGACACCCTCTCTGCCTTTAAAACAAAAGTGAAAACTTTCCTATTTGATAAAGCTTTTGAATAGACTTCCCACATGTTATGTTTGTAACTAGTAGTGTAACGGTACTATGCATACTGTTCCATTGCTAGACATGTGCGTAGTGTTGTAGTCTACATCAGTGGGGCCCGCTGTGCATACATTTCATTGTGTTTGATTGTGTGTATGAGCTATGTAACAGCTGGCTAGCTAGATGTGATATTATGTTTGAACTGGACGTTGTTCACAAGTGTAGATTGAGTTTTGCATGTCATTGTTTTGAATTTTGCTATTAGTATCTACTATGTTCTATTAAAAAAACAAACTGCTATTTATGCTCACTGTGCATAGTGTTTTGGCATTACACCCCCAGGTCCAGCTACAGATGTGTCTGCTTGCAGTGTTTTCTATGAGATTCTTTAGTTAGTTTAATAAGCCTGAAAAAGCTAATAAAAATACTTTAATCTTGGGTCAAATTAGCTTTGATAGAATTTGCACATTATATTTGTCTACCTGCATGTTGTTGTTATGTTATGAATAGTATATCTCTTTTTTCTTCATTTCTCTCCTCACTCCCCCAACCTTCTGTGGCAGAAGACTGCCCTTCCCTGAGCCTGGTTCTGCTGGAGGTTTCTTCCTATAAGGGAGTTTTTCCTTCCCACTGTCACCTAGTGCTTGCTCATAGGGGATCATCATCATAGGGGCTTTTCTCTGAATTATTTATGATTTGTGCTTTTGTGTTTAGCACCTTGAGATGGCTTTTGTTGTTCGGCGCTATGTAAATAAAGTTGAATTGAATTAAATATTCAGTGTTAAATGCAATGCAAAGTCAATGGAAAGAAGCAAACACACGCATTAAATCCAGGTGATGCCAGTGCATGAGATGGATTTTGTTCAACTCTGGCCAGAAGTTCTCTTTTTCTGGCTTGGTCATGATGGCCATTTGGTGTTGGTGTTCCACAGTTGCTGGGAGTGTTAACTAGTTTGAAAATGAGACAGCCACTTACCAGACGGCTGTCGTCAGACACGCACTGCTGCAAAGGGGGCTGTTTTTACAGCAGATGTGCTTTTCTCAGCTCAACACAGGCGGACCTCCATATCTACCACTTGTTTGGTGCTTGGGGCGGCCGACATTGAGATTTTGTACCTGGGGGAGGCAACGACATTTTCCCAGTCCAGATAGTGTTGTGGGCTCAGGCATGAGGGCTTTTTTTCCCTCACAGACCATCTGGGGTCTATGGACCCCCATTGAAAAACACTGCTGTAACTAATGTTGCATGTTTCCTAGGGATGTATCCATCCATCCATCCATCCATCTTCTACCGCTTTTCCGGAGGTCCGGGTCGCGGAGGCAGCAGTTCAAGCAGAGAAGCCCAGACTTCCCTCTCCCCAGCCACCTGCTCTAGCTCTTCAGAGAGGATACCAAGGCGTTCCCAGACCAGCTGGGAGACATAGTCTCTCCACTGAGTCCTGGGTCTGCCCCGGGGTCTCTTCCCAGTGGGACGTGCCTGAAACACCTCAAGTGGGAGGCGTCCAGGAGGCATCCTAATCAGATGCCCATACCACCTCAACTGATTCCTTTCAATGTGGAGGAGCAGCGGTTCTACTCTGAGCCTCTCCCGGATGACTGAGCTCCTCACCCTATCTCTGAGGGTGAGTCCAGCAATCCTACGGAGAAAGCTCATTTCAGCCGCTTGTATCCACGATCTTGTTCTTTCGGTCATTACCCAAAGCTCGTGACAATAGGTGAGAGTAGGAATGTAGATTGACTGGTATATCGACAGCTTTGCCTTAGAACTAAGCTCCCTCTTCATCACAACAGACCGGTACAACGTCCGCATCACTGCAGATGCTGCTCCAATCCGTCTGTCAATCTCTCGCTCCATTTTCCCCTCACTCGTGAACAAGACCCCAAGATACTTAAACTCCTCCACTTGGGGCAGGAGCCTGTCCCCAACCCAGAGAGGACAATCCACCTTTTTCCGGCTGAGGACCATGGACTCGGACTTGGAGGTGCTGATTCTCATCCCAGCCGCTTCACACTCAGTGGCATCCTAGGGATGTAAATATTGTGAAATTTTAGGCCCACTGATACTGCTGTGGCAGCTCGGTAGTGCAGTGGTTAGCACTGTGGCAGCACAGCAAGAAGGTGATAGGTTTGATCTCACATTCTGGTCAGCGATGACCCTATTATGTATTAGAAAGAGGGAGTCGGAGTCTCATCCGTGCATGGAACAACAACAACCCTTTGTTACAGAACACACAAGTACATATACAATGGGCCGTGCCCATTGTATATGTGACGTCACGCCCATCACGCCCGGGGCGGATGTGGCAGCACACACATACTGCCACACTCACTACACCACAATTCCCCTCCCCCTTACAAAATGCAAACCATGCACACAATTGAGACTCTCCCCAATTTAGGACCCGACTCATGCACTAAGGAACAAGGAATCATGAACTGTAATAAATTAAAACAACTTCACACAAAACAACTAAAATTAGACCAAGTCTCTTAAAATGTATAAAAAAAATCCCATAACACACCACATACATACTCTCATGCACACCAGCAAAACATATGTACATATTTACACTTTAATGTTTAAGTTACACCGATGTCCGTTGGCAGCCAGAGGTAAAACCGGCCCGGGGGCCCAGGGCAGCCCCAAATCATACACACCCCTGGTCGCTGAAGATAAGACCAGCTCGGAGGCCCCGGGCAGCACCACGACATGTGCACCTGTGGCCGCCGTCTGCCTCCGGGATCAAAAACAATCTCTCTTGCCATAATGTCCCTCTTCACCGCTGACTGCATCACTCCTTGGGACACGTCGTGCTGCTGTCCAGCACACCGTCCCTCCGTGCTCGTCCGTCCGCCCCCGACCATCATATCTCCAGCTACTCCGGCCCCTTGTGGCTGAACTCCGGGGAAACCCGGAGGCTGCTCGTTGGCGTCGCTTGCCGACCCAGGCACATCGCCGCTGCTCTCAGCACCTTCGTCCCAGGCGCTCCGCTGCACTGTCTCCGTGCCCAGCCGTAGCTGCTCTCTCCCGGGGCTCACAGCATTGCTTTCGCTGGCGTCGTTTCCCGACCCAGACACCTCGCCGCTGCTCCCAGCACTCTCATTCCAGGCGCTCCACTGTGCTGTCTCCATGCCCGGTCGCAGCTCGTCTCTCCCGGGGCTTTCAGCTTCGCTCTGGTCGGCATCACTCTCCGACTCATGCGCCTTGTCACTGTTCTCAGCACCCTCGTCCCAGGCACTCTGCTGCGTCGACTCCATGTCCGGCTTCACCTGCTATCCCTCAGGGCTCTCGGTGTCACTCTCGTTGTTTCCACTCTCCGACTCAGGTCCGACTCTCTGACCCTCGTCCCAGGCGCTCGGCGGCATCGTCTCTGCGCCCGACTGTTGCTGCTCTTCCCCGGGGCTCTCAGCCTCCATGGTCCCGCTCACTCACTGCCTAGCCTCCAGCTGCGGAGGTGACTATTGCTGCTCTCCCTCTCCGCTGTCGTAGCACACTGTGCTGTCCAACTCATCAGCATTCCGGTCCTCCACCTTCCTGCAGTTCGCGGCTGGCCCACCGTCTTCAGTGACAGGGGAGTCCCCCAGTCATCTTGATGCCCAGCTGGTAGCTTGGAACCCTCTTTTGGTGCGCAGTTAGCTTCGTGGCTAGCCGTCCATAGACACTGACTGTGCCGTTAGCTTCTCCCAGTTAACTAGCTTAGCCTTGTTTGGCGCCAACACTCCCCCCACCCACAGCGTCGTGGTCCTCGTCTGCCTGGCGAAAAAATTGGCCAACCACTCAACAGCACCTCATAGCGCTCCATCTCTCCCAACATACTGAGAATTCTTCGGCCCTCTGTGCCAAGATGATGGGCCAGGAGCGCTCGTCATCGTCTCCCGTCGAGTCCACCTAGGCCCAGCTCCCCGATGTAACCCTCAAACATGGCCCTCCACTTCAGCCACAGGATCACTGGCTCTCCCGTGTACTCCAGAAATGGCAATAGGGGTTGAGGTAGCCCATACGCTGTCATAATTATTCTCGTCACCAAAATGTTATGTATTAGAAAGAGGGAGTCGGAGTCTCATCCATGCAGTGAACAACAACAACCCTTTATTACAGAACACACAAGTATATGCACAATGGGCCGTGCCTGCCTGACGTCACGCCAGGGGTGGATATGGCAGCACACGCACACTGCCACACTCACTACACTGCAGACCCTTCTGTGTGGAGTTTGCATGTTCTTCCCGTGTTTGTGTGGGTTTTCACCAGGTACTCCAGTTTCCTCCCACAGTCCAAAGACATGCACATTAGGTTAACTGGCATAGACTGGGGATGAACTGTCTTTAAGTATGAATGGGAGAGTGAGTGGTTGTCTGTCTCTCTGTGTTAACCCTGTTGGAAAGGTGATCTGTCCAGGGAAAAATGAAATGAACTAGCTCAATGCTGGATGTTTTTTGAATGTGCAGCTGTAGTCTAATCTGTTTCAGGACTAAATCAATGCCACACAACTGGGACACACCAGAAAAATATTGACAACTGCTGATATCTTATTTTCCAATAGCTGATGTCAGTCAATAAGGTGAATATAATTTGAGACAATATCCGGACTGATGTATTTGTGCATCCCTACATTTTACTTTAAAAACTCACACACTTTTGAAGGTAAAACATTAATAACAAAAAGGAGTCATTAACAAGTAAAAACTATCCAATTTAAATCAAAAAGTCTCAAAAGTTATAAAAATCTCAAACTTATAGGGTTTGATATCAAACCCTATAAGTTTGAGATTTTTATTTTGATCGTTTAACTGAGTGGTCTTTTGATACCACTCAGTTTGATAGTTTAACTATCAAACGTTGGATTTTGATAGTGGAAGCTTTGGGGTCTTTTTATTTCGTCTTATAGAATTTTTTTTCATTTCATTTTTTTGTCTTTGCTCAAGACATCTAGACATGTCGAAGAAGTGAAGATCGACCACCACCTTGTGGTCATTCTTGGTATTGTTAGAACACCTTTGAAGTAGGAGGAACCAAAGTCAAATGTTAAACATGTTCTGTATCTTCAGTAGACCGACTCATGTTTTCGCTGTTTTAATACATATGAAAAGTTTATTTCAAGGAAAAAAGAAGTGAGTTAGGATATTTCTGTCAGGTGGACTTTACCCATGAACCTTTGCTGGTGTGACGTTTGGCACAAAGACTCTTAATATGTACAAAACGGCTTTATTTGACAGTTATTTGACGTCATAATCCGGTATTGTTTTTATACAGTAGCCTGTCAAAGTCAAAGCGCTAAATCAGCATACACCATTATGTTAACTTCAGCACAGAGAAGGGATTACATATACTTGTGAAGTCCGATCTCATAACAGGCTGGTCCGCAGACTGTGGAAGTACTGCCACCGTGCGGAAGTCTGCATTTGATCCGACGTCACTTCGTCTGCACGGAGACACCGTACACCGTGTCAACCTGAAGAGTTTGAATGCCGACCTCCCCACCGTCGGTGTGGACCAGTGTAAGCTTTTATGACTATCATTCCAGCAAGCGTCATCTTCATAAGCAATGTCGCCGTCTTCAGTTTTGAATTTTATTAGTCATGTGTTGCCAGATCTCGTGCAAGAAATAAGCAACCCCATCTGTGAAAACAAGCAGCTTAAAAATAGCATAACATTAAATACTGTAAGAGAAATACTGAAAGAGACAGTAGCAAACATGAGCAGGTAGAAACAAACAAAAAAAAAACCAATGATCAATTTAATTGTTGAAAATCAAACCAAACTCTTCCTGTTTTAGGTCAGGATTACCAGTTATTTCCATCCATCCATCCATCCATCTTCTTCCACTTAATCCTTTTCAGGTGGCAGGGGGCTGGAGCCTATCCCAGCAAAATTGTTTCTATTTGCTAAATATTTTTTTTATGTTTGCTAAATAATTTTTCAATACTTTCTTCAAAGTCACAAGTTTATATATTTTTTTTTAGATTTAGTATACTTTATTGATCCCCAGAGGGGAAATTGAGGGTCATCCACCACCTGGATGGATGAAGCAGCCACGATACGGCACTATCCCTTAACCATTCACACATAGGGCCACTTTAGAGTCTCCAATTAACCTAACCTGCATGTTTTTGGCATGTGGGAGGAAACCGGAGAAATCCCAGGGTAAACCCACACATACACAGGGAGAACATGCAAACTCCACACAGATTACTGTTGGTCAGGGGCTGGGATCAAACCCACAATCCCCCGGCCAAGAGTAAACTGTGCTGCCGCAGTGCTAACCACTGCGCCACCGTGCAGCCGTTATATGTACACTAATACATATTATTATGCCTTAAACAATTTTGGAAAACCCAGATGATGATGTCATGGCTTAGGAAGAGAACTGTGGACCTCCACAAATCTGGTTCATCCTTTGGTACAATTTCCAGATGCCTGAAGGTGCCACGTTCTTCTGTTCAAACAATTAGATGCAAGTATAAACACCATGGGAATGTCCAGCCATCATACCTCTCAGGCAGGAGACAGGTTTTGTGGAAGCTGTTAAAAGTGTCATTATCCACAGTGAAACGAGTCCTATACTGGCATGGCTGAAAGGCCACTTGGCGAGAAAGAGGCCATTACTCCAAAAGCAACATTAAAAGCCAGGTTACAGTTTGACATGTCCTGTGGTCTGATAAAACTAAAATTGAACTGTTTGGCCGCAAAGACCGTCGTTACAATGGAGGAAAAAGCAGCTCATGTCACTGAAAAATTCATTTATTTCAGTAATTCGTTTCAAACAAATGAAACTCATATATAGATTCATTACACACAGTAATATATTTCAAGTGTTTTTTTTTCTCTTTTAATTTTGATGATTAGGGCTTACAGCTAATGAAAACCCCAAATTCAGTTTCTTGAAAAGAATATTACATAAGATTAATTTTAAAAAATTGATTTGTAATAGAAATGTTGGCTCACTGAAGAGTATGTCCATGTACACACAATACTTGGTTGGGGCTCCTTTTGCATGAATTACTGCATTAATGCACTGTGGTATGGAGGCGATCAGCTTGTGGCTGAGGTGTTGTGGAAGCCCAGGCTGCTTTGATAGCAGCCTTCAGCTCATCTGCATTGTTGGGTCTGGTGTCTCATCTTCCTCTTGACAATACCCCATAGATTCTGTGGGATTTTAGCTCAGGTGAGTTTGCTGGCCAACAGGAGTGGTTCTAGGATCAGAGCTTTAAGGGTGCTGAGCACCCAGTGAGCTCCACCACACATACACACACACATTATTTTGTTAGAGTTATCTTTCATACATCTCCTCCCTGGCTTCTAGTTAGTGAACATGGTACCGTATGTGATGATACATGAAAACAGTGACAGCTTGGATTTAATATTTTGCTTATACCAAAATGAAAACAGTTTCTATGAAATTCAAACAGCGCACAGTGGTTGATTGACAATGCATCCATTAAAGAAAAACATCTGCTACTAGCTGTCTTACACATTTTTGGTCTAGTTTGTTAAGTAGCAACATTCAGCCACCACACTTAATGGTCTAACAGAGGTCAGAATTATCCCACTTTTGCCCTTAACAAGTGAATCCCTGGTTTTCAAGAAAGAAAGTTACTTTATTATCCGTTTTGCATAAATATTTTGTCATAATTTTAGTCTCAAAATTTCCCAAAGGTGCAAAATTTTGAGAAAAAGCTACACAATTACAAGGGAAAAAACATCAAACATATACAATAAAAGCTTGAAATTTATGAGAATAACGTAACAAATTTATAGGGCCAGCTACCCATTTATCTAAAATATGTACTAAATTCATGAGGAAAAAAATTGCAAAACTTCAAGAAAAACAAACTTGAATTTGAAAGATAAACGTTACAAATTCATGGCAAAAGTTGCAAATTTATGAGGAAAAATTTCACATCTGTACAGTTAGTCACTAAGAATGTAAACACAGGATTTAATAAATTCATTAAGAAAAAGAAAAGAAAGAAAAAGAAGGAAGTGTCTCTGGCCAATAAATAACCTACAAGAAGGTCACATGACATTATGAACTTACATAGTGTCCTTGAAGCTTGGATTTATATTTGTTGATGATTTAAAATAGTTTATGCTTATTAATTTCATTAACCATAATGCCTCTGAGGACCCCGTCCCCATCCCAGAGAGAACAATCCACCCATTTCCAACTGAGCACCATGGATCCAGACTTGAAAGTACTGATTCTCATCCTGGCCGCTTCGCATTCAGTCACAAACCATCCCAGTAAGACCTGTAGGTCATCACTCAATAAAGCCAACAGGATAACATCATCTACAAACTATCTATATATGCTGACTTATGCTTGCGGATTGGCATATAACTTGTAAAACTATCCAACCACTTAAGACTGCTATTTCTGAACATCGAAGTACAATTAAATAATGTCACTTCAAGTTCTGTAACTTTGCATTTTCAAAGGGAGAAACAAAATATTTCTACCTTGTGGAGGAATGATGTGATGAGACGCGAGAGCTGCCAGTTCAGAACTTTATTCAACTCAAGAATGACTTCCTGGCACCAAGGCGCATACATTTATATCTCCTGTCCCCTCCCCCTTCTCCAAGTCACTGGGTGAGCGTGGAACCTACTGGTGGTCCACCACACAGCCCCCTGAACACCCAGAAGGGGTCTTAACAGTCCATTACCTTGGGTTTGAGCAATCGCATGTAACGGCTGTAATGTGAAGCATCCGGGTTGACTGAGGGGCCTTCCGATTGAGGTGGGGAGGGAAAAGACTCGGTCTCCGGTGAACAGTCCTCTGAAGGGGGAAAAGGTGGGGAGAGAAAAGACTCGGTCTCCAGCGAACAGTTCTCTGAAGGGGGAAAACCAACCTGTGAACCCACCGCAGCCGGGCGTCCACAGCGGGGAGCCTGGGCCAGCACCACCTGCTCATTTGCCAACACATGAGCGGGCTTAAGTCTGTTTATACAGATGGTTTCCCCGCAACCCCCAAGATCCAACACAAAATGTTTTGCTCCTGTTTCCAAAACTCTGAAAGGGCCGTCGTAAAGCGGATGCAGCGGGGTCCTATGGGCATCATGTCTGACGAAAACAAACTCGGCATTCTCCAAACACTTTGGAACAAAAGTGCAGGGAAAACAATGGTGCACTGGCCCCGGAACGCTACTTGCCTCTGCCCTAGGAGAAAGGCGCACGGACGAGTTGGTACCGGGCACTGGACCTTCCCGCAAAAATTCCCCTGGGATCTGCAACAGTTGAGCAAAAACAAGCTCAGCTGCCAGATCCTCCTTGGGTGTGGAGCGCAACCCCAGTAGGACCCAAGGCAGGCGGTCGACCCAATTCACGTCAGTCAACAAGGCTCTGAACGTGGCTTTAAGGGACCTGTGGAACCTTTTGCACAAACCATTAGCCTGCGGGTTGTATGCGGTGGTATGGTGAACTTTGACCCCCAGGCTTTTGGCCAGAGCAGACCAGAGTTCTGAAAGAAACTGGGGACCTCTGTCAAAGGTGATGGTCCGACAGGGACCCAAAACATGTGACCCAGGATGACAAAAACGCACAAGCAACGTCGGCAGATGTGGTGAAAGCCAGCGGAATTGCCTCTGGCCAATGCGTGGTGCAGTCCACTATCCTCAAAAGGTGCGTGAAACCCTGCGAGGGTGGAAGGGGGCCCACTAAGTCCACGTGGACATGGTCAAACCTCCTGCTTGGGATCTGGAAAGGTTTGAGTGGGGCCTTGGTGCACCTCTGAACCTTAGCCCATTGGCACACAACGTACACAGCAGCCCACTTTTTCACATCCTTGCATAAGCAGGGCCAGATGAATTTAGACCCCACCAGCTTAACTGAAGCCCGTACGCCAGGGTGTGAGAGAGAATGAACGGACTCAAAAAAGCGGCGGAGCCAAGAGCCAAGAACAATCGGGCGGGGATGGCTGGTGGAGACATCGCAGAGCAGGGGGTGCAATCCTCTTGTACCACCCTGCTCTCCAGTTTAAGGCCCAGACCCGCGGAACGGAGCGCAAAAATGTCCGCGTCTCCCGGTTGGTCGGCAGCCATGGCGGAAAAATCAATACCCAAGTAGACTGGAGAGACCAATGTGCGCAACAAAGAGTCGGCCACAACATTGAGCTTACCGGCCACATATTTAATGTCGGTAGTGAACTCCGATATTGCAGCTAGGTGACACTGCTGCCGTGCCGACCATGGTTCTGAGATTTTGAACATCGCGTAGGTTATAGGCTTGTGGTCGACAAACGTGGTAAATGCACAACCCTCGAGCCAAAACTGGAAGTGACACGTGGCTAGGTAGAGGGCCAACAACTCTCTGTCAAAGGTGCTATACTTACGCTCGTTATCGTGCAGAGTACAGCTGAAAAAGGCGAGAGGTTGCCACGAATTGGAGACGTACTTTTCAACCACTGCTCCTACCACAACGTCAGACACATGTGTAGTAAGCGTGATCTGTGCCGATGGGAATGGGTGGGCCAGCAAAGCCACATTGGCGAGCGCAGCTTTGGCGCCTGCAAAAGCCTGGACCCAATCGGGGGTCCAGTTGATACTATCCACAGGTTTCTTCTTGAGCATGCGGTACAGCGGTTGCAGCACCTGGGCTGCTTGGGGAAGGAAACTGTGGTAAAAACTGACCATCCCCAAAAATTCCTGCAGCGCTCTCAGCGTCATCAGTCCGTGCGCTTCCAGCCGATGGAAAACTTGTTCCACATGGGAGAGGTGCTCCTCAGATGCGCTAGCCACCAGAATGTCATCTAGATAGACGAACATGTACGGCAAGTCGTGGAGCACCGCGTCCATCATCCTCTGAAAAGTCTGCTGTGCCCTTCAGCCCAAACGACATGCGAAGAAACTCAAAAAGACCGAAAGGTGTTATCACCACCATTTTTGGGACGTCTTCAGCGTGAACCGGGACCTGCTGATAGCCGCAGACCAGATCCACCTTAGAAAAAAAAAAAAATGCACATTCCAGCCAGGTGTACCAAAAAAATCTTGAATGTGCGGGATGGGGTAACGGTCATGCTCAGTGATGTTGTTCAAGCAACGGAAATCACCGCATGGCCACCACGAACCATCGGACTTGGGCACCATGTGCAGCAGGGACGCCCAAGGGCTATTGGAGTGCCTAACAGTCCCCAAATGTTCCAAGTTAGCAAACTCTTCCCATGCAATGGCTATCTTAGCTGCGTCCAGGTGGTGCGGGTGCATGAAAACTGGTGGGCCCTTTGTAGTGATAAAATGCTCAACCCCATGCTTGGTCACAGTAGCAGAAAAGGTAGGCATTGTGAGCGTGGGAAAATCAGAAAGCAAAGGTTGTTACACATCCCCTGAGGCCAAAAAAAATAGCATGTGTTAGTGGCCCAGCTCCCTGAGTCCTACAAGGCAGTGAAAAAAAAGAAATAACATCCACCAAACGTCTCATAGCAACATCTACAAGGAGACCATAAGCACACAGAAAATCAGCACCTAAGATAGGAACCGAGCAGGCAGCTACCACAGAGTCCCACTTGTAGTTGCATCCGTGAAAACACAGTCACTGACCTTTCTCCAAAAGTCTTGATAGGGGAGCCATTAGTGCCAGTTAATGATGGGCCACAGCCTTTAGCCAACCTATCGGTGCTGACCGGCAAAAAAAAGCTCTTCTGGGAACCAGAGTCAACCAAAAACAATCTCCCGGAACGTGTGTCCTCCAGGAAAAGCAGCTTCTCCCTGTTGCCAGCGGTCGCAGCTGCTACTGACCGATGGCTGGCCCGTTTCCCGGCATCTTGAAACAGCACGTTGGGAGACAACGCTATGTGTTGGAGCCAAAATGTTGATGGCAGAAACACATCATTTCGGCATCTCTGAGTGGCTGTCCCGGCCACAACCTTCAGCTCTGCAATCTCAGTGGACTCCGCCGAAGATCCCGGTGCCACCGCCTGGATGCCAAAACTCCTATTTGCCAGGATAATGCGGTCTGCTTCTTCCGCCAGCATGCGGTAGTCCCTGGCAGCCAGCAGCGGTGAGTTGGCCAATATTGTCTGCTCCAAAACTGGCAGTTTCCTCAGGAAGAGATGGGCGAAGAGAAAAGATCCGCCATCTGTGCCCAGCAAAGCCAGCATGCTTTCCATTAACTCCACAACCGAGCAGTCACCTAACTTAGAGTGGGAAAGGACCTTCTCCACTCTCTCCCTGTCAGAGAGGGTGTAACGCCATAACAGCAGCTGTTTGAGAGCATCATATTTCCCCTGGGGTGGAGGGGTCTCGGGGCAAGCTCATGGTGCGCTGAGTGGAGCACGGGTCTAAAGAAGCCACCACGTAATGGTATCTCGTGTCGTCTGCAGAAATTCCACGGAGAGGAAACTAAGCTTCCACGTGGATGAACCAGGCAGCCAGGTCATGAAACCAGAAGTCTGGGAGCTTGATCGCCACGGCGAATGAGGCCAGGGTCTCGAGGGGAAACCCTAGCATGGGTGTTCCCAAAGAGGAGCTCGCTTCATCTTCCAGCCTGAGCATTTTCACATCGTAGGTCACCAGTGTGGAGGAATGATGTGACGAGACACGAGAGCTGCCAGTTCAGAACTTTATTCAACTCCAACAACAAGAATGACTCCCTGGTGCCAAGACGCATACAGTTATATCTGACATATACTGTATATTTATATCTCCTGCTCCAAGGCACATACATTTACATCTCCTGTCCCTTCCCCCTACTCCCCAAGTCACTGGGTGAGAGTGGAACCTCCTGGTGTTCCAGGAGAAACATAATATTTCTACCTTACACTTTATGGGTATTGAAGCAGTTAAACTTCCACACAGAAAGGGCGATATGAATTCTTTACTCCTTAAATGGGAATTATTTTATATTCATACCTTGGGCACATTGGCTCCCAAGGGTTTAACTGAGGAGTTTGATATTTAGGCCTTTTTTTACTATGTTAAATCATTTTAAAACTGCATTTTGTATTTACTTGGGTTATCTTTGTCTAAAAACATGTTACAGACATGTTAAGAAAAAAAACATCAATTTTTGGCAACGTGTCATTGTGAATAATTTTAAATGACCATCTGTGTCCAACCTCAGTAGCAATTGCACGTTGTGAGAGGCCTTGTTTGTGTAGCTCAACAATCCTGCCATATTCAAAGACAGGAAGCCTTTTTTGCCTTTGCCATCAAGAGGTCATTACTCTGTGAAGAAAATGGCATGAAAGCCAGATTGTTACACAGATTCTGCCTTTTAAAGGCTAAGGTGTTAAAATTTTGATTAGCCGATGAACAGCTTGTTGGAGTTTAAATGCAGTTTTCAAAAGGTTGCTTACTCTCTATTTTTGTCTCTTGCTCCTGTTACTTCTTTTTCCATTTTGAAGCTTACAACCTGGTTACGATCCACCAGTGGGAAATGTGAATACTTGTAATTTTTCCGCCAGTCTTAAGATTTTGATCAAGGGTGTACATACAGTCTGTAAAATTGTGACATTTTTCTCCTGAATTTGCAGGGAATATTTTGATAAATTTGGTAATGGTGAAATTTTCATTTAGCTTCATTAACATAGAGCAGTTTGGGGGAAAAGTGAACATCAGAATGCCAAATTTGAAAACTAAATCCAAGTGTAATGAAGGAATATCCCGATAATTGTGTTTGGGTACAGCAGCCCTACAAAAACAGTGAAATCTGGCTCCTTTTAATTTTGTATGCCACTGGCAGCAACTCCCTGTTAGCCTTTATCTTTTCAATCCTTGCCTTTAAGGCTGGCTCACTGTCAACAAATTCCTTTATCAGTCTGACATGTTCAACAAGAGAACCACCTCTCCTCACTATCTGCTGTCAGTTTGACCTCTGCTACTATGGCAGTATAGGCAATAGTGTTTTTGTTCACAATGCACTTGTCACAACTTCTGCTGAGATTTCTTGTCTTCTCCAAAGTTTTCAGGACAGCCATATATCTGTGGTGGACATCTTTGGGCCTTTCAGGATTTGTAAGCCAGAGACTCAAGCACAGAGCAAACAACAGTGGAAGAACAATCAGACTCAGGTGGAAATGTTTAACACAATTTATTGAACAACAAAAATAACGAGCAAAAACAAAAAACACTAATGAGCACTCTGGATGAGCACACAGCCTGTGATTGAGAGGAGAAATGATTAATAATGAATTTAATTGAGAAGGAAGAAGAAGAGGAAAAGAGGAGGAGAGACTTCCTACCAAAGCAGAGGGCCTGGCTCTGGAACCCAGGGTGTGGTGGTAAAGAAAGCTGGTGGGGGTAGAGCCAGCGAATGACCAGGTGAAGGGAGAGAAGGCAGGATGGAGCTGGGAAGTTGGTTGACCGGGTGGAGTAGGAGTAGTCCAGTTGAGATGAAAGTTCAGGTGAGCGTGTGCAACCCCGGAGTAACACACTGCTGAGATGGCAGCAACCTGGAGACGAGAAGAGCAGAAGGTCAGACTACAGATAAGAAAATACACCATTCAACTTGACTTTAGCTGATGGTAGCAATACCCAACAGTCCAGCAAAGAAGCATTCACAGACTGGCTCTTTTAAGGCTGGCAGATGAGGCAGCAGCAGGTGTGCACAATCACATAGGTGAGCGTAATCAAGTCTGGAGCTGGGAGACAGGCAGAAGGAAAAAAAGCACAGGAGGGGAGGAGGAGCACGCTCACCTGATCATCACAGTGCCCCCCCCTCCCCCGGGCTTGTTGGGATGCACCTGGTGGAAAGCCCAAAATCCGGGAATCCACGGCCTCTCATCCGGTCCATAACCCTTCCAGTGGACAAGGTACTGCAGGCCCCGACCCCGATGACAGCCATCCAAGATCCTCCTAAACTGTATAGAAGGTATGGCGGTCGAGGACCCAGGGAGGAGGAGGAGGCTTCGGGGGAGGTCAGAGGGGTTTGGCAGAGAGGGGTTTAATCCGTGAGACATGGAAGGTAGGATGGATGTGGAGAGCCAGAGGCAGCTTAAGCAAAACTGTGACATCATTAATGATCTGCGAGATGGGGAAGGGACCCAGAAAACGTGGCAACAGTTTCTGTGACTCTGTCTTTAGTGGAACCTGTTTGGCTGACAACCACACCATCTGGTTAATGGTGTATTTGGGCGCCAGCGCATTTCTGCGGTTGGCAGAGAAACATTCCGCTCGGATGAGCGAAGAAGGGCAGCCCAAGTAGATCTTCACAGACGGCGGCAGCGGCAAGCGTGGGCCTCCACAGACAGCACAGCAACCTCCCTCTCCACCATAGGTAACAGAGGTGGGGTGTATCCCATAGCGGCCTTGAAGGGCATCAGGCCAGTGGTGGAAGAGACGGCAGTGTTATGAGTGTACTCCACCCAGGTCAGATGGGAGCTCCAGGTGGTCGGATTGCAGGAAGTTATGCATTTCAGGGTGGCCCCCAGGGACTGGTTGGCACGCTCGACCTAACCGTTACTCTGGGGATGATGTCCGGAGGTGAGACTGACGCTGGTGCCAAGGGATCGACAGAAGGCCCTCCAAACTTCCATCCATCCATCCATCTTCTACCGCTTTTCCGGAGGTCCGGGTCGCGGAGGCAGCAGTTCAAGCAGAGAAGCCCAGACTTCCCTCTCCCCAGCCACCTGCTCCTGCTCTTCAGAGGGGATACCAAGGCGTTCCCAGACTAGCTGGGAGACATAGTCTCTCCACCGAGTCCTGGGTCTGCCCCGGGGTCTCCTCCCAGTGGGACGTGCCTGAAACACCTCAAGTGGGAGACGTCCAGGAGGCATCCTAATCAGATGCCCATACCACCTCAACTGACTCCTTTCAATGTGGAGGAGCAGCGGTTCTACTCTGAGCCTCTCCCGGATGACTGAGCTCCTCACCCTATCTCTGAGGGTGAGTCCAGCAATCCTACGGAGAAAGCTCATTTCAGCCGCTTGTATCCGCGATCTCGTTCTTTCGGTCATTACCCAAAGCTCGTGACCATAGGTGAGAGTAGGAACGTAGATTGACTGGTAAATCGACAGCTTTGCCTTAGAACTAAGCTCCCTCTTCACCACAACAGACCGGTACAACGTCCGCATCACTGCAGATGCTGCTCCAATCCGTCTGTCGATCTCTCGCTCCATTTTCCCCTCACTCGTGAACAAGACCCCAAGATACTTAAACTCCTCCACTTGGGGCAGGAGCCTGTCCCCAACCCGGAGAGGACAATCCACCTTTTTCCGGCTGAGGACCATGGACTCGGACTTGGAGGTGCTGATTCTCATCCCAGCCGCTTCACACTCAGCGGCAAACCGTCCCAGCAAGAGCTGTAGGTCATTGCTGGATGAAGCCAACAGGACAACATCATCTGCAAACAACAGAGATGAGATCCTGTGGTCACCAAGTATGACACCCTCCATTCCCTGGCTGCGCCTAGAAATCCTGTCCATAAAAATTATGAACAGGACCGGTGACAAAGGGCAGCCCTGGCGGAGTCCAACTCTCACTGGGAATGACTCCGACCGCCCCCTCATGGATCATCACCTTATCGTGGTGGGGGGGTTTGCGTGCCCCAGTGATCCCAGGAGCTATGTTGTCCGGGGCAATTTGCCTCTGATAGGGTCTCCCAAGACAAACTGGTCCTGGGTGAAGGGCCAGACTAAGAACGATCCAACAGACTCTCATGATAAATTGTATATCAAGGATTCAGTGTACCCCGCCCGGTATGGGGTTACCGGGGCCCCACCCTGGAGCCAGGCCTGGGGGAGGGGCTCGAAGGCTAGCGTCTGGTGGCCAGGTTTCCACCCATGGGACCCGGCCGGGCTCAGCCCGAAGGAGTTACATGGGTCCGCCCTCCAGTAGGTTCACCACCTGCAGGAGGGATCATGGAAGTCCGGTGCTATGTGGATTAGGTAGCAGTCAAAGGCGGAGACCTTGGCGGACTGATCCCAAGCTTTCTAAACTGGCCCTCCAAACTTGCAGTAAAAAAAACCAAAAAAACAAAAACAAAACAGTAAACTGTGGACGTCGGTCCGAAACTATGTCGATGGGGATTCCATGCAGGTGGATGATGTGGAGGGTAAGGAAGTTAGAGATCTCAGTGGCAGAGGGCAACTTAGGCAAGGGTACCAGATGGATGGCCTTAGAGAACCGGTCTATGATTGTGAGGCTGACAGTGTTGCCTTGCGATGGAGTGAGAACCGCAACAAAGTCCACAGCAATATGTGACCAGGGACAACTCGGGACAAGTAAGGGATGAAGGAGGCTGGCTGGAGGTGAGGAGCCTGACTTATTGGTGGTGCAGACCTTTAACAAAGTCTTGAACATCCGCTCTGACGGTCAGCCACCAAACTTGCAGAAGTTCAACTGTCCAGGAGATGCCAGATGGTGTGCCCCCACTGGATGACTTCACTACAGAGGGCAGAGGGGACATACAGTAAGTTAGTTGGGCCTCCCTCAGGGATGGGTTCAGAGGATTGGGCCTGCCAGACCCTCTGCTCGATTTCCCAAGAGAGGGCTCCTACTATGCAGGAGGAAGGCAGGATAGGTTCAGAAGAAGAAGCAGCCAGAGGGAGAGAGGAAGGTGAAGGGTCGGAGGAGAGCTGGTAAGAGAGAGCATCAGGTTTTATAT
Organism: Pholidichthys leucotaenia; assembly: GCA_020510985.1. NCBI lineage: Eukaryota > Metazoa > Chordata > Actinopteri > Cichliformes > Pholidichthyidae > Pholidichthys > Pholidichthys leucotaenia. The sequence continues at coordinate 135,145,095 of CM035844.1, forward strand.
TGCGAGAATAAGGACAGTAAGAAATGGAGAGATTAAACCTAAGAAAAAACAGCCCAATGGGTTTGTCTGGAATTTAATCTTCTGGCCGATCTAAGATACTCTAAGTTTTTGTGATCTGTCCAGACAATGACAGGTTGGGTGGCTCCCAACCTCCCAAAAGTGTTTTTACCCTGAGATAAAAACACTTCTGAGAGAGAAGAAGAGGATCTTCAGGTCGGGGAACAGGGATATGCTGAAGTCCGTACAGAGGGAGCTGAGGAGAAAGATCAGAGAAGGCAAGGACAGCTTCAGGAAGAAGATGGAGGACAAGCTGCAACAGAGCGACATCAGCGGGGTCTGGAGAAACCTCAAAACCATCTCGGGGCTCCAGAATACCTCCCCCCAGGCCACGGGGGGCAGGGAGTGGGCGAACAACCTGAATCTGTTTTTCAATAGATTTGACCAACCGCCCTCCCCCCTGTCTGCACAACAACCACTGCTGCCTCTAAGAAATCAAGTCCTGCTGCCCACTCCCCACTCCACCGACACCCCCCCCCACTCCCAACACACAGCCCCCCATCCTGACCCTGACCAAGACCCAGGTGAGGACGGAGCTGAGGAAGATCAAGGCGAGGAAGGCGTCGGGACTGGACGGCATCAGCGCAAAGCTCCTCAAGTCCTGTGCAGACCAGCTGTGTGGGATTGTGACGTATATCTTCAACATGAGCCTGAAACTGGGGAGGGTACCACAGCTGTGGAAAACATCTTGTGTGGTACCTGTACCAAAAACTTCCCACCCCAAAGACCTGAACAGCTACAGACCGGTGGCCTTGACGTCCCACTTGATGAAGACCCTGGAGAGACTGCTCCTTGCTCATCTCCGCCCCCTGGTGGAACCAGCGATGGATCCACTCCAGTTCGCCTACCAGCATGGCATTGGGGTGGAGGATGCGGTGATCTTCCTCCTTCACCGTTCTCTGTCCCACCTGGAGAAGCCCGGGAATATGGTGAGGATCATGTTCTTTGACTTCTCCAGTGCTTTCAACACCATCCAACCAATGATCCTGAAGGACAAGCTGCTGCGCGCAGGGGTGGACCAGCACCTGTCATCATGGATCCTGGACTACCTCACGAACCGGCCTCAGTTTGTGAGAACCCGGGACTGTGTTTCCGACACGATCATCAGTAGCACGGGGGCCCCCCAGGGAACGGTGCTGGCTCCCTTCCTGTTCACTCTTTATACTGCGGACTTCTCACACAACACAACACATTGCCATCTACAGAAGTTCTCTGATGACTCTGCGATCGTTGGTCTCATCTCCAACGGAGATGAAGCTGAGTACAGAGGGCTTATCCAGGACTTTGTGGACTGGTGCCATCGGAACTGCCTCCAGATCAACGCGAGGAAAACTAAGGAGCTGGTGGTGGACTGCCGCAGGCATTGGCAGCCTCTCACAGCACCAGTAAATATACAGGGAACAGACATCGAGATGGTGACATCCTATAAGTACCTGGGTATTCATCTGAACAATAAACTAGACTGGTCACACAATACTGACGCACTCTACAAGAAGGGACAGCGCAGGCTGTTCCTGCTGAGGAGACTCAGGTCTTTTGGTGTACAAGGGGCGCTGCTGAAGTCATTTTATGACACGGTGGTGGCATCAGCCATCACTTTTGGAGTGGTCTGCTGGGGCAGTGGCATTACTGCAGCCGATAGGAAGAGACTGAACAAACTGATTAAGAAAGCTAGCTCTGTCCTGGGGCAGCGCCTTGATCCGATGGAGGAGATAGGAGAGAGAAGGACGGTGGCTAAACTGTCATCTCTGCTGGAGTCCGAGTTCCACCCTATGCAGGACATACTGGATGCACTGAGGAGCTCATTTAGCAGCAGACTACATCATCCCAGGTGCACAACCGAGAGGTTTCGTAGGTCCTTCCTACCAACGGCTGTCAGACTGTACAACCTAAGCAGGGCTGCTCGCAGAGATAGCAAAAAGACGTAACAAACTAATAGTTTTTTTGAATGCAAAAGATGCAATAGACTTACACAATGATCCTCTCCGGCATACAACTAGAACATACCGGTCGCTGTTGAGGGTGAGAATATGTATGGGCACATAATCATACCATGTAGGATAACTAAATAGACGGTTATGCTGTTTCATCCCACCTAGCAACAATGCTCTGCACTGTGTGTGTTTATATATTTACATATTTATTCCATCTAGCTACAATGCTCAGCACTGGGTGTGTTTATATTTATATATCTATATATTTATTCCATCTAGCTACAATGCTCCGCACTGTGTTTTTATATATCTACATATTATTCCATCTAGCTACATTGCTCCGCACTGTGTGTTTATATACTTGCATATTTATTCCACCTAGCTGCAATGCTCCGTACTGTGGGTGTTTATATATTTACATATTTATTCCATCTAGCTACAATGCTCTGCACTGTGTGTTCATATATTCATATATTTATTCCATCCAGCTACAATGCTCTGCACTGTGTGTCTGTGTGTGTGTGTGTATATATATATTTTATAATAATATGTACATATGTATATTAGCTGCTCTTGCTTGCTTGTTTTTTTTCTTGCCTTCTGATTGTTGCTCTGAATGTTGCTATCCCTGTGCTGTTGCAATCCTGGAATTTCCCCGTTGTGGGACTAATAAAGGCTTATCTTATCTTATCTTATCTTAGCCAGTGCCTCCATTCCTCTAGAGCCAATTTAATGGCCAGCAACTCACAATCCCCTACATCGTATTACGCGTGCGTGTAACTTTTGATTGGAACCGGAGCGCTGGGAGAGGACAGCGCCCACCCCCGATTCAGATGAGTCAACCTCAACCACAAACTGTGATTGAGGGTTGACTTGAGCCAAGATGGGTATCTCAGAGAAAAGGGCTTTTAATTTGGAGAAGGCCTGTTCTGCCGCTTAAGACCATTTAAATGGGATTTTAGTTGAAGTCAGTTGGGTTAATGGCAGGGCTACCTTGCTGTAATCCTGAATGAAGCGGCGGTAGAAATTTGCAAAACCCCGGAAGCACTGGAGGAGCTTTCTGGACTGGGGGGTAGGCCAATCTACGATTGCTTTGACTTTAGCCGGGTCAGCCATTAACTTGCCCTTGGCTACAATAAACCCCAGAAAAGAAGTGGAGCAGGAGGAAAACTCATACTTCTCAGCTTTCACAAAAAGGTGATTTTCAAGTAGCCTTGTCACTGTTCTCAGCACCCTCGTCCCAGGCACTCTGCTGCATCGACTCCATGTCCGGCTTCACCTGCTATCCCTCAGTGCTCTCGGTGTCACTCTCGTCGTTTCCACTCTCCGACCCAGGCGCTTCGTCGCTGCTCTCAGCACCCTTGTCCCAGGCGCTCGGCTGCGTCGTCTCTGCGCCCGACTGTTGCTGCTCTTCCCCGGGGCTCTCAGCCTCCATGGTCCCGCTCACTCACTGCCTAGCCTCCAGCTGCAGAGATGACTATTGCTGCTCTCCCTCTCCACTGTCGTAGCACACCGTGCTGTCCAACTCATCAGCATTCCGGTCCTCCACCTTCCTGCAGTTCGCAGCTGGCCCACCGTCTTCAGTGACCGGGGACTCCCCCAGTCCCACCTTGATGCCCAGCTGGTAGCTTGGAACCCTCTTTTGGTGCGCAGTTAGCTTCGTGGCTAGCCGTCCATAGACACTGATTGTGCCGTTAGCTTCTCCCAGTTAACTAGCTTAGCCTTATTTGACGCCAACACTCCCGCCACCCACAGCGTCGTGGTCCTCGTCTGCCTGGTGAAAAAATCGGCCAACCACTCAACAGCATCCTCATAGCCCTCCATCTCTCCCAACATACTGAAAATTCTTCGTCCCTCTGTGCCGAGATGATGGGCCAGGAGCGCTCGTCATCGTCTCCCGTTGAGTCCACCTAGGCCCAGCTCCCCGATGTAACCCTCAAACATGGCCCTCCACTTTGGCCACAGGATCACTGGCTCTCCCGTGTACTCCAGAAATGGCAATAGGGGTTGAGGTAGCCAATACGCTGCCATAATTATTCTCGTCACCAAAATGTTATGTATTAGAAAGAGGGAGTCGGAGTCTCATTCATGCAGTGAACAACAACAAGCCTTTATTACAGAACACACAAGTATACAGTATATACAATGGGCCGTGCCTGCCTGACGTCACGCCAGGGGCGGATATGGCAGCACACGCACACTACCACACTCACTACACCACAGACCCTTCTGTGTGGAGTTTGCATGTTCTTCCCGTGTTTGTGTGGGTTTTCACCAGGTACTCCAGTTTCCTCCCACAGTCCAAAGACATGCACATTAGGTTAACTGGCATCGACTGGGGATGAACCGTCCTTAAGTATAAATGGGAGAATGAGTGGTTGTCTGTCTCTCTGTGTTAACCCTGTTGGAAAGGTGATCTGTCCAGGGAGTACCCCATCTCTTGCCTGAAGATGCTGGTATAGGCTCCAGCGCCCCATGATCAAAAAAGGACTAAGCAGTTTAAGATGAATGAATAGATGGCCAATATCAATTTTTTTTTTGTTTGTTTTCATCTATTCCTTCTTTATTGCCAAGGAGAAAAAGAAATATGGAGTTTAAAAAAAAGAAAAAAATGAAATGAACTAGCTCAATGTCGGATGTTTTTTGAATTTGCAGCTGTAGTCTAATCTGTTTCAGGACTAAATCAATGCCACACAACTGGGACACACCAGAAAAGTATTGACAACTGCAGATATCTTATTTTCCAATAGCTGGTATCAGTCAATAAGGTGAATATAATTTGATACAACATACGGACTGACGTATTTGTGCATCCCTACATTTTACTTTAAAAACTCACACACTTTTGAAGGTAAAACATTAATAACAAAAAGGAGTCATTAACATGTAAAAACTATCCGATTTAAATCAAAAAGTCTCAAAAGTTATAAAAATCTCAAACTTATAGGGTTTGATATCAAACCCTATAAGTTTGAGATTTTTATTTTGTTCGTTTAACTGAGTGGTCTTTTGATACCACTCAGTTTGATAGGCCAAATAGGTTCATTTTGTCTTCTTTTAATTATTTATCTTTTGTTCATATAAAAGACAAAAAATAAAATAGAAAGGAGATGTCTTTACCTTCTTTACATCTTTCAACTGCACTGCAGCCTTCTTCAGAAGAACCTTTCTGACGAAGGCTGCAGTGCAGTTGTTTGATCGTTTAGTTTGATCGTTTAGTTTGATCGTTTAACTGAGTGGTCTTTTGATAGTAGTAGTAGTAGATTAGTTTATTTGACAGGGACAGTGCAATAAACATAGACAATTAATCAAAGACAATCAATCTGATGTGTTGCACATAGAGTGTATAGCTATTAGCTAATTTGCAACTCTTGTCCCTGGATGGGCTTTAGAAAATGATACCACTCAGTTTGATAGTTTAACTATCAAACGTTGGATTTTGATAGTGGAAGCTTTGGGGTCTTTTTATTTCGTCTTATAGAATTTTTTTTCATTTCATTTTTTTTGTCTTTGCTCAAGACATCTAGACATGTCGAAGAAATGAAGATCGACCACCACCTTGTGGTCATTCTTGGTATTGTTAGAACACCTTTGAAGTAGGAGGAACCAAAGTCAAATGTTAAACATGTTCTGTATCTTCAGTAGACCGATTCATGTTTTCGCTGTTTTAATACATATGAAAAGTTTATTTCAAGGAAAAAAGAAGTGAGTTAGGATATTTCTGTCAGGTGGACTTTACCCATGAACCTTTGCTGGTGTGACGTTTGGCACAAAGACTCTTAATATGTGCAAAACGGGTTTATTTGACAGTTATTTGACGTCACAGTCCGGTATTGTTTGTATACAGTAGCCTGTCAAAGTCAAAGCGCTACATCAGCATACACCATTATGTTAACTTCAGCACTGAAAAGGGATTACATTAATCGTGGAGTCTGACGCCAAAGGAGGCTGGTCCGAAGACAGTGGAACTCCTGTCAATTTGCGGAAGTCGCTGTTCCACCAAGGCAACCGCGCCATCACGTCTCCACGTAGACACGAACGGAGCGTACGAAGGGAAAGCCTTTGTCCGCTCGGTCTGCGTCTCCATGGAGACATGGTGACGCGGCTTCCTGGGTTGAATGACGACTTCCCCACTGTCGGTATTGACCAGTCTTTTATGACAATCATTCCAGCAAGCGTTATCTTCATAGCAATGTCGTCGTCTTCAGTTTTGAATTTTATTAGTCATGTGTTGCCAGATCTCGTGCAAGAAAAAGTAGTAGTAGATTAGTTTATTTGACAGGGACAGTGCAATAAACATAGACAATTAATCAAAGACAATCAATCTGATGTGTTGCACATAGAGTGTATAGCTATTAGAGCAACCACATCTGTGCAAACAAGCAGCTTAAAAATAGCATAACGTTAAATACTATAAGAAAAATAAGATAAGATAAGATAAGATAAGCCTTTATTAGTCCCACAATGGGGAAATTCCAGGATTGCAACAGCACAGGGATAGCAACACTCAGAGCAACAGTCAGAAGGCAAGAAAAAACAACATCTAGTAAACATATGTCCATATTACTATAAATGTATATATATAGACACACAGTGCAGAGCATTATGGCTGGTGAATGTGCAGCAGAAAGTCTAAGCTCTCTCTCCGCGGATGCAGCGGGCCAGCTGGAAGTCTTTGGGCATGATGGTGACCCCCTTAGCGAAGAAGAGACCCACCAGGTGGTCCTCGCTGGTCTCCTGCAGAGCCATGACGGCGAAGCTCAGGAAACGCAGGTCGGTCTTGAAGTCCTGAGCGATCTCCCTCACCAGGCGCTGGATGGGCAGCTTACGGATGAGCAGCTCCGTGGATTTCTGGTAGCGACGGATCTCTCTCAGAGCCACGGGCCTGTGACGGCGAGGCTTCTTCACTCTGCCGGTGGCCAGAGCGCCTCTCCGAGCAGCCCTGGTGGCTAGCTGTCTCCTGGGGGGCTTCTTCCTCCAGTAGATTTTACGGGCGGTCTGCTTGGTTCTTGCCATCGCTCTTTATTATTCTGTCTTATATTTCTTTCACGCCGCCTAAACTCCAGCCCGGCACCCGCGTCGTTCTCGCTACAGCTCCCGGTATGTCGAGTTTCCCATTAGCACCGGGCGGCGGCCAAGTGCTAGCTAGCACTAGCTCCTCCCCGCTGTAACGTCTCCCGCTGCAAACCGTGGCTCCGTCCGCCGACCCGGGATACCCCCGGGGCGATCCGTGCGTCCGTGATATATATACAGAGTGAAAGGTGTAGAAAGAAGAAGGAAGATAAAAAAAAAAAAAAAAAAAAAAAGGCTGTTGCAACAGGCAGCCGACTCGTGTGGCGCCGCCGGTCCGGCAGAACCGGAACCGGCGAAATACTGAAAATGAAATACTGAAATACTGAAAGAGACAGTAGTAAACACGAGCAGGTATAAATAATAAAAAAAAACAATGATCAATTTAATTGTTGAAAATCAAACCAAACTCTTCAGGATTACCAAAGTTATTTCCATCCATCCATCCATCCATCTTCTTCCACTTAATCCTTTTCAGGTGGCAGGGGGCTGGAGCCTATCCCAGCAAAATTGTTTCTATTTGCTAAATATTTTTTTATGTTTGCTAAATAATTTTTCAAGAATTTTTTAATACTTTCTTCAAAGTCACAAGTTTATATACACTTGTAGCCACACGTGACTTACTTAATGCCTTGCATAATGCCTCACATCTTAGATAAGAACAAAGTGCAGAGTTTCCTTGGAGATAACAGGAAGCTGTGAAAGTGTAATCTTTTATATGCAAGAGACTGCTTGGAGGATCCTTTGTGTGCCAAGAGACTGCCTGGAGGATCCTTTGTGGGCCAAAGACTGTGAGGGGGATGCCAAGGGATTAAAGAGGAAATGCAAAGTTACCATTGATGTGAATGCAATGTGACTTGTGAGCTGTGGGGAGACCTGGGTATATAAGGGACGAGTTTTTTCTGAGATGTCTCTTTCTACTATGCTCATGTTGGAGACGTGTAATAAACTGCCTTGAGACAAACCTGCCTCGTCAATTACACACTCCACACTGGTGACCCAAGACGTAGCATGCAACAAGAAGAGAATTCCCCGGGACCAGCCGCGTTGGGAGCCCCCAGCCAAGCGTATGTCGTTACGGTCCAGCTACCGGCCTTTTGGCAGCACAATCCGCACTCCTGGTTCCACCTGGTTGAGGCACAGTTCGCCCTCCGGGGAATATCGGTAGACAACACGAAATTCTACCATGTGATCGCAAAGCTCGACAACCACACGGCTCAGCATGTGGAGAGCCTTCTGGAGCAGCCACCAGCCAGCGACAAATACAGCACGTTGAAGGCCGCACTCATCCAGCACTACACACTCTCGGTGGAGGAGAGAGCAGAGAGACTCCTGGCGCTGACCGAGTTGGGAGATTGCACGCCCATTGACCTGATGGAGAAGATGCTGAGGTTGAAAGGCTCAGACGATGACCACTTCATCTTTACCCACCTCTTCCTCAGGACCCTGCTGTCAGTGACGGGAGCGGCCCTGGCCAGTTCGCCGTTGTTGGCCAAGCGGGACTACTGTGCGCTGGCCCAGGAGGCGAATTGGATTGTCATGGCCAGCAGAGATCGCACGGCCACGGCAGCAGCGACGGAGCTCGGCGCGATGGCCGGAGATGGCGGGGAGCCATCGACAGCGGTATCAGAGCCACTGACGACGGCAGCGGCGGGGGCCAAGGAACACGGAGGAGACACCCTTTGTTTCTACCACCGCCGCTTTGCAGAGAAGGCACGCAAATGTGTACCACCGTGCCAGTTCAAGCGCTCGGGAAACGCCAAGACCGGGGGTCGGTAGCAGCTGCGGCCCTCGGGGAGGAGAACAAGCTGCTCTACTTGATGGATGCACGCTCGGGGAGGCATTTCCTCGTGGACACAGGCGCCCAGTTGAGTTTCATCACGCCTTCCTACGCTGACCGGCTGGCAAGTTCCAGCGGCCCCGAGATGGCAGCAGCGAACGGCTCAGAGATTAAGATTTTTGGTGAGAGGACTCTGCTTCTGTTTCTACACGGCCGTACATTTGAGTGGACTTTTGTCATAGCAGCATTGAATTTCAATATATTGGGGGCTGATTTTTTGTGCTCACATGGTTTGTTGGTTGATGTCGCTAACAGACGCCTGGTTAATGCACTTTCTTTTGATTCTATTCCCTGTACAGCTCGAGCGGCCTGGCCAACAGCACAAGCCAACGTCACAGCTGCAAGCGATAAGTTCCACACACTGCTCACTCAGTTCCCAGCACACACGGTCCCCACATTTTCGGCAGCCGTCGCTAAGCACGGGGTGGAACATTTTATTACCACCACCGGACCGCCCGTTTTTGCAAAACCTCGGCGCTTGGATGCAGCTAAACTGGCCATAGCGCGTGAGGAGTTCGCCAACCTGGAGAGGTTGGGCATCATCAGGCGTTCGAACAGCCCATGGGCTTCCCGGCTACACATGGTCCCGAAAGCTGACGGTTCGTGGCGACCTTGCGGGGATTTCCGCAGGTTGAACAACGCCACAGCGCATGACCGCTACCCAATCCCTCATATCCAAGATTTTTCCATTCATTTGGCAGAGGCGCGCGTTTTTTCTAAAATAGACTTGGTCCGTGGTTACCATCAAGTCCCAGTGCGCGCTGAGGACATACCCAAAACAGCGGTGATAACTCCATTTGGTCTGTTCGAGTTTTTGCGCATGCCATTCGGGCTTAAAGGGGCTGCACAGACGTTCCAACGCATGATGGACGCGGTGCTGTGCGATCTCCCTTTCGTGTTCGTCTATTTAGACGATATCGTGGTAGCCAGCGCGTCCGAAGACGAACACGAAAACCACCTCGCAGCAGTTTTCCGGAGGTTGGGAGAGCACGAGTTAATAATAAACCCAGCGAAGTGTCAGTTCGGGGTGACGCAGATCGATTTTTTAGGACACCGCGTCTCCCCTGAAGGAGCGGTTCCGCTACCTGACAAAGTGCGCGCGGTAGCAGATTTCCCCCGGCCGCAGACAGTCAGAGCGTTACAGTTGTTTTTAGGATTGGTGAATTTTTATAACCGTTTCCTCCCCCGTGCAGCGCAATTCATGCAACCACTGTATGCCGCGCTCAAAAAACAGAAACCCGCGAATAAGATCGAGTGGTCCCCGGAGCGGGAGCGAGCATTCTCAGAAGTCAAAGCAGCCCTGGCAAACACTGCATTGTTGGCACATCCAGACCCAACGGCCCGCATAGCGCTCACCACTGACGCGTCAGATGTGGCCATAGGGGCGGTCGTGGAGCAGCATGTAGCCAGGGCTTGGCAGCCACTCGCCTTTTTCAGCAGAACCTTGCACGATAGTGAACATAAATACAGCGCGTTTGACAGGGAGTTGCTGGCCCTCCATTTGGCCATTCGCCACTTCCAGTTCTGGCTAGAAGGGCGCTGTTTCACCGCGTTCGTTGACCACAAGCCACTAACATTCGCGATGGCCAAAGTTTCAGAACCGCGGTCGGGCCGGCAGCAGAGGCAGCTAGCCGCGATCTCAGAGTTTACTACCGATATTCAGCATGTGTTGGGTAAACTGAATGTAGTGGCAGACTGCCTCTCGCGCGCCGTGGCTGCCCCCGTCTGCGTGGGGATAGATTATACAGCCATGGCCGCGGAGCAGGTTAGTGACACGGATGTGCGCGCGGTCCAGTCTGGACCAACAGGGTTAAGGCTAGAGAGCAGGGTACTGCAAGACGGTATGCCCCCTCTAATCTGTGATGTCTCCACAGGGAGACTGCGTCCTGTGATACCGGCAGCGTGGCGCCACCGCGTTTTGGACTCAATTCATTCTTTGGCGCACCCGGGGGTGCTCGCGTCGGTCAAAATGGTAGCAGAAAAATTTGTGTGGGCGGGCCTCTGCAAACAAGTTAAAAAGTGGGCGGCAGCCTGCATGGCGTGCCAACGAGCCAAGGTACACAGACACACGAGAGCTCCCTTGGAGCCATTTCACATCCCGGCTAAGAGGTTTGACCACGTTCACGTGGACCTCGTGGGTCCCCTCCCACCATCACAGGGGTGCACGCACCTTCTGACAATGGTGGACGGCACCACGCGCTGGCCGGAGGTGGTTCCTTTAGCGTCAACCACAGCCGAGGAGGTGGCGCGCGCGTTTGTAACAGCATGGGTGGCGCGTTTTGGAGTCCTGTCGGACATTACGTCCGACAGAGGCCCTCAGTTTTTTTCCGAACTTTGGTCAACAATGGCCCGCAGCCTAGGCGTCACAATTCACCTTACAACCGCGTACAATCCACAGGCTAATGGGTTATGCGAACGTTTTCACAGGTCATTGAAAGCAGCTCTCAGAGCGTCACTGACGGATGCAAATTGGGTAGACAAGCTACCGTGGGTTTTATTGGGGTTGCGTTCTGCGCCTAAAGAGGACTTAGAGGCTTCCCCAGCCGAACTCGTTTTTGCGCAGCCACTTCGGTTGCCCGGGGAGTTTCTCCCGGATAATCCTGCGCCGGGCAGCTCCCCATCTCAGCTGTTGCAGCGTAGCATCGACCCAGGCACGCTGCCGGGCCCTGCCCACCACAGTTTTCCGCGCGTTTTTGTACCTAAAACTTTGAAAAACCCGGAGTTTGTTTTTGTCAGACACGATGCACATCGCCCCCCATTGCGACTGCCTTATGATGGACCGTTCAGAGTGCTGGAAACAGGGGACAAGCATTTTTTGCTAGATTTGGGGGGTAGGAGGGAAAAGGTTGGCTTAAACAGACTCAAATCCGCTTTTGTGGTGGCGGACGAGCAAGTGCTGTTGGCGAGGGCCCCTCGGCGTGGAAGACCCCTACGAGGAGCTTCCCAGAGTAAAGTTTCCCCAGAACACCCGCAGGGACTGACAAAAGGTTTTCACCCCCAGACAGCAGCTCCCCAGCATGACAGCGCCACTGAGGCGGCGAATCCTGGTTACAGCAGATACGGGAGAAGACTGAAGCCCAAGCAGCATGGGGATTGATGTGTAATGATTCTATCACAGCATGCAGACTGTTGTTCTTTTGTTCGATCTAAAATGTTTGGGGGTGGTGGTGTAGCCACACATGTGACTTACTTAATGCCTTGCATAATGCCTCACATCTTAGATAAGAACAAAGTGCAGAGTTTCCTTGGAGATAACAGGAAGCTGTGAAAGTGTAATCTTTTATATGCAAGAGACTGCTTGGAGGATCCTTTGTGTGCCAAGAGACTGCTTGGAGGATCCTTTGTGGGCCAAAGACTGTGAGGGGGATGCCAAGGGATTAAAGAGGAAATGCAAAGTTACCTTTGATGTGAATGCAATGTGACTTGTGAGCTGTGGGGAGACCTGGGTATATAAGGGACGAGTTTTTTCTGAGATGTCTCTTTCTACTATGCTCATGTTGGAGACGTGTAATAAACTGCCTTGAGACAAACCTGCCTTGTCAATTACACATTCCACACACTAATACATATTTACTATGCCTTAAACAATTTTGGAAAACCCAGATGATGATGTCATGGCTTTGGAAGCTTCTGATAGGTTAATTGACAACATTTGAGTTAACTGAAGGCACACCTGTGGATGTATTTTAAGGCACACCTCAAACATATTGCTTCCTTGTGTGACATCATGGGAAAATCAGAAGAAATCAGCCAAGATATTAGGAAGAGAATTGTGGACCTCCACAAATCTGGTTCATCCTTTGGTACAATTTCCAGATGCCTGAAGGTGCCACGTTCTTCTGTTCAAACAATTAGATGCAAGTATAAACACCATGGGAATGTCCAGCCATCATACCACTCAGGCAGGAAGCTGTTAAAAGTGTCATTATCCACAGTGAAACGAGTCCTATACTGGCATGGCTGAAAGGCCACTTGGCGAGAAAGAGGCCATTACTCCAAAACCAACATTAAAAGCCAGGTTACAGTTTGACATGTCCTGTGGTCTGATAAAACTAAAATTGAACTGTTTGGCCGCAAAGACCATCGCTACAATGGAGGAAAAAGCAGCTCATGTCACTGAAAAATTCATTTATTTCAGTAATTTGTTTCAAACAAATGAAACTCATATATAGATTCATTACACACAGTAATATATTTCAAGTGTTTTTTTCTTTTAATTTTGATGATTAGGGCTTACAGCTAATGAAAACCCCAAATTCAGTTTCTTGAAATAGAATATTACATAACATTAATTTTAAAAAATTGATTTGTAATAGAAATGTTGGCCGACTGAAGAGTATGTCCATGTACACACTTGATACTTGGTTGGGGCTCCTTTTGCATGAATTACTGCATTAATGCACTGTGGTATGGAGGCAATCAGCTTGTGGCTGAGGTGTTGTGGAAGCCCAGGTTGCTTTGATAGCAGCCTTCACCTCATCTGCATTGTTGGGTCTGGTGTCTCATCTTTCTCTTGACAATACCCCATAGATTCTGTGGGGTTTTAGCTCAGGTGAGTTTGCTGGCTGACATAACGCACAGCTCAGGAGACACACACGCAGGCTCAGGGTAAATTTAACAGCTTTATTCAACAACAGGGATGTGTGGTTGCGTGTCTGTGATATGTAGATGTACTGGTGGTGGACGTCTGCGTCAGGCACGGGGGCAGGAAACCGTGCAGCCGGACAATCCTGGGGAGAGAGCACAGGGAAACGGTAACGGGCACCAAACCAGTACAGAGGGTTAATAAAGTTTGTTGGCTTACTTGGTAGGGCAGGTGGCAGGCGTGCACAAGGGCGAGCCCGGGAGACAGCGACCTGATGCACCTGACAGCAGCAGGGAGGCGGCGATGTAGAGGCGAGGTCCGCCGCCGGGAAATCCACCTGTGGCAGCAGCAGGCAGGCGGCGATGCAGGAGCGAGTTCCACCGCTGGAAAATCCACCTGTGCACAGGGAAGAAACTTGGAAAGACAAGAGTAAGGTATGCTTACGTCGTAGCTCTTGCAGATAGATGAGGGGGTTCCTCTGCAGCAAGTTGGCTGAAGGAATCAGACAGCTTCAGGCCGAAGCCCAGGGCAGAGTGGCTTATATCCTACACTGCTGATGAGGTGCAGGTGTGCGAGCAGCTGGCTCCGCTGATGAGCGGCGAGTTGTAACAGTACTCCCCCCTCTAGCAGCGCCTCCTGGCAATGGTTTTTCAGGGTGCGCCCGGTGAAACTCAGTGATGAGGGAGGGGTCCAACACAAACGAGGGATGCACCCACTGTCTCCATTCTGGGCCATAGCCCTCCCAGTCCACCAAGTACTGTAACCCGCGACCCCGGCGCCGGGAGTCCAAGATGGTGGAGACTGTCCAAGCCGGATGGCCATCTATCATCCGGGGCGAGGGCAGCGCAGCAGGAGGAGGGCAGATGGGATCAGACACCACCGGCTTCACCTTGGAGACGTGGGAGGTGGGATGGATGCGGAGGGAGGGGGGAGTAGCAACACGCACAGCCACCGGGTTGATAATTTTGGTAACGGGGTATGGGCCCATGAAACGCTTTGCCAGTTTCCTCCTCTCACCCTTCAGGTTCACATCCTGCGTGGAAACCCATACTGGCTGGCCTACCTGGTAGGCAGGAGCAGGCCTCCTACATCGGTCCGCCGTGGTTTTATTGCGCTCTGCCGTGCGTAAAAGTGCATTGCGCGTCGCGGCACAGATGGAGCGGCACCGCCTGAGGTGAGCCTGGACTGTAGGGACTGCCGACTCGCTCTCCAGCGAGGGGAACAGAGGGGGGTCGTAACCCAGGGACGCCTTAAAGGCGGACATCCCGGTGGCGGAGGAGCGAGCGGTGTTGTGGGCGTACTCCACCCAGGCGAGGTGTTTACTCCATGACGCAGGCTTGGAGGCGGTGACGCAGCGGAGAGCAGCCTCCAGCTCCTGGTTGGTCCGCTCACACTGCCCATTAGATTGGGGGTGATGGCCAGAGGAGAGCCTTACTTGGGCTCCTAAAGCTTTGCAGAAACTCCGCCAGACGTCCGAGGTGAACTGGGGACCCCGGTCGGAAACCACGTCGACCAGTATCCCGTGCAGCCTGACCACGTGTTGGATAAGAAGATCTGCCGTCTCCAAGGCAGAGGGGAGCCCCTGTAATGGCACGAAGTGGGCGGCCTTGGAGAAGCGGTCGACGATGGTCAGGACAGTGTCGAAGCTGTTAGAGACGGGGAGACCGGTGACGAAGTCTAATGCGATGTGCGACCAGGGCCTACCAGGGACGGTTAGGGGCTGGAGCAGGCCCGCGGGGAGAGCGTTGCCAGACTTACTGGTGGCGCAGACGGGGCAGGCCTGGGCGTAGCGGGCGGCGTCCTTACGCAGTCCCGGCCACCAGAAGGAACGTTGGAGAAGATCGATCATCCGAGAGGTCCCAGGATGGCAGGCGAGCCTGGATGTATAGAGCCAATGGATGACCTCCCTCCGGACGGAGGATGGAACGAAGAGCCTCCCCTCCGGTCCGCCGCCAGGGTCCGGTTCCGATTCCAGCGCCCTCCGGATCTTATCTTCGATCTCCCAGGAAACGGCCCCCACGACGCACGACCTGGGCAGGATGGTGTGTACGGCGTCCTCAGATTCCTCAGGGGCGAACTGCCTGGAGAGGGCGTCAGGGAGACCGTTCTTGGAGCCCGGCCTGAATGTAATGGTAAAACGGAACCTGACAAAAAACAAGGACCAACGCGCCTGGCGGGCATTCAGACGCTTGGCAGTTCTCAAGTATTCCAAGTTCTTGTGGTCCGTTAATACCACGAATGGCAGGGTGGCCCCCTCCAGCCAGTGACGCCACTCCTGGAGCGCGAGCTTGATGGCGAGGAGCTCTCTGTCCCCCACGTCGTAGTTACGCTCCGCTGGGGACAAGCGCCGGGAGAAGAAGGCACAGGGCCATTTGACCCCGTCAGCAGGTGACCGCTGTGATAACACCACCCCCACCCCCGTATCCGAGGCGTCGACCTCCATGATGCACTGTAGAGAGGGATTGACCTGGCTGAGGACCCGGGAGGAGGAGAACTCCGCCTTCAGTGCCTGGAAGGCCGCTGCGGCCTCTTCAGACCACTGGAACGGGGTCTTAGGGGAGGTGAGGCCGGTCAGAGGACCGACGATGGCTCCAAAATTGGGTACGAAGCGGCGGTAGAAATTGGCAAAGCCGATGAACTGTTGCACCTGCTTCCTGGATGTGGGAGTAGGCCAATCTACCACTGCTTTAACTTTGGCTGGGTCTGGAAACACCTGGTCATGGGAGATGACAAATCCCAGAAATGACGTCGTTTTGGCGTAGAATTCACACTTCTCCATCTTCACATACAACCGGTTCTCCAGCAGCCTCTGGAGGACCCGCCTCACGTGCATCCGGTGCTCGTCTTTGGATCTGGAGAAGATGAGTATGTCATCCAGGTAGACGAACACGAACAGACCAATGAAGTCCCAGAGAACGTCATTGATCAGGCGCTGAAAGACGGCTGGAGCGTTGGTCAACCCGAATGGCATGACCAGGTATTCAAAGTGGCCGTTCGGGGTATGGAAGGCAGTCTTCCATTCATCTCCCTCCCGGATCCGGACGAGGTGGTACGCGCTGCGGAGATCCAGCTTGGTAAACCAGGTCGCCCCCTGGAGGGAGTGGAAGGCAGTGTCCATCAGGGGCAGGGTGTAACGGTCCTTCTCCGTGATGTCGTTAAGGGCACGGAAGTCGATGCATGGACGAAGGGAGCCATCCTTCTTGCCAACGAAGAAGAACCCTGCACCTAATGGAGATGAGGATGGACGAATTATTCCTGCACTGAGTGACTCCTTCAGATAGGTATTCATGGCCTCCTTCTCCGGCGCTGACAGGCTGTACAGACATCCGGAGGGAAGGGGCGCCCCCTGGCGGAGATTTATAGTGCAGTCGAAAGGCCGGTGTGGGGGGAGAGACATCGCCCTGGACTTACTGAAGACCGCGCTCAGGTCGTGGAACTCCGCGGGCACCAAGGAGAGGTCTGGGGGCGCGGCATCCTTGGCCACGGGAGGAGAGGATGGGACGCAGGCAGCGGATTGGAGGCAGGTGCTCATACAGAACGTACTCCAGGCAGTCACCCTTCCGGTCTTCCAGACCAGGACGGGGTTGTGGAGGCGTAGCCACGGGTAACCCAGAATCACCGGAGACACAGAGGATGGCAGGATGTAAAAGGATATGTCCTCCCGGTGGTTTCCAGAGACAATGACTGAGACGGGGTTCATCCGGTGAGTCACTTTCCCCAGGGGCGCACGGGAGAGATTGATGAGGGCGAGAGGAGTCTTAAGGGGCTGGCAACGGATGCCCAATCGGGTTGCCAGGCTTTGAGAAATAAAGCTTCCCTCCGCGCCTGAGTCCACCAGTGCGTGGGTGAGATGCCCTGTGGTGTTATGGCAAAAACGGATGGGCAGCGACAAATGTGTGAGGGGAGTTGACTGGTTAGTGTCCGCGAGGCCCCCTATAGTGACTCGCGGACCTCCCCGTTTGGCTTCTCCGGGCAACGCTCCACAGTGTGCTGGTTGCCTCCGCAATACATGCAGAGACCCAACTCACGGCGGCGTTGTTTCTCCGCAAGGGGGAGCTTTGCCCAGCCCGTCACCATGGGCTCCGACTCCTCGGAGGACTCTGGTGGCGGTAACGCCAGGGGGCGAGCTTGGGACGGGCGCAACGAGGCACCCCGTGAGCGAGAAGGCAGCTTCCGCTCCGAGGCGCGCTCGCGCAGCCGGTTATCCAAGCTGATGGCGAGGGAGATTAGCTCCGCTAATGTCTCAGGGATATCCCGACCAGCCAGCTCATCCCTGAGACCAGAGTTTAAACTGCGGAGGAAGATGCCACTGAGGGCGCGTTCCTCCCAGCCAACTTCCTCCGCTGTTACCCGGAAGTCAATGGCGTAATCCGCGGCCGATCGGCTCCCCTGTTGCAGACTGAGGAGACCATCGACCTGGACACTATCCAAATGCGAGTGATCAAAGACCTACCAGGAACTGGTTAACGAACTGGCCATAGGTGAGGGTGGCGTAGCTGGGCTTCGCCATTACGGCGTAAGCCCAGGTGAGCGCACGACCCTCCAGAAGATTTCCTATATAGCCAATTCGGCTGTGGTCTGAGGGAAAATCTCCGGGGACGCGCAGGAACACCGACTCACACTGCATAACGAATCCCCACGCTCCACCGAGCTTACCGCTAAAGCGGGCAGGGGTCGGGATAGGTGTGAGTCGGGCTGGGGCACCCGGAGCAGGCTGGAAGGCTGCTGGAGCAGCTGGAGCTGCGCCTCCCTGACGAGCCGGGGGGAACGGCTGACGGGGGTCCAGGCGGTCTAACCGGTCAGTAATCAAGGTTAACTGATTGAGTATCACCTGTTGCTGATGAGCTATTAAATCCACCCGAGCCTCGAGGGTGGAAAAACGGCGTGCGAGCCCGCTGTCCGCCGAGCCGTTCTGCTGAAGCCGTACTGACATAACGCACGGCTCAGGAGACACACACGCAGGCTCAGGGTAAATTTAACAGCTTTATTCAACAACAGGGATGTGTGGTTGCGTGTCTGTGATATGTAGATGTACTGGTGGTGGACGTCTGCGTCAGGCACAGGGGCAGGAAACCGTGCAGCCGGACAACCCTGGGGAGAGAGCACAGGGAAATGGTAACGGGCACCAAACCAGTACAGAGGGTTAATAAAGTTTGTTGGCTTACTTGGTAGGGCAGGTGGCAGGCGTGCACAAGGGCGAGCCCGGGAGACAGCGACCTGATGCACCTGACAGCAGCGGGGAGGCGGCGATGTAGAGGCGAGGTCCGCCGCCGGGAAATCCACCTGTGGCAGCAGCAGGCAGGCGGCGATGCAGGAGCGAGGTCCACCGCCAGAAAATCCACCTGTGCACAGGGGAGAAACTTGGAAAGACAAGAGTAAGGTATGCTTACGTTGTAGATCTTGCAGATAGATGAGGGGGTTCCTCTGCAGCAAGTTGGCCGAAGGAATCAGACGGCTTCAGGCCGAAGCCCAGGGCAGAGTGGCTTATATCCCACACTGCTGATGAGGTGCAGGTGTGCGAGCAGCTGGCACCTTTGATGAGCGGCGAGTTGTAACACTGGCCAACAGGAGCAGTTCTAGGATCAGAGCTTTAAGGGTGCTGAGCACCCAATGAGCTCCACCACACATACACACACGTTATTTTGTTAGAGTTATCATCTTTCATACATCTCCTCCCTGGCTTCTAGTTAGTGAACATGGTATGTGATGATACATAAAAACAGTGACATCTTGGATTTAATATTTTGCTTATACCAAAATGAAAACAGTTTCTATCAAATTCAAACAGCGCACAGTGGTTGATTGACAATGCATCCATTAAAGAAAAACATCTGCTACTAGCTGTCTTAGCAGGGCTGGACTGGGACAAAAAAAAAAAAATGTCCCTGGCATTTTTGGTCTAGTTTGTTAGGTAGCAACATTCAGCCACCACACTTAATGGTCTAACAGAGGTCAGAATTATCCAACTTTGGCCCTTAACAAGTGAATCCCTGGTTTTAAAGAAAATTACTTTATTATCCATTTTGCATAAATATTTTGTCATAATTTTAGTCTCAAAATTTCCCAAAGGTGCAAAATTTTGAGAAAAAGCTACACAATTACAAGGGAAAAAACATCAAACATATATACAATAAAAGATTGAAATTTACTAGAATAACATAACAAATTTATAGGGCCAGCTGCCCATTTATCTAAAATATGTACTAAATTCATGAGAGGAAAAAAAATGCAAAATTTCAAGAAAAACAAACTTGAATTTGAAAGATAAACGTTACAAATTCATGTCAAAAGTTGCAAATTTATGAGGAAAAATTTCACATCTGTACAGTTCTAGTCACTGAGAATGTAAACACAGGATTTAATAAATTCATTAAGAAAAAGAAAGAAAAAGAAGGAAGTGTCTCTGGCCAATAAATAACCTACAAGAAGGTCACATGACATTATGAACTTACATAGTGTCCTTGAAGCTTGGATTTATATTTGTTGATGATTTAAAATAGTTTGCTTATTAATTTCATTAACCATAATGCCTCTGAGGACCCCGTCCCCATCCCAGAGAGAACAATCCACCCATTTCCAACTGAGCACCGTGGATCCGGACTTGGAAGTACTGATTCTCATCTTGGCCGCTTCGCATTCAGTTGCAAACCGTCCCAGTAAAACCTGTAGGTCATTGCTCAATAAAGCCTACAGGAAAACATCTACAAACTATCTATATGTTGACTTATGCTTGTGGATTGGCATATAACTTGTAAAACTATCTGACCACTTAAGACTCCTATTTCTGAACATCGAAGTACAATTAAATAATGTCACTTCAAGTTCTGTAACTTTGCATTTTCAAAGGGAGAAACAAAATATTTCTACCTTGTGGAGGAATGATGTGACGAGACGTGAGAGCTGCCAGTTCAGAACTTTATTCATCTCAACAAGAATGACTCCCTGGCTCCAAGGCGCATACATTTATATCTGGCGCATACATTTATATCTCCTGCCCCCTCCCCCTACTCCCCAAGTCACTGGGTGACTGTGGAACCTACTGGTGGTCCACCACACAGCCCCCTGAACACCCAGAAGGGGTCTTAACAGTCCAGTACCTTGGGTTTGAGCAATCGCATGTAACGGCTGTAACGTGAAGCAGCCGGGTCGACTGAGGGGCTTTCCGATCGAGGTGGGGAGGGAAAAGACTCGGTCTCCGGTGAACAGTCCTCTGAAGGGGGAAAAGGTGGGGAGAGAAAAGGCTCTGTCTCCAGTGAACAGTTCTCTGAAGGGGGAAAACCAACCTGTGAACCCACCACAGGCAGGCATCCACGGCGGGGAGCCTGGGCCAGCACCACCTGCTCATTTGCCAACACATGAACGGGCTTAAGTCTGTCTATACAGATTGTTTCCCTGCATCCCCCAAGATCCAACACAAAATGTTTTGCTCCTGTTTCCAAAACTCTGAAAGGGCCGTCGTAAAGCGGATGCAGCGGGGTCCTATGGGCATCATGTCTGACGAAAACAAACTCGGCATTCTCCAAACACTTTGGAACAAAAGTGCAGGGAAAACAATGGTGCACTGGAACTGGAACGCTACTTGCCTCTGCCCTAGGAAAAAAGCACACGGACGAGTTGGTACCGGGCACTGGACCTTCTGGCAAAAACTCCCCTGGGATCTGCAACAGTTGAGCAAAAATGAGCTCAGCTGCCAGATCCTCCTTGGGTGTGGAGCGCAACCCCAGTAGGACCCAAGGCAGGCAGTTGACCCAATTCACGTCAGTCAACAAGGCTCTGAACGTGGCTTTAAGTAACCTGTGGAACCTCTCGCACAAACCATTAGCCTGCGGGTTGTATGCGGTGGTATGGTGAACTTTGACCCCCAGGCTTTCGGCCAGAGCAGACCAGAGTTCTGAAAGAAACTGGGGACCTCTGTCAAAGGTGATGGTCCGACAGGGACCCAAAACATGTGACCCAGGATGACAAAAACGCACAAGCAACGTCGGCAGATGTGGTGGAAGCCAGCGGAATTGCCTCTGGCCAACGCGTGGTGCGGTCCACTAACCTCAAAAGGTGCGTGAAACCCTACGACAGTGGAAGGGGGCCCACTAAATCCACGTGGACGTGGTCAAACCTCCTGCTTGGGATCTGGAAAGTTTTGAGTGGGGCCTTGGTGCACCTCTGAACCCTAGCCCATTGGCACACAACGCACACAGCAGCCCACTTTTCACATCCTTGCGTAAGCAGGGCCAGATGAATTTAGACCCCACCAGCTTAACCGAAGGCTGGACGCCAGGGTGTGAGAGAATAAACGGACTCAAAAAAGCGGCGGCGCCAAGAACAATCGGGCAGGGATGGCTGGTGGAGACGTCGCAAAGCGGGGGGGCAACCCTCTTGTACCACCCTGCTCTCCAGTTTAAGGCCCGGACCCGCGGAACGGAGCGCGAAAATGTCCGCGTCTCCTGGTTGGTCGGCAGCCATGGCAGAAAAATCAATACCCAAGTAGACTGGAGAGACCAGCGCGCGCGACAAAGAGTCGGCCACAACATTGAGCTTACCGGCCACATGTTGAATGTCGGTAGTGAACTCCGATATTGCAGCTAGGTGACCCTGCTGCCGTGCCGACCATGGTTCTGAGATTTTGGACATCTCGTAGGTTATAGGCTTGTGGTCGACAAACGTGGTAAATGCACGATCCTCGAGCCAAAACTGGAAGTGACACGTGGCTAGGTAGAGGGCCAACAACTCTGTCAAAGGTGCTATACTTACGCTCATTATCGTGCAGAGTACAGCTGAAAAAGGCGAGAGGTTGCCACGAACCGGAGACGTACTTTTCAACCACTGCTCCTACCACAACGTCAGACACATGTGTAGTAAGCGTGATCTGTGCCGATGGGAATGGGTGGGCCAGCAAAGCCACATTGGCAAGCGCAGCTTTGGCGCCTGCAAAAGCCTGGACCCAATCGGGGGTCCAGTTGATACTATCCACAGGTTTCTTCTTGAGCATGCCGTACAGCGATTGCAGCACCTGGGCTGCTCGGGGAAGGAAACAGTGGTAAAAACTGACCAGCCCCAAAAATTCCTGCAGCGCTTTCAGTGCCATCAGTCTGTGTGCTTCCAGCCGATGGAAAACTTGTTTCAGATGGGAGAGGTGCTCCTCCTGAGATGCGCTAGCCACCAGAATGTCATCTAGATAGACGAACATGAACGGCAAGTCTGCTGTGCCCTTCAGCCCAAACGGCATGCGAAGAAACTCGAAAAGGCCGAAAGGTGTTATCACCACCGTTTTGGGGACGTCTTCAGCTTGAACCGGGACCTGGTGGTAGCCGCGGACCAGATCCACCTTAGAAAAAAAAAAAATAAAATGCACATTCCGGCCAGGTGTACCGAAAAATCTTGAATGTGCGGGATGGGGTAATGGTCATGCTCAGTGATGTTGTTCAAGCGACGGAAATCACCGCACGGCCACCACGATCCATCGGAGTTGGGCACCATGTGCAGCAGGGACGCCCAAGGGCTATTGGAGTGCCTAACAGTCCCCAAATGTTCCAAGTTAGTAAACTCTTCCCACACAATGGCTATCTTAGCTGCGTCCAGGTGGTGCGGGTGCATGAAAACTGGTGGGCCCTTTGTAGTGATAAAATGCTCAACCCCATGCTTGGTCACAGTAGCAGAAAAGGTAGGCATTGTGAGCGCGGGAAAATCAGAAAGCAAAGGTTGTTACACAACCCCTGAGGCTAAAAAAATAGCATGTGTTAGTGGCCCAGCTCCCTGAGTCCTTTAAGGCAGTGAAAAAAAAGAAATAGCATCCACCAAACGTCTCATAGCAACATCTACAAGGAGACCATAAGCACACAGAAAATCAGCACCTAAGATAGGAACCGAGCAGGCAGCTACCACAGAGTCCCACTTGTAGCTGTATCCATGAAAACACAGTCACTGACCTTTCTCCAAAAGCCTTGATAGGGGAGCCATTAGTATCAGTTAATGATGGACCACAACCTTTAGCCAACCTATTGGCGCAGACCAGCAAAAAAAGGCTCTTCTGGGGACCAGAGTCAACCAAAAACCCTCTCCCGGAACGTGTGTCCTCCAGGAAAAGCAGCTTCTCCCTGTTGCCAGCGGTCGCAGCTGCTACTGACCGATGGCTGGCCCGTTTCCCTGCATCTTGAAACGGCACGGTGGGAGACAACGCTATGTGTTGGCGCCAAAATGCTGATGGTAGAAACATCATTTCGGCATCTCTGAGTGGCTGTCCCGGCCACAACCTTCAGCTCTGCAATCTCAGTGGACTCTGCTGAAGATCCCGGTGCCACCGCCTGGATGCCGAAACTCCTATTTTCCAGGATAATGCGGTCTGCTTCTTCCGCCAGCACGCGGTAGTCCCTGGCAGCCAGCAGCGGTGAGTTGGCCAATATTGTCTGCGCCAAAACTGGCAGTTTCCTCAGGAAGAGATGGGCGAAGAGAAAAGATCCGCCATCTGTGCCCAGCAAAGCCAGCATGCTTTCCATTAACTCCACAACCGAGCAGTCACCTAACTTAGAGTGGGAAAGGACCTTCTCCACTCTCTCCCTGTCAGAGAGGGTTTAACGCCATAAGAGCAGCTGTTTGAGAGCGTCACATTTCCCCGGGGTGGGGGGGGTCTCAGAGCAAGCTCATGGTGCGCTGAGTGGAGCACGGGTCTAAAGAAGCCACCACGTAATGGTATCTCGTGTCGTCTGCAGAAATTCCACGGAGAGCAAACTGAGCTTCCACGTGGATGAACCAGGCAGCCAGGTCATGAAACCAGAAGTCCGGGAGCTTGATCGCCACGGCGAATGAGGCCAGGGTCTTGAGGGGAAACCCTTGCATGGGTGTTCCCGAAGAGGAGCTCGCTTCATCTTCCAGCCTGAGCATTTTCACATCGTAGGTCACCAGTGTGGAGGAATGATGTGACGAGACACGAGAGCTGCCAGTTCAGAACTTTATTCAACTCCAACAACAAGAATGACTCCCTGGTGCCAAGACGCATACAGTTATATCTGACGTATATATTTATATCTCCTGCGCCAAGGCACATACATTTACATCTCCTGTCCCTTCCCCCTACTCCCCAAGTCACTGGGTGAGAGTGGAACCTCCTGGTGTTCCAGGAGAAACATAATATTTCTACCTTACACTTTATGGGTATTGAAGCAGTTAAACTTCCACACAGAAAGGGCGATATGAATTCTTTACTCCTTAAAATGGGAATTATTTTGGATTCATACCTTGGGCACACTGGCTCCCAAGGGTTTAACTGAGGAGTTTGATATTTAGGCCTTTTTTTATTATGTTAAATCATTTTAAAACTGTATTTTGTATTTACTTGGGTTATCTTTGCCAAAAATGATGTTTGTTTTTTTTTCTTAACATGTCTGTAACATGTTTTTAGACAATGTGTCATTGTGAATAATTTTAAATGACCATCTGTGTCCAACCTCAGTAGCAACTGCATGTTGTGAGAGGCCTTGTTTGTGTAGCTCAACAATCCTGCCATGTTCAAAGACAGGAAGCCTTTTTTGCCTTTGCCATCAAGAGGTCATTACTCTGTGAAGAAAATGACATGAAAGCCAGATTGTTGCACAGATTCTGCCTTTTAAAGGCTAAGGTGTTAAAATTTTGATTAGCCGATGAACAACTTGTTGGAGTTTAAATGCAGTTTTCAGTAGGTTGCTTACTCTCTATTTTTTGTCTCTTGCTCCTGTTACTTCTTTTTCCATTTTGAAGCTTACAACCTGGTTACGATCCACCAGTGGGAAATGTGAATACTTGTAATTTTTCCGCCAGTCTTAAGATTTTGATCAAGGGTGTACATACAGTCTGTAAAATTGTGACATTTTTCTCCTGAATTTGCAGGGAATATTTTGATAAATTTGGTAATGGTGAAATTTTCATTTAACTTCATTAACATAGAGCAGTTTTGGGGAAAAGTGAACATCAGAATGCCAAATTTGAAAACTAAATCCAAGTGTAATGAAGGAATATCCCGATAATTGTGTTTGGGTACAGCAGCCCTACAAAAACAGTGAAATCTGGCTCCTTTTAATTTTGTATGCCACTGGCAGCAACTCCCTGTTAGCCTTTATCTTTTCAATCCTTGCCTTTAAGGCTGGCTCACTGTCAACAAATTCCTTTATCAGTCTGACATGTTCAACAAGAGAACCACCTCTCCTCACTATCTGCTGTCAGTTTGACCTCTGCTACTATGGCAGTATAGGCAATAGTGTTTTTGTTCACAATGCACTTGTCACAACTTCTGCTGAGATTTCTTGTCTTCTCTAAAGTTTTCAGGACAGCCATATATCTGTGGTGGACATCTTTGGGCCTTTCAGGATTTGTAAGCCAGAGACTCAAGCGCAGAGCAAACAACAGTGGAAGAACAATCAGACTCAGGTGGAAATGTTTAACACAATTTATTGAACAACAAAAATAACGAGCAAAAACAAAAAACACTAATGAGCACTCTGGATGAGCACACAGCCTGTGATTGAGAGGAGAAATGATTAATAATGAATTTAATTGAGAAGGAAGAAGAAGAGGAAAAGAGGAGGAGAGACTTACTACCGAAGCAGAGGGCCTGGCTCTGGAACCCAGGGTGTGGTGGTAAAGAGAGCTGGTGGGGGTAGAGCCAGCGAATGACCAGGTGAAGGGAGAGAAGGCAGGATGGAACTGGGAAGTTGGTTGACCGGGTGGAGTAGGAGTAGTCCAGTTGAGATGAAAGTTCAGGTGAGCGTGTGCAGCCCCGGAGTAACACACTGCTGAGATGGCAGCAACCTGGAGACGAGAAGAGCAGAAGGTCAGACTACTGATAAGAAAATACACCATTCAACTTGACTTTAGCTGATGGCAGCAATACCCAACAGTCCAGCAAAGAAGCATTCACAGACTGGCTCTTTTAAGGCTGGCAGATGAGGCAGCAGCAGGTGTGCACAATCACGCAGGTGAGCGTAATCAAGTCCGGAGCTGGGAGACAGGCAGAAGGAAAAAAAGCACAGGAAGGGAGGGGGAGCACGCTCACCTGATCATCACAGTGCCCCCCCCCCCCCGGGCTTGTTGGGATGCACCTGGTGGAAAGCCCAAACCACGCCCTTGTCATGGAAGTACAATCTGGGAATCCACGACCTCTCCTCCGGTCCATAACCCTTCCAGCGGACAAGGTACTGCAGGCCCCGACCCCGATGACAGCCGTCCAAGATCCTCCTAAACTGTATAGAAGGTATGGTGGTCGAGGACCCAAGGAGGAGGAGGAGGCTTCGGGGAGGTCAGAGGGGTTTGGCAGAGAGGGGTTTAATCCGTGAGACATGGAAGGTAGGATGGATGTGGAGAGCCAGAGGCAGCTTAAGCAAAACTGTGACATCATTAATGATCTGCGAGATGGGGAATGGACCCAGAAAACGTGGCAACAGTTTCTGTGACTCTGTCTTTAGTGGAACCTGTTTGGCTGACAACCACACCATCTGGTTAATGGTGTATTTGGGCACCAGCGCATGTCTGTGGTTGGCAGAGAAACATCCCACTCAGATGAGCGAAGAAGGGCAGCCCAAGTAGATCTTCACAGATGGCGGCAGCGGCAAGCGTGGGCTTCCACAGACAGCACAGCAACCTCCCTCTCCACCATAGGTAACAGAGGTGGGGTGTATCCCATAGCGGCCTTGAAGGGCGTCAGGCCAGTGGTGGAAGAGACGGCAGTGTTATGAGTGTACTCCACCCAGGTCAGATGGGAGCTCCAGGTGGTCGGATTGCAGGAAGTTATGCATTTCAGGGTGTCCCCCAGGGACTGGTTGGCACGCTCGACCTAACTGTTACTCTGGGGATGATGTCCGGAGGTGAGACTGACGCTGGTGCCAAGGGATCGACAGAAGGCCCTCCAAACTTGCAGTAAAAAAAACAAAAAAAAACCCAAAACCCAGTAAACTGTGGACCTCAGTCCGAAACTATGTCGATGGGGATTCCATGCAGGTGGATGATGTGGAGGGTAAGGAAGTTAGAGAGCTCAGTGGCAGAGGGCAACTTGGGCAAGGGTACCAGATGGATGGCCTTAGAGAACCGGTCTATGATTGTGGGGCTGACAGTGTTGCCTTGCGATGGAGTGAGAACCGTAACAAAGTCCACAGCAATATGTGACCAGGGACAACTCGGGACAAGTAAGGGATGAAGGAGGCTGGCTGGAGGTGAGGAGTCTGACTTATTGGTGGTGCAGACCTTTAACAAAGTCTTGAACATCCGCTCTGACGGTCAGCCACCAAACTTGCAGAAGTTCAGCTGTCCAGGAGATGCCAGATGGTGTGCCCCCACTGGATGACTTCACTACGGAGGGCAGAGGGGACATACAGTAAGTTAGTTGGGCCTCCCTCAGAGATGGGTTCAGAGGATTGGGCCTGCCATACCCTCTGCTCGATTTCCCAAGAGAGGGCTCCTACTATGCAGGAAGGCAGGATAGGTTCAGAAGAAGAAGCAGCCAGAGGGAGAGAGGAAGGTGAAGGGTCGGAGGAGAGCTGGTAAGAGAGAGCATCAGGTTTTATATTGTGAGAGTAAGGACAGTAAGAAATGGAGAGATTAAACCTAAGAAAAAACAGCCCAATGGGTTTGTCTGGAATTTAATCTTCTGGCCGATCTAAGATACTCTAAGTTTTTGTGATCTGTCCAGACAATGACAGGTTGGGTGGCTCCCTCTAGCCAGTGCCTCCATTCCTCTAGAGCCAATTTAATGGCCAGCAACTCACAATCCCCTACATCGTATTACGCGTGCGTGTAACTTTTGATTGGAACCGGAGCGCTGGGAGAGAACAGCGCCCACCCCCGATTCATTTGAGTCAACCTCAACCACAAACTGTGATTGAGGGTTGACTTGAGCCAAGATGGGTATCTCAGAGAAAAGGGCTTTTAATCTGGAGAAGGCCTGTTCTGCTGCTTCAGACCATTTAAATGGGATTTTAGTTGAAGTCAGTTGGGTTAATGGCAGGGCTACCTTGCTGTAATCCTGAATGAAGCGGCGGTAGAAATTTGCAAAACCCCAGAAGCACTGGAGGAGCTTTCTGGACTGGGGGGTAGGCCAATCTATGACCGCTTTGACTTTAGCCGGGTCAGCCATTAACTTGCCCTCGGCTACAATAAACCCCAGAAAAGAAGTGGAGCAGGAGGAAAACTCATACTTCTCAGCTTTCACAAAAAGGTGATTTTCAAGTAGCCACTGCAAGACTGCCCAGACATGGACTGTGTGCTCCTCCAGCATGTGGGAAAAAATGAGGATGTCAGCGAGATATACAAAAACGAACTGGTTCACCATGTCCCGGAGAACGTCATTATCATCCGCTGGAAGACCACGGGGGCGTTGGTCAACTCTAGGTACTCAAACTGCCCCAGGTGTGTCTGAAAGGCTGTCTTCTACTCGTCACCTTTGCGTATGCAAACTAGATGGTATGTGTTCCGAATATCGAGTTTAGTGAACACTCGCACATGCTGAAGTAGCTCGAAAGCCAAGTTAATGAGCGGTAACAGGTATTTATCTTTGACATGATTGTGTTCAGCTCATGATAATCAATGCACAGTTGCAACGATCTTTTTCCTCACAAAAAAGAACCTGGCATTGAGAGGAGCAGATGAGGGACGAATGAGGCTGGCGCTCAGGGAGCCTTTTTTTTTTCCCCCCTTGTCCTATCAAGCAGCTAGGTGAGCAGAACAGAAATCTGCTACCCTTATTGTGCCAAAATAGATTTACTTTGCCAAAAGGAGCTTTATACAGTACCTATCTATGTACTGTATATTGTTGCAAACTTCTCCTGTAATAACTTTTAATACTTTATTTTAATAATTTTACCCATGAAGAGCCTGACAGGATGGGGAAAGAAAGTATGTGTGGGGGGGAGGGAAGGAAGAGGAACATACAAAAAAGACAAACCAACAACTAAAACAAACAGAAGACAGACTGCTTCTTCCAC
Source organism: Pholidichthys leucotaenia (assembly GCA_020510985.1). Classification (NCBI taxonomy): domain Eukaryota; kingdom Metazoa; phylum Chordata; class Actinopteri; order Cichliformes; family Pholidichthyidae; genus Pholidichthys; species Pholidichthys leucotaenia. The sequence goes on from CM035844.1 coordinate 135,174,519, forward strand.
TGAAGAGGTCTCAACACGAGTCGGGTATCTGCACCTGTTAAAAGGGAGACATTTGTGCATGTGTGTGTACATGAAAGCACATGCAAAATAAGTGTGTGCATGTGAGTGGTTTGTCATGGAACATACAAAGAGGGCAGATGGTCGCAGCAACTCCTCCCCAGAAACCCTGAGCAGGAAAGGCAGCGCCACCAACCCTCACAGGGCACAAATGCCTGAGGTCAGTAAGCCCCAGGAAAGCCAGGCATCCACCCCAGGAGGGACCGTTGAGGCAGGTCAGCCCCGAGCAGCCCCCCACCCCCACCCCTCAGTGCCACTGCCGCACACCCTGGGGACCCCCATGCCCAAAGAGGCCCCTCCTATACAGGGGAGCCCACGTAGTCGAGAGGCACTACTCCCTCAATCCAGCACCTCCCGAATGGCAGACACAAACATTCCCATGCGTTCACACCCACATGCTCTCATACGCACCCACATGCACTCACTCACTCTTGTTCCCCCACTCCCCCACACTTACACTCCCGTACCCACCCATTCTCTCTCACTCCTGTGCCCACTCAGTCTTGCTCCCACTCGCCCTCATGGTCACCCACTCATCCATACACGCACTCACTCACACTCCGACCTACTCATATCCATTTGTGCTCTCCCCCACTCTCATTCACCCTTATTACTTAGGGCTACCGCGATACAGATGCAGTGAGCCTGGAAGTGCACCAGCACCCGGCAGCGGCCGGGGAGACCACCGGTGCAGGCCCACAGCCACCCCCCCCGCCCCCGCCGACCCACCCTAGGGCGGCTGCAGCCACAGAAGAAGACCCCCTCCACCAGCGCCCACCGGAGCGACTGATCAGCAGACCACCGCAGGTGCCCCAAGATGCCACCCGACATGCAAAGCACCACACAAATCCAACCCACCATCACCACCTCCGCTCATCACTCCCTCACTCTCATTTATGCTCTTGTTCTATCCGTCTCTCACTCCTTTGCTCGTATATATTCATTCGGCAGCACCCAGGGATTTTGACAACATGCCAGGGAGTCTTTGATATAACTCTCCCTCGCCTCCCTCTCTGGCCCAGACAAACTGTAGAGCCGACTGGATAGCAGCCGCGCGCCTGGGAGGAGGTCTATAGTGCAGTCGTAGGACCAATGAGGTGGCAAAGAGAGGGCCCTAGACTTACTAAAGACCTCCGAAGATCATAGACCTTGAGCACGAGACTGAGGTCCAGCGGCTCGACCGGAGGAATGGAGATGGGGAGAGTAGACAAACATGTGACTGAACAGAGGCACAATGAGAGGCAAAAAGGGCTCCAGGATGAAATAGAATTTGGTCCCAATTAATTATGGGGTTATGGTGGCAGAGCCACGGATAGCCCAGAATCACGGGGGTAGATGAATTGGGCAGCACAAAAAACTGAATGCATTTACGGTGGTTACCAAACAAAAGAACAGAAACAGGCTTGGTTTGATGCGTGACCGCGTCTAGCCTGTAGCCAGAAAGGGGTGAGATGTTTAAAGGAGAGGGTAGGGCCCTAGTGGGAATTTTCACTTTTTGCACTAGCTCCTGTGAAAAGAAATTTTGGTTAGCTCTGGATTCAATTAGAGCTGAGGTCTTTAACTTGGCCCCGGTAGTTGAATGAGGGCCAGAAGCGTAAAACTGTTGGGAAGATTTGTAGGCTATCCACCCACCAGACCCCCCACAGCTACTGACAGGCCGGATCTTTTGGCCGAATGGGGCATTTCGGCAATGCGTGTTCTGTAGAACCGCAATACATGCAGATCCCCGCATTCTCCCAACGTCGGCGTTCCTCTGGAGTCAAATGGGCCCAGTCAAGAACCATCAGCTCCAGAGGAGAAGCCGACCTAACAAAGCGAGAGGACGGGAAGGGGGGGGATATCCGTGATGCAGAGGAAGAGGCCTTTTGCTCCCTTGCGTGCCCGCGGTACCAACTGTCCAAGACAATGGCCTGCTCGATTAGCTCATCCAGAGAGGAGGGATTGGCATGGATTGCCAGGTCATCGAGGCGATTGGAATTGAGACTCCGAAGGAAGGCGCTGCATACAGCAATGTCATTCCATCCGGACTCCACCACGATGACCTGGAACTCAACCGAGAAATCAGCGACCAACAGATTTCCCTGCCAAAGCACCAGCAGTTGGCTCGCAAGATTTCCCCTCATTCTCTGTATGATTGAATGCCCAAATAAATTCCTGAACAAACCGATTGTAGGAATAATGGGGCCCCTCCAGACTGCTTAATATAGACTGGGCCCATTTAAGCGCCCGGTCTCTGAGCAACAGGGTCATGAATTAGATTTTAGATGAATCATCCCAGTACATCATCCCAGGATATATATATATATATTTACAACCCTCCCAGTTTGACATAAACAACAATCACAGTCAATAATATTAACTAGGGTTAATAGGTGGACTGCCGCTCAACCCGACGCGGCTGAGTGGATTATTCTGCCACTCGTCTTGGCAGCCGTGCTCCTGACTAAATAGTCACTTTTTTCTGACAGTCTTCCATGGGGAAGGTGGTTCTGCTGGAGGGGCCTTGTAGTGGGCTTGTGGTGGACGTGCCCCTGGCGGCGCCAATTTCAGCAGGCCTGGGTGTCATCCGTCCAAAGCCATGGCACGTTCATCAACACTGTCGCAGCCTGGATCCCACACCAGTTGGATCGGCTCCAACACTGCATCCCACTCTGCAGCAGCTGCTCTCACCTGCTGTGGATGGCTGTCCCGCCGTCCCAATCCTATTTCTAGCTGTGCCGTTATCTTCATGCATGTCAATGGTGGTGATGATGTAACAGCCGACTGTGAGCGCGGTCACTTGGTTCCGTGGGCCCAAACCCAGTTCATCATTGTGAGTGGCATTCTGTATGGCTGCATATTGCATTGTGGCTGTAATGGTGTGGTACTCACATTTGCTAGGGTGTGTCCACCAGGCTGTGGTGGCTCCGTCGCATCCCGTTGGGTCACAGATTCTTCATCCATCGGCTCAGCCATGGCTCCAGTGGACTGGTGCTGAGTGAGGATTCTGAAGCAGCCCGGCTCTCTCTCACTTTTGTCTGGTGCTGGTTTAGGACGGGGTGATGTGTCGTTGTCACATTTAACATCCGTGTTGGGTCATTGTGTCTCGAGGTTCTCTGTGTGTGTGTGTGTGTGTGCTCCCTCTCCTGCAGCTCCGCAGCGGCTCCTGTGAACTCCCGTTGGGCGAGGATCTGAGGCGAGTCCAGCCGCTGCCCCTCCCCCCCCCGCCCCCAGGTGCGTTGCTCCTGTTCACACGGGACAGTTGATTTCTCGTCGGCACCGTTCCTGATAAATGCGGGCTCTATATCCTGCAGTTCCCACTGGGCGAGGAACGCAGGCGAGTCCGGTCGCTGTTCTCTCTCCATGTCATTTTCTGTGTCGTGTTCACCCATAGTGCTGTGACTACTCTCAGTACTGAATTCTCCCTTTTCGTGGTGCTCACTCTCTGTGCTGTGTCCTTCGGCTAGCTTGTCATGGGTTAGCTCGTATTCTAAGGGCCCGAAGGCGCACGTGCTTGCTAAGACTCTGAGTTCCATAGCATAATGTTGAGTTGACTCACCCACATGCCGTTTGCGGCCGAAGAAAACGGATCTTCAGGCCATGATGTTAGTCGTGCCATTGTAATATGTCTCCATTAGACTCACACAGTCGCCGATTGAGTCCGTTTGGCCCAGGGTACGGAGCACTTGTTGTCCCTCTTTGCCTAGACTGTGAACAAGCATGCCCTTCATCGTCTCATCGTCAGCGTCACTCAGGCCAATCGCTTCAACAAAATATCCAAACATGTTGAACCAGCGGCACCATGGGACGAGCGGCTATAGCAATTTATCGTTATAAGGTACAAAGATTCTTTAATTTATATGTGTGTATATATATATATATATATATATATTTTGTGGGGGACCCAGTCAGTACGTTCTCTACTCAGACTGAATAGGACGGCAGGAGGAGATGCGTAAAAGCTGAGAAACGGATATGCAGGGCAGTCTGGTTTTCTCTTTAAGACTGCAATGATAATATGCATTCTCCTCTGGTCTGCATAATAATGCGCCAACAGGCTGGGTGACAAAGGGAATTGTCAATATAAATGTATGTATGTAATGCAAACAGTGACAAAGGTAAATGTCATTGTAAATGTACACTACCGTTCAAAAGTTTGGGGTCACTTAGAAATTTCCTTATTTTTGAAAGAAAAGCACTGTTTTTTTCAATGAAGATAACTTTAAACTAATCAGAAATACACTCTAATATCTAATATACATTGCTAATGTGGTAAATGACTATTCTAGCTGCAAATGTCTGGTTTTTGGTGCAATATCTACATAGGTGTATAGAGGCCCATTTCCAGCAACTATCACTCCAGTGTTCTAATGGTACAATGTGTTTGATCATTGCATCAGAAGGCTAATGGATGATTAGAAAACCCTTGTGCAATCATGTTAGCACAGCTGAAAACAGTTTAGCTGGTTAGAGAAGCTATAAAACTGACCTTCCTTTGAGCAGGTTGAGTATCTGGAAAAAATTATTATTTCAAATACAAATCATTATTTCTAACCTTGTCAATGTCTTGACTATATTTTCTATTCATTTTACAACTCATGGTGGTAAATAAGTGTGACTTTTCATGGAAAACACAAAATAATTGTCTGGGTGACCCCAAACTTTTGAACGGTAGTGTATGTTAATGCAAACATCCCCAGGTCGCCGGACGAGTTGCTTGGTATAAAAAGAGAGATGCCCGCGACCTGGTTTATGCTTCTTTTGTTTCTTGTTGACTGATGATAGAGAGAAATTAATAAAGTCTGCTCTGCTCCAGCTACCGCCTCACCTGCTCATTCCTCTCTACACTGGTGACCCTTGATGCACAATGGAACGCGACATGAACACCCTGGACACGAACCGGACTGGAGGTGCCAGCACTGCATGTGCCGTTTTGGTCAAACTCCCAGACTTTTGGCTACATGACCCGAAGTCTTGGTTCCTCCACACTGAGGCCCAGTTCGCGCTCCGGGGAGTGATGGCGGATGACACCAAATACTACTACGTGGTTGCAGCACTGGATGCACGCACAACACAGCAGGTGGCGAGCCTGCTCCAACAGCCCCCAGCCCACGCCAAATACAACACTCTCAAAACTGCGCTGACCCGGCGCTACACGCTCTCGGATTGCGAGAGCGCAGAAAGGCTCCTGACGTGCTCTGAGTTGAGAGACGGGTCGGCGGTCGAATTAATGGAGAAGATGTTGGCATTGATGGACACAGATGACAGCCATTTTCTCTTTGCCCACCTCTTCCTCCGGAACCTCCCAACAGCGGCCAGAGTGGTCCTTGCCAATTCGCTGCTGCTGGCCATGCACAACTATCGGGTGCTAGCGCAAGAGGCAGATCGGATTATCCTCACCACCAGAGCCTTCGCTGTGTACTATTTTTGTTCAGAGTCTTAGCTCCAGCTTGAGGGATGAGTTGGCCCGGGTGGGAAGACCTGCTAAGCTTAACAAGCTCATTTCATTAGCGATTTCTATTAACAATAGGTTAAGGAAACGGGCTAGTGAGCGCCGTTTGGGCACTCAACCTCGCCACTTCCCGCAGTCTCCCCATAAGGCCATCCCTCCTTCTGAGTCCCCTGGGGAGGATGAACCCACACTTTCTGGCCGGTCCAAATTATCCCCGGTGGAACGTCAATGCCGCCATGACCTTGGGCTATGTTTGTTCTGTGGCAGCGCTGAGAATGAGGTTGCGTCTTGCCCTAATCGGGTACAAGGGAGGAGTCTGTTAGTTACGGTAGGGGGACTAACGGATGGTGGTATTGTTAAGGCCCCTACATGCTACCCATTCACTTTCAATACGCACGCACTGAATTATCTTCACATGCTCTCATTGACTCTGGTGCGGAGTAGAGCTTTATTTCGGAGGGTCTGGCAACCCGGCTGGGGCTTCCCTGCTACAACCTAGAGAGACCGCTCAAACTGATCGCCCTCTCCAAGATGCCCCTGGCCATCGTTACTAAACAGACTGCTCCTGTCTCTGTGCTGGTCTCAGGTAACCATCGTGAGCATATGAGGTTTTTTGTGCTTTCCTCCACTGCTTCCCCCGTCATCCTGGCTTTCCCATGGCTAAGTCTCCATAATCCCTCTATTGATTGGAGGACAGGAAGAATATTATCATGGAGTACGCTTTGTCTGGGTGCTTGTTTGCAATCTGCTGTCTGCTCTCCCTCTGTACCCCTCTGCCTTCAGGATTCGCCTCCTCCAGATGTCTCGTCTGTGCTCACAGAATATCACGACCTGGCGGCAGTGTTTAGCAAAGCTAAGGCCCTGTCACTCCCCCCCCACCACCACCGGTTGTGCCATCAACCTTCTGCCAGGGGCTCCTCTGCCTTCGAGTCGGCTCTACAGCCTCTCTGCCCCGGAACGTGAGGCCATGGAGAAATACATCAAGGAGTCCCTGAGCTCAGGCATCATCAGACCATCCTCTTCGGGGGTGAGGGCGGGATTCTTCTTCGCGGGTAAGAAGGACGGTTCTCTCAGGCCATGTATTGATTTTAGGGAACTTAATAACATTACTGTAAAGGACAAGTATACCCTTCCTCTTATCAATATGGCGTTTGATTCACTCCAGGGGGCCAGAGCATTCACCAAATTAGACCTGCGGAATGCTTATCACCTGATCTGCATCAAAGAGGGGGATGAATGGAAGACTGGGTTTCGCACCCCCAGAGGCCATTTTGAGTATTTAGTGATGCCTTTTGGATTAACGACTGCTCCTGCTGTTTCCCAGAGGCTCATTAATAACATTCTGAGGTGATTTTCTGGACTCATTTGTGTTTGTCTATCGCAACAATATCCTCATCTTCTCTCACTCCTTGGAGGAACACTGTATCCATGTCAGACGGGTTTTGCGGTGCCTGCTGGAGAATCAGCTATTTGTCAAGGCCGAGAAGTGTGAATACCATGTTTCATCCACCAACTTCCTGGGCTTTGTCATCTTGCACAAGATCATTGCGGATCCTGAAAAGGTTAAGGCGGTGGTGGAATGGCCTGTTCCCTCCTCCTGTGAGCAACTTCAGCAATTTTGGGGGTTTGCTAATTTCTATCGCCTTTTTGTCCAGAATTAAAGCATCATTGCTTTACCCCTCACCCGTCTGACCTCTACAAAGGTGCCATTTCGCTGGACGGAGGAGGCAGAGGTGGCGTTTGCTGAGCTGAAGGAGAAGTTCTCCACCCCCCTCATCCTGGCCCAGGTCGACCCCGCTCTACATTGCTTGGTGAAGGTGGATGCCTCGGACTTTGGGGTGGGGCCGGTGCTATCCCAGTGCTCTCCTACCGATGACAAGGTCTGCCGCTGCGCCTTTTCTCCCATCGGTTGTCTCCTGCGGAGAGGAATTACGATGTGGGGGACAGGGAGCTGTTAGCCGTGAAGCTGGCTTTGGAGGAGTGGCGCCACTGGCTGGAGGGCGCTTCACTTCTGTTCGTCATCTGGACAGATCACAAGAACTTGGAGTATCTCCAGACCGCTAAATGGCTGAACGCCATACAGGCCCGCTGGTCCCTGTTTTTTGGAAGATTTAATTTCACTATCACCTACCAACCAGGTTCTAAGAATATCAAGCCTGACACGCTCTCGAAGCATTTTTCCCCCGAAGCTGTAGAGATGACGCCCCATCCAATTGTTCCTCCTTCCTGCATCGTTGGCATACTTTCCTGGGACAACAAGGAGAGGGTGAGGAGAGCACAGGAGACGGATCCCAACCCGGGTGGGGGGCCGGAGGGTTGGATGTACGTCCTCTCTGCTGTTCGAGGGGAGGTAATTGACTGGTTGCACTCCTCGAAGATCATGTGCCACCCTGGAGTAGCGCGCACTGTGGCCCAGCTACAAAGGTCCTTCTGGTGGCCCTCGCTGTGGAAGGACATGGCAGAATTCATCCGGGCCTGTCCACAGTGTGCGACCGGCAAGTCTTTCTCTTCCCCACCGGCAGGCCTGCTGCATCCTCTCCCCATCCCCAGCCGTCCCTGGTCCCATATCGCATTGGACTTTGTGACCAGTTTGCCTCCCTCTGCAGGCCACACGGTTATCCTCACCATAGTGGACAGATTTTCTAAGCCAGCTCACTTTGTTCCTCTGCAGAAGCTGCCAGCGGCCAAGGAGATGGCGGATCTGTTGGTGTTGCACGTGGTCCGGCTTCATGGCATCCCGATGGACATCGTATCAGATCGTGGACCCCAGTTCGTCTCTCAGGTCTAGCGGTCTTTCTGCAAGGCGATGGGGGCGATGGTGAGTTTGTCCTCTGGATATCACCCCCAAAGTAACAGCCAGTGCAAGCGCATTAATCAGGAGTTGGAGGCAGCCCTGAGGTGCATCATGGCCTCTAAGTCAGCATCCTGGAGCACGTACTTACCGTGGGTTGAGTATGCACACAACACGGGTGTCTCTTCTGCCACTGGTCTCTCCCCTTTTGAGGTCTCTTTAGGCTACAACCCCCCGCTGTTCCCTGAGGAGTAGGAGGCCCTCGTTCCCTCTGTGGAGGCCCATATCAGGCGTTGCCGGCGACTCTGGAGATCCACCAAGGTGGCTCTGTGATGCACGGCAGCCCGCAATACGGAGATCACCAACCGTCACGGGACCCAGGCTCCCTCCTACCGTGTGGGACAGCAGGTATGGCTCTCCACAAGGAACATCAACCTGAAGGGTGAGACCAAGAAATTATCACAGTGTTTCATTGGTCCTTTCTCCATAACTCATATCATCAACCCTGTTGGTGTGCGCCTGGCTCTGCCCCCCTCTATGCGTATCTGTCCTACCTTCCATGTCTCCCAGGTGAAGTCATGTGAGTCCAGCCTGCTGTGTCCTCCACCCCCGCCTGTGATGATCGATGGTGGTCCTGTGCACCAGGTCAATCGCATCCTGGATGTCCGCCACCGAGGGTGCGGTCTGCAATATCTGGTGGACTGGGAGGGATATGGACCTGATACGCGGTCCTGGGTGCGTCCCTCATTTGTGTTGGATCCTCAACTCATCCAGGAGTTCCATCAGATGCACCCAGACAGGTTGGAATGGCCGCCGGAAAGCGCCCTGTGGAGGGGGGGGGGGTACTGTGGTGATCTGCGCTGTGTGTGCCTCGCCCTAATTATCTTTCACATCTGTGGGCACACATACTCTCCCTCATCAAGCACTCTTTATAAGGGACGCTGCCCAGTGGAGACATCTACGCTTTCTCCCAGGAAGACCTCCTCCCTAGTGTCTTCCTCCATTTCACTATGCTAAGAGAACTCATCTCTAATCTTCAGCTTCTCGTCGCATGGGAGTTCCATCTCCCCGTAAGCCTTCTCAGATCTATTTCCTGCACCTGCCTTTCTCCCCTTGTTCCCTGTGCACAGGTGGACCATCCTCCAGGCGGACTTCCCTCTCCTCCTGGCGGCGGACTGGACTCAGCTGTGTACAGCGGCTTTCTCCCCACCTAATTGGTGAGCTGGAGCACACGTCACCTTCACCCAAGTAACACTGAATATTCTACACCTTGACCACGGCATCACAACAGGGCGCTGGACCGGTATTGGAAAATCATCTCTTCGGAGCTGAATTAACTCTTCACTGCCGTAAGACTGCTAAAGTTCCATTAATATCACTGTCTGCCAGCCTGAAGCTAACTCCCCTGTTTGTGCTGTCGTTCCAGGGTTGCCAGACCTGTCTTGTCATCACGCTTCTGCTCGCACTACACTACACTCTCACACCATTCATACGCACACACTTCCACTCTCATTCAATAAAGAGTGGAAGAGACAAAAGCACTGACAGCTATAATACCATGCAGGACCCTCCACTGTAAATCTCCATGCTTCTTAGGAAGAGGGGGTTTATAAAGAGCCCTCCAGGCAGGCCGATGCCCTTTTTCCAGTCTAAAGTAGGCTCTCCATGGAGTGGCTACACAGGTGTTCAATCTGTCCTTGAGTGCCATCACCACAAGTCTGTACAGCGCCTTACCACTGGCTCCTCCAAAGTCCACACCAGTGGGAGCAGAGAATGCCAGTCAGTATGGAGCTAGGAGAAACGTCAAAGTCCATATGAAGTGTGAGGGAGGGAAAAGGGTCCGTGCTTTCTGGCTGCAGCGTACCTTTGCTAAAGTCCATGAGTAGGGAGCGCTCAAGTCCATGAAGCTCCTATTTCCAGTGTGAAAGAAGACCATCAATGAAACAATTTGATCCAAAACCAAGATGTGCTGCTAAAGCTGAGGCATTGTTGAGGCCAGGACCAGCCACATCCACCACTTGCTTCAAAGTGAGAACATTCCTGGAACATAGCCTATCAAAGAAGGTCCTTCCAACTCCAGGCAGGACACCAAGACGACCACCAAAAACCAGCGGCTCCCTCAACAGCCAGTGGAGGGAGTTGCATGACCCTCTTTGTTTTTTAAAGAGTCCACACTGAAAACAGACTGTGGTAAAAACTGGGTAAAGACAGTGCACTAGAGTTCTTAAAATCCATTAAAAACACAGGGAGGTCTAGCCCAAGCCCAAGGACTCTCTGTAAAATAACACAGGCCAAAGGCCTCCACACCAGGTCCTGGGGGCCCATCAGCAGTCTCTGTATGAAAGTCAGTCTAAAAGCAGCACCTCTACTAGCTAAATGAACCACTCCTTATCACCCCCCCCCCCCATTGGAAGAAATAACAGGGCTTGCGGGACCCAGTGGAGTCCACCCCCCAAAAAAAAGTCCACCATAACAGACTGAATTTTGGACAACAAAACAGCAGGGGGGTCCATGCACATGAGGCGGTGCCACAGGGATGAGGAAACAAGATTATTTAAAAGGAGCACTCTTCCTCTAAAATATATTTTTGGCATTATCCACTTCCACTTATTTAGTCTCCCCTTGATTTTCTCTATGACCCCGTCCCAATTTTTTTTCTCACACTGTTGATTTCCAATAAAAACACCAAGATACTTGAAACCTCCTTTTTTCCAATTCAGGCCACCAGGCAGCGTAAGCTGATTTTCTAGTTTTTCCCCCACCATCAGAGCCTCGCTTTTTCCTCAGTTTATTTTTGCAGAAGAAAGCTGGCCAAACAGATTAACACTCTTAACCAAAACGTCAATGTCACTCTGTTTGTTTAGCAGAATGACTACATCATCTGCATAGGCCGACAGCCTAAACGTGGTTTCACAGCCAGGAAACGTGACTAGATAGGTCCCTTCTCAGACGGTGAAGCAAAGGCTCTATGGCGAGGGAGTACAGCAGCCCTGAGAGAGGGCAGCCCTGCCCAACCCCCCTCTGGACTTTTAAAGGGGCAGACAGGCCCCCATTTATCTTCAGTACACTCTCAGTGTCACTGTACAAGACCCATATCCTGGCGATGAAGCCTGGGCTGAACCCAAAAGCAGCTAAAGCTTTCCATAAATGCTGGTGTTCAAGCCGGTCAAAAGCCTTTTCCTGGTCTATTGAAATCAGACCAGTTTCCACAGCCAATGAACCAGAGACCTCCAAAACATCCCGAATTAAAGTGACGTTGTCACTGATCAGCCTGCCAGGCACACAGTAAGTCTGGTCTATGTGAATGAGCTCACTCATCACTTTTTTCAGTCTTCGGGCCAGAGCTTTTGAAAGAATTTTGTAGTCTGTGCAGAGCAGAGAGACTGGCCTCCAGTTCTTTAGGCTCTGTAGGTCCCCTTTTTTGGGCAACAGCATGATGATCGCCCTCTTGCAGGTAGTGGGTAGGGTCCCCCTTTTCAAACTATCTTGGAGAACCTCCAGCAGGTTTGGACCAAGCAGGGGCCAGAATTCCTTATAAAAGTCCACAGAGAGACCATCTATGCCTGGTGACTTTCCATTCTGGAGGCTCATTAACACCGTATGCAGCTCAGACAGAGACAGTGGAGCATCCAAGCCGGCAACAAGGTCCTCTGAGAGTACTGGCAGACCACCAAGGAAACTCTGGCTCATTGACGTGTCTTCCCTCCACTCTGCTTTATACAGTTCACTGTAGAAACTAGCAGCATATTTCCTGATCTCTGCTGCTGTGGAGATTGTTCTTCCATCATCGTCCAACAAGGAGCGAATGAGCTTTCTCTGGCCATTTTTCCACTCCAGTCCAAAAAAGTACTGGGAGGGCAAGTCCATCAGAGCTACATCCATGTAGCGTGAGCAGACCAGAGCTCCCTGTGCGGTGACCCCTAGCAGGCTGACCTTTTTGATTTTAGAGCCTCTAAGTGCTCTTGTTTTCCTGTAGAACTGAGTAACTCCTCTAGCTCTACCACCTCAGTCTCCAGAGCTTTCAAGGATTTGGTCAAGCTACGAGTGACATTTCGAGTGTACTGTTGACAGAGTTGTTTTATTTGTGCCTTACCAAAATCCCACCACATTTGGAGAGATTTAAAAGAGGTTTTTTGTTCCCTGTGTGACTTCCATACACCATGAAAAACTCCTTTAAAATACACATCATTTAAAAGTGTATTATTAAAATGCCAAAAAGCACTCTTACACTTTACATTTTCAATAAAAACAGAACAAAACAGCAGGCAGTGATCAGTGAAACCAACAGGACAGATACAACTATTTTTAAAAATACTCATTTGATGTTTAAAACCATAAAAACGGTCTAACCTAGCCATAGGTGTATTGCCTCTGGTCCCCATGATGTGATCTCCACACATCGGTCATTTCGTGAGCCTTCACCAGTTCCCTCAGCCTATTGGCAGAAGCAGGGTCCTGATGGCTCCTGTCTAGTCTGTGGTTTAATGTACAATTAAAATCATCCCCCAGAAATAAAAAACTATTCCAATTACAGGATCTAACCATATCCGATAACACATCAAAGAACCTGATCTTCTCTGCTATGTGTTGGCACATACACATTTATAAAAACCAAGTTCACATTTTCAAATTGTACCTTTAAGAAGAGTAAATGGCCTTTAACCACCTCTTCTACCTCATGAGAGACAGGCACACAACCCCTAGAGAAAAGTACAGCTACCCCCCCCCCCACTGTTATTAGACTTGCTGCTAAAAAAAAACACACAGCCATCCCACTCTTTTCTCCACTGGCTTTCAATGTCTACAGTGCTGTGAGTCTCCTGTAGCATCAGCACATCAAGCTTCTTTAAATTAAAAAGCTTGTATAAAGAGGCCCTTTTTACGTCATCCCTGGCCCCATTAATATTAAGAGTGCCAATTCTAACGTGAGGCATTAAAAAGGATAAAAATAAGGTACAGTAAAAAAAACCCCACACATGTAGCAGAAAAAGTAAAAGACAAACTTAGAGTCAACGTGACTGTTAGTGATTTGTGATTTCAGTTAAAGCACAAGTTTCTTTAAATGATATATTTCCTGATCAGTGAAAGTCTCATTCCCATCATTCAGTTTCATAAACTTGCAAGCTGATGCAACAAATAATTACAGATCTGGAAAGTAATTTTCTGCTTTCACAGCTCTACTCCCCTTAGTCACTTGAAGAAACTTCCTGATCTTAGTAAAAGAGTAGGAGCTTTGCTCCTCCTGCATCTGAATCAGCTCAGACTCATCTTCACTGTCACCAGAAGCACTCTCATCCAGCGCTTCCAAACCCCCCACCTACTCAATTTAACAGAGCTCTGCAAGTTTTCAGCACTTTTTCTTTTTTGTGCAGCTTTAAAAGGATCCTCCTCAACAAAATTATTTTCCTGCATGTCTTCATCAGCTGCAGCGTTTGTCATGCAGCATTTACTCGGTGTGTCCGTCACAGCCCCGGTCTGCTCCTCCTCTGCCTGCAATGTCTGTTCATTAAGGTTTTTTTCTTTAACTACACTCTTTTTGCCCTTCACCTTTTTACTCTGGGTGACACGGCTCGTCACAATGATCAGAGCTGCCGCCAGACAGAAAATCCCCACCATCACTGTTTGGAGGAGCAACCATCGTGCCTGCTGTGGCCTCCCTCGCCGCGGCCGCCCCAGCAGAAGCAGACACCGTGGCAGCATCTGCCACATCACATGTAGCGCTACCTTCTGGACCACCAGAAACACCAGCATCACCTTTGTTACTCCCAGTATTATTCGTGGTCATTTTTTCAGGACATGATCTGATAAGACGGCCTTCTGCACCAGACGCAAAACACTTCATAGTTTCAGATGTTGCAAAGACTAAATAACTAAAGCCATCAATCTTGAAGTTAAAAGACACGTTTGTTACGTATGGCTCTTGCGAGCCATAAATGAGAGCCAAGGGCTGACCAGTGAGTTTGCGTTGTTTATTGGCAATAAAGGAAAGGAACAAAGGAACAGGGCCTCGTGGGGCCAAAACACAAACGATCATACAATGGTACACACTTACAAATGATGCTGAATGACGAAAGGGTGGCTGGCGCCGGACGAAGGGGTTCCAGCCTTACCCACGCCGGAGAAGAGCGTGGATACTAGGGCGAGGTCACAGCCTCGAATAATCGGGACTCCTCCCTTTTATAGTAGTTGACAGCGCCTCAGCTGATGAGAGGTACTTGGCCTCCAGCTGTCAAGCTCTATGGGACGGCTGGACAGCTGGAGGCCCGCTGAGACGCTGTCAAAGTTAGGAGCTGGGCTGAGGAGGAATAAGGTCTGAGCGCTGGTAAAAACGGCGGATGTGACAACGTTGAGTTCTGCAGAGCTGTCTTTTAACACCATAAAGCACTGCCTCCTGTGACACACGACATGCTTTAGCAGGGGGGATTTACTACCCAGAGAGACCATTCTGATGGGGGGAAACAACTTGGCCAGAACAGGACAACTCTCTTATTGGCTGATCATTTTTAATGAAAGGAGGAGTGTTAGAGATGGTGATCCTCCTAGAAGGGTTCACCAGCGGTAAAACAGAAGTAAAAGTGTCATTTATGACAACTCCCTGTTCCACCACCTGATCAGCTTTTTCAGTTCGATCCAAAAAAAACGACAATTGCATTGTTCATCCTTGATGCTGACTTTATACGATCAGGCCCAACCACCTGCCCCACTGTGAGGCCGGCCTCCTCCACAGAACAGGAAACTGTCGGGAGGATTCTCACGCCGTGCCTCTTTGTCAAGCGCTCGAACTCCACACCACCGTCAACTACCAGCATGATGCCGGCCGGGAAAAAACGGGCAGCAAAAGCTACCATTCCCTGACACACTCACTCCAAAACTCACACCCCAGCACACACACACTCAAACCGCTATATAATAAACACACACACCTCAACACACAAGATAGAGAAAAGTTGGAAAAACAAAGTTTAGGGTACTTACTCGACGCCACTCCACACACCTGCTCCCACAAACGCTCCTGCATGCGCACGAGAGAGAGAGAGAGAGAGAGAGAGAGAGAGAGAGAGAGAGAGAGGTAAATCTGAAGGTGTCAAATTCAAGAGAGAAAAAATGTTTTTCAACTTTTTTGAGCCACGGAACCCATTTTACATTGAAAAAAAAAAGAATCCCATAGCACTCCACCAATCTAAAATGATATGAAAACTCTATTACGGCATATCTAATGACAATTTAATCTTGGAATTTGTTTAGCACCACTGTCAGGAATCTTGGAGTCTTTTTTCATCAGGATTTGTCCTTTAATTCACACATCAAATAAATCTCAAAAACTGGTTACTTCCACTTACAGAATATTTCTAAAATCAGGAACATCCTGTCCCAAACTGATGCAGAGAAACTTGTCCATGCCTTTGTCACTTCTAGATTAGATTATTGTAATTCACTATTGTCAGGTTGTCCTAAAAACTCTCTAAAAATTCTCCAGTTAATTCAAAATGCTACAGCTAGGGTATTAACGGGCACTAAAAAGAAAGATCATATTTCTCTCATATTAACTTCCCTTCACTGGCTCCCTGTTGAATCCAGAATCAAATTTAAAGTTCTTTTCTTGATATATAAAACCATACATAATCTATCCCCTGGTTATTTTAAAGAACTGATTGTACCCCTTTATCCAAACAGATTATTACGCTCTCAGCATGCAGGACTCCTAGTAATCCCTAAGGTCTCTAAAGTACCATGGGGGGTAGGGCTTTCAGTTATCAGCCCCCTCTTCTATGGAACCAATTACTAGCCTGCGTCCGTGAGGCTGACACCCTCTCTGCCTTTAAAACAAAAGTGAAAACTTTCCTATTTGATAAAGCTTTTGAATAGACTTCCCACATGTTATGTTTGTAACTAGTAGTGTAACGGTACTATGCATACTGTTCCATTGCTAGACATGTGCGTAGTGTTGTAGTCTACATCAGTGGGTCCGGCCGTGCATACATTTCATTGTGTTTGATTGTGTGTATGAGCTATGTAACAGCTGGCTAGCTAGATGTGATATCATGTTTTAACTGGACGTCGTTCACAAGTGTAGATTGAATTTTGCATGTCATAGTTTTGAATTTTGCTATTAGTATCTACTATGTTCTATTAAAAAAACAAACTGCTATTTATGCTCACTGTGCATAGTGTTTTGGCATTACACCCCCAGGTCCAGCTACAGATGTGTCTGCTTGCAGTGTTTTCTATGAGATTCTTTAGTTAGTTTAATAAGCCTGAAAAAGCTCATAAAAATGCTGTAATCTTGGGTCAAATTAGCTTTGATAGAATTTGCACATTATATTTGTCTACCTGCATGTTGTTGTTATGTTATGAATAGCATATCTTTTTTTTCTTCATTTCTCTCCTCACTCCCCCAACCTTCCGTGGCAGAAGACTGCCCCTCCCTGAGCCTGGTTCTGCTGGTTTCTTCCTATAAGGGAGTTTTTCCTTCCCACTGTCGCCTAGTGCTTGCTCATAGGGGATCATCATCATAGGGGCTTTTCTCTGAATTATTTATGATTTGTGCTTTTGTGTCTAGCACCTTGAGATGGCTTTTGTTGTTAGGCGCTATGTAAATAAAGTTGAATTGAATTAAATATTCAGTGTGAAATGCAATGCAAAGTCAAGTGGAAAGAAGCAAAGACACATTAAATCCAGGTGATGCCAGTGCATGAGATGGATTTTGTTCAACTCTGGCCAGGAGTTCTCTTTTTCTGGCTTGGTCATGATGGCCATTTGGTGTTGGTGTTCCACAGTTGCTGGGAGTATTAACTAATTTGAAAATGAGACAGCCACTTACCAGACGGCTGTCGTCAGACACGCACTGCTGCAAAGGGGGCTGTTTTTACAGCAGATGTGCTTTTCTCAGCTCAACACAGGCAGACCTCCATATCTACCACTTGTTTGGTGCTTGGGGCGGCCGACATTGAGATTTTGTACCTGGGGGAGGTGGCGACATTTTTCCAGTCCAGATAGTGTTGTGGGTTCAGGCATGAGGGCTTTTTTTCCCTCACAGACCCTCTGGGGTCTAAGGACCCCCGGTTGAAAAACACTGCTGTAACTAATGTTGCATGTTTCCTAGGGATGTATCCATCCATCCATCCATCCATCTTCTACCACTTTTCCGGAGGTCCGGGTCGCGGAGGCAGCAGTTCAAGCAGAGAAGCCCAGACTTCCCTCTCCCCAGCCACCTGCTCCAGCTCTTCAGAGAGGATACCAAGGCGTTCCCAGACCAGCTGGGAGACATAGTCCCTCCACTGAGTCCTGGGTCTGCCCCGGGGTCTCCTCCCAGTGGGACGTGCCTGAAACACCTCAAGTGGGAGGCGTCCAGGAGGCATCCTAATCAGATGCCCATACCACCTCAACTGACTCCTTTCAATGTGGAGGAGCAGTGGTTCTACTCTGAGCCTCTCCCGGATGACTGAGCTCCTCACCTTATCTCTGAGGGTGAGTCCAGCAATCTTACGGAGAAAGCTCATTTCAGCCGCTTGTATCCGCGATCTTGTTCTTTTGGTCATTATCCAAAACTCGTGACCATAGTTGAGAGTAGGAATGTAGATTGACTGGTATATCGGCAGCTTTACCTTAGAACTCAGCTCCCTCTTCACCACAACAGACCGGAACAACGTCCGCATCACTGCAGATGCTGCTCCAATCTATCTGTCAATCTCTCGCTCCATTTTTCCCTCACTCGTGAACAAGACCCCAAGATACTTAAACTCCTCCACTTGGGGCAGGAGCCTGTCCCATCCAGGGCGGATGTGGCAGCACACACATACTCCCACACTCACTACACCACAATTCCCCTCCCCATTACAAAATGCAAACCACACACACAATTGAGACACTCCCCAATTTAGGACCCGAATCATGCACTAAGGAACAAGGAATCATGAACCGTAATAAAATAAAACAACTTCACACAAAACAACTAAAATTAGACCAACTCTCTTAAAATGCATAAAAAAATAATCCCATAACACACCACATACATACTCTCATACACACCAGCAATATATATGTACATATTTACACTTTAATGTTTAAGTTACACCGATGTCTGTTGGCAGCCAGCGGTAAAACCGGCCCGGGGGCCCGGGGCAGACCCAAATCATACACACCCCTGGTCGCTGAAGATAAGACCAGCTCGGAGGCCCTGGGCAGCACCACGACATGTGCACCTGTGGCCGCCGTCTGCCTCCGGGATCAAAAACAATCTCTCTTGCCATAATGTCCCTCTTCACCGCCGACTGTGTCACTCCTCAGGACACGTCATGCTGCTGTCCAGCACACTGTCCCTCCGTGCTCGTGGGTCTGCCCCCGACCGTCTTCGACACTGCCATCATGGCTCCAGCTACTCCGGCCCCCTGTGGCTGAACTCCGGGGAAACCCGGAGGCTGCTCGTTGGCGTCGCTTGCCGACCCAGGCACCTCGCCGCTGCTCTCAGCATCTTCGTCCCAGGCACTCTGCTGCACTGTCTCCATGCCCAGGTGTAGCTGCTCTCTCCCAGGGCTCACAGCATTGCTTTCGCTGGTGTCGTTTCCCAACCCAGACACCTCGCCGCTGCTCCCAGTACCCTCGTTCCAGGCGCTCCACTGCGCTGTCTCCATGCCCGGGCGCAGCTGGTCTCTCCTGGGGCTTTCAGCTTCGCTCTGGTCGGCATCACTCTCCGACCCATGTGCCTTGTCACTGCTCTCAGCACCCTCGTCCCAGGCACTCTGCTGCGTCGACTCCATGTCCGGCTTCACCTGCTATCCCTCAGGGCTCTCGGTGTCACTCTCGTTGTTTCCACTCTCCGACTCAGGTGCTTCGTCGCTGCTCTCAGCACCCTCGTCCCAGGCGCTCGGCTGCATTGTCTCTGCGCCCGACTGTTGCTGCTCTTCCCCGGGGCTCTCAGCCTCCATGGTCCCGCTCACTCACTGCCTAGCCTCCAGCTGCGGAGGTGACTATTGCTGCTCTCCCTCTCCACTGTCATAGCACACCATGCTGTCCAACTCATCAGCATTTCGGTCCTCCACCTTCCTGCAGTTCGCGGCTGGCCCACCATCTTCAGTGACCGGGGACTCCCCCAGTCCCACCTTGATGCCCAGCTGGTAGCTTGGAACCCTCTTTTGGTGCGCAGTTAGCTTCGTGGCTAGCCATCCATAGACACTGACTGTGCCGTTAGCTTCTCCCAGTTAACTAGCTTAGCCTTGTTTGGCGCCAACACTCCCGCCACCCACAGCGTCGTGGTCCTCGTCTGCCTGGTGAAAAAATCGGCCAACCACTCAACAGCATCCTCATAGCGCTCCATCTCTCCCAACATACTGAGAATTCTTCGGCCCTCTGTGCTGAGATGATGGGCCAGGAGCGCTCGTTATCTTCTCCCGTCGAATCCACCTAGGCCCAGCTCCCCGATGTAACCCTCAAGCATGGCCCTCCACTTCGGCCACAGGATCACCAGTTCTCCCGTGTACTCCAGAAATGGCAATAGGGGTTGAGGTAGCCCATACACTGCCATAATTATTCTCGTCACCAAAATGTTATGTATTAGAAAGAGGGAGTCGGAGTCTCATCCACGCAGTGAACAACAACAACCCTTTATTACAGAACACACAAGTATATGTACAATGGGCCGTGCCTGCCTGACGTCACGCCAGGGGTGGATATGGCAGCACACGCACACTACCACACTCACTACACCACAGACCCTTCTGTGTGGAGTTTGCATGTTCTTCCCGTGTTTGTGTGGGTTTTCACCAGGTACTCCAGTTTCCTCACACAGTCCAAAGACATGCACATTAGGTTAACTGGCATCGACTGGGCATGAACTGTCCTTAAGTATGATTGGGAGAATGAGTGGTTGTCTGTCTCTCTGTGTTAACCCTGTTGGAAAGGTGATCTGTCCAGGGAGTACCCCATCTCTTGCCTGAAGATGCTGGTATAGGCTCCAGCCCCCCATGATCAAAAAAGGACTAAGCAGTTGAAGATGAATGAATAGATGGCCAATATCAATTTTTTTTTTGTTGTTTTCATCTATTCCTTCTTTATTGCCAAGGAGAAAAAGAAATATGGAGTTAAAAAAAAGAAAAAAATGAAATGAACTAGCTCAATGCTGGATATTTTTTGAATTTGCAGCTGTAGTCTAATCTGTTTCAGGACTAAATCAATGCCACACAACTGGGACACACCAGAAAAGTATTGACAACTGCTGATATCTTATTTTCCAATAGCTGATGTCAGTCAATAAGGTGCATATAATTTGATACAATATACGGACTGATGTATTTGTGCATCCCTACATTTTACTTTAAAAACTCACACACCTTTGAAGGTAAAACATTAATAACAAAAAGGAGTCATTAACAAGTAAAACTATCCGATTTAAATCAAAAAGTCTCAAAAGTTACACAAATCTCAAACTTACAGGGTTTGATATCAAACCCTATAAGTTTGAGATTTTTATTTTGATAGTTTAACTTGGTGGTATTTTGATACCACTCAGTTATATATATATATATATATATATATACAGTATGTTCTGTATCTTCAGTAGACCGATTCATGTTTTCGCTGTTTTAATACATATGAAAAGTTTATTTCAAGGAAAAAAAGAAGTGAGTTAGGATATTTCTGTCAGGTGGACTTTACCCATGAACCTTTGCTGGTGTGACGTTTGGCACAAAGACTCTTAATATGTACAAAACGGGTTTATTTGACAGTTATTTGACGTCACAGTCCGGTATTGTTTGTATACAGTAGCCTGTCAAAGTCAAAGCGCTAAATCAGCATACACCATTATGTTAACTTCAGCACAGTGAAGGGATTACATTTACTCGTGAAGTCTGACATCATAGCAGGCTGGTCCGAAGACAGTGGAAGTCTTGTCAATTTGCGGAAATCGGTATTGGACCAATGCAGCCGCGTCATGCGTCTCCACGTAGACATGAAACGTAGACATGAGCTCGGTCTGTGTCTCTATGGAGACATGATGACGCAGCTCCCTAAGTTGAATTACGACCTTCCCCAGCTGTCGGTATTGACCAACCTTTTAAGACAGTCATTCCAGCAAGCGTTATCTTCATAGCAATGTCGCCGTCTTCAGTTTTGAATTTTATTAGTCTTGTGTTGCCAGATCTCGTGCAAAAAATAAGCAACCCCATCTGTGAAAACAAGCAGCTTAAAAATAGCATAACATTAAATACTGTAAGTGAAATACTGAAAGAGACAGCAGCAAACATGAGCAGGTAGAAACAAAACAAAACAAAAACAAAACAATGATAAATTTAATTGTTGAAAATCAAACCAAACTCTTCCTGTTTTAGGTCAGGATTACCAAAGTTATTTCCATCCATCCATCCATCTTCTTCCACTTAATCCTTTTCAGGTGGCAGGAGCCTATCCCAGCAAAATTGGTTCTATTTGGGAAAAGGTGGGGAGAGAAAAGACTCGGTCTCCAGTGAACAGTTCTCTGAAGGGGGAAAACCAACCTGTGAACCCACCGCAGGCGGGCATCCACGGCGGGGAGCCTGGGCCAGCACCACCTGCTCATTTGCCAACACATGAGCGGGCTTAAGTCTGTCTATACAGATGGTTTCCCTGCATTTCACTTCCGCCTCCCAAAGAGAGCAGACGCTTTTTTCCTTCGCTCTGACTTTTTATCTCCTTTCTCCCCTAACTGACTGGATCCCAGCTTGCTATCGTCTGTCTGCGTGTCTCTACTGCTGATTATCGAACGAAATTATGGATTTAATAAGCTGGGCTTTGAACGCAATTGACACTATTTTTTCAACGAGGAAAAGTGCCCCGGGGGAGGTAGTTTGCCCCGCAGGAACTGCGGCTGCAGGCTATTTGAGGGACACAAGTAATTGGAAACTCTTGTGCCTGTCTGATCTTTCTATCGAAGATGTCGAAGATTTGTACGTCTTCGTAGCAATGGTCATCGGGATCGTTCTGATTGGATCTGGGATTGTCCTGGTGTACCGTAAATTGATGAAGATGGACGTAGCCTATCAAAATGCTGGCCAGGCGAGGCTTAACCATCAAATTGAACAAATGGAGAGGACTCTGACAGCGGCTAATGGAGAACTGTCTAGGAAAATGGATTACATCATGATCACGCTGAGAGCCGTCCATGAAGAATTCAATGTCCAACACTGAAGGATTAAAGTACTGAATCTGTAAGAGAATATAAAGTCTTTTTCTCTGGGATCAGTACTATTCGACTAATCTGACCCCCTCACACAAGTCCTCCAGATTATCTGCAGTTTTTTGTTTCCAAAACATTTGAGCTGCATTGACTCTACGGACAGCCAGCTGCCTGGCCAAGGACAAATGCCAGCCGCTAGACAAAACATCTCCTGCCGAAGAGACTTTGTTGTTCTTAACTGATACAAACACCTACACTCAACACTACACCCACACTGACTCAAAACTGATGAAAAGATCATTCACTCACTGCTCCCTTTGTGTCTTTGTGTACATTCTTGTCTGCTAATTGTGCATTGAGGGCTTTTTTTCTTGTAATCATAATATTGATCATATATGACCGGTATTCTGACAATCAATGGTTTTTTTGCTCTTTCCTATTGTGTTATCCTTTTCTTCCCTATGCATCCTGTACCCATCTGATGACAGGCGCGTTTCGACGCTGCCGCGTCACCGGAAATGCAGGTCGTTTTCTGTGTCAAGTCAAATCCCTCGTATGTTATCAGTTGTTTACTGTTAATGTACTTGGCAATAAATCCTTTTCTGAGTTCTGAGTAGTAGTAGTAGATTAGTTTATTTGACAGGGACAGTGCAATAAACATAGACAATTAATCAAAGACAATCAATCTGATGTGTTGCACATAGAGTGTATAGCTATTAGCTAATTTGCAACTCTTGTCCCTGGATGGGCTTTAGAAAAAAGAAGTACAGATGGTTTCCCTGCATCCCCCAAGATCCAACACAAAATGTTTTGCTTCCGTTTCCAAAACTCTGAAAGGGCCGTCGTAAAGCGGATGCAGCGGGGTCCTATGGGCATCATGTTTGACGAAAACAAATTCGGCATTCTCCAAACACTTTGGAACAAAAGTGCGGGGAAAACAATGGTGCACTGGAACCGGAATGCTACTTGCCTCTGCCCTAGGAAAAAGGCACGCGGACGAGTTGGTACCGGGCACTGGACCTTCCGGCAAAAATTCCTCCAGGATCTGCAACAGTTGAGCAAAAACAAGCTCAGCTGCCAGATCCTCCTTGGGTGTGGAGCGCAATCCCAGTAGGACCCATGGTAGGCGGTCGACCCAATTCATGTCAGTCAACAAGGCTCTGAACGTGGCTTTAAGTGACCTGTGGAACTTCTCGCACAAACCATTAGCCTGCGGGTTGTATGCGGTGGTATGGTGAACTTTGACCCCCAGGCTTTCGGCCAGAGCAGACCAGAGTTCTGAAACAAATTGGGGACCTCTGTCAAAGGTGATGGTCCAACAGGGACCCAAAACATGTGACCCAGGATGACAAAAACGCACAAGCAACGTCGGCACATGTGGTGGAAGCCAGCGGAATTGCCTCTGGCCAACGCGTGGTGCGGTCCACTATCCTCAAAAGGTGCGTGAAACCCTACGACAGCTGAAGGGGGCCCACTAAGTCTACGTGGACGTGGTCAAACCTCCTGCTTGGGATCTGGAAAGGTTTGAGTGGGGCCTTGGTGCACCTCTGAACCTTAGCCTATTGGCACACAACGCACACAGCAGCCCACTTTTTCACATCCTTGCGTAAGCAGGGCCAGATGAATTTAGACCCCACCAGTTTAACCTAAGGCCGTATGCCAGGGTGTGAGAGAGAATGAACAGACTCAAAAAAGCGGCGACGCCAAGAACAATTGGGCGGGGATGGCTGGTGAAGATGTCGCAAAGCAGGGGGAGCAACCCTCTTGTACCACCCTGCTCTCCAGTTTAAGGCCCGGACCCGTGGAACGGACCGCGAAAATGTCTGCGTCTCCTGGTTGATCAGCAGCCATGGCGGAAAAATCAATACCCAAGTAGACTGGAGAGACCAGTGCGCGCGACAAAGAGTCGGCCACAACATTGAGCTTACCGGCCACATGTTGAATGTCGGTAGTGAACTTCGATATTGCGGCTAGGTGACGCTGCTGCCGTGCCGACCATGGTTCTGAGATTTTGGACATCGCGTAGGTTATAGGCTTGTGGTCGACAAATGTGGTAAATGCACGACCCTCGAGCCAAAACTGGAAGTGATACGTGGCTAGGTAGAAGGTCAACAACTCTCTGTCAAAGGTGCTATACTACGCTCATTATCGCGCAGAGTACAGCTGAAAAAGGCGAGAGGTTGCCACGAACCGGAGACGTACTTTTCAACCACTGCTCCTACCACAATGTCAGACACATGTGTAGTAAGCATGATCCATGCCGATGGGAATGGGTGGGCCAGCAAAGCCACATTGGCGAGCGCAGCTTTGGCGCCTGCAAAAGCCTGGACCCAATCGGGGGTCCAGTTGATACTATCCACAGATTTCTTCTTGAGCATGCCGTACAGCGGTTGCAGCACCTGGGCTGCTCAGGGAAGGAAACAGTGGTAAAAACTGACCAGCCCCAAAAATTCCTGCAGCACTTTCAGTGCCATCAGTCCATGTGCTTCCAGCCGATGGAAAACTTGTTTCAGATGGGAGAGGTGCTCCTCCTCAGATGCACTAGCCATCTAGATAGACAAACATGAACGGCAAGTCGTGGAGCACCGCGTCCATCATCCTCTGAAAAGTCTGCTGTGCCCTTCAGCCCAAACGGCATGCGAAGAAACTCCAAAAGACCAAAAGGCGTTATCACCACCGTTTTTGGGATGTCTTCAGCTTGAACTGGGACCTGGTGGTAGCCGCGGACCAGATCCACCTTAGAAAAAAATGCACATTCCGTCCAGGTGTACCGAAAAATCTTGAATGTGCGGGATGGGGTAACGGTCATGCTCAGTGATGTTGTTCAAGCGACGGAAATCACCGCACGGCCACCACGAACCATCGGACTTGGGCACCATGTGCAGCAGGGACGCCAAAGGGCTATTGGAGTACCTAACAGTCCCCAAATGTTCCAAGTTAGCAAACTCTTCACACGCAATGGCTATCTTAGCTGCGACCAGGTGGTGCGGGTGCATGAAAACTGGTGGGCCCTTTGTAGTGATAAAATGCTCAACCCCATGCTTGGTCACAGTAGCAGAAAAGGTAGGCATTGTGAGCGCGGGAAAATCAGAAAACAAAGGTTGTTACACATCCCCTGAGGCTAAAAAAATAGTATGTGTTAGTGGCCCAGCTCCCTGAGTCCTACAAGGCAGTGAAAAAAAAAGAAATAGTATCCACCAAACGTCTCATAGCAACATCTACAAGGAGACCATAAGCACACAGAAAATCACCACCTAAGATAGGAACCGAGCAGGCAGCTACCACAGAGTCCCACTTGTAGCTGCATCCATGAAAACACACAGTCACTGACCTTCCTCCAAAAGTCTTGATAGGGGAGCCATTAGTGTCAGTGAATGATGGGCCACAGCCTTTAGCCAACCTATCGGCGCTGACCAGCAAAAAAAGGCTCTTCTGGGAACCAGAGTCGACCAAAAACCCTCTCCTGGAACGTGTGTCCTCCAGGAAAAGCAGCTTCTCCCTGTTGCCAGCGGTTGCAGCTGCTACTGACCGATGGCTGGCCCGTTTCCCGGCATCTTGAAACGGCACGGTGGGAGACAACGCTATGTGTTGGCGCTAAAATACTGATGGTAGAAACACATCATTTCGGCATCTCTGAGTGGCTGTCCCGGCCACAACCTTTAGCTCTGCAATCTCAGTGGACTCCGCCGAAGATCCCGGTGCCACCGCCTGGATGCCGAAACTCCTATTTGCCAGGATAATGCGGTCTGCTTCTTCCGCCAGCACATGGTAGTCCCTGGCAGCCAGCAGCGGTGAGTTGGCCAATATTGTCTGCGCCAAAACTGGCAGTTTCCTCAGGAAGAGATGGGTGAAGAGAAAAGATCCGCCATCTGTGCCCAGCAAAGCCAGCATGCTTTCCATTAACTCCACAACCGAGCAGTCGCCTAACTCAGAGTGGGAAAGGACCTTCTCCGCTCTCTCCCTGTCAGAGAGGGTGTAACGCCATAACAGCAGCTGTTTGAGAGCGTCATATTTCCCCCGGGGTGGGGGGGTCTCGGAGCAAGCTCATGGTGCACTGAGTGGAGCACGGGTCTAAAGAAGCCACCACGTAGTGGTATCTCGTGTCGTCTGCAGAAATTCCACGGAGAGCAAACTGAGCTTCCACGTGGATGAACCAGGCAGCCAGGTCATGAAACCAGAAGTCCGGAAGCTTGATCGCCACGGCGAATGAGGCCAGGGTCTCGAGGGGAAACCCTATCATGGGTGTTCCCGAAGAGGAGCTCGCTTCATCTTCCAGCCTGAGCATTTTCACATTGTAGGTCACCAGTGTGGAGGAATGATGTGACGAGACACGAGAGCTGCCAGTTCAGAACTTTATTCAGCTCCAACAACAAGAATGACTCCCTGGTGCCAAGACGCATACAGTTATATCTGACGTATATATTTATATCTCCTGCGCCAAGGAACATACATTTACATCTCCTGTCCCTTCCCCCTACTCCCCAAGTCACTGGGTGAGAGTGGAACCTCCTGGTGTTCCAGGAGAAACATAATATTTCTACCTTACACTTTATGGGTATTGAAGCAGTTAAACTTCCACACAGAAAGGGCGATATGAATTCTTTACTCCTTAAATGGGAATTATTTTGGATTCATACCTTGGGCACATTGGCTCCCAAGGATTTAACTGAGGAGTTTGATATTTAGGCCTTTTTTATTATGTTGAATCATTTTAAAACTGCATTTTGTATTTACTTGGGTTATCTTTGTCTAAAAACATGTTACAGACATGTTAAGAAAAAAAACATCAATTTTTGGCAACGTGTCATTGTGAATAATTTTAAATGACCATCTGTGTCCAACCTCAGTAGCAATTGCATGTTGTGAGAGGCCTTGTTTGTGTAGCTCAACAATCCTGCCATGTTCAAAGACAGGAAGCCTTTTTTGCCTTTGCCATCAAGAGGTCATTACTCTGTGAAGAAAATGACATGAAAGCCAGATTGTTGCACAGATTCTGCCTTTTAAAGGCTAAGGTGTTAAAATTTTGATTAGCCGATGAACAACTTGTTGGAGTTTAAATGCAGTTTTCAATAGGTTGCTTACTCTCTATTTTTTGTCTCTTGCTCCTGTTACTTCTTTTTCCATTTTGAAGCTTACAACCTGGTTACGATCCACCAGTGGGAAATGTGAATACTTGTAATTTTTCCACCAGTCTTAAGATTTTGATCAAGGGTGTACATACAGTCTGTAAAATTGTGACATTTTTCTCCTAAATTTGCAGGGAATATTTTGATAAATTTGGTAATGGTGAAATTTTCATTTAGCTTCAATAACATAGAGCAGTTTGGGGGAAAAGTGAACATCAGAATGCCAAATTTGAAAACTAAATCCAAGTGTAATGAAGGAATATCCCGATAATTGTGTTTGGGTACAGCAGCCCTACAAAAACAGTGAAATCTGGCTCCTTTTAATTTTATATGCCACTGGCAGCAACTCCCTGTTAGCCTTTATCTTTTCAATCCTTGCCTTTAAGGCTGGCTCACTGTCAACAAATTCCTTTATCAGTCTGACATGTTCAACAAGACAACCACCTCTCCTCACTATCTGCTGTCAGTTTGACCTCTGCTACTACGGCAGTATAGGCAATAGTGTTTTTGTTCACATTGCACTTGTCACAACTTCTGCTGAGATTTCTTGTCTTCTCCAAAGTTTTCAGGACAGCCATATATCTGTGGTGGACATCTTTGGGCCTTTCAGGATTTGTAAGCCAGAGACTCAAGCGCAGAGCAAACAACAGTGGAAGAACAATCAGACTCAGGTGGAAATGTTTAACACAATTTATTGAACAACAAAAATAACGAGCAAAAACAAAAAACACTAATGAGCACTCTGGATGAGCACACAGCCTGTGATTGAGAGGAGAAATGATTAATAATGAATTTAATTGAGAAGGAAGAAGAAGAGGAAAAGAGGAGGAGAGACTTCCTACCGAAGCAGAGGGCCTGGCTCTGGAACCCAGGGTGTGGTGGTAAAGAGAGCTGGTGGGGGTAGAGCCAGCGAATGACCAGGTGAAGGGAGAGAAGGCAGGATGGAGCTGGGAAGTTGGTTGACCGGGTGGAGTAGGAGTAGTCCAGTTGAGATGAAAGTTCAGGTGAGCGTGTGCAGCCCCGGAGTAACACACTGCTGAGATGGCAGCAACCTGGAGACGAGAAGAGCAGAAGGTCAGACTACTGATAAGAAAATACACCATTCAACTTGACTTTAGCTGATGGCAGCAATACCCAACAGTCCAGCAAAGAAGCATTCACAGACTGGCTCTTTTAAGGCTGGCAGATGAGGCAGCAGCAGGTGTGCACAACCACCCCCGGGCTTGTTGGGATGCACCTGGTGGAAAGC
Organism: Pholidichthys leucotaenia; assembly: GCA_020510985.1. Classification (NCBI taxonomy): domain Eukaryota; kingdom Metazoa; phylum Chordata; class Actinopteri; order Cichliformes; family Pholidichthyidae; genus Pholidichthys; species Pholidichthys leucotaenia. The sequence goes on from CM035844.1 coordinate 135,203,322, forward strand.
CCATACCACGCCCTTGTCATGGAAGTACAATCCGGGAATCCACGACCTCTCATCCGGTCCATAACCCTTCCAGTGGACAAGGTACTGCAGGCCCCGACCCCGATGACAGCCGTCCAAGATCCTCCTAAACTGTATAGAAGGTATGGCGGTCGAGGACCCAGGGAGGAGGAGGAGGCTTCGGGTGAGGTCAGAGGGATTTGGCAGAGAGGGGTTTAATCCGTGAGACATGGAAGGTAGGATGGATGTGGAGAGCCAGAGGCAGCTTAAGCAAAACTGTGACATCATTAATGATCTGCGAGATGGGGAACGGACCCAGAAAACGTAGCAACAGTTTCTGTGACTCTGTCTTTAGTGGAACCTGTTTGGCTGACAACCACACCATCTGGTTAATGGTGTATTTGGGTGCCAGCGCATGTCTGCGGTTGGCAGAGAAACATTCCGCTCGGATGAGCGAAGAAGTGCAGCCCAAGTAGATCTTCACAGACGGCGGCAGCGGCAAGCATGGGCCTCCACAGACAGCACAGCAACCTCCCTCTCCACCATAGGTAACAGAGGTGGGGTGTATCCCATAGCGGCCTTGAAGGGCGTCAGGCCAGTGGTGGAAGAGACAGCAGTGTTATGAGTGTACTCCACCCAGGTCAGATGGGAGCTCCAGGTGGTTGGATTGCAGGAAGTTATGCATTTCAGGGTGGCCCCCAGGGACTGGTTGGCACGCTCAACCTAACCGTTACTCTGGGGATGATGTCCGGAGGTGAGACTGACGCTGGTGCCAAGGGATCGACAGAAGGCCCTCCAAACTTGCAGTAAAAAAAAACAAAAACAAAACAGTAAACTGTGGACCTTGGTCCGAAACTATGTCGATGGGGATTCCATGCAGGTGGATGATGTGGAGGGTAAGGAAGTTAGAGATCTCAGTGGCAGAGGGCAACTTGGGCAAGGGTACCAGATGGATGGCCTTAGAGAACCAGTCTATGATTGTGAGGCTGACAGCGTTGCCTTGCGATGGAGTGAGAACCGTAACAAAGTCCACAGCAATATGTGACCAGGGACAACTTGGGACAAGTAAGGGATGAAGGAGGCTGGCTGGAGGTGAGGAGTCTGACTTATTGGTGGTGCAGACCTTTAACAAAGTCTTGAACATCCGCTCTGACGGTCAGCCACCAAACTTGCAGAAGTTCAACTGTACAGGAGATGCCAGATGGTGTGCCCCCACTGGATGACTTCACTACGGAGGGCAGAGGGGACATACAATAAGTTAGCTGGGCCTCCCTCAGGGATGGGTTCAGAGGATTGGGCCTGCCAGACCCTCTGCTCGATTTCCCAAGAGAGGGCTCCTACTATGCAGGAGGAAGGCAGGATAGGTTCAGAAGAAGAAGCAACCAGAGGGAGAGAGGAAGGTGAAGGGTCGGAGGAGAACTGGTAAGAGAGAGCATCAGGTTTTATATTGCGAGAATAAGGACAGTAAGAAATGGAGAGATTAAACCTAAGAAAAAACAGCCCAATGGGTTTGTCTGGAATTTAATCTTCTGGCCGATCTAAGATACTCTAAGTTTTTGTGATCTGTCCAGACAATGACAGGTTGGGTGGCTCCCTCTAGCCAGTGCCTCCATTCCTCTAGAGCCAATTTAATGGCCAGCAACTCACAATCCCCTACATCGTATTACGCGTGCGTGTAACTTTTGATTGGAACTGGAGTGCTGGGAGAGGACAGCGCCCACCCCCGATTCAGATGAGTCAGCCTCAACTACAAACTGATTGAGGGTTGACTTGAGCCAAGATGGGTATCTCAGAGAAAAGGGCTTTTAATTTGGAGAAGGCCTGTTCTGCCACTTCAGACCATTTAAATGGGATTTTAGTTGAAGTCAGTTGGGTTAATGGCAGGGCTACCTTGCTGTAATCCTGAATGAAGCGGCGGTAGAAATTTGCAAAACCCCGGAAGCACTGGAGGAGCTTTCTGGACTGGAGGGTAGGCCAATCTACGACTGCTTTGACTTTAGCCGGGTCAGCCATTAACTTGCCCTCGGCTACAATAAACCCCAGAAAAGAAGTGGAGCAGGAGGAAAACTCATACTTCTCAGCTTTCACAAAAAGTTGATTTTCAAGTAGCCACTGCAAGACTGCCCAGACATGGACTGTGTGCTCCTCCAGCATGTGGGGAAAATGAGGATGTCAGCGAGATATACAAAAACGAACTGGTTCACCATGTCCCGGAGAACGTCATTTATCATCCGCTGGAAGACAGCGGGGGCGTTGGTCAGCTCTAGGTACTCAAACTGCCCCAGGTGTGTCTTAAAGGCAAGTTAATGAGCGGTAACCGGTATTTATCTTTGACGTGATTTTGTTCAGCTCATGATAATCAATGCACAGTTGCAACGATCTTTTTCCTCACAAAAAAGAACCTGGCATCGAGAGGAGCAGATGAGGGACAAATAAGGCCGGCGCTCAGGGAGCCTTTTTTTTTCCCCCCTTGTCCTATCAAGCAGCTAGGTGAGCAGAACAGAAATATGCTACCCTTATTGTGCCAAAATAGATTTACTTTGCCAAAAGGAGCTTTATACAGTACCTATCTATGTACTGTATATTGTTGCAAACTTCTCCTGTAATAACTTTTTTTTTTTAATTTAAGTTTTTGTAAAGGGTATACAGGTCATTACAGCATTGCATTGTTTACATTTTCATCACATGTTCCCTTATTTTTTGCTATTTGACAACATTGGTAGGATAGTTATTACAACAACCCCCCCCCCCTTTTTTTTTTAAAGTGAAAGAAAAAGTGAAGTTAAGGAGAATTAAATAAAAAACAAACAAACAAACGAATAAACAAACAAACAGAACAGCAAAAAACAAACAAACAGAAAATTAAGTAATTAAAAGTAAAAGAGCAACAGAGTAGCGTTGGAACAAAGAGCGGGACCATTATTGAAATGGTATTTGTCAAAGATTAGATCTAATGGAAGACACATATGCGATCCAGGGTTGCCAAAAGATTATGAACCCATCCATGTCCTGTCTCAGTACGAATGTCAACTTTTCCATCGAGTAAATGTCTTGAATCACGTTAATCCAATCTTCAGGTGTAGGACAGTCCTTCAGCATCCATTTTTTAGTTAGGGCTTTTTTACTTGCCAATATTAAAACATTGAATAAGTATTTATCTCCTCGTCTTTCCAGTGAGTCCGGTAATAAACCCAAATACAAAGTTACAAAAGAAAAGGGAACTGTTATTTGGAATATTTTCCCCAATATTGTCTGTACGTTGGACCAATATTGGTGGATAACTGGGCATGACCAAAACACATGAAAATGATTTGCAGTCTTTTCACCACACAAGCGCCAACAGTTCAACCCCTTATGGGTAAATTTGTTTTGTGCAGGTGTTCTGAAAAATCTTACCAAGTTTTTCCATCCAAATTCTCTCCACTGCAGGGATGAGGTACTTTTCCATTGCTGTTTATTTAGCTTTTCCCATATTACCAATTGTAAAGTGAAATTCCCCTCTTTTTCCCATCTCTCTTTTATATACGATGTGTTGTCTCCTTTTAAGTCTTGAAGACCTTGGTATATTTTAGAAATGTATCTGATCCCTGGGATCCCTTTATATGCCATTAAGAAGACCTTCAGAACACCTGACTGGGCCCTTTCCAAATCCTCCTTTTTAAGTATATTGTTTATGTGGTGTCTAAGCTGAAAGAACCTGTAAAGATCTTGATTTATTAGACCTTGTTTTTTCAAATCTTCAAAACTTCTTAAAGTTTGCCCCTTAAAAAAATCGTAATATTTTATCAGCCCTTTCTCTTTCCACTCTTTAAATCTAGTGTCTGTTTTATTGGGGGTAAAGTCTTGATCATAGGCAATCCATTGCAGAAGTCGATAGGGCTCTTTAGCTTGATTCTCTCTGACTATCTTAAACCAAATCTTTAGCGGGGTCTCTATCCACGGGTTAGTGTTATTCAGGAGTTTAGTTAAGGCATTGTTCCCTATTATCGCCTGTAGGGGGATGTCACTTGTTATTTGGCATTCCATCTCCTTCCATTGTGCAGTGTAGACTGGGTTACATATCTCTACTAAAGTTTTAATTTGTGCAGCTATAAAATAGTCCCTGATATTTGGCAGTGCGAGCCCACCTTTGTCTTTGTTTAGCTGTAGGGTTCTATATCTGATTCTAGGTCTCTTACCCTGCCATATGAATCTTGAGATCCTTCTGTCCAGTTCCTGCCATGTTTTTTTGGGAGGTTCTACCGGTATTGTTTGGAAAAGGTATAGAAGACGTGGAAGTATATTCATTTTGACTGCTTCAATTCTTTGTGCGGTACCTAAGAATGGTATCGTATTCCATCTTGCTAGGTCAGATTTTATTTTTGTCACCAGTGGATCATAGTTTAGTGTTATAATTTTGTCGAGTTGTTTCGGGATATTGACCCCCAGATATCTCATAGATTCCAACTCCCAGTTAGTTTTGAGTTCATTTAGTGAAAAATGATTTGGGTCATAGTTGAATGTTAAAACTTGGGTTTTATGCATGTTTAATTTGTACCCTGATAAATCTCCATAGTCTGAAAAAACTGAGATTAGTTCTGGTAGAGAAGTGTCTGGCTGCCCTAGGTATATTAAAATGTCATCAGCAAAGAGTGCTATTTTATGTTCTTTCTGACCAAGTGTAATACCTTGAATTTCTTGATTTTGTCTTATCCATTGGCTCAGAGGTTCTATGAAGATTGCAAAGAGCAGTGGAGACAGGGGGCAGCCTTGACGACATCCTCTTTCCAGCTCAAAAGATGATGATAAATTACCGTTAATCCTTATTTTAGCTGTTGGTTTTTTATATAATGCCTGTGTAGTTCTAATGAAGTTGTTATGAAAATTGAAACTGGATAAGATTTTATAGAGGAAAGACCAGTCAACCGAATCGAATGCTTTTTCAGCATCTAATCCCAATATGACTGCATTTAAGTTATATTTTTTTATATGATGAATTATGTGTAAAGTGCGTCGAATGTTGTCCTGTGTCTGTCTTTGTCTTATAAAACCTGTTTGGTCTAAGTGAATTAAGTCTGTCAGTATGTTTTCTAACCTTTTGGCAAGGATAGTGGTAAAAAGCTTATAGTCCTGATTTAATACACTGATTGGTCTGTAGTTGGAGCATTCTAGTTTATCCTTTTCAGGTTTAGGTATGACTGCAATGACCCCTTCTCTCCAGGAGGGGGGGATTTCCCCTGTGTGGAGGACGTAGTTAAATGTTTTCAGGAGGAGAGGAGATAGTTGCTGTTTAAAGGTTTTGTACCATTCTGCTGTATAGCCATCTGCTCCTGGGGATTTGTTAGCTTTAAGTTTCATAATTGCTTTTTCCAATTCTTTAGGTTGTATTTCTGACAGTAGGGTTTTATTTTGTGATTCCGTAAGTTGGGGAAGGTTTAATGTGTTTAGGAATGTCTCGGATGCGTTTTTATGTTTTTTGTGGGAGTATAAGTTCTTGTAGTAATTCTCAAAGCTTTTAAGAATATCCTGAATTCTGAATTTTATTTCCTTTGATACTGGGTCTCTGATTTTGTAGATTGCTCTTTCCGTTTGTTGTTTCCTCAATTTATAGGCTAGTAATTTTGCCGATTTACTGCCTGCTTCATAGTGTTTTTGTTTCAGAAATGTAAGTTTCTTCTGGATTTCTATTGTGTAGATCTCATTTATTTGATTTTTAATTTCTTTGATCTTGAGCGAGCCATTAGAATGAGTGTTATCTTTGTGTTCTTTTTCTAGGTTCTTGAGCTCTGACTCTAGTGTGATTAGTTTTTCTTGTCTCAGTTTCTTTTGGGTTGCCAGTTTTGCAATAATTTTTCCCCTTATTACAGCTTTGCACGCATCCCACAGTATTAAAGGGGATACTTCTCCATTATCGTTTTCTTCCAAATATCTGAGAATATCTGATTCCAATTCATCTTTCAGTGGCCCTTTGAGGACACTTGAATTCAACCTCCAGGAAAATGTATTATTTGTGTATTTTTGGATGTTTAAATCCATATAGATCGGACTGTGGTCGGAGAGATCCATCAGTCCTATTTTACATGTTTTTACTCTTCCAATGTCTCTATTAAACATAAAAAAGTAATCAATCCTTGAGTAAGATGAATGTGGCGTTGAATAAAAAGTATAATCTTTTACATTGGGGTTGAATTCCCTCCATACGTCACAGATTCCCATTTCTTTTAGTAGCATCCGAGTATTCCTATTTTGGGTGTTATTTTGATGTGAAGAATTACCTGTTGCATCCCAGTATGGATTCAGTCTTAGACTGAAGTCTCCACCACATATCACTAAACCTTGGGCTTTAGTTATCATTAGGTCGAATACATTTTTATAAAATTTCCATTTAGCCCCTGGTGGTGCATATACATTCAGCAGGGTGATATCTTCTCCCTCTAGCCGCCCAGTTACCAAACTGTACCTCCCTTCTTTATCTTTGTGTTCTGATTTTTTTTCAAATGTAATTTTGGTTGATATCAATGTCGCTACTCCCCTCCTCCTCCCTGATTTATATGAAGATGAAGAGATCATTTTAAACCCTTGTCTACTGAGTTTAGTGTGTTCCACGTCTGTTAGGTGGGTTTCTTATAAAAATACTATTTCTGCTTTGTCTTTTTTCATTTTGCGTAGAATCTTGGATCTTTTAACTGGATTCAGGATCCCTTTTACATTATATGAGGCTATTTTGGTTACACCCTGTTTCTCCATTGTATTTTCTTATTTAGTATAACAGTGTGGTGGCCCTCTTTTTTGCTACTCAGAAACTGAAAGAACATTAAGAACATAAAAAACATTAAGTACATAATGAACGAAACTTTAAAACAAAAAACTGTCAAAAAAACTTCCTGAGCTGGGGTCTCTTTAAAGACCCTGTAAGAGCCTTGATGGAGTATGGGCTCTGAGGGAAATTCCTCAAACTCTGTTACGTGTTGAGGGCCCTCCCTATAAGTTGTCCCATGTTTTTAACGTGAATTTCAGATCCCAATCCGAATTTGTAATGATTTTTTTTTTTTTTTATGCCTATACTCTATGAGCTTGTGTGCACCCTCCCGCCCCCATCACAGCAAACATTCACTCTAATACAGTATTTGTTAGTGTGGGGAGAACATGTGGGTCATTGTTACATTTCTATTTTAACATGATTTTTTTTTTCCCCTTTAAATTAAGAAGACATTTGTTTCTAATGCTAAAACTGCTCCATGAAAGGTTTTACCACATGCTGATTCTGCATCTTCTTTAATGTTTGTTACCTTGTAGGAGGGGGGATGGAAGTGCAGAGTGACTGTAGAGAGAAAGAAAAAAAAAACAAAACAAAAAGGTCGCTATTCCTTTCTGGAACTGAAAAGCTTATCTTTGTAGCTCTGGGGCTGGGTGTTCCCGCTGCTGGCCCGTGGATTTTGAAGGTCTCTGAGTGGACCACGTTTGAGCTCTGATTTTCTCGTTCAGATCCGCTGCGGGTTTAAACACCGTTACCGGGAGTCCTCTTCTTGCCATGTCAGTTGTTGCTTCTTCCGCTGAATTAATTAAAGTTAATATACATGATCATGACATCAGTTTAGCTACAGAATTCAAATACCTTGGCATTGTACTAGATCCTCAACTCAAATTTAATCTTCATATAAAGAAAATTTCAAAAACAGTAAAAAAAAATCTGAACTGCTTTAAATTAATTAGATATTACATACCTTACGAAGCAGCTGCACTGTATATGCATTCTATGGTTTTTTCTCATATATCATACTGTTTGACAGTCTGGGCTCAAGCAGCCCCTTCCACAATAAGACATATAGGTTCATTATATAATCAAACCCTAAAAATCTTGGACAAAAAGCCCATTAGGTGGCATCACTGTAATGTTTTAAAAAAATACAACCTATTGAGTTTTGAGAGCTTCATTGACCTCTGTCTTCTGAAATTAACGTTCAAATGTTTCCATAAATCAGCACCCAAGCCACTTGCTGGTTTCGTCCAAAGACAGGACAGCAGCAGAGCCACCAGGAGTTCTGTTAACAATAACTGTAAAATATTCCACCGCAGAACCACATTTGGACAAACAGCTTTCTCTATAAAGGGCAGTCACATCTGGAACACAATGCCAAATGAAATTAAAATAATAACGGACTTTAAAACATTCACTAAAAATGTTAAAAACTGGCTGAAAAATAAACAAGAATGTACTCATGTATGAATTATTTGTCTGCAAAGTGAGAGTGAATGAAGGGAAGGAATAAATGTGTTTGTTTATAGTGAGTGACGGAGGGAGGAAGGCCTGAAATAGGCAAATGTGAGTTATGTTATATGTGTTAAATGTGAGTCAGGCTGTTATATTTGTGTATTTATAATATTTATAATATTTATAATTGTGTATTTATAATTTTTCTGCATTGATGTATGTGGTTATTGTGTATATTTTTATCTTGATTCTTTTTTCTAAAGCCCATCCAGGGACAAGAGTTGCAAATTAGCTAATAGCTATACACTCTATGTGCAACACATCAGATTGATTGTTTTTGATTAATTGTCTATGTTTATTGCACTGTCCCTGTCAAATAAACTAATCTACTACTACTAATTGTAGAGACATGACTCTTCCCCGTAAAAGACCCTTAGCTTCGCCGGAAATGGCATCTGAAAGCGTAGATTCTTTTCCCGTAAAACCTTTTTGGCGTCGTTATATTCCCGTCGCTTTTTAAGAACTTCAGGGGCGTAATCGTGTTCCACGAAGACTTTTCTTTCTTGATGCATAAATCCTTTCTTCTGCCAAGCCCGTCTTACAACTTCTTGTTTTATTTTGAAGTCGGAGAATCTTACCAACACTGAACGTGGGGGCGCTTCCGGGGCTGGCTTTGCGGCTAATGTGCGATGTGCCTTTTCTATCTTCAAATCGGTGGATTGTGGAATATCCAACTTCTCTCTCAATAAGGATTCCACGCATTCTGCCACTGTGTTGAAACCATCTTCAGCTCCTTCTTTCAGACCATGAATTCTGATGTTATCTCGTCTCTGTCTTCCTTCTTGGTCGGCTAGCTTAGCCTCCAGCCTTGACTGTTTTCTGTGTAAATCCAGTACAGAATCTTCAAGCACTTTTATTCTGTCTTCAGCTTCCAAGATTCGGTTTTCGGCCTGGTCCATTCTGCTGTTCGCCTTTTTTAGATCCTCTCTGAATTCAAGAAATTCGGCCCGAAATCGTCGTAATTCGTCAAATAGCGATTTCAAGCTAATCCTTTTGTTAGCTAGGCCCAGGCACTCGTCTTCTGAACGGAGGTCTTCTGGTTCCGATTCCGCGGCTGCTGTGCGTCCTGATCTGGGGAATGTCAGTTTCCTCTGCTTTTGGTTAGGCATGGTGTTATTGTCTTTTGAATTTTAATCTTCCAAAAATCCGTTAGGTCTGATTTTGAGGAGGTTTTCCTTGGATTGAGTCTGGGAGTTTCACTGTTAGGTTGCTATCACCATGGCGTCCAGACCGGAAGTCATCCTGTAATAACTTTTAATACTTTATTTTAATAATTTTACCCATGAAGAGCCTGACAGGATGGGGAAAGAAAGTGTGTGTGTGGGGGGGGGGGGGGAGGAAGAGGAACATACAAAAAAGACAAACCAACAACTAAAACAAACAGAAGACAGACTGCTTCTTCCACTGAAGAGGTCTCAACGAGTCTGGTATCTGCACCTGTTAAAAGGGAGACATTTGTGCATGTGTGTGTATATGAAAGCGCATGCAAAATAAGTGTGTGCATGTGAGTGGTTTGTCATGGAACATACAAAGAGGGCAGATGGTCGCAGCAACTCCTCCCCAGAAACCCTGAGCAGGAAAGGCAGCGCCACCAACCCTCACAGGGCACAAATGCTTGAGGTCAGTAAGCCCCAGGAAAGCCAGGCATCCACCCCAGGAGGGACCGTTGAGGCAGGTCAGCCCCCAGCAGCCCCCCCCCCCCACCCCTCAGTGCCACTGCCGCACACCCTGGGGACCCCCATGCCCAAAGAGGCCCCTCCTATACAGGGGAGGCACTACTCCCTCAATCCAGCACCTCCCGACTGGCAGACACAAACATTCCCACGCATTCACACCCACATGCTCTCATACGCACCCACATGCACTCACTCACTCTCGCGCCCCCACTCCCCCACACTTACACTCCCGTACCCACCCATTCTCTCTCATTCCTGTGCCCACTCAGTCTTGCTCCCACTCGCCCTCATGGTCACCCACTCTCACTCACATTCATCCATACACGCACTCACTCACACTCCGACCTACTCATATCCATTTGTGCTCTCCCCCACTCTCATTCACCCTTATTACTTAGTGCTACCGAGATACAGATGCAGTGAGCCTGGAAGTGCACCAGCACCCGGCAGCGGCCGGGGAGACCACCGGTGCAGGCCCACAGCCACCCCCCCCCCCCGCTGACCCACCCCAGGGCGGCTGCAGCCACAGAAGAAGACCCCCTCCCCCAGCGCCCACCGGAGCGACTGATCAGCAGACCACCGCAGGTGCCCCAAGATGCCACCCGACACTCAAAGCACCACACAAATCCAACCCACCATCACCACCTCCGCTCATCACTCCCTCACTCTCATTTACACTCTTGTTCTATCCCTCTCTCACTCCTTTGCTCGTATATATTCATTCGGCAGCACCCAGGGATTTTGACAACATGCCAGGGAGTCTTTGATATAACTCTCCCTCACCTCCCTCTCTGGCCCAGACAAACTGTAGAGCCGACTGGATAGCAGCCGCGCGCCTGGGAGGAGGTCTATAGCGCAGTCGTAGGACCAATGAGGTAGCAAAGAGAGGGCCCTAGACTTACTAAAGACCTCCGAAGATCATAGACCTTGAGCACGAGACTGAGGTCCAGCGGCTCGGCTGGAGGAATGGAGATGGGGAGAGTAGACAAACATGTGACTGAACAGAGGCACGATGAGAGGCAAAAAGGGCTCCAGGATGAAATAGAAGTTTGGTCCCAATTAATTATGGGGTTATGGTGGCAGAGCCACGGATAGCCCAGAATCACGGGGGTAGATGAATTGGGCAGCACAAAAAACTGAATGCATTTACGGTGGTTACCAAAAAAAAGAACAGAAACAGGCTTGGTTTGATGCGTGACCGCGTCTAGCCTGTAGCCAGAAAGGGGTGAGATGTTTAAAGGAGAGGGTAGGGCCCTAGTGGGAATTTTCACTTTTTGCACTAGCTCCTGTGAAAAGAAATTTTGGTCAGCTCTGGATTCAATTAGAGCTGAGGTCTTTAACTTGGCCCTGGTAGTTGAATGAGGACCAGAAGCGTAAAACTGTTGGGAAGATTTGTAGACGATCCACCCACCAGACCCCCCACAGCTACTGACAGGCCGGATCTTTTGGCCGAATGGGGCATTTCGGCAATGCGTGTTCTGTAGAACCGCAATACATGCAGATCCCCGCATTCTCCCAACGTCGGCGTTCCTCTGGACTCAAATGGGCCCAGTCAAGAGCCATCAGCTCCAGAGGAGAAGTCGACCTAACAAAGCGAGAGGACGGGAAGGGGGGGGGGGGGATATCCGTGATGCAGAGGAAGAGGCCTTTTGCTCCCTTGCGTGCCCGCGGTACCAATTGTCCAAGACAATGGCCTGCTTGATTAGCTCATCCAGAGAGGAGGGATTGGCATGGATTTCCAGGTCATCGAGGAGATTGGAATTGAGACTCCGGAGGAAGGCACTGCGTACAGCAATGTCATTCCATCCGGACTCCACCACGATGACCTGGAACTCAACCGAGAAATCAGCGACCAACAGATTTCCCTGCCAAAGCACCAGCAGTTGGCTCGCAAGATTTCCCCTCATTCTCTGTATGATTGAATGCCTAAATAAATTCCTGAACAAACCGATTGTAGGAATAATGGGGCCCCTCCAGACTGCTTAATATAGACTGGGCCCATTTAAGCGCCCGGTCTCTGAGCAACAGGGTCATGAATTAGATTTTAGATGAATCATCCCAGTACATCATCCCAGGATATATATATATTTACAACCCTCCCAATTTGACATAAACAACAATCACAGTCAATAATATTAACTAGGGTTAACGGGTGGACTGCCACTCAACCTGACGCGGCTGAGTGGATTATTCTGCCACTCATCTTGGCAGCCGTGCTCCTGACTAAATAGTCACTTTTTTCTGACAGTCTTCCATGGGGAAGGTGGTTCTGCTGGAGGGGCCTTGTAGTGGACTTGTGGTGGACGTGCCCCTGGTGGCACCAATTTCAGCAGGCCTGGGTGTCATCCCTCCAAAGCCATGGCACGTTCATCAACACTGTCCCAGCCTGGATCCCACACCAGTTGGATCGGCTCCAACACTGCATCCCACTCTGCAGCAGCTGCTCTCACCTGCTGTGGATGGCTGTCCCGCCGTCCCAATCCTATTTCTAGCTGTGCCGTTATCTTCATGCATGTCAATGGTGGTGATGATGTAACAGCCGACTGAGCGCGGTCACTTGGTTCCGTGGGCCCAAACCCAGTTCATCATTGTGAGTGACATTCTGTATGGCTGCATATTGCATTGTGGCTGTAACGGTGTGGTACTCACATTTTCTGCGGGGTGTCCACCAGGCTGTGGTGGCTCCATCCCATCCCGTTGGGTCACAGACTCTTCATCCATCGGCTCAGCCATGGCTCCAGTGGACTGGTGCTGAGCGAGGAATCTGAAGCAGCCCGGCTCTCTCTCACTTTTGTCTGGTGCTGGTTTAGGACGGGGTGATGTGCCGTTGTCACATTTAACATCCGTGTTGGGTCATTGTGTCTCGAGGTTCTCTGTGTGTGTGTGTGTGCGCTCCCTCTCCTGCGACTCCGCAACGGCTCCTGTGAACTCCCGCTGGGCGAGGATCTGAGGCTAGTCCAGCCGCTGCCCCCCCTCCAGGTAGCGTTCCTCCTGTGCACACGGGACAGTTGATTTCTCGTGGGCACCGTTCCCGATAAATGCGGGCTCTATATCCTGCAGCTCCCACTGGGCGAGGAACGCAGGCGAGTCCGGTCGCTGTTCTCTCTATGTCGTTTTCTGTGTCGTGTTCACCCATAGTGCTGTGACTACTCTCAGTACTGAATTCTCCCTTTTCGTGGTGCTCACTCTCTGTGCTGTGTCCTTTGGCTAGCTTGTCATGGGTTAGCTCATCTTCTAAGGGCCCGAAGGCGCACATGCTTGCTAAGACTCTGAGTACCATAGCATAATGTTGAGTTGACTCACCTACATGCCGTTTGCGGCCGAAGAAAATGGATCTTCAGGCCATAATGTTAGTCATGCCATTGTAATATGTCTCCATTAGACTCACACAGTCGCCGATTGAGTCCGCTTGGCCCAGGGTACGGAGCACTCGTTGTCCCCCTTTGCCTAGACTGTGAACCAGCATGCCCTTCATCGTCTCGTCGTCAGCGTCACTCAGGCCAATCGCTTCAACAAAATATCCAAACATGTTGAACCAGTGGCACCATGGGACGAGCGGATGTAGCAATTTATCGTTATAAGGTACAAAGATTCTTTAATTTATATGTGTATATATATATATTTTTTTATTTTTTTTTTGTGGGGGACCCAGTCAGTACGTTCTCTACTCAGACTGAATGGGACGGCAGGAGGAGATGCGTAAAAGCTGAGAAACGGATATGCAGGTCAGTCTGATTTTCTCTGTAAGACTGCATGATAATATGCATTCTCCTCTGGTCTGCATAATAATGCGCCAACAGGCTGGGTGACAAAGGGAATTGTCATTGTAAATGTATGTACAGTATGTTAATGCAAACAGTGACAAAGGGAAATGTCATTGTAAATGTATGTTAATGCAAACACCCCAGGTCGCTGGACGAGTTGTATGGTATAAAAAGAGAGATGCCCGCGACCTGGTTTATGCTTCTTCTGTTTCTTGTTGACTGATGATAGAGATAGATTAATAAAGTCTGCTCTGCTCCAGCTACAGCCTCACCTGCTCATTCCTCTCTACACTGGTGACCCTTGATGCACAATGGAACTCGACACGAACACCCTGGACACGAACCGGACTAGAGGCGCCAGCACTGCGTGTGCCGTTTTGGTCAAACTCCCAGACTTTTGGCTACATGACCCGAAGTCTTGGTTCCTCCACACTGAGGCCCAGTTCGCACTCCGGGGAGTGATGGCGGATGACACCAAATACTACTACGTGGTTGCAGCACTGGATGCACGCACAACACAGCAGGTGGCGAGCCTGCTCCAACAGCCCCCAGCCCACGCCAAATACGACACTCTCAAAACTGCGCTGACCCGGCGCAGGTTGTAAGCTTCGGATTGCGAAAGTGCGGAAAGGCTCCTGACGTGCTCCGAGTTGAGAGACGGGTCGGCGGTCGAATTAATGGAGAAGATGTTGGCGTTGATGGACACAGATGACAGCCATTTTCTCTTTGCCCACCTCTTCCTCCGGAACCTCCCAACAACGGCCAGAGCGGTCCTTGCCAATTCGCTGCTGCTGGCCACGCGCAACTACCGGGTGCTAGCACAAGAGGCAGATCGGATTATCCTCACCACCAGAGCCTTCGCTGTGAATGCAGCAGCATCAGAACCCAGCGAGACGGCCAGCGGAGGCGAGGAGGCAGCGATGGTGGCCTCTGCTGCGGCCATGAAGCACCGGAGAGATACGCTCTGCTTCCACCGCCGTTTTGGAGAAGACTCACGCCGATGCATGCCACTGTGCCAATTCAAGCGCTTGGGAAACGCCAAGGCCAGCAGTTGGTAGCAGATGCGACCGCTGGTGACAAACAAGCTGCTCTATGTGACAGACTCACGCTTGGGGAAACGGTTCCTCATGGACTCCGGCTCCCAAAAGAGCCTCATCCTGCTGCCCTACACAGACCGACTGGTGGGAAGTAGTGGCCCCGAGCTGGCGGCCGCAAACGGCTCAGACATTAAGACTTTTGGTGAGAGGACACTGACTATATCCTTGCACGGCCGTACATACCAATGGACATTCGTCATAGTGGCATGTAACTTCCCCATTTTGGCACTGATTTTTTGTGTGCACACGGACTATTAGTTGATGTGGCTAACAGACACCTGATTAACGCAATGTCTTTTGATTCTCTGCTCTGAACAGCTAGAGGAGCTGGGTCCACAACACTAGCCAACGTCACAGCTCCAGGGGGTAAGTTCCACACACTACTCACCCAGTTCCCAGCACTCACGGTTCCGACGTTTTCGGCGGCCGTCACTAAACACGGGGTGGAGCACTTCATTACCACCACGGGGCCACCCGTTTTCGCATGACTTCGGTGCCTGGACGCAGCTAAACTGGCCAATGCACGTGAGGAGTTTGCCAACTTGGAAAGGGTGGGCATCAGGCACTCAAACAGCCCATGGGCATCCCCGCTACATATGGTGCCTAAAGCTGAGGGATTGTGGTGACCATGTGGAGATTTCCGCAGATTAAACAACGCCACAGCGCATGATTGCTACCCAATCCCCCATATTCAGGATTTTTCTGTCCATCTCACCGGGGCACGCATTTTTTCCAAGATAGACCTGGTCCGCGGTTACCACCAGGTCCTGGTGTGCGCGGAGGACATACCCAAAACAGCAGTAATAACCCCGTTTGGTCTTTGAGTTCTTTTGCATGCCTTTCGAGTTAAAAGGCACGGCACAGACATTCCAACGCATGATGGATGCGGTGCTGTGCGATCTGCCATTTGTGTTCGTCTACCTGGACGACATCCTGGTGGCCAGCGCGTCCAAAGACAAACAAGTAGCCCACCTCAGGACAGTTTTCCAGAGGTTGGAGGAGCATGGGTTAATCAACCCGGCGAAGTGCCAGTTCAGGGTTACGGCAATCGATTTTTTGGGCCACCACATCTCACCAGAGGGCGCGATACCCTTACCGGACAAAGTGCGTGCAGTGGCAGTTTTTCCCAGGCCTCAGATGGTCAGGGCGCTGCAGGAGGTTTTGGGGATGGTTAACTTCCACAACCGTTTCCTCCCCCGTGCAGCCCAGCTCATGCAGCTGTTGTACGCCACGCTTAAGAAACGGAAACCGGCGGACAGAGTAGACTGGACTCCTGAGCTAGAGCAGGTGTTTTCCAAGGTCAAAGCAGCTCTAGCGAATGCCGCACTACTGGCGCACCCAGACCCAGCGGCTGGGATAGCGCTCACTACCGACGCATCAGACGTGGTCATAGGGGCTGTCGTGGAGCAGTGCGTCGCCGGTTCTTGGCAGCCGCTCGCCTTTTTTTAGCAGGTCTTTGCGCGACAATGAGTGTAAATACAAGGCGTTCGACAGGGAGTTACTGGCTCTCCACCTGGCCATACGCCACTTCCAGTTTTGGCTGGAAGGGCTCACCTTCACTGTGTTTGTGGACCACAAGCCGCTAATGTGCACTATGGCCAAGGTTTCGGAACCATGATCGGCCCGGCAGCAGAGACAGCTGGCTGCGATCTCAGAGTTTATGACCAACATTCAGCATGTGGCCGGTAAACTCAACGTGGTGGCAGACTGCCTCTCACATGCATTAGTGGCCCCAGTCTATATAGGGATATACTACACGGCCCTGGCTGCTGAGCAGATTGGTGATGCGGACGTTTGCGCGCTCAGTCTGGACCAACAGGGTTAAGGTTGGAGAGCAGAGTACTACAAGACGGGGGGCCCCCCCCTAATCTGTGATGTCTCCACAGGCTGCCCACGCCCGGTGGTCCCACGCACTTGGCACCGCCGCGTTTTTGAGTGGGTTCACTCCCTGGCGCACCCAGGAGTGCATGCATCAGTCAAAATGGTGGGAGCAAAGTTCGTCTGGCCGAGCCTGCGCAAACAGGTGAAAGAGTAGGCTGCAGCCTGCGTATTGTGCCAACGAGCAAAGGCGCACAAAGGCCCCCCTTGAGCCGTTCCATATCCCGGCTAAGAGGTTCGACCACGTTCACCTCATGGGCCCCCTCCCGCCATCACAGGAGTTCATGCACCTCCTGACAGTGGTGGACCGCACCATGCACTGGCCCAAGGCGGTCCCGTTAGCTTCCACCACGTCGACAGAAGCTGAACGCGCTTTTTTGACGACATGGGTGGCACATTTCGGTGCCCCTTTGGATATCACGTTTGACAGGGGCCTGCAGTTTGTTTCCAACCTCTGGTCCAAGATGGCCCGGAGCCTGGGTGTCAATTCATTGCACGACCGCGTACAACCCCCAGGCCAATGGGTTATGTGAGCGTTTCCGTAGGTCACTTAAAGCAGCACTCAGGGCTTCGCTTACGGATGCAAATTGGGTGGACCGGTTGCCGTGGGTTCTATTAGGGTTGCGTTCAGTACGGTTTCATGCCAAGAAACAGGACTACAGACGCAGAGGTGCTGCTCTTGGGGCTGATGCTGTGATCGTGAGACGTCTCGAGACAATTTGCGCAATAATCCAAACAGTGACTGCTGTCGACAGAGCTTAAAAACAAACTTTTCCACAGGTAGGTTTTTTGTAATTAATTCATTAACTAATTGTCTGTGTCTCTTTTTTTTGTACAGAGCTGGAGGAACTAGAGAACTACATCGACGAGTTCTATTACCGTTGCTGTGTCATGGAGCAGGCAAGTGTGTGTTCTGCTGCTGCTTCTCAGTCTAAATGACTGAGACCTGCAGATTTGCCAAAAATAATGCCCGAGAAATCACAGCAGGGCACCGAGGTTATTGACATCCTTTTCTCCATTGAGAATAAACTTAGCATGGATGGTAGACTGGCGCTGGTCGAGCTCCTTCATCAGGAGTTCTAGAGTTTGTGGGAGAGCTTAGAGTTTAGTCAAGCACAGCTTGTCACTCTCAGAGGAAAATAACAGCCTGAAAAAGCCAGTAAACACACTAACCACGCGGCTTGCCGTTGTTGAGGGAGAAAACCGGAAAATGAAGGAAACAGTTCTCAGTTTGCAGTCATGCAGCATGAGAGATAACCTTGTTTTTTCTGGAATTGTTGGAAAAAAAAAATGAAAATCCAGAACAGCTGGTCCGTGAATTTATCTCATCACAACTAAAACTATCCCCCGAAGTCACAAATTCAATTACCTTCCACCGTGTCCACCGAATTGGGAAAAAAAAAAAAAAAAATTCCTAGAATAAACGTCCCAGACCTATTGTTGCCAAATTTGAGGAAGCTTTTTCCCCATTAGGAAACAAAACATCCAAGAGTGGTAAACGAGCTATTGTTTCTGTGGATAGACTGTATATAGATGGCAAGCTGTTTATGGATGAAACTAACACCCTGGTTATTCTAGAGCCCATTTTGTTTTTTGTTGAGTTATTTTTATTTATTTTTTTAGCTACAGGTAGAAAAAGAGTGATTGTGCGCAGGTCTCTTACTCGATCTCAGTTTAATTTAACATTTGCCAAAATGTTTATTTTTTTGTTGTTGAGGTTGTTGTCTGTTGTAATTTTTTTTTTGAAGCTGTTAGGTCATTGTTGTACGTTATCTGCATTTTTTCACCACTTACTAACCTTTATGTCTGTTTTTCCCCCCCTCACACTTCTGGTTTATAGGAAATAACTTGAAATACATGCACCCCACTTGCTTGCAATTGCAGGCAAATGGCACAGAGACATCATGCGCGCACACCCAATCATATACTGTATGTGTAGGTGTATACTTTACACACAACATATATACACATATGCATACATTACAGACATATAATCACATAGGCACATTTAGTCTTTAGTACACAACCAGTTAGTGAAAACATGTCCACATTTAAGTTTGTCATGTGAAACATACGTGGAATTGGACCCAGGGAGAAGAGGCTAAAAGTTTTTAATCGACTGAACGATCTACAGGCAGACTTTGTCTTATTGCAGGAGACACATGTCTCTAAGTCATCTGTAGATGCGCTCACCTCCCTGGAATTCCCCCACATGTACTCAGCCGGCTTTTATTCTAAACAAAGGGGGTAGCTATACTGGTAAACAGAAGAATACGCTTTGTTGTGAAAAACACCATAACAGATCCGGAAGGTAGATTTATAATACTAAAAATCTCAGTCCAAAATTTGGATCTATGTATTACAAGCAATTATAGCCCAAATGTTGACGACCCATCCTATTTTCACACTTTTTTCACTTCTGAGCACTTGGACACTACACTTATTATAGGAGGAGACTTCAACCTGGTATTAAACCATGCAATCGACAGGCTCAGTACATCGGGGAATCACCGAAAATGGCAGGCTACTGACACTCTCAAACAGTACATGAATGATTTTGTTCTTTGCGATGAATGGCGTTCACCCAACTCTTCGGGAATACACTTTTTTCTTCATCAGTTCATAGTTCACATTCGTGTCTAGAGCCAGTAACTCTATTGTGAGGGACATCACAGACACTGAAATATGTTCAAATCAAGCTATTAGTGATCACCATCCAGTATCTTACACTAGTAAATAGGAAAACTACAAGTGAAACTAGGAGCTGGAAATTTAATATATCACTACTGAAAGACAAAGACTAACTACTTTAATAAAGAGTGGGAATCATATCTGGAATATAATGATGTGCCAGGAATATCCCCAGGTGTTCTTTGGGAAGCAGCAAAAGCGGTCATGCGAGGTAAAATAATCTTACTGTTCATATAAGAATAAAAAAGAAAAAGCACTGGTACTGGACTTAGAACAGAAAATTAAATCACTGGAGACAACCTGTGCCGTTTCCCCACAGGAACAGACACTTAACGATCTGAGAAAATTAAAGCTGGAATTAAAAGAAATTACAAACAAAAGAGAAGTTTTTAATACAAAGACTGCGTCTTGAGAAGTTTGAACACAGTAATAATTTGGGGCGATATCTTGCGAACCAGCTTAGATTGAATAAAGAAAAATCAACTATCCACTCTATCAAGGATATGACTGGAAATATTACCCATGAGCCTGAAGAAATAACTCCTTCAGAAAGGTTTATGAAAACCTCTACTCATCTCAGGTTAACCCATCTGACTCAGAGATAAATAAATTTTTGGACAATATTAATTTACCACAATTAAATAACAAACAGATTGCAGCTCTGGATGCACCTCTTCAGGTGTCTGAACTCCAGGAGGCACTTAAGCACATCCCAAACAAAGCCCTGGGACCAGATGGCTTTCCAGTAGAATTTTATAAAGAATTTTAGTCTGTGATGGCACCTACTTTTTTTAAAATGGTGAACCAAATTAAAGATAATGCAATTCCTCCAAAATATGAATTTGGCTACTATTATCCTGCTCCTTAAACCTGGAAAAGAACCTACACTTCCATCCAGCTACCGTCCCATCTCACTTATGAATGTCGAGCTTAAAATAATTTGCAAAGCTCTCGGCAAAAGACTGGAAAGGATAATTCAGTTTATTATACACCCAGATCAAACAGGCTTCATCAAGGGTAGGCACTCAGCTGATAATACACATAGGCTATTTAATTTAATAGACTACTGCAAGATCAATAACAGAAACTGCAATCTTGTCCCTGGATGCAGAGAAAGCCTTTGACCGTGTTAACTGGAAATTTCTTTTTTTTTTGTTACTTATTTGTACCCGTAGGTAGACTTGGTTTGCAGTCTGGTGACAAGCCACTGGCTGCTGGTCGCTGCGTGCGCGAGCGCCCTAAACCTACATGTTTTTGGTGTGCGGGAGGAAACCGGAGAAATCCCGGAGTAAACCCGCGCAACACGGGGAGAACATGCAAACTCCACACAGCTCACTGTTGGTCGGGGGCTGGGATCGAACCCACGACCTCATGATCCCCGCGATCCCCCGGCCGAGGGTAAAACTGTGCTGCCACAGT
The DNA here is from genome assembly GCA_020510985.1 of Pholidichthys leucotaenia. Lineage (NCBI taxonomy): Eukaryota > Metazoa > Chordata > Actinopteri > Cichliformes > Pholidichthyidae > Pholidichthys > Pholidichthys leucotaenia. The sequence goes on from CM035844.1 coordinate 135,224,095, forward strand.
GCTAAACCACTGCGCCACCGTGCACTTGTTTATGGTGTTAAACAAGTTCGGGTTTGGTTCATCTTTCATAAACTGGATTAAAACACTACATAGGTGTCCAGCTGCGTCTGTCCAAACAAATGATCAGACTTCCCGAAGCTTTAATCTCCAGAGAGATACTAGGCAGGGGTGTCCACTCTCTCCCTCACTTTTTACCATCTTTATTGAACCATTAGCAGCAGCCATACAACAAAATGTTGATATCAGAGGTATTCAAACTGGAGAAGAGGAACACAAGATAAGTCTTTATGCTGATGATGTATTGATTTTCCTTGAAAACTCAAAGATCTCTTCTTCAGACAGTGGCGCTCATTGATAAATTATCATTATCAGACTACTCCATTAACTGGGTAAAGTCAATAGTTTTACCTATAAATTGCAATTTCTCAAATACATCTACTATTCCAATACAATCAGGAAATGTTAAATATTTAGGAATAGATATTTCCCCCAAGCTCAGAGTTATTGTGACTAAATCATATTCCCCTTTTAAAAACAATACAAGACGACCTTACGTGCTGGAGGACACTACCTTTATCATTAATGGGGAAGAGTTGCAACCGTTAAAATGATGGTCCTTCCTAAAATCAATTATTTGTTGGCTAAATATCTGACTTACCTTTTATAAGTCCCTGTATTAAATGCCATGACTGTTTTAAAAGTATTAATATCAGCTCCTCTGACGGCTTGGTGGATATTTTTAAACACAACAGGGTCTTCACTTGTCCCGTTTAAACTCACGCCCATTTGGAATAATCCTGATATCTTGCAACAAAAGAGGACATTAAAATTTCCACTATGGCAAGAGAAGGGAATAACTTAGAACATCTTATTCAAGGTGGAAATTTTATCCAATTTCAGGAACTAGTGTCACAATACGAAATCAGTGATAAAAAGTATTTTTAATATCAACAGCTTAAATCCATAATAAAAAGATTTAATCTTAATCAGACAGATTTAGAGGTACCAATTAAGGTGGCAGAGTTTCTAAATCTCCGTTCCCCTAAATTGATATCGAAAATACATGGACTATTATCAAAGCTGGATGAGTCCGTATCTCTTCCAATATCAAAATGGGAGACAGACTTATTGATTAATAAGGAGGAAAGTTTCTGGACACAAATATGTTTTAACACTTTTAAGATGACTAAAAACTCTAACTTACAACGTATACAGTTCTACATAGAATTCATTACATAGGACAAAGGATGTTCAAAATGGGCCTGAGTCACACAAATATCTGCTCTCACTGTACCAGCAACGTCCCAGATAACTATATGTATGCTATGTGATCCTGTGCACCGGTTCAAAAGTTCTGGCAGAAGACGTGTGAGAACTTGTCGGCATGGCTTGGGTATAGTGTCCCACCCTCACCCACACTATGCATATTAGGTGATTTACAGTAAGTGAAATACAGTTAGGCCCAAAAATATTTGGACAGTGACACAAGTTGTTATTTTAGCCGTTTACAAAAACATTCAGGATACAATTATATAATCAATATGGGCTTAAAGTACAGACTCTCAGCTGTAATTTGAGAGTATTCACATCCAAATTGGAGCAAGGGTTTAGGAATTACAGCTCTTTAATACGTAGCTGCCTCTTTTTCAAGGGACCAAAAGTAATTGGACAATTGACTCAGAAGGCTGAAAAAAAAACCAAAAAAACCCAAAACACACAACAAGGCTGCATGGGTTCTTCCCTCGTTAACCTGTCATCAGTTAAGCAGTTAAAAGGTCTGGAGTTGATTGCAGGTGTGGCGTTTGCATTTGGAAGCTGTTGCTGTGAACACACAACATGCGGTCAAAGGAGCTCTCAATGGAGGTGAAACAGACCATCCTGAGGCTGAAAAAAAAAGAAGAAATCCATCAGCGAGATAGCAGAAATGTTAGGAGTGGCCAAATCAACAGTTTGGTACATTCTGAGAAAAAAAAAAAAAAGTGCTCTGGTGAGCTTGGGAACTCAAAAAGGCCTGGACGTCCACGGAAGACAACAGTGGTGGATGATCACAGAATCCTTTCCATGGTGAAGAATGACTCTTCACAACATCCACTCAAGTGAAGAACACTCTCCAGGAAGTAGGTGTATCAGTATCTAAGTCTACCATAAAGAGAAGACTTCATGAGAGTAAATACAAAGGATTCACCACAAGGTGCAAACCATGAATCAGCCTCAAAAATAGAAAGGCCAGAATTGACTTTGCCAAAAAACACCTGAAGAAGCCAGCCCAGTTCTGGAATAGCATTCTTTGGACAGATGAGACTAAGATCAACCTGTACCAGAATGATGGGAAGAAGAAAGTTTGGAGAAGAACTGGAACAGCTCATGATCCAGAGCACTACGTCTTCTGTAAAACATGGAGGCAGTGCGATGGCATGGGCATGCATGGCTTCCAATGGCACTGGGTCACTTGTGTTTACTGATGATGTGACAAAAGACAGAAGAAGCCGGATGAATTCTGAAGTGTATAGGGATATACTTTCTGCTCAGATTCAGCCAAATGCAGCAAAGTTGATTGGATGGCGCTTCACCAATGATCCAAAACATACTGCAAAAGCAACCCAGGAGTTTTTTAAAGCAACAAAGTGGAATATTCTGCAATGGCCGAGTCAATCACCAGATCTCAACCCAATCGAGCATGCATTTCACTTGCTCAAGACAAAACTTAAGGCAGAAAGACCCACAAACAAGCAACAACTGAAGACAGCTGCAGTAAAGGCCTGGAAAAGCATCACAAAGGAGGAAACCCAGCATTTGGTGATGTCCATGGGTTCCAGACTTCAGGCAGTCATTGCCTGCAAAGGATTCTCAACAAAATATTGAAAAGTAACATTTTATTTAGGGTTATGTTTATTTGTCCAATTACTTTTGAGCCCCTGAAATGAGGAGCGTTTGTATAAAAATAGCTACAATTCCTACATGTTTAACCCCTTGCACTCCGGTCAATTTTCCTAAAAACGCCAAAAAATAATGTGCCCAAAGTAAATCAAAAGCTGTTCTTCAACCCTTTGCAGCATCTTCATGGGGTTGGTCTCATTTAAAAGAAAACACTTTGAATTTTTAGGCAAAAAAAACATGATCTCTCCAAGTGCTCCGGCCACTGAGTTACAGTCATCTAAACATAGTGAACTTGAAGAAAATAAATTTGGCCTGGGTGTTTTTTTGGATACAAATGCTTGCAAATAACACAGCTTCAGATCCGGGCTGGAAAATGCAACAGAAATGTAGAACCAAGTGTTATCCAGCTGAGGTCCAAATTTTGTAACAATACCACAAAAAATGAATATATTACACAGCTTTTTCCTCAGGTAGTTCCCAGGCGTTTTGGAACTGTGCCAAATTGTGCCAAATGGCACAGTTTGGAAAAACGTCTGTAACTTTTGAATGATTCAATATAGAAGCTTCATTTTTGGCTCTAATGAAAGGTGACACTCAGGGCTGTCTGTGTGTGTGTGTGTGGGGGGGGTTGTCCCCCCCCCCGCTCGCTACAGAGGATGGACTTCGGCCATCGCTACACAATGGATTAGCCTCATGTGGTGATGTGGGACAGCAGCGCAATCATCGCGGCTTCCCCCCCCCTCGCTGCAGAAGAATAGCGGGGGTGGGGGGGCGTTCACAGTCTGTAAGCGGCAAACAACCCCTTGTACAGCGGCGCACAAACTGCGCCGCGAAGCACAGTTGTAATTTACCGATCAGTCAAAAGTCATTTTGGATTACAATTTTCAGGGATAAAAAATAATTTGGCTTATAACACCTTACCTCTTCACAGCCACATTGTCCTGGCCAACTTCTCTTCCTCATTGTCAGACGAACGCGACGCTGGTCCGCTCGTGGTTCTGGTCTCGCGACCCGGTCAAAACATAATTCCATTATTGCGGTTTTGTGCTTCCATGATTGCGGTTTTTGGCGAACGATTTTTCAAAACAAATAACAGTAGTAATTAAAAAAAGACTGGCGAAGGCGTGTGTGTCACTCAGCCTTCGTCGTCAGCCTCTGGTCTATGACCATGGAAGAAATCATAACGTCTCATAACGTCTAATCCTTTTTTGATCCGCTCCAGCGGTCAGTCTTCACCCAGCCTTAAAAAAAAAAACAGCTGGCGAACTTCTCAGCTTCAATTGGCTCACTGTATTCACAGCAGGCGGGTCCTTCTGGCTAGGTTTTCAGTCATTGGTTCTTCAAGGTTTCAGAAACCCAATTCAAGGCTCTTATTAGTCGAATGAGAGGTCAATCAGATGAACTAATCTGTTCGCGGCTGTGTCTGCAGCTTTTATTTTCAGTGCGCGCTTGGATGCCACTACATCACCATCACCATCTACACCATGCGTCCTAGAGCGCACGAGGGCGCTCTCGTGCGCTCTAGGATGCAGAGACTTGCCCGTCCGCGTTACAACGGAGCGCAAGAGGTTAATCATATATTTTTGTTCAACCCCTTGAATTAAACCTTAAAGTCTGCACTTCAATTCTGTTGTAGTTGTTTCATTTCAAATCCAATGTGGTGGCATGCAGAGCCCAAATCATGAAGATTGTGTCACTGTCCAAATATTTCTGGGCCTAACTGTAAATCTAGATGCAAGGATGTCACATGGTTCTCACTGCCTTATGCATCGCAAAGAAAACTATCCTCATGAATTGGAAATCAAGAAATAACTTTTGCATGACTTATTATAATAACTTACTATTGGATTATATTAGCCTGGAGAGAATGTCAGCCTCCTCAAATAATCAATTGGCGGAATTCAATTCTCTCTGGTCCCCGCTTATTAATTCTATAATCTGAGGGGTGGCGGGCAGTGACTCGCTCTCCTTGACACCTCTGGCAGCTGGCTGCGCCCCGACCGCGGGTGTCCAGGGGGCCTGTTCCGGGGTGGCCATCTGTCTGGCCCGGGGGGGGGGGGGGTTGGGGGCTGCGGGGTGGGCCGGGGGGTTAGGCTGTGGCCCCCGGCCGGCTGGCCTCACTCCTTGGGGAGGTCTGGGTCTGGCCCTGGGCCCCTGGTAATGGGGGAGGGGGCGTCCCCCCCCCGGGACGGAGTCGGGTGTGCGCCAGTGGTGGGGGTTGTCCCCGGTGCATCCTTGCATGGCAGGGTCATGTTTTCCTTGGGGCCCTGGTGGCACTCTGGGGTTGGTACCTGCATCCTGGGTCGCCCTCCCTGTCCACTGGGGTCTGCGGGTGTGGGTGTGCGTGTGTGTGAGAGTGGGTGTGAGTGGGGGCTTGTGTATGAGCAGATGCGGAAGTGGGTGTGTGTTGAGTGGGCAGGTGGGGCTGTGTGGGGGTGTAGGTGGGCATGTGTGATGGTGGGTGGGGGTACGTGTGTGTATGGAAACGGTTACTTGTGGGTGGAAGATGTGTGTATGGGTAGGAGAACTTTGTTGGGTGGCAGGGGTTGGGCAGTCTATCTAGTGGCATGGGGGCTGGCGTTTCGGGGCCTACTTGTCCCAGCCGCCCTGCTGTTGTGTTGCAGAGTGAGGCACTTTGTCCCATCGCCCCTGGTGTCATTGCTGGTGGGTATGTATTGGTGCTTGGGGGTGGTTGGGGGGCCATTGGCGCAGGTTGATAGCTGTGTTTCCATCGGGTTGCTCCGGGGTGGCTGTGGTTGCAGGGCGGCCTGCGGCTGTCGGTGTGTGTCTGGGGTGGGTGGTCGTGGGCCTGCGTGGGCGCTCTGGGGTGTCACCTGGCATGTTGGGCGTCGTGTGGGTCTGGCCCATTGTTCACTATTGGGACTGTTGTTGTCCATGTTTGTGTGTGTAAGATGAGTGGAAATATGTATGGCTGCCCCATCATGCTAGTGGTGCTGGGAGCGCCAGGGCGGGATGTTGGTGGGTCCTGGGCTGCTTCCACTGGTGGCCCTTGCCCTGGGTTGGGATTTGGGGGCAGGGGGTGGCCTCATGAACCAGTCTGCAAGCTGGCTTCTGGGTGGGTGGGGGGGGGGGGAACGGCCTCGCTTTTAGACCGCCTACCTCCCAGTCTTACCCCCTCCCCCTGACTCTGGGTGGAATATACATCTTTTTTGTTACATTTAGGGCTTTGAGGTGGGGGTGTGCCGCACTGTGTCGGTGAAGGGGATATCTTTGCTGCGTAGTGGGGCTGCACTCACCTCAATTTTAATTGCATTTTAGACACTGAGGGCTTGGGGGGATGGGGGCCCTGCTGCCCATTGCAGTGGCTAGCAGTGCTCCAAAAACTATCCCCCCAATTTTAATTGCACTTTGGTAGTCCACACATTTATATCATATATATCATGGACACCTCCCACTTGAGGTGTTTCAGGTATGTCCCACTGGGAGGAGACCCCGGGGCAGACCCAGGACTCGCTGGAGAGACTATGTCTCCCAGCTGGTCTGGGAATGCCTTGGTATCCTCTCTGAAGATCTGGAGCAGGTGGCTGGGGAGAGGGAAGTCTGGGCTTCTCTGCTTGAACTGCTGCCTCTGCGACCCGGACCTCCGGAAAAGCAGTAGAAGATGGATGGATATATCATATAACCGACACACACCCACCATGTTCTGTGTGGGGGGGGAGGGGGTCTTCCCCCACCCCTGTTGCACTGCTCTTGCTGTGGGCATGGGGGCCTGGGACCTATCATGTTGTCAAAATCCCTGGGTGCTACTGAATATATAGATACAGCCAAGAAAGTGAGAGGGGGGCTGAATATGAGTAAGTGAGAGTGAGGGGGTGATGAATGGAGGTGGTAATGGTGGGTCGGTTTTGTGCGGCGCTTTGCATGCCGGATGGCATCTCGGGGCGCCTGTGGTGGTCTGCTGATTGTTGGCTCAGACGGGCGCCGGGGGTCTGCTTCTGTGGCTTGTGCCGGTGGTCTCCCTGGTCACTGCTGGGCACTGGTGCTGGGCACTGGTGCGTGTTCATGCTCGCTACATCTGCTTCGCAGCCGCCTTATGAAACGAATGAGGGGTGAGTTTGAATGGGTACAGGAGTGAGAGAGAATGGTTCGGTCTGGGTGAATGAGAGGGGTGCACATGGGAGCATGTGGGTGTGAAGGTGTGGGGAGGGGTGTGTCTGCAAGTCGGGAGGTACTGGATTAAGGGGGATAGTACCTCTCGGCAACGTGGGCTCCCTGGGCGGGGGTACTTCTTTGTCTTTGTTTGGACGTGGGGGGTCCCCTGGGGTGTCCGACAGAGGCACTGGGGTGGGCCCGCTGTGGGGGCTCGCACCGGGGGGCATGGGCTGGTCTCTGCCCTGGGGGTGGGGTCACTGGCCTCCTGGTGCCTGGGGGTGGACGTTGGCCCCGCTGGGGGGGGGGTGTCAGGCAGGTCCGGGTTCACCGCACCGACTGCCGAGCAGCCTGGCCTCTCTTGATCATCCCTCCGGGGGCGGATGCCTGGCTTTCCTGGGGCTTGCTGACCTTGGACATTTGTGCCCTGTGGGGGTTAGTGGCGCTGCCTTGCCTGCTCGGGGTTCTCGGGAAGGGGGGGGGGCTGCTGCGACTGGCCCTCCGCTTCATATGTTTCCTGACAAACCACTCACATGCACACGTTCTCATATATATATGCATGCAGACATACACGCACAAGTGTCTCTCCTTTAAAAGGTGCAGAAACCAACTCGTGTTGAGACATCTTTGGTGGAAGAACCAGTTTGTCTTTTGTTTGTTTTAGTTGTTGGTTTTTTTGTCCGTTCCCCTCCCTTTTCTTTTCCCCCAGACACACTTCCTTTCCGTCTTCCCCTTCCTGTTGGGTCTTCCATCGGTAAAACAATTAAAATAAAGTATTAAAAGTTATTACAGGAGGAGTTTACAACGTATACAATACACAGGTACTGTATAAGCTCCTCTTGGCAAAGTAAATCTGTTTTGGCACACTAAGGGTGACAGATCCCTGTTCTGTTTGTCTAGCTGCCTGACAGGACAAGGGGGAGGAAAAAAAAAAAGGTTGTGTTCAGCACTGAAGGAGGATTTGGCGGCCTCCCCAGAAGAGAAGCTTTTTTCCCAGCCACTGCGGCTCCCCAGAGAATTTTTGCCGGACAACCCCGAACCGAACACCAATCCATCCCCACCTTCACTACATAGTGCAGAGGCAGGGATGTATCGGGCCCACCACTGTTTTCCCCGCGCTTTTGTGCCAAGGACTTTGAAGGAACCGTTGTTTGTGTTTGCAGGCACGATGCCCACTGGACCCCGTTGTGCCCACCCTACGACGGCCCGTTCAGAGTGCTGGAACCTGGGGAGAAACATTTTGTGTTAGACTTGGGGGGGATGCAGAGAAACAATCTGTATAGACAGGCTTAAGCCCGCCTTTGTATTAGCAGACGAGCAGGTGGTGTTGGCCTGAGCTCCTCAGCGTGGACGACCCCCACTGAGAACTCCCCAGGTAAATGACTTGTCAGCTCAGTCACAATGGCATGCTGAAGATGCCCCCCCCCATGTCCCCCCATAGATGGACGCGCCTCCAGGAGCGCCCCACCGGCACAGCAGCACCTCGGAGCTGGCGACCCCCCGTTACAGCCTCTGTGGATGGTGGCTGAAGCCCACAGGACATGAGGGTTAAGGCCCAGTCTGAGTTTCTGGGTGGGGAGGCGGTGTGGGAGACCCAGTCAGTACGTTTTCTACTCGAACTGAATGGCATGGCAGGAGGAGATGTGTAAAAGATGAGAAACGGATGTGCAAGGCAGTCTCTGGTTTTCTCTTTAAAACCACATAATATGCATTCTCCTCCAGTCTGCAAAATAATGCGCCGACAGGCTGGGTGACAAAGGGAATTGTCATTGTAAATGTATGTTAATGCAAACACCCCAGGTTGCCGGTCGAGTTGCATGGTATAAAAAGATTGATGCCCGTGACCTGGTTTATGCTTCCGTTTCTTGTTGACTGATGATAGAGAGAGATTAATAAAGTCTGCTCTGCTCCAGCTACCGCCTTGCCTGCTCATTCCTCTCTCTGCTATATATGGCTTTTTTTAGGGATATGATCGCTCCACGTAAACGTGTCAAAATATATCTCAACAATAAGTCATGGGTTACTAAATCAGTTAAATCCTGCTTACAGAGGAAAGCACTTGCCCCTTGACGCCTATTGTCGCGAATTCACATCAATCCAAAAAAAAACAAAAAAACAACGATTTTCAATTATGAAAAAAAAATTTTTTGTTCACAGTTGGAAATAAATTCAGGCATCAAGGGGTTAAACAGGGGGATGTTTCTGAGCTGCAGGTTGCCACAAAAGAGCTGAAGTCCAAAATTTTAACTCTGTGTCTGTTGCCAAATTGCGACATAACCCCTAGTGGTCAAGAGTGGTAAATATTTTTTGTCAATAAAATAGTTCAGATTTCCAAGGCTATAACTTGAAAGTGGTAAGAGATAATGGCTTACTGTCAATTAGAAAGATGTAAAATATGATCCAAAGTTTCAGATAGGAATAAATTTACACATCTAATTTGCATAATGTCACAGCACCTTTTTAAATTCCATAACTCAGTCAAAACTGGACTTGACGTATTTACACAAAGAATGGTTCAGTCTTTTGACACCGTTTTTTGTACAGAGGTACCTCATCATCTTATCTTCAAAGTATATGAACAAGAAATCAGTACAATATAAAAAACCCAGAAATGCCTCACTTACTTTTGACAAGGGGGCTGGCTGGCGTGGTCGCTGCTTTTTCACCCATCATGACCATTATTTTGCATTTTGTCGGTCATTTAAAGTCTCTACCACATCTACAAAGTCTTATAATTATCCCACATAAATTTTGCTTGTATCCCACGGCTATTTTCCATGTATAAAGCAGACAAACTGACGTTACCGATCGCTGCCATATTAGCTTTCTGGGCTAATATGCTAAAAACAGGAAAAGGAAATGAGGAGTTCTTTGGTGTATTACGTGTCATCCATTGAGTCCAACGGATGTCTGCCACCTTTTGAAACTGGCAAATCAGTACAAATCTCCAATGCAGCCTATCATGTCAAGAGTGAGACGACAGGCACAGTGCCGTGCTCTGCCACTAGGGGCACGCAAATTCCCACACAAAGGGTTAAGCACAAAACAATTATAAATCAGAGTTGGAAAGAAAGATGGCAGCAAAGAAGCTTGGTTCAGCCTGGGCTAGTATGAAAATATTGCAGGTCTTCAGAGCAGAGAGCGTGGTAATCGTGTGTTTTAGATGGTTTTAATTCAGACAGGGCTGGCTAATGTTCTTAATCGTTTTTATGGTTGTTTTGATTCCTTTGATTTTAGCACAGAAAACCAAGATTTGAAACAGAAACTCAAAGACAATCAGCACTTTAATATTGAGGTGCAGGATGTTAAAAGGTCGTTCTGTGCTGTACAAGTGAACAAAAGTCAGGGCCCTGATAATACTGTTTATGTGGGCACTTGGTAAAGTCCTGTGCACATGAACGGAGTCCTGTGTTTCACTACATTTTTAATAAGTCCTTACAGACACAACATGTGCCTAAGGTCTGGGAAGATGCTGTGGTTGTCCCTGTTCCAAAATCCAGCTGTCCTAAAACGGTAAATGATTTTAGACTAGTTGCCTTGACTTCAATTTTAATTAATTTTTGAAAAGCTGGTCAGATTTGAGGTCCTAAAGCAGACTGAGCATGCATTGATCCTTTGCAGTTTGCCTACAGGCCTCAGAGGAGTGGAGATGCCACTGTCACTCTGCTTAACATGCTTTTTAAACATCTGGATTTTAATGGGACACACACCAGGCTTTTATTTGTGAACTTTTCTTCTGCTTTTAATACAATCCAACCTCATATTTTAGTTGAAAGGCTCCTGCAACAATTTGATTTGAGTAATAACCTGGTGGGTTGGATTCTGGATTTTTTAACCAACAGGACAAAGTAAGGGTCAACGGTACATTGTCTGACCTAAAGTGTTCTTCTGCTGGCTCTCCTCAGGGGTGTGTGTTGTCACCACTACTCTTCATCCTGTACACAAACATGTGTCGGAGCAGCCATAACAGACACATTTTAAAGTATGCTGATGATTCTGTTATCAGTCTCCTTCAGGATGGTGAGAGTGGCCACGGCCCAGTAGCTGATGATTTTGTTCACTGGTATGAAGATTCCTACCTGCAGCTTAATACGACAAAAACTAAAGATATTATTGACTTTAGGAGGAAAACTCCCAGGCACAAAGTCACTGTACTAAAAGGCCAGACCACTGAATGTGTGCAATCTTACACATATCTTGGGACGATTATTGATAGCAATTTAAACTTTGAAGAGAACTGTGAAAGGGTGTGCAAAAAGGGTCAGCAACATTTGCATTGTTTAAGGAAACTTGCACACTTCCAAATTGACAGAACCATAATGACAATATTTTATTGGGCTTTTATTGAATCCGTTTTATCCTTTTCTTTAGTGTCATGGTTTGGTCAGATAAAACTGAGACAGAGGAAATCCTTGGATCAGGTAGTTAGATGGTCCAGTCATTTGCTTGGTGAGTCACAGCTGAGCCCGACATCCCTGTACACCAGACAGGTACAGAGGATTGCTACCTCCATTTTAAAACCCTTTGCACTGCCACTTTCAGCTTCTTCCCTCCAGATGGAGGTTTGTTGTCCCAAAATATAAAACCCAGCGCTACAAAAATGTCATGAGCTCTGTGTGCTTCGCCAACAGCGCACGGCGAGGGGAAAAAAGGACGAGGACTTAAATGCTGGGTTACACCACACACACATTTATTAACACACAACTTAACAGACACAGAACAGCTTGGATCCTCGTTAGCGTCCTCAAGGTTGCCCTACACGCACACAGGAGGAAAACAGCAGTGGAACAGCACACAGGCAGTTACTCATTGTGGGGGGGGGGCAGACCAAGTCGTCACAGCGAGAATCCAAGACACACAGACAGTCCTTTGTGACGTGACGGTTGACGGCAGACAGAAACCATCTAACACATACAATAATCCAGCGGCGTCTGTCTAGCGAAGAGCTCCTTTAATACAGACGCCGCTGGCGTGAAATAGGAATCACCTGGGTGAGGCACGGACAGATAATTACTGGGGACTGGAAACAGCTGATGCGCCAGAAAGAGCGAGGGGGCGTGGCTAGGCCAGCAGCCTGTCAGCAGCATGAGAGAGAGGAGATGACAGATGCTGACTAACAGCTGCTGGTCAGGCAGTGGCTAGAGGCAAGGCATAAGTACAAGAATACATCAAAACACACATAACCAGCAAAACCAACCCCACAAAGAGCTAGAGGCCGAGCCGGGGAAAGCCAAGCCGGCTTGACACGTGACAGAGCCCCTCTTTCTAGGGGTGGATACCAGACACCCACGGTAATATCGTAATAACCCCCCCCCCCCACCACCACCACCACCAATCCTCACAGGCAAAACAATGACACACGAACCCGGGTGGGAGGTAGGGGGAACAGGAAAGGAGGGAACACAAGATTGGAACACTCTGCGCTGCGCCTGACTCCCCTCATCCAGAGCCAGGAAAGATCTCTCTATAACTGACATAAGAAAAACGAGAGATTACTTGCCTGAGCTTGAGCTCCACCGCGGTCCAGGACTCCGTCGGTCCCGGTGATGAACACTCGGGCCCGGCCTCCAAGAGGTCCAGCTCAGGCTCCCAGTCTGCTGCAGATGCCTCCGCAGCTGGCAAGATGGTGATATCAGCCCAATGTTCCTCCTGCAGTGGCTCCAATGCAGGGAAATCCTCCGGCATGGCTGCAGAGGAGCCTCTCCACGCTGTCTCCGGGAACTGATCATCTGAGGCCACTGACTCCACCACCATCTGATGGCCCTGACCTTGGGCCAACAGGCCTTCAGGGGAAATGGGAGGAGACATGGAGGAGAAGAAGTGGATTAATGTCTGCAGCTGGAGGAGAGGACCCAGCGGACTGTTTAAACCGAGTCTCTCCCTCGGGAGACAGGCAAGATTTAATACTGTTAGATGGAATAGACGGATAAAGTACTTGCCTGTCATCCCGATCGCTGGTTCTGACAGCTGCAGATAGGCATCCCTCGCCGTGTCAGCGGTGATATGGCTCTCTTCAATGGATGGAGGAGGAGCCATCTCCGTGGCAACGGAAGTGGGCGTTCCCAAAGCAGCCCCGTCTAGCCTCGCAGCAGCTGGGAGGGTGATGACAGCTGACGACAAGGGAGGCTTCTCCCGGCATCTCCACGCGGGGTGACACTGTCTTCTGTTTCCTGGAGAGGACTGTGCTGGAGCGGGAGGAGGGGCGAGCGAAGCATCACGGGGGATGACGGGCTGAGAGTTGCCAGTCCTCTGCCTCGGTGCCGTGGGCCACGCCAATCCAGGGAAAGAGCGCTGGAGCGAGCAGACCGTGGAGAGCAGGTCAGCGAACTGGGGGTAACTCCACAACCCAGGATTTGCTTCCAGGATCCCGACAACTCCGCCCAGGCATTCCGGCGTCTTCTTCGGTCCACGGGTGGTGAGAGCTTCATTCTCCAAGCTGCGAATGCCTTCACCGGCCCATCCCTCCTCGACTGTGGGAAACCCCACTGCCGATCCTCTTCCTCGGTGAGACCGGGGCATGATGCTCTCCAGATGCAGGTAAGTCCAGAAAACAGTCAAAAAAAAAAAAAGAGCGATGTGTGGGTGTAACCGACTAAATCCTATAGTTGGCTGGATTATTCTGTCATGAGCTCTCTGTGCGCTTCTTCAACAGTGCACGGTGAGGGGAGAAAAAGGACGAGGACTTAAATGCTGGGTTACACCACACACATATTTATTAACACACAACTTAACATACAGACACAGAACAACTTGGATCCTCGTTAGCGTCCTCAAGGTTGCCCTACACGCACACAGGAGGAAAACAGCGGCGGAACAGCGCACACAGGCAGTTACTCACTGTGGGGGGGACAGACTGAGCCGTCACAGCAAGAATCCAAGACACACAGACAGTCCTTAGTGATGTGACGGTTGACGGCAGAGAGAAACCATCTAACACGTACAATAATCCAGCGGCGTCTGTCTAGCAAAGAGCTCCTTTAATACAGACGCCGCTGGTTTGACAAATAAGAATCACCTGGGTGAGGCACGGACAGATAATTACCAGGGACTGGAAACAGCTGATGCACCAGAAGGAGAGCGAGGGGGCGTGGCTAGGCTGGCAGCCTGTCAGCAGCATGAGAGAGAGATGACAGATGCTGACTAACAGCTGCCGGTCAGGCAGTGGCTAGAGGCATGGCATAAGTACAAGAATACATCAAAACACACATAACCAGCAAAGCCAACCCCACAAAGAGATAGAGGCCGAGCCGGGGAAAGCCAAGCCAGCTCGGCACGTGACACAAAAACAGCTTTGTTCCTGCTCCTGTCAGAGTTGAACAAGATGTAACAATACATTGCACATAATTTAGCTATCTATTTATGAATTTTATTTTATATTTATTTATTTTTGTAAGTTTTTTATTTGGGTTTTAAATCTTTTATTGGGTTTTAGACTTTTATTGAGTTTTTAATCTCTTTGACTTAGTTTTTAGCTTTTTCAATATGACCCTTCTCTCTGATCTCTTTGTTTTTTCTCTTATCTCTTAGTTTTATGTCCTGATTGGTGGAGCCTTGAGTACTTTTATCGTGTTTATAGTCAGCTTCATGTGTGCCTGTGTTTGTGTTCATGTTGAATGTAATTGTGGTTTGTAAATATGTGTCTAAAAGGATGTCACCTGACTGTAAAACAGATCTACCTAAGGGTACAAATAAAGTAACCTGAGCCTGAACCTGAAAAAACAAAACAAAACCATCCATTCATCCATCCATCCATCTTCTTCCGCTTAATCCTTTTCAGGTCACAGGGGGCTGGAGCCTATCCCAGCATCTTTGGGTGAGAGGCAGGGCACACCCTGGACAGATCGCCAGTCCATCGCAGGGCCAACACGGAGAAAAAAAACCATATATATATATATATACAGTGGGGGAAAAAAGTATTTAGTCAGCCATCAATTGTGCAAGTTCTCCCACTTAAAAGATGAGAGAGGTCTCCAATTTTCATCATAGGTATACCTCAACTATGAGAGACAAAATGAGGAAAAAAAAATCCAGAAAATCACATTGAAGAATTTTTAATGTATTAATTGGTAAATTCCTCGGTAAAATAAGTATTTGGTCACCTACAAACAAGCAAGATTTCTGGCTCTCACAGACCTGTAACAACTTCTTTAAGAGGCTCCTCTGTCCTCCACTCGTTACCTGTATTAATGGCACCTGTTTGAACTCTTTTATCAGTATAAAAGACACCTATCCACAACCTCAAACAGTCAGACTCCAAACTCCACTATGGCCAAGACCAAAGAGCTGTCAAAGGACACCAGAAACAAAATTGTAGACCTGCACCAGGCTGGGAAGACTGAATCTGCAATAGGTAAGCAGCTTGGTGTGAAGAAATCAACTGTGGGAGCAATTATTAGAAAATGGAAGACATACAAGACCACTGATAATCTCCCTCGATCTGGGGCTCCACGCAAGATCTCACCCAGTGGGGTGAACGGTGAGCAAAATCCCAGAACCACACGGGGGGACCTAGTGAATGACCTGCAGAGAGCTGGGACCAAAGTAACAAAGGCTACCATCAGTAACACACTACGCCGCCAGGGACTCAAATCCTGCAGTGCTAGACGTGTCCCCCTGCTTAAGCCAGTACATGTCCAGGCCCGTCTGAAGTTTGCTAGAGAGCATTTGGATGATCCAGAAGAGGATTGGGAGAATGTCATATGGTCAGATGAAACCAAAATAGAACTTTATCGTAAAAACTCAACTTGTCGTGTTTGGAGGAGAAAGAACACCATACCTACTGTGAAGCATGGGGGTGGAAACATCATGCTTTGGGGCTGTTTTTCTGCAAAAGGACCAGGATGACTGATCCGTGTAAAGGAAAGAATGAATGGGGCCATGTATCGTGAGATTTTGAGTGAAAACCTCCTTCCATCAGCAAGGGCATTGAAGATGAAATGTGGCTGGGTCTTTCAGCATGACAATGATCCCAAACACACCGCCCGGGCAACGAAGGAGTGGTTTCGTAAGAAGCATTTCAAAGTCCTGGAGTAGCCTAGCCAGTCTCCAGATCTCAACCCCATAGAAAATCTTTGGAGGGAGGTGAAAGTCCATGTTGCCCAGCGACAGCCCCAAAACATCATTGCTCTAGAGGAGATCTGCATGGAGGAATGGGCCAAAATACCAGCAACAGCGTGTGAAAACCTTGTGAAGACTTACAGAAAACGTTTGACCTCTGTCATTGCCAACAAAGGGTATATAACAAAGTATTGAGATGAACTTTTGTTATTGACCAAATACTTATTTTACCGAGGAATTTACTAATTAATTCATTAAAAATCCTTCAATGTGATTTTCTGGGTTTTTTTTTCTCATTTTGTCTCTCATAGTTGAGGTATACCTATGATGAAAATTGGAGACCTCTCTCATCTTTTAAGTGGGAGAACTTGCACAATTGGTGGCTGACTAAATACTTTTTTGCCCCACTGTATATATATATATATATATATATATATATATATATATATATATATATATATATATATATTCATCGGCCTCCGTCGGTCTACGATGACCATGGAAGAGAATCCTAAACGTCTACTCTGCTGGAACAGCACCGCCTGTGGCTGAACAGGCCAATGCGCAAATGGCAGTCCCTGTCACACAGGTCGCACTTGTGGGTGGTCTCCGTGCTGCTGGGTCTGTGGCGGTTCTTCCTGCAGGTCCTTTTTTCATCTGCTGCAGCAGTCAGTCTCTCTTCACCCGCCTTGAGCTGTCTGGTCAGGGTGCCTCTCCATTTGGAGCGGTCCGTTGCAAGGTCCACCCAGCGCTCTGTGTTGATCTCTAGTGCCTTCATGTCTCTCTTGCAGACGTCTGTAAAGCGCAGCTGTGGGGGGCCAACGTCTCTCCTGCCAGTTGCCAGAGGACGTCTTTGGGGATTCTGCCATCCTCCATACGGTGAACGTGGCCTAGCCAGCGGAGCCTGCGCTGCCTGAGTAGAGTGAACATGGAGGGAAGGCCGGCGCGGGACAGAACTTCTGTGTTGGGCACTTTGTCCTGCCAGGATATGTCCAGGATGTGGCGAATGCAGCGCAAGTGGAAGGAGTTCAGTCTCTTTTCCTGCCGGGCGTATGTTGTCCACGTCTCACTCCCATAGAGCAGTGTGCTGATGACGCAGGTGTTGTACACTGCCATCTTCGTCTTGACAGAGAGTTTGGGATTCTCCCACACTCGTGTGGTGAGACAAGCAAGTGTGAAGGCTGATTTTCCAATCCTTTCCATCTGCTTGTTCTTTTCTGTGATCATCTCCCCAGTGGAGGATTTGAGGGGGGCCGTCTTGCTCTGAGCCGGACCAAGTGCTTTCTTGATGCCATCGTACATACCGCGGATGTTCCCTGTTATGGCAGCGGTTTGAATGTCTTGGCTGAGCTGAGTCCAGTACTCGTTGGCACAGCGCCGAGCAGTCTGCTGAACTTTGCTTCTCGCAGCCCTGAGAATCTGGAGATTCTTCTCGTTTGGGTACTTCTTGTACTCAGCAAGTGCTGAGCACTTGGCTTCAATGACGGGGGTCATCACGGTCATCTTGGCATCAAACCAGTCCTGTGACTTTGAGGTCTTCCTCCCAAAGGTAGCCAAGGCTGTGCGGTGGATGGTGTTTCGCAGCTCTTCCCACTTCTGCTTTGCAGATTCTCCTTCTTGTGGTACACCACGTTCCTTCTCAAAGGTGGAGGCAAACTGCTCAACAAGTTCTGGTTGAGCCATCTTGCTGGTGTCAATCCGTGCCTTTCCAGGCTGTCTAGCACGATGGAATTTCTTCAGCTGCAGCTTGACCTTGCAACACACCAATGAATGGTCTGTGTCACAATCTGCACTCTGGATTGAACGGGTGATTAGCACGTTCTTCAGTGAGGTGCGCCTGGTCAGGATCAAGTCCAGCTGGTGCCAGTGCTTTGAGCGCGGATGTTGCCAGGAAACCTTGTGTTGGGGCTTGGTCTTGAAGAACGAGTTTGTGATGCACAGATCGTGATATGTGCAGAACTCGAGTAGCCGTTGTCCATTGTCGTTCATTCTGCCCACCCAAAAGGTCCAAGACAGGAGGGCCAGGAGTCGTGGTCAGCACCCACTCTGGCATTGAAGTCTCCAAGGAGAATGAGTTGTTCAGAGTTGGGGATGATCCTGACAGTTGTTGCGAGATTCTCGTAGAACTCGTCTTTTGCCTCTGGTGTGGCTGTCAGTGTTGGGGCATACACACTGACGAGGGTGACTGGGCCTTGAGTGGTGTTCAGGCGGAGGGTGAGGAGTCGTGCAGAGCCAGTGCTGCCCGGTTCCACCGTCTTCAGCAAGGTGTTCTTCACTACGAAGCCCACTCTGTGTTCCCTGTGTTCGTCACTGCCCTTTCCCTGCCAGTAGAACGTGTAGTCCTTCTCTCTCAGTGTGCCTGCGTCAGCCAACCGTGTTTCCTGGAGAGTGGCGATATCCACTCCCAGTCTCTTCAGCTCATTATTGATGATGGCAGTCTTCCTGGTGTTGTTGATGTCCTTGAGGTTAGCAGCGAGTCCTGTCATCATAGTGCGGACGTTCCAAGTTCCCAGTTTTAGAGTTGGTCTCTTCTGTTTTATTGTCTTGCCTGGTGCGAAGGTTCTCAGCCTGTCACGCCTCGCCGCTCATCTGCGGCGCCAGCTGCACGCACACCTGCACATCATCAGCGGCGAGGGATTTAAGCCGCCTCGCCCTGGGCTTCGGCCTGAAGCCGTCAGACTTCGCTCGTCACTACTGCTGTGAGTAACTTCTACCTCTTCAGCAATTATATCGGTAAGAAGCCCTTACCTTTTCCCCTTCAAGTCTGCTCCCCTGTGCACAGGTGGATTTCCCGGCGGCGGACCTATCCTCTCCGTCTCCATTCCCTCGCTGCTGCACCGGGCTCTCCAGGTCGCTGTCTACCGGACCCCGTCCTTGCTGTGCCAGCCACCTGCTAACTCCAAGTAAGCCCTTCTCCATTTTATCATCTCCTGTGTTGGTGTGTGTCACCCTTCTCCCTGTGCTTTTCCCATAGGGTTGTCCGGCTGTACGGTCTCCTGCCTCCGTGCCCGACGCAGACGCCACCACCAATACATCCACATCTCGCAGACACACATCCATACACACTTGTTGTTAATAAAGCTATTTGAGCTACTCTGAACCTGCGTGTGTGTCTCCTGAGCCGTGCATTATGTCACAGCCTGCTGTTTGGACTTCTCCTCATCCCCATGCACCCAATGAGGAAAGCAAGCTGTGGCAGGACAACACCTTATTGGCTGGGGGCTGCCCAGCTTGAGGCGGGCAGTAGCCGTCCAGTGAGATCCGATGATCCCTCCCACCGTCGGGAACAACCCCTGGCACCGCGCTCTATGCCAATTGAGCGGTGGCTTATAACCGGTAACTGTCATTCCCCGTGTTTTGTCTACGCCAAAGGCGAAGCTGGAGTGTCCTCTCCAGTGATCCGGTGTTCTACCTTCTAGCGTTGGGCGTTGGTAGGATTCAAGCCTGGGCAGGAAGATATGGAGGACAAGATGTTGCCCATGCAGCATGTCCCCCCTCTCCACGTCACTGATGAATCCAAAGGAACAGCAGGGCTGCTACAGTTTAAGATAAGATAAGATAAGATAAGCCTTTATTAGTCCCACAACGGGGAAATTCCAGGATTGCAACAGCACAGGGATAGCAACACTCAGAGCAACAATCAGAAGGCAAGAAAAAAAACAAGCAAGCAAGAGCAGCTAATAAACATATGTACGTATTACTATAAAATATATATATATACACACACACACAGACACACAGTGCAGAGCATTGTAGCTGGATGGAATAAATATATGAATATATGAACACACAGTGCAGAGCATTGTAGCTAGATGGAATAAATATGTAAATATATAAACACCCACAGTACGGAGCATTGCAGCTAGGTGGAATAAATATGCAAGTATATAAACACACACAGTGCGGAGCAATGTAGCTAGATGGAATAATATGTAGATATATAAATATATAAACACACCCAGTGCTGAGCATTGTAGCTAGATGGAATAAATATGCAAATATATAAACACACACAGTGCAGAGCATTGTTGCTAGATGGAATGAAACAGCATAACCGTCTACTTAGTTATCCTACATGGTATGATTATGTGCCCATACATATTCTCACCCTCCATAGCGACCGGTATGTTCCTAGTTGTATGCCGGAGGGGACCATTGTGTAAGTCTATTGCATCTTTTGCATTCAAAAAACTATTAGTTTGTTACGTCTTTTTGCTATCTCTGCGAGCAGCCCTGCTTAGGTTGTACAGTCTGACAGCCGTTGGTAGGAAGGACCTACGAAACCTCTCGGTTGTGCACCTGGGATGATGTAGTCTGCTGCTAAATGAGCTCCTCAGTGCATTCAGTATGTCCTGCATAGGGTGGAACTCGGACTCCAGCAGAGATGACAGTTTAGCCGCCGTCCTTCTCTCTCCTATCTCCTCCATCGGATCAAGGCGCTGCCCCAGGACAGAGCTAGCTTTCTTAATCAGTTTGTTCAGTCTCTTCCTATCGGCTGCAGTAATGCCACTGCCCCAGCAGACCACTCCAAAAGTGATGGCTGATGCCACCACCGTGTCATAGAATGACTTCAGCAGCGCCCCTTGTACACCAAAAGACCTGAGTCTCCTCAGCAGGAACAGCCTGCGCTGTCCCTTCTTGTAGAGTGCATCAGTATTGTGTGACCAGTCTAGTTTATTGTTCAGATGAATACCCAGGTACTTATAGGATGTCACCATCTCGATGTCTGTTCCCTGTATATTTACTGGTACTGTGAGGGGCTGCCCATGCCTGCGGCAGTCCACCACCAGCTCCTTAGTTTTCCTCGCGTTGATCTGGAGGCAGTTCCGATGGCACCAGTCCACGAAGTCCTGGATAAGCCCTCTGTACTCAGCTTCATCTCCATTGGAGATGAGGCCAACGATCGCAGAGTCATCAGAGAACTTCTGTAGATGGCAGTGTGTTGTGTTGTGTGAGAAGTCCGCAGTATAAAGAGTGAACAGGAAGGGAGCCAGCACCGTTCCCTGGGGGGCCCCCGTGCTACTGATGATCGTGTCGGACACACAGTCCCGGGTTCTCACAAACTGAGGCCGGTTCGTGAGGTAGTCCAGGATCCATGATGACAGGTGCTGGTCCACCCCTGCGCGCAGCAGCTTGTCCTTCAGGATCATCGGTTGGATGGTGTTGAAAGCACTGGAGAAGTCAAAGAACATGATCCTCACCATATTCCCGGGCTTCTCCAGGTGGGACAGAGAACGGTGAAGGAGGAAGATCACCGCATCCTCCACCCCAATGCCATGCTGGTAGGCGAACTGGAGTGGATCCATCGCTGGTTCCACCAGGGGGCGGAGGTGAGCAAGGAGCAGTCTCTCCAGGGTCTTCATCAAGTGGGACGTCAAGGCCACCGGTCTGTAGCTGTTCAGGTCTTTGGGGTGGGAAGTTTTTGGTACAGGTACCACACAAGATGTTTTCCACAGCTGTGGTACCCTCCCCAGTTTCAGGCTCATGTTGAAGATATACGTCACAATCCCACACAGCTGGTCTGCACAGGACTTGAGGAGCTTTGCGCTGATGCCGTCCGGTCCCGGCGCCTTCCTCGCCTTGATCTTCCTCAGCTCCGTCCTCACCTGGGTCCTGGTCAGGGTCAGGATGGGGGGCTGTGTGTTGGGAGTGGGGGGGTGTTGGTGGAGTGGGGAGTGGGCAGCAGGACTTGATTTCTTTAGAGGCAGCAGTGGTTGTTGTGCAGTCAGGGGGGAGGGCGGTTGGTCAAATCTATTGAAAAACAGATTCAGGTTGTTCGCCCACTCCCTGCCCCCTGTGGCCTGGGGGGAGGTATTCTGGAGCCCCGAGATGGTTTTGAGGTTTCTCCAGACCCCGCTGATGTCGCTCTGTTGCAGCTTGTCCTCCATCTTCTTCCTGAAGCTGTCCTTGCCTTCTCTGATCTTTCTCCTCAGCTCCCTCTGTACGGACTTCAGCATCTCCCTGTTCCCTGACCTGAAGATCCTCTTCTTCTCTCTCAGAAGTGTTTTTATCTCAGGGTTGATCCAGGGTTTGTTGTTTGAGTGACGCCGTATGGTCTTGGTGGGAACGGATTTGTCCACACAGAAGCTGAGGTAGCCCGTGAAGGTGTGAATGAGGCCATCGATGTCCTCACCATGTGGATCGCAGAGCTGCTTCCAGGCGGTGGCTTCAAAACAGCCCTTTAGGGTGTCCATTGTCTCCTCAGACCATAACTCCACAGTGTGCATGGCCGGAGGTTGTCTGTGCACTAGGGGTTTGTACACCGGCCGGAGATGAACCAAGTTGTGATCCGATCTCCCGAGTGGGGGGAGTTGTGATGAGGTGTACGCCTCCTTAGTGTTTGCGTAGAATAAATCCAGTGTTTTATTGTCTCTAGTGTGGCATGTGACATACTGGGTGAACGTGGGTAGAATGGGAGACAGTGAAACATGGTTGAAATCGCCTGAGATGAGGAGAAGAGCATCTGGGTGTTCTGTCTGCAGCCTGCTGGTTACTGAATGGATGACGTCACGTGCTGTCCCAGCGTTCGCCGTCGGATTTGCATAAACAACAATGCAGATCACGTGTGAGTGTTCTCTCGGGAGATATGTAGGCCTCATGCTAACAGCTAGCAACTCAATGTCTTTGCTGCAGTGTCGTTGTTTAACAGTGATATGTCCCGGTCTGCACCAGTTGTTGTTAACATACATTATCACTCCACCGCCCCTAGCCTTGCCACTGTCTGGTGTTCGGTCAGCTCGTATCATGTGAAAACCCTCCAGCTCAATGTTAGCATCTGCTGCTAGTTCAGTTAGCCACGTCTCAGTAAACAAAAGGAGAGAGCACTCCCGGTATGTGCTATCATAACGGGAGATAGCCGCTAGCTCATCTAACTTTCCCAGTATCGACCGTACATTTCCCATGACAACAGATGGAAGGGAGGGTCTGTACCTTATATTTTTTGTCCTCCGCCTTACTCCAGCCCGGCAGCCGCGGCGTTTTCGCCTCAGTTCTCTCGGTATGTCGAGTTTTTCCAATGGGACCGGGTGGCGGTTGAATGCTAGCAGCTGTTCTCTGCTGTATCGTATCCTGCTATAGACAGTGGCTCCGTCCACCGGCTCAGGAGACATTTAGGACGATCTGTGTGTCCGTGATATAAGTGGGGTGAAAAAAAAAGACGGATCAAAAGAGAGAGGAAGGGAAAAAGACTCGGAATCGAGCCGCTGTTGCAAAAGGCAGCCGACTCGTGTGGCGCCGAGAGAAAAAAAAAAAAAAAAAAAAAAGTTTGGCACCAGCGCCGTTGCAGGATCTGCCAGAACGATGTTGAGCATAACATAGAACTGCCTTAGGGGCTCCGACTCCGGATTTTTCCTCAGGGTTGACTCCCGAAGCCTTTCCCGTGACCGGGTATGCCGCAAGGCAGCGGAGGTTTGAAATCAGGGTTTACCTTCCCCTAGATGGGCTACCTTCCCAGGTTGACGAGCCACCATTTACCCGAAGCATCTGGTTTTAAGGCGCCAGAGATCCGCCCTCGCCCCTTCTCCTATGAGTAAAAGCAGTTCCGCCGGGCTTAGAGACTAAACCACACGGGCAGGCTAGGCGTTGGACTTAGTTGTCAGAGGCTTTTCGAGACGCACGCCATAAGGAGCATTTTATGAGCACTGGGAGCTTAACCCCAGTGCCGCTCCTGGCTATGACAACCTTGGAACCATATATATATACTGTATATATATGTGTGTGTGTGTGTGTGTGTGTGTGTGTGTGTGTGTGTGTGTGTGTGTGTGTGTGTGTGTATATGGGGGGGCACCAGTCCAAAAGAATGGACAATTTTATTAATAACTAATCTTTATACCTTGTATGTATTTGTCTCAAAAATTTGTGAATTCTTCTGTGTGACTCAAGAGAACAGACACACACAAAAACATCAAACAGAAACTTCCATATACCGTTAACAGTTTTAATGATCAGACTCAGGTTAGATAACATCACATTCAAATGACTTGTAGGGCAAGGTGAAATGATCAACAAGTATCAAGCATCACATTAATTTTATAAATTAAGCAGAAACTTCTGCTATACAGAAAAACTCTTTTGTGCAATAGCAAATACAAACTTTAACACAATATCCATTACAATAGCTAAACTGCCTTGAATGCATGTTAAAAAGTATACAGTGGCGTGAAAAAGTGTTTGTTCCCTTCCTGATTTCAAAAGAGATTTTGAGAGTCAGTTCACCACTGGAATGTGGCCTTCAGACCGGTTGTATTTAAGTGAAAGGTGAAAGGGAGATCTTTTGTTCAGCAGAGAATGATCTTATTAATTGGGACCCAGCGTTCAACTTTACACGGCTCACCTGAGGTCTCCAGAAATGCCTGTAGTGGCCTTACACACGCTTCCATGGTTTAACTCTTGTCGCCAAATATGTCCACAAACCTGGGAATGATGTACAAGAATGCTGTGCAAGAACTCGAACTTTATTACACAAACTATTAATAAACACTACATGCATATGAGCACTCAGCTCCCTGACGTGGTACGAGGACGAGTCACAAAAGAAGAGGCCATAACATGGCTGACTCTCCCTTATACAGTGATGTGAAAAAGTGTTTGCCCCCTTCCTGATTTCTCATTTTTTTGCATGTTTGTCACACTTAAATGTTTCAGATCATCAAACAAATTTAAATATTAGACAAAGATAACACAAGTAAACACAAAATGCATTTTTTAAATGAAGGTGTTTATTATTAAGGGGAAATATAAAAAACAAATCTACATGGCCCTGTGTGAAAAAGTGATTGCCCCCTAAACCTAATAACTGGTTGGGCTACCCTTAGCAGCAACAACTGCAATCAAGTGTTTGTGATACCTGGCAATGAGTCTTTTACAGCACTGTGGAGGAATTCTGGCCCACTCATCTTTGCAGAATTGTTGTAATTCAGCCACATTGGAGGGTTTTTGAGCATGAACCACCTTTTTAAGGTCATGCCACAGCATCTCAATCGGATTCAGGTCAGGACTTTGATTAGGCCACTCCAAAGTCTTCATTTTGTTTTTCTTAAGCCATTCAGAGGTGGACTTGCTGGTGTGTTTTGGATCATTGTCCTGCTGCTGAACCCAAGTGCGCTTCAGCTTGAGGTCACGAACAGATGGCCGGACATTTTCCTTCAGGATTTTTTGGTAGACAGCAAAATTCATAGTTCCATTTACCACAGCAAGTCTTCCAGGTCCTTAAGCAGTAAAACAGCCCAAGACCATCACACTACCACCATCATATTGTGACGTACGCAGGGTTCACACAAAGAAAATGGAGCAGATGGCTGTGATCAACCGGATTTATTTTTCACACACTCTGAGCACAGGCAGGAGGGGAGGTCATTCTCCCAGACCTCTGTTTACATCACGGTTACACACACATAACGTTTTCAACTGGCAGAGCATGCTGGGAAATTCCTGCCCCACTTAACATGGCCCCAACGTTACACTGCCCCCCCCCCCCCGGACTGGTTTCTGTCCCCAGAAAAATTAAAGTCCAATTTAAAAGTCCAATACAAACTCATCCAGGTGTCGGGGCGGTCTTCGGCGCCGGCGGCCAACACGTACAGGCCCCCTAGTGTCCATCTGGGTCTCGGTCGGGGTATCGGGCCGGGATGGAAGCTCCGGTTCGTCCACCAGCGGTGCAGATGGCCGATACGGGGCGAGACGGTCACGATGAAGGACCACAACCCGGTCCCTTTTTCTAAGCCTCACCCTGTACACCACATCTGACAGTCTCTCCAGGACCACGCATGGCCCCGACCACTGGCTCGCCAACTTCGGTGATTGTCCTCTCTTCCTCTCAGGGCAGAAAACCCAGACTCGATCTCCCGGTGCAAAGTCCCTCCCCTGGCAGCGGGAGTCGTACGCTTGCTTCTGCCGACCCCCTGCCGCTGCCAGGGCCTCTCGAGCCAGTTCGTGCACCGTGTGGAGACGTTCTTTCAAACAAAAAAAATAATCCAATCCGGGTTTTCCCTCCACCTCCGGCTCAGGGGGGCAACCGAATACCAAATCCACCGGTGTGCGCAGCTCGCGTCCAAACATGAGCACCGCAGGGGTGCACCGGGTAGATTCCTGAGCTGCCATCCGGTACGCCCACAAAACAAAAGGCAGATGCAGGTCCCAGTCTCGCTGTCGCTGGTCCACTAGGATAGCGAGCTGGGTGGTGAGGGTCCGGTTGAATCGTTCGACCAGGCCGTCGCTCTGTGGATGCAGTGGGGTGGTCCGGGTCTTCCGGATGCCCAGCCGTTTGCAGACCTCTCCGAAGACCTCCGCCTCGAAGTTCCGACCCTGATCGCTGTGCAGCTCCTCCGGTGCGCCAAACCGACAGAACATTTCATCCACCAGCTTTGATGCCGTCGTAGCGGCGCTCTGATCCGGGACCGCATACGCCTCTGGCCACTTAGTGAAATAATCCATCGCGACCAGCACGTAGCGGTTCCCCCGGTCCGTGGTCGGGAAAGGACCCAGGATGTCCACTCCCACTCGCTCCATCGGTGCTCCCACCTGGTACTGCTGCAAGGGAGCGTGGGATCGCTGAGTTGGTCCCTTCTGAGCTGTGCATGTGTCGCAGCGGTGAACGTGGAGCTCCACGTCCTGATGACAACCGGGCCAGTAGAACCAAGCCCGAAGGCGCTGCAGCGTCTTTGTCACTCCGAAGTGGCCCGCTCCTACCGCCCCATGAACCAGCTGGAGTACCTTGGGCCGGAGTCGACGAGGAACCAGCAGCTGCCAGACGTGCCGCTGCCCAGCTGGAGTCTGCCACTGCCGATACACCACGCCCTCGTAGCAGCGGAGGTTGGCCCACTGGGAGTGCAGGGCCTTAGTCTCTGGGTCCAGCGGTGACACAACCTCCCAGGCGGGCCGCTGTCCTGCGTCCAGCCACTGCCGAACCCGCGAAATGACCGGGTCTCTGTCCTGCTCGCTCTGCAGCTGCTGCGTGCCAAGAACCTCTGTGACGTCATCGCTGGGGAGAACTACCTGATCATCTGAGGAGGGGCTGTGCGTCGCTGCGTTATTCCTGCCCGCAGCGGCTCGGAGAGCGGCAGCCCGTGGGGCGGTTTGGTCCCGCTCTTCAGCCCGTTGGCAGTGACGACACTCCTCTGTCGCACAGGGGCGCCGAGACAGAGCGTCAGCGTTGGCATGGAGGCGGCCTGCCCGATGCACAATCTGGAAATTATAATCCTGCAGTGCCTCCAGCCACCTCGCCAACTGTCCATCCGGTTCTTTGAAGTTTAACAACTAGGTCAGGGAAGCGTGGTCCGTCCTGAGCTGGAACCTCCCCCCGTACACATACGGGCGGAAATGACGCAGTCCTTGAATGACAGCCAACAGCTCTCTGCGAGTCACACAGTAATTTCTCTCGGCTCTGCTGAGAGTGCGGCTGAAGTAAGCGACTGCCTGCTCTCCATGTTCTCCCTCCTGGGATAGCACCGCCCCGATGCCCTGGTTGCTGGCGTCCGTGTCCACGATGAAAGGGCGGTTCGGGTCAGGATACTGCAGGACGGGGGCTCTGATGAGCGCTGCGTGAAGCTGGGAGAAAGCAGCAGCACAGCTGTCACTCCACTGGAACGTGCGTCCTTTCTGCGTCAGCTGATGCAGCGGGCTGGCGATGGTGGCGAAGTCTTTCACAAACCTCCTATAATAGGAGGCCAATCCAAGAAAACTCCTCAGTTCTCCAACGTTCCGCGGCACTGGCCAGTCTCTCACTGTTGCCACTTTTTCCGGGTCGGTGGCGACCCCCGCTGCGCTGACGACGTGGCCCAAAAAGGTGGTCTCCTGCCGGAACAGGTGGCATTTCTTAGGGTGTAACCATAGCCCCGCCTGTTGGATGGCTCCCAGCACCTCTCAGAGATTTGACAGGGCGCTGTCAAAATCAGCTGCATGCACCAGCAGGTCATCCAGGTAAACAACGCAGTGACTCCGGGGCACGTGAGCCAGCACTCGCTCCATCAAGCGCTCAAAGGTGGCCGGAGCGTTGCAGAGTCCAAACGGCATCACTTTAAACTGGTACAGTCCCTGCCCGATGGAGAAGGCTGTTTTTTGGCGGGCCTCGGGTGACAGCTCTACCTGCCAATAGCCGCTGCGTAGATCCAGCGAGCTGAACCAGCTGGAGCCGGCGATGTGGTCCAGTGCATCATCGATGCGGGGCAGGGGGTAGGAATCTTTCCTGGTGGCGTCGTTCAGGCGTCGGTAATCCACACAGAACCGCCACGACCCGTCCTTCTTCTTGACCAGCACCACAGGCGTCGCCCAGGGGCTGCTGGAGGGCTCAATAACATCTGCCTCCAGCATTTCTCGCACTTTTTGTTCCGCCGCTGCCCGCCTTGAAAAGGGCAGCCAGCGTGGGTGGAGTCGAATCGGCCTGGCCTCACCGGTGTCGATCTCGTGCTGCACCAACCCGGTCCGGCCGCATTCCTCATCCTTCGCGGTGAAAACACCCACGTAATAGTCCAATAGCTCCCGCAGCTGGCGTCTCTGTTCCGGGTCCAGCCCGCTGCAGCTCCGCTGAAATAATTTCTCCACCGCCTGCTGTGTCTCTGCTGACACGCTGACCCCTCTCCTTGCTGTCCCTGTGTGTGCTCATGCTCCCTCTGTCCGCGCTGGTGACGTCATCGTGTCCAGTCCTCGCGGTGGCCTGCCTGGTCCGGTCTGTCTTGGCGATCCCTCGATTGTGCGTGCCCCCGTGTTCCTTCCCTGGGTTCTGCTGTGGAGCGTGATGGTCCGGTTTCCCAGCTGGAGGGACGGTCCGGCGGTGTCGATCTTGGCACGCCAGGCTGTGAGCAGGTCTAGTCCAATAATACAGGGTCTTGGATGTCAGCCAGCCAGAACGGGTGTCTTATGTTCTGACCGGCCACCCCCACCACCAGCACTCTCCGCCCCTTCAGTCGGGCGCGCTCACCGGTAGCTGTGGTGACGCAGCGCTCGGTGGGTTCCCACCCCCGCGGAGCCGTCTTGCTCGTGCCCGGCAGCACACCGGGTCAAACCAAGGAGATTGTAGAGCCGGTGTCAATCAGGGCCCAGGTCGACGTCTTCCCCAAGCTGCACTGTAGATAGATCCCTGGAGAGTGTCCAACTCGGCCCACGCGCGGTGCCGGCTCCTCAGGGGAAACATCTGCTGGAGGTGGCCTGTCCCCGTTCACGCCACCTCGCTCTAGTTTAACGCCGGCGAGGGGCCGGTTTGTCGTGGGGTGGGTGCGGGGCAGTATCGCGCGATGTGTCCCATCTCTCCGCAGCGGAAGCACCCTTCCTCGCGCCGCCGAGGCCATCTTCTCCGTGGACACGCCGCCGTGGTCTGCCGTAATTCCTCCTCGTCCCCCTCGCTCTCCATCGTAGCCTGGTAGGTTCTTCGGCTGTGCGTTGCTGCTTCAGCGGTGCGATTTATTAGCGGCTCTGCCCGCTCTGCTTCTGCCACTGCAGTCCTCCAGTCGCTCGCAGCGTGGAGCCGTATGTGGCTCTGGAGCTGGGCCGGGCGGAGACCTTGGATGAAACTCCGGAGGGCGAGCTTCTCTACTGCCTCCGGCACGAAATCTGGGTAGCTGTGCCGGGTTAACAGCCATATGTCTGCAGCATAGGCTCCTAGTTTTTCCTGGTGGTTCCGGCGGCGGCGGGTCAGTTGTTCTTGAGCGTGCTCAGCATCCGCTATTCTCCCAAATCGTCTCTGGAGCGCCCCTTGTAGTGCTGGCCAGCTGTGGTGCTCCTCGGGCCGGAGATCAGAGAGCGTGCAGAGGGCTTTCCCTTCCAAGGCCAGCGTGACCTGTACGGCGGTTTCCTCTGGCGACCAGCCGTTCAGCGCCGCAGTCAGCTCGACCTGTGTCAGGTAGTCATCCAATGTGGCTTCGCCGTTGAAACGGGGAATCTTGGCCCGCTGTCGAACAGGTGGGGTGGTCGTTTCCTGATCGATCGCCACCCTTGATCGCCGTGGGGTCGCCAGCCCGTGCAGTCCTGAGAAGGGTGAAATGTTTGCTCTGCTCTGTCTTGAAAAAGACAGGAGGCGGGGTGTGCTGGCCCCGTCAGGTCCGCCGCTTCGTTCGTCCCGGCTCCGGGCTCCCGGTGGTGGTGTCTCGGTCCCATCGTCCATCATCAGCTGAGCAATGGCCTGCTCCAGCTGCTGGATCTCCATTCTGATCCTAGCTTCCATTTGCTCCATCCCATTTCTAACACCAGTGTGACGTACGCAGGGTTCACACAAAGAAAATGGAGCAGATGGCTGTGATCAACCGGATTTATTTTTCACACACTCTGAGCACAGGCAGGAGGGGAGGTCATTCTCCCAGACATCTGTTTACATCACGGTTACACACACATAACGTTTTCAACTGGCAGAGCATGCTGGGAAATTCCTGCCCCACTTAACATGGCCCCAACGTTACAATATTTTACTGCTGGTATAATGTTCCTTTTCTGAAATACTGTGTTACTTTTATGCCAGATGTAATGGGACACACACCTTCCAAAAACTTCAACTTTTGTCTCGTCAGTCCACAGAGTATTTTCCTAAAAGTCTTGGGGATCATCAGGATGTTTCCTGGCAAAACTAAGATGAGCCTTTATGTTCTTTTTGCTCAGCAGTGGTTTTCGCCTTGGAACTCTGCCATGCAGGCCATTTTTGCCCAGTCTCTTTCTTATAGTGGAGTCATGAACACTGACCTTAACTGAGACAAGTGAGGCCTGCAGTTCTTTGAATGTTGTTGTGGAGTCTTTTGTGACCTCTTGGATGAGTCGTCGCTGCGCTCTTGGGATAATTTTGGTCGGCAGGCCACTCCTGGGAAGGTTCACCACTGTTCCATGTTTTCGCCATTTGTGTATAATGGCTCTCACTGTGATTTGCTGGAGTCCCAAAGCTTGACAAATGGCTTTCAAACATTTTCCAGACAACCTGCCAACCCGCACATTCTGTGGCTTCCCTATGAGAAAGTCCAGCACCCAGTTACAGAGAGAGGTTTTGACTCCCAGGTGTCTGAATTTTTGTATTGGGTGCTGGGGGATGATTGTGTTGAACGCTGAACTGAAGTCCAAGAACAGCATTCGCACGTAGGAGTTCTTTGAGTCCAGGTGGGTGAGGGCTGGATGGAGAGCAGCAGTGATGACATCCTCTGTGGATCTGTTTGACCTGTATGCAAACTGAGATGGGTCGTGGGAGGGAGGGAGCCGCATGACCAGCTGCTTGAAGCACTTCATTATAATGGGGGTCAGTGCTACGGGCCGGTAATCATTGTAGCTGGATGGGATGGGCTTCTTTGGGACTGGTATCATGATAGCAGTTTTGAAACATGTGGGAACAACAGCTTGACTCAGCTTGACTCTGCATTATTTTAATGCAAGATACATTTTTCTTCAACTATCTGAGGTTGCATTCAGGCCAGGATAGTCCGGGGATCTCGGTTCAATTGGGCAGGGAATGGTAAGAGTTTTCACACCTTTGTTTGGTTTGGTTTGCATTCACGCAGCACTTTACTCAAGCAGACCAAACTGCCTGGACAATGTCACGCAGTTACAATAGCTGCTCGTTTGTGGTGCTATCGCCGAAGCCACCGCTGTCCAGGAAGAAAAAATCTCGGCAAAGAAGAGAAATCTGGCTAATCGATTAGCCAGGACCGAAAATGAAAATCTGTGCCCTTCAGTCGGGTTGCTTGTCCGCCACAAACAAATGATGGAGCAGCACCAAAACACAATCTTGGGGTTTCTGTTTTTACTTTGGTGTAGACACGTATTATTGTCTTCAAAATATGCTGTCCAGTATGATCAGGCAAGGCAGCAAACTAGCCAGTATGTTGCTCTGTACTTGAGATGAATGTACGAGAGCCGAAGCCGAAGGAGAGCGAGAGATGATGACGACGTGCTGCTGTGGCTACACAGACGGAGACTTGGCTGAACGATAAGTCATACATAGACATCTTAAACCTTGATGATAATAAACTGTTCACGAAGAACAGATGTGGCAGATCTGGTGGTGGTGTCTGTATATCTCTTGTAGACATAATGTTGGTGTTTATGATGATATTGTCATGGAAGACTGTCATATTGACTCTCTTTTTGTTGAGATACATGTCAAAAATGGGAAAAATTTAATCGTAGGTGTGATTTATCACCCTCCGGACACCAACCTTAATATTTTCACAACCAAACT
This sequence comes from Pholidichthys leucotaenia, assembly GCA_020510985.1. NCBI lineage: Eukaryota > Metazoa > Chordata > Actinopteri > Cichliformes > Pholidichthyidae > Pholidichthys > Pholidichthys leucotaenia. The sequence goes on from CM035844.1 coordinate 135,256,280, forward strand.
GGAAGAAATTTTATTCTCAATCAACAACAAAAATAAACGTTGTATTCTCCTTGGAGACTTCAACATTGACCTCTCCAGGAATGATGCAGCTAAAAATGACTTTATGAATACACTACACTCCTCTTCCTTCTTCCCTACCATTAATACCTAAACTAGAATCACTCACTCCACCAAGTCCATAATTGATAATATCATTACTAACATTTGCAATTCCACACTGGTATCTGGAGTCGTGCTCCCTGAGATTTCTGATCACTTCCCCATTGTTCTGTTTCTTGACCTTGCCGTTAGGCCCTTAATCTCATGACATAAACTAAAAATAAAAATACTTAATGAAGAAACCTTACAACAACTGAGTGAGGACTTGTATATCAAGGCATGGGATAGAATCTACAATTGTAGTGATGCTGAGGCTGTGTTTGACACCTTGACTAAGGAAATAACAGAATCCATCCAGAGGACAATTCCTGTCTTGACAGGAAAATAAATTATATAAATGCTACATAAAAAATCCAAATATTAACAATAAAAATGTATATACTAATTATAGAAATAAATTAACACATACTATTAGAAAGAGTAAGAGTAATTACTATGCAGAACTTATAAATGCATCACAGGGTGATTCCAAGAAATCCTGGAGAGTACTAAATAAGGTTCTAAATAGAGACCAAAAAAAACCCCCACACTTCCAAACAACAACGCGGTCAGTAATCACACCAGTAATGCCACTCTCGCTGATAAATTTAATAATTATTTTGTCTCTATTGGAGAAAATTTATCTAATAAAATTAACCAACCCCAGGCTGCCTCTTTCAAACACTATCTATCAGGAAACTACCCGAATTCTTTCTTCCTGAAGCCAACTGATTGTGAGGAAGTCTGGAAAATCATCAAGGACATGAAGAACTCAAACTATGCTGGAGCTGATGAAATTTCCAGCAAAATTTTGAAAAGTATCATTAATTTAATACCGGAACCCCTTACCTACTGCATTAATCTGTCTGTAATTTCCGGAGTAGTACCACAAATAGCAAAAATTGCACAAATTATACCAATTTATAAATCAGGTGATAAGAATGATTTGACTAATTATCATCCAATATCCATACTCTTTCAAAGGTTTTGGAAAGAGTAGTTTATAACAGACTTACCAGTTACCTTGATAAGTTCAACATTATTATCCCATCTCAGTATGGCTTCAGAAAGAAACACACTACCTATATGGCAATACTTGACCTAATTGAAAAAATCAATGATGCAATTGAAAGAGGCAACTATGGTATTGGCATTTTTTTTAGACCTGTCTAAAGCATTTGATACCATTAACCATGACATCCTAATTAATAAATTACAACATTATGGTATCAGAGGCTTTGCATTAGAGTGGTTTATTAATTATCTGTCTGGAAGACTTCAGTATGTTTATATAAATAACCACAAGTCATCATATAAATCCATCGATCATGGGGTTCCCCAGGGTTCCATTTTAGGACCAGTTCTATTCATTCTGTATATAAATGACATTGCTAACTCCTTGTCTCTACTGCATAAAGTACTGTTTGCTGATGACACTAATTTATTTTTTGCTCACCAGAATCCAAATGAACTTGAACAGATAACAAACAGTGAACTTATGAAAATAGACACCTGGCTTCAGTGTAACAAACTTTCACTTAATATCAGTAAAACTAATTATATTGTATTCCATTCCAATAAAAAGCCAGACACCAAGGAAATTTGCCCCAAAATTAATGGACAGTATGTTACAAGAGTTAGCTCTATAAAATTCTTGGGGGTCCTCATTGATGAATTTCTCAATTTCAAATGTCACACTGACAATCTCACCAAGAAACTGGCCAAATACACTGCTCTGTTTTTTAAAGTGAGACATTTCCTACCACTTTCAACACTTCTCACTCTATATAAAACTTTATTTGAGCCTCACTTACATTACTGCAATATCATATGGTGTAACACATTTCCAACTCACCTAAAAAAGCTAGAAATTCTCCAAAAGAAAGTCATTTGTGCCTTATCATGGTCTGAATATAATTCTCCTACTAGTCATCTTTTCCATTGTTATAATCTTCTAAGACTTGCTGAGCATAATTATTTCCAGAATGCCTGTATAATATATCAGGTTGTCCACAAACTCAACAATAAATTATGTGAACTCATTCCAACCTTCCTTCCCATGCACACTTATACCACTAAAAATAAAAACCAAATTACTGGGAAAAAACGAAGACTAAAATCCACCAGGTTTAGTATTGTGTGCAGAGGACCACAGATTTGGAATGAGCTTGATGATAATCTAAAAATGTCACCTTCCATCTCCATCTTCATGAAAAAACTAAATATGCAACTCCTATCATTATATAATTAATCTGCTATTTGCTACACAAAACTTGCTTACTGATGAGTTGTTACTCCTTTGTAATTTTGTTTTATATGTTGATTCACTCCAATAGTATTTAATAACTTGACTATATCTTGAACTCACCTACTAATTGAAGGTACACAAATGCTGGGATTATGTGCTATATGTCTGTCATATGTTTGTTTGTTCTTTCACACAAAGACATCAGACTGATTTCCGTCATCATTTCATTGTAGAACTGGGCTCCCTACTAAAAGCTTTAAATAGCTTATTTGGGATGACCCATTCACACTCCAAATCAATGTAAAAAAAAAAAAAGCCTATTGTATACTGCTAATCATGCTGTTGATAATTCATATTGTAATTCATTCATGCTGTTGATAATGTGTGCGTGTGAATAAACTGAAACTGAAGACGGAGACGGAGGTATTGCATGGTTAAAAAGTTTTAAGATCACATACAGTATATGGCCGTAAACCATACATGAGAGTGAATTAATCATGTTCCTCAGAAATCAGAACTACATTTTTATGTATAATGAGTCTGGCAAAAGTTGTATAACTTTCCAAAGTACTTTGTAAAAAGAACCTGGTTATCAAGCACCGTTAAAAGCAGATTAACAAAGGAATGCATATTTCTGTATTAAATAATTTATAACTTGATCCACAAAAAAACTTTTTATTTCTTAAAAACTCGATCCAATAACACTATAAATGTTTATGTAATTGCCTTGTGCTAATATGCACTTAGAGTATATCTGCACAAATACATGTGTGTACATGTGTGGTAGCCTTTATGCTGTCTTAACTGCTGTTAATAGCTATGATACCACTGTCTTTATAGGAGCACGTGGATCCAACCACGGCCCTGCAGTTGGTGGCAATATATCAGGGACAACTGGGACAACAGAGACTGGCAGCTGACCTTCCGAATGAGAAGAACGTCCTTCATAGAGCTGTGTGACATCCTACGCCCCAGTTTGACAAGCTAAAGTACGCACTACGGATGCCCTGTTCTGGTTGAGCTACGGGCAGCAATATGTCGGTGGAGGCTGGCAACAAATTTGGAGTTCAGATCCATCTCTCACCTGTTTGGCATTGACATCTCCACTGCATGTATCGTTATACAGGAGGTTGTAACAAACATTAATCAGGTCATGCAACACCTCCACATAAAAACCCCATCTGATGCCGAGCTAAAGATGACTGTCCAGGGCTACAGGGGGCCACATCAGAAATGCATGAGACAATGAGGGGCTCGGTCCCCCTGTCAGCCATAAAAAGTGCTGCTGTGGGCAATTATCTGTTTTTGTAGTTTATGCTTTTGCTGTGTGTGAGACAAGCCATTGAGGTGTTTATTTTTATTTTTACAGTTTTCGTATTACTGCTGTGGTATTTGAAATAATAAAGATTTCCATACATATTCTTTACAGCTGACTCTATCTTTATTTTACTGTCAACAAACAAATCAAGCAAGCAGGTGCAATCTGTAATGATGGTCTATAAACACTATGAGCTGCATTTTTTGAACAACTATAAAAATAAAAATTGCAGCAAGTACAGAACATTTAAGCAAACATTGAAAGCAATTATCTGTGTTTGTAGTTTATGCTTTTGCTGTGTGTGAGACAAGCCATTGACTTGTTTATTTTTGTTTTTCATTTTCCTGCTTAATCTGCTGTGGTATTTGAAATAATGAAGATTTCCGTATACATTCTTCACAGCTGGCGACATCTTTATTTTACTATTCAAGCAAAATAAGCAAACAGCTGCAATCTGTAATGGTGGTCTATTAACAGTATGAGGTGCATTTTTGGAACAACTATTATAAAAACAATAGCAGCAACTACAGAACCTTTAGGTAAAAACTGAAAATAATACTCTGCATTGAAAGTGTCAAACCCCAAAATGTACAATTAAATTGCACTTCACATCTGTCATTGTGCTATATGATGTAATGTACAGTGGGGTAAAAAAGTATTTAGTCAGTCACCAATTGTGCAAGTTCTCTCACTTAAAAGATGAGAGAGGTCTCCAATTTTCATCATAGGTATACCTCAACTATGAGAGGCAAAATAAGAAAAAAAAAATCCAGAAAATCACATTGAAGGATTTTTAATGAATTAATTGGTAAATTCCTTGGTAAAATAAGTATTTGGTCAATAACAAAAGTTCATCTCAGTACTTTGTTATATACCCTTTGTTGGCAATGACAGAGGTCAAACGTTTTCTGTAAGTTTTCACAAGGTTTTCACACACTGTTGCTGGTATTTTGGCCCATTCCTCCATGCAGATCTCCTCTAGAGCAGTGATGTTTTGGGGCTGTCGCTGGGCAACACAAACTTTCAACTCCCTCCAAAGATTTTCTATGGGGTTGAGATCTGGAGACTGGCTAGGCCACTCCAGGACCTTGAAATGCTTCTTACGAAGCCACTCCTTCGTTGCCCGGGCAGTGTGTTTGGGATCATTGTCATGCTGAAAGACCCAGCCACGTTTCATCTTCAATGCCCTTGCTGGTGGAAGGAGGTTTTCACTCAAAAGCTCACGATAAATGGCCCCATTCATTCTTTCTTTTACACGGATCAGTCGTCCTGGTCCCTTTGCAGAAAAACAGCCCCAAAGTATGATGTTTCCAGCCCCATGCTTCACAGTAGGTATGGTGTTCTTTCTCCTCCAAACACGACAAGTTGAGTTTTTACCAAAAAGTTCTATTTTGGTTTCATCTAACCATATGACATTCTCCCAGTCCTCTTCTGGATCATCCAAATGCTCTCTAGCAAACTTCAGATGGGCCTGGACATGTACTGGATTAAGCAGGGGGACACATCTGGCACTGCAGGATTTGAGTCCCTGGCGGCGTAGTGTGTTTCTGATGTAGCCTTTGTTACTTTGGTCCCAGCTCTCTGCAGGTCATTCACTAGGTTCCCCCATGTGGTTCTGGGATTTTTGCTCACCGTTCTCGTGATAATTTTGACCCCATGGGGTGAGATCTTGCGTGGAGCCCCAGATCGAGGGAGATTATCAGTGGTCTTGTATGTCTTCCATTTTCTAATAATTGCTCCCACAGTTGATTTCTTCACACCAAGCTGCTTACCTATTGCAGATTCAGTCTTCCCAGCCTGGTGCAGGTCTACAGTTTTGTTTCTGGTGTCCTTTGACAGCTTTTTGGTCTTGGCCATAGTAGAGTTTGGAGTCTGACTGTTTGAGGTTGTGGACATGTGTCTTTTATACTGATAACGAGTTCAAACAGGTGCCATTAATACAGGTAACGAGTGGAGGACAGAGGAGCCTCTTAAAGAAGTTGTTACAGGTCTGTGAGAGCCAGAAATCTTGCTTGTTTGTAGGTGACCAAATACTTATTTTACTGAGGAATTTAGCAATTAATTCATTAAAAATCCTTCAATGTGATTTTCTGGATTTTTTTTTCTTATTTTGTCTCTCATAGTTGAGGTATACCTATGATGAAAATTGGAGACCTCTCTCATCTTTTAAGTGGGAGAACTTGCACAATTGGTGGCTGACTAAATACTTTTTTGCCCCACTGTATGTATGCATGTAATGTATGTATGCATGTAATTTCCAAAGAAGACATCAAGTTTTTCAGCTGTGCGTTTTCTTCTTCTTGTGTGGGCACCAGGAATTGCCCACCGGCTTGTGGTTGTCTCTGGCTCAGCTTGGGGCTCCCTGAGCTGGTGATGCTCTCCTCTTCATCCAGCTGGCCATCACATTTGCTTCTATCTCCTGTTAACACAACGTATATTACTGTAAATACCGCAACCCTTTGTTAAACTCATATAAATGTGACATATGTGCCTAGGTGAGTAATAACCAGTAACTCAAAGCTTATGACCACATGCTATTAATGTTTTTAATGTCTGATCAAACACACATCACAAAAAACACACTTATCACTGGAGCACACAGATATATCAGAGGCCAGTGTCGATGTCCGAGGGCTCTCCTCCTGGGTGAACTCCACAACATACTTTGGGCTGCTCGTTGATTGTGTGCCCAAGCTATGGTCCAGTTCATCATACCACATGAACTTTTCCCTCTCTTCCCCCGAGCTACCACTTTTTCTTAGCGAGTCACGGCTCTTGATGTATTGTTGTCATAATTTCTTCACCTTGATTCGACACTGTTCTGCTGGCTGTATAAACCCCTGTGCTGCCATCATGTCAGTAAACATTTTAAAAACCTTGGTATTCTTGTGTGTAGCCACAAGCAGCTGAGAAATCTGGTCCTCAGACCAAATACCTATCAGGGCCTGCACCTCCTCACTACTCCAAGTTTGTCCATGAGACATTTTTAAACTTTTCTCCTTGGCTTTCTCCAGTAAAAGGATTTCTTGGATCTGCACTGTTGTCTTTATTGTTATTTTCTACCTAAAATGTGCTACATTAAATGCCACTTCCTCTTCTCATTAGGTGTTGCTATGGTTACACAAACGCCAAGGAGGACTTCAGCCCTTTGGTCCGCTGGATTCCCCATTTGGATTCACACGGCAAGCGAAGCGCACCAGACTTTGTTTGCAAGCAAACCGAGACCCCCGTTTTTGAGGGGTCCAGACTTTGCTTGTTTGGCGCACACCAGAGTTCCAACACGCGTTTAGACGGCACCAAATGAACCAAACTATCCGCAGATAGTTTTTTGGTCTAGACTAAATAGTGGCTGTCTGAATGCACCCTGAGTTTCATTCAATGTAGGATAATTAAAATGTTGCAGGATATTTACAGTAGGCCATGTAACAATGGCAAATCTGTCACTAGGATTAATTTTAGCCTGACTCAGCCTGCTCCAGAGTAGGCTAGCTGCAGAGAATAAATCTCCATAGCAACTTGACTAGGCTTAATTTATTCCACTTTTATATAACCAAGTCAAGAATAGATTTAGCCAAGATTACTTGAAAATCCTGGTTTAATCTCTTATTTTAGTTTTATGCAATACCATTCTGCAAAAATTGTCCCTGCCTCCAAAACTTCACCTGGATGACGGTGTTTAAGCTGCTAGCCTGCTAGCCCTTATTAGCACATCCGTTCAAAAAATCCATGGGTGGATAAGTCCGACGCTCCGATTCGGCTGCAGAGCCCCCGGTCCATCCGTCTGCAGGTGGGTGGTAGTCTCATTTTCAAACTAGTTTACTCTCCAGTTTTGATATTTTAACTCTGGCGATGGCAGAATCTCAAGGCTGATTACTAGCTAGCGCTACCAAATTCCTCTGACTAGCAAATACCCAAATTTGCATGTTTTCAGCATGTTTACATTAACTTTACATCTCTTTGTGTAGCACGTTCACGTTTGGTTTGAACACACCTGAGGCACTTTGACCAAAGCATGTTACTGTGGCAACCTGTGGAGTGCATAATGGTTTACCACCTTAGACAGGAACAAAGGACGCAAAGTTAACCTTTTGTGTGTGAGAAGTTTCTAGATGCCCTAGTAAGATAACAGGGAGGTGTCAAGGATGAATGGACTGACTGCAGTCGGACGGGGAGTTTATCTTTTGTGTGTGAGAAGAGTCTAGAAGGATGTCATGTTATTTAAGGGAAGAGTTCCTACTTGTATGCCATTCTGTCTATGCTCCTTGTGTGAGTCGTGTAATAAACCGCTTGAACCAAATCAGCCTCATTATTTACACGCTCCACACTGGTGACCCAAGATGAATCATGGAATACGACGGAAGATCCCCGGAGCCAACCTCGACTGGAACCCCCAGCTTCGCGTGCGCTGTAGCGATCAAACTACCTGATTTTTGGCAGCACAACCCGCGCTCCTGGTTCCACCTAACCGAGGCACAGTTCGCCCTCCGAGGGATAATGGCGGATGATACGAAATTCCACTATGTGGTCGCAGCGCTCGATGCCAGCATGGCTCAGCACATCGAGAGCCTGCTCGATCAGCCACCAGCCGACGGCAAATATGACGCGCTGAAGGCTGCCCTCATCCAGCACTACACGCTCTCGAATGGTGAGAGAGCAGAGAGGCTTCTGACGCGGACCGAGTTGGGAGACAGTTCGGCCGTGGACATGATGGAGAAGATGCTGAGGTTAAAGGGCACGGACGACGACCACTTCATCTTCACCCACATTTTCCTCAGGAACCTTCCGACAGCGGCGAGAGCGGCCCTGGCCAATTCGTCGTTGCTGGCCAAAAGGGACTATCGTGCGCTAGCCCGAGAGGCAGACCGGATCATCGTCGCCACCAAGGCTTTCGTGACCATTGCGGCAGTGACGGAGCCCGGCACGTCAACACGAGGAGGCGAGGAGCCGCAGACGGCAGCAGCAGAACCACCGACGGCAGCAGCAGCGGGGGCCAAGGAACGTGGAGGTGACACGCTTTGCTTCTACCATCGCCGCTTTGCAGAGAGGGCACGCAAATGTATACCACCGTGCTAGTTCAAGCGCTCGGGAAACGCCAAGACCGGGGGTTGGTAGCAGCCGCAACCCTCGGGGAGGAGAACAAGCTTCTCTATTTGACAGATGCACGCTCGGGGAGGCATTTCCTCGTGGACACCGGCGCACAGAGGAGTTTCATCTGGCCGGCCTACGCTGTCCGGCTGGCAGGAACCAGCGGCCCCGAGATGGCAGCAGCAAATGGCTCAGATATTAAGACCTTTGGTGAGAGGACTCTGCTCTTGTCTCTACACGGTCGTACATTTGAATGGACTTTTGTTGTAGCAGCATAGGATTACCATATACTGGGGGCTGATTTTCTATGTGCACATGGGTTGTTGGTAGATATCGCTAACAGGCGCCTGGTTAATGCACTGTCTTTTGACTCTCTCCCCTGTATAGCTCGAGCGACCCGGCCAACAGCACAAGCCAACGTCACAGCAGCATGCGGTAAGTTCCACACACTGCTCGCTCAGTTCCCAGCACTCACAGTCCCGACGTTTTCAGCAGCTATCGCTAAACATGGGGTGGAGCATTTTATCACCACCACCGGGGCGCCCGTTTTTGCAAGACCTCGGTGCTTGGATGCAGCTAAACTGGCCATAGCGCGCGAGGAGTTCGCTAACCTAGAGAGGTTAGGCATCATCAGGCGCTCAAACAGCCCATGGGCTTCCCCGCTACACATGGTCCCTAAAGCTGAAGGTTCGTGGAGACCTTGCGGCGATTTCCGCAGGTTAAACAACGCTACAGCGCATGACCGCTACCCAATTCCCCACATTCAGGATTTTTCCGCTCACCTCGCAGGAGCGTGCATTTTTTCTAAGATAGATTTGGTCCGTGGTTACCACCAAGTCCCAGTGCGCGCTGAGGACATACCCAAAACAGCGGTAATAACTCCGTTTGGTTTATTTGAGTTCTTGCGCATGCCGTTTGGGCTTAAAGGGGCAGCACAGACGTTCCAACGCATGATGGATGCAGTGCTGCACGATCTCCCTTTCGTGTTCATCTACCTGGACGATATCTTGGTAGCCAGCGCGTCCGAAGACGAACACAAAACCCACCTCACGACGGTTTTCCGTAGGTTGGAAGACCACGGTTTAATAATCAACCCAGCGAAATGTCAGTTCGGGGTGACGGGGATTGATTTTTTAGGGCACCGCGTCTCTCCCGAAGGAGCGGTTCCGCTGCCTGACAAAGTGCGCGCAGTGACAGATTTTGCTCGACCACAAACGGTCAGGGCGCTACAAGAATTTTTGGGAATGGTGAACTTTTATAACCGTTTCCTTCCCCGCGCAGTGCAGCTCATGCAGCCATTGTACGCTGTGCTCAAAAAACAGAAACCCGCGAATAAGGTCGAATGGACCCCGGAACGAGAGCAGGCGTTCTCGGAAGTTAAAGCAGCCCTGGCAAACGTCGCATTGTTGGCACATCCAGACCCAACGGCCCGCATAGCCCTCACCACTGATGCCTCAGATGTGGCCATAGGGGCTGTCGTGGAGTAGCGCGTCGCCGGGGCTTGGCAGCTGCTTGCCTTTTTCAGCAGAACCTTGCGCGACAATGAATGTAAATACAGCGCGTTCGACAGAGAGTTGCTGGCTCTCCACCTGGCCATTCGCCATTTCCAGTTCTGGCTGAAAGGGCGCAATTTTACTGCGTTCGTTGACCATAAGCCACTAACATTGCGCGATGGCTAAAGTTTCAGAACCTTGGTCGGGCCAGCAGCAGAGGCAGCTGGCCGCAATCTCAGAGTTTACTACCGATATTCAGCATGTGTCGGGCAAACTGAATGTAGTGGCAGACTGCCTCTTGCGCGCCGTTGTGGCCCCGGTCTGTGTAGGGTTGGATTACGCAGCCATGGCCACGGAGCAGGCTAGTGATGCGGACGTGTGTGCGCTCCAGTCTGGACCAACAGGGTTAAGGCTGGAGAAGAGGACGCTGCTTAATGGCATTCCCCCCTTAATCTGCGAAGTCTCCACGGGTCGCCCATGTCCTGTGGTTCCGGCTGTGTGGCGCCGCCGCGTGTTTGAGTCGGTTCACTCTTTGGCACACCCAGGGGTGCGCGCGTCGGTCAAAATGGTAGGAGAGAAATATGTGTGGCCGGGCCTTCGCAAACAAGTGAAAGAGTGGGCGGCAGCCTGCGTGGCGTGCCAACAAGCCAAGGTTCACAGACACACGAAGGCTCCTTTGGAGCCATTTCGCATCCCGGCTAAGAGGTTCGACCATGTCCACGTGGACCTCGTAGGCCCCCTTCCGCCATCACAGGGGTACACGCATCTCCTGACAATGGTGGACCGCACCACGCGCTGGCCAGAAGTGGTTCCGCTGGCGGCAACCACGGCCGAGGAGGTGGCGCGGGTGTTTTTAACAGCATGGGTGGCGCGTTTTGGAGTTCCGTCAGACATTACGTCCGACAGAGGCTCTCAATTTGTTTCTGAACTCTGGTCAACCATGGCCCGCAGCCTAGGTGTCTCAATTCACCGCACAACCGCGTACAACCCGCAGGCTAATGGGTTATGCGAACGTTTTCATAGGTCGTTAAAAGCGGCTCTGAGGGCTTCACTGACGGATGCAAATTGGGTAGACAGGCTACCATGGGTTTTATTGGGGTTACGTTCTGCGCCTAAAGAGGATCTGGAAGCTTCCCCAGCAGAACTCGTTTTTGCACAACCACTCCGGCTGCCTGGGGAGTTTCTGCCAGATAATCCTGCGTCAGGCAGCTCCCTGTCTCAGCTGCTGCAGCGTTGCATAGACTCAAGCACGCTGCCGGGCCCTGCCCACCACAGTTTTCTGCGCGTTTTTGTGCCTAAAGCTTTGAAAAATGCAGAGTTTGTGTTTGTCAGACACGACGCCCACTGCCCCCCACTGCGCCCACCTTATGATGGACCGTTTAGAGTGCTGGAAACAGGGGATAAGCATTTTTTGCTGGATTTGGGGGGTAGGAGGGAAAAATTAGCATAGACAGACTCAAACCTGCTTCCGTTGTGGCTGACGAGCAAGTGCTGTTGGCGAGGGCCCCCCGGCGTGGAAGACCCCCACGGGGCGCTTCCCAGAGAAAAGATTCTCCAGAGCACCCACACAGACAGTCAAAAAGTTTTCACCCCCAGACATCAGCCCCCCAGCATGGCAGCGCCACAGAGGCAGCGAATCCTGGCTACAGCAGATACGGCAGAAGACTGAAGCCCAAGCAGCATGCGGACTGATGTTGATTGTTCTACAGCATGTGGACTGATGTTAATGGTTTTATCACAGCATGTGGACTGTTACCCTTTTGTCCTATCTAAGTTGCTGGGGGGGGGGGCAACCTGGGGAGTGCATAATGGTTTACCACCTTAGACAGGAACAAAGGACGCGAAGTTAACCTTTTGTGTGTGAGAAGTTTCTAGATGCCCTAGTAAGATAACAGGGAGGTGTCAAGGATGAATGGACTGACTGCAGTCGGATGGGGCGATTATTTTTTGTGTGTGAGAAGAGTCTAGAAGGATGTCATGTTATTTAAGGGAAGAGTTCCTACTTGTATGCCATTCTGTCTATGCTCCTTGTGTGAGTCGTGTAATAAACCGCTTGAACCAAATCAGCCTCATTATTTACATGCTCCACGTTACAAACATTTCATCAAGACCTCTGGGAACTGAGTGAAGATATGAAAAAAATGCACAATATGCTTAACTTTCCCTGTAACTGTAGAAAATATTCTCAGGGTAAATGGAGATCATTGCAAAGGCTTTTAGTTAGCAGCTATGAAAGAATTAAGTAAGACCAATGGAGATCATGCCATAGCTGTACGTGGTTTCGATGACGGTGGTTATCTTGTCTTGATTTTTACCCGGTTTCAGTTCAGTGGATCTTGGCTATAAATAGAAACATTGGCGGTGGCGGTGTGTGTCTTTAAGAGTTCAGCTGTAATTTGAGCCTAGAGAGATGACAAGAGAGATCAACACATCGCCCCCCGATCATTTCTGTAAACGAGCGTCGAGCTGCAAGATCTGGACCTCTTCAATTATGCTCTATGCTCCGTGTCGGTGGCGATTGTCGGCGAAAGCAGCCTCCAGAACTGCAGCCCTGTTTTGTGCTTTGCTTTGCACCACCACGACATATACACGCATAAGTTGTCGCTGTGAGCTGGAGGCGGGTTGTTGTGGTGTTTGTCAGAAATGAGTCGACTCGGCTGTAGCATTGACTCGACACTCACGACCCCGCAAGCCAGAACCATCAGCTGAGAAACGGAAGAGAGGAGAGATATCTTAATGAAAGACGTAAGGTAAGTCACGTTTGGCACTACTCTTCATCTGCGCCGCTAAATTTTGTGTTATTATATCCAAATACATTACAGCAGCTGGACTGGCAATGCGGCGTGAACTGGCCTTGTGTGCGAGTGTCGTTGCGCTATATATATACAGTATACACATGTTCTGTTCGATCGCACATTTCCTCTCTGATAATCGATTATGTGCCGCACCTCTAACAGAATGCATCACACCCCGCGATTTGTTAATGGGGGGGTTTCCTTTCCTCATTTGATTAAAAAATACGGGTCCACTCATGTTACGCAAGCGCACTGCCAGTCCTTACAGGAGCATATATGTTCCAGGAAGAGACCCGTTTTTAGTGCCGCATGTTTTAGTTGTCAGAAAATCTAGAGTCGGCCTTTATACAAGGGAGGCCGAAGCAAAACCATCCCCCTGTCAGGGGGTGACACAGTGGTGAAGAGTGGGAAATTTGACTTGACGCCATGGAGTTGGTTTGTTTATTTACAAATAGACACAGATGAATTAAGAGCAAAGGGAGAATACAGCTTTGCTAGTTATTGTCTTTTCTGGTCCTTGATTGGGCTTCCAGTTTGCAATGCACAAATTTATATTCATAATGTAAGGCCTCAACTGTGTATGCTGCCCATAACCATTGGCTCATTGTGATCTGACAAAAACTTCAAAAAAAAATTAATAAGTGTACAAAAATTGCAAAATACAGTAAAAACAACTTTGTATGCTCACAAGAAAAAGTCTCACATGGCTAAGAGAGCCTACATCACCCCCGTCCCCCTCTACCTCCATATATGGGACCTTATTTTGAAAAGAAAAAAAAAAAATCTACATTGACGTGAATGGCAAGAGTGAAATTATCTTTTGATCCTGAACGAATTTTGTCACCAGTTACACTTATGATGTTTGTCAGTTTGAAAGATAATTTTCCACGTAATTAAAGTTGTCTGTTATTGTATAACAGCAGAGGAATATTTAGTTTTTTTGAAAGGGCTTAGCGAACTACAACTGCTTGTCTTGGACCATACCCATCACCAAACATGATTATGGCGGTTCCCCTATCAAAGCTCGCCTCCTGTTTAATTACCAATGAAAGAAGGATCCAAAGAAGAGAAAAACAACACAATTGTATTTTGAGAGCTGCAGCTTATCCCAACCACTGTTAGTTATGTCTCCCTGGGTGCACTTTGAAAACGATGATGTAATTTACGTGAGTTTGTGTTTGTAGTCTTTCAATTGACGTATTTTCACAACCTTATCTCTCAACACTTAGACAGCCTACTCCGTTATTTACATGGAAAATTATCTTTTAAATTGACAAACATCATATGTGTAACTCGTGGCAAAATTTGATTGAGATCAAAAGGTAATTTCTCTCTTGCCATTCATTTCAGTGGAGATTTTTTCTGATTTAAGGTCCCATATATGAAAGTAGAGGGTGTGCCTTAGGCTCTGTATTGGAGAAAGCATCATAAATTTACAAAGGGAAAAAATGTCATTTTATGATAAATTAAAGTTGTCAATTTAGGAGCTTAAAGTTGCCACTTTGTGAGGGTGAATTTGACATTTTCAAGTTATCACACTTGAAAATAATGAGGAAAAAGTTGCCAATAAGCAGCCAATGTATGAGAAAAATGTTGCCAGTTCACAAGAAAAAAGTTGCCTTATGATGAGTAAAAATGTTGTTGAATTAACAAAATAAAATTACAACCTTATGAGTGGTGGTGGTGAGGTATCACTCATTAGAAAGTTGCCAGTTTAAGAGGATAAAATCACACCTTTAAGGAAAAAGTTGTAGATTTAGGAGGGAAAGGTTCATATTTATGTGGGAAAATGTACCTATTACTAATGCTGACAAGCTTGTTTGTACTTGTCTCTCATTTATTATCTTTCACTCTAAGGCTAAAATATTATTTTCTTGTTATTGTAAGCCTTTTTTGGTCACAAAATGTTGAAAATGATTCTTTTTATACAGCAGAAGTTGCTGACCCCTGTTTTAATGCTTTTTATTGTCCAGTCCAGTATGCTGTAACAGTTTTTTTCCTGTATCCTTACTGTATGTCAACCTTTGTGGCATTTGTCCTTGGCAACAGGTCCCTGTGTGGGGGTTTCAGGACACAAACATGCATGTGTACACATAAAACATTCCTCCTACTTATCCTCCTCCATTTCTAAGGACAGCACAACTTGTCCTCTGGAGTACATGCAGTGTTGTCTCTTGGTTTGTGTCTTTGATAACAAAAAGTCTTTCTACCTTCCTACTAATGCATTACAGCCAGGCAAACAGAGATGACTTTGGAATAGGTCTTTCAATTCCCTAGTGACTTTTTCAAAGTTAAAGTGCTTGAGTGAAGAAAGCTGTTCATCCTCAAGTGTTTCTTTGCTGTAGCACTCCCAGAACAGAGGCGAGTATACAATCACCAAGGCCAGTGCTCTGGGGAGATGTGTTTTTGTGTGTTTTTGTGTGACTGTGCTGAGCTTTGAATTGAAAGAAAACTCCTTATTGACATAAACAAACTGGAACCTATCAGATAAATAAGATTAAAACTGCTGCAAAGAAGTTCCATTAAGTCCAATAAGGTGTTCTAATCTATCAAGTAAAATATTATGATCAATAGTATCAAAAGCTGCACTAAGGTCTAAAAGGACAAGTACAGAAACAAGTCCATTATCAAATACCATAAGGAGATCATTAGTGACCTTCACTAAAGCTGTTTTATTACTATGGTGAATTCTAAACCCTGATTGGAACGCTTCAAATAAACCATTTCAGAATCAGAATCAGAATCAGAATCAGGTTTATTGCCATTGTTCATGTAGTACACAAACTAGGAATTTGTCTCGGTACAATGCTGCAACATTAAACATGATAAGATAAGAGAAATAAACTATACATGTAATAAAGTGTAGGATAAGATTAAGTGATACTGGTCAACAGTTAAAATATATATTAGCCAGCAGCAGATACTGTGGAGAACTATATAGTGCAGTCGGTAATGCAGGAAGAAAACAGTGATGATTGACATGAGTCTGGTTGAGCTGCTGTACATGGTGCACGAGAGTCACTTAGTGTTCAGCAGTCTAATGGCAGAGGGGAAGAAGCTGTTCATGTGACGGGAGGTTTTAGTCTGGATGGACCGAAGTCTTCTACCAGAGGGGAGGGGGGCAAACAGTACATGACCAGGGTGTGAGGGATCGGCTATGATCCGGCCAGCACGCCTCCGGGTCCTGGAGATGTACAGATCCTGGAGAGATGGGAGCTTGCAGCCGATCACCTTCTCAGCAGTGCGCACGACGCGCTGCAGCCTTAGTCTGTCCCTGGCAGTGGCTCCTGCGTACCACACGGTTATGGAGGTGGTGAGGATGGACTCGATGATGGCTGTGTAGAACTGCACTAACATCTTGGTGGGTAGCTTGAGCTTCCTCAGCTGCCGCAGGAAGAACATCCTCTGCTGGGCTTTTTTGATGAGTGAGCTGATGGTCAGCTCCCATTTGAGGTCCCTGGTGATGGTAGTGCCTAGGAAGCGGAAGGAATCAGCAGTGGTGATGGGAGAGCCTGAGAGGGTGAGGGGGGGCAGAGGAGTAGTGACTTTCCTGAAGTCTACAATCATCTCCACTGTCTTCAGAGCGTTCAGCTGCAGGTTGTTATTGCTGCACCAGGACGCCAGCTGGGCCACCTCTCTCCTGTAGGCGGACTCGTCGCCGTTGGAGATGAGCCCGATGAGGGTGGTGTCGTCCGCAAACTTGATCAACTTGACAGACTGGTGGCTGGAGGTGCAGGAGTTGGTGTAAAGGGAGAAGAGTAGGGGGGAAAGTACACAGCCCTGGGGTGATCCGGTGCTGATGCTAGTATAGTCTGAGACAGTCTTTCCCAGCCACGGACCGGAGGCAGCATTTCCCTACAAGTGATCAAATAATTGCGTAGCAACAACTCTTTCTAAGATGTTTGAAACAAAAAGTAGATAAGAAATCATTCTATAGTTAGCTAAAACTCCTGGATCCAGCGTTGGTTTTTTAAGTAATGGTTTAATTACAGCAGTTTTAAAGGCCTGAGGTACATGGCCTAATGTTAATGAAGAATTAATTATTTGAAGAATAGAGCTACCAATAAATGGTAAGACTTCTTTAAATAACCTGGTAGGAATAGGGTCTAATAGACAAGTTGAAGGCTTGGATGAGGAAATTATTTTATCTAACTTGAAAAGGTCAATTGGAGTAAACTCAACTAATATTCATTTGGAGGAATTGTAGTTGTTACTGTATTTAAATTAATGGTGGGAAGGATCTGACTGATTTCATCTCTGAATTCTCATCCCTAGCAGGGATTCCCATCCCTCTCAATTTCCATCCCAAGCAGGCTCTACGCTACGATGCTCCGCTGTGACTAGGGGCAAGATGTCGTTAACTGGTGCTGATGGTGTTTCAATACAGCAGAGCCGGGATTCCAAATCACACAACCAAGCCTCAAGCGCTTGAAAAAGACAGCATTTATTGCATTTACCATTATCACTAAAAGAGGTGTAGCTAAACATCTGACACAAAGAGCACACCAGAGGAGAGGAAGGAGAGCTAGTAGCCATAGCTAGTGGCTAACCCAAAGCTAACACTAGTGATGTTAAAACTGAGGTCTCATGAAACAACGAGCAACTTTGAGACAATAGCTTCATGAGCGACACAGTGTTATGAAACATCTAATAAAGACTGCCATCTGGTGACTGACTGTCAGAACTGCATCAGAGTTGTCCATGTCCATCTTCTTCTGCTTAATCCGTTTTGGGTCGCGGGGGGGCTGGAGCCTATCCCAGCATCTTTGGCCGAGAGGCAGGGTCCACTCTGGACAGATCGCCAGTCTGTCACAGGGCCAACACAGAGAGACAGACAACCATTCACTCTCACAGTCATACCTAAGGACAATTTAGAATCCCCACTTTGATGCCAATTAACCCAACTTGCATGTTTTTGGCATGTGGGAGGAAACCGGAGAAATCCCGGAGTAAACCCACGCAGACACGGGGAGAACATGCAAACTCCACACAGCTCACTGTGGAAAAACCTGAAAAAAATCTCAATAGTTTTTTGTTGGTTTTTTTTTCAGCATTTGGCCATCCGAGGTTGATTCAAAATTGGATGGCATGAAAAAACAATACAGAGCAAAACTAGAAAAGCACTCGGAGAGCGCAGACCTCTGCCAAGCGCCACAGTTCCCCCATACAGTGTTTGTGTGTATGTTTTCAGATTCCTTGACCACGAAAACATATGACTAGCAATTGGATTGACAATGATAGGATTAGTGGTTCAGTAGTTATTCACGAAAATGGCACTTTCCGTAATGGCGGCCACAGTTCCCCCCATACAGTGTTTGTGTGTACGTTTTCAGATTCCTTGACCATGAAAACATATGACTAGCAATTGGATTGACAATGATAGGATTAGTGGTTCAGTAGTTATTCACGAAAATGGCATTTTCCGTAATGGCGGCCACAGTTCCCCCCATACAGTGTTTGTGTGTACGTTTTCAGATTCCTTGACCATGAAAACATAGGACTAGCAATTGGATTGACAATGATAGGATTAGTGGTTCAGTAGTTATTCACGAAAATGGCATTTTTCGTAATGGCGGTTTTCTTCTGGACGGTGATCCGGATCACCACCAAAATGTAATCATCTGTAGGATACCCCATTTCTGACAATCTGTGAAAATTTCATGAAAATCCGTCCATAAGTTTTTGAGTTATCTTGCTAACAAACAAACAGACAGACAAACCAGCGCTGATGATCACATAACCTCCTTGGCGGAGGTAAAAAACCAAAACAAACTAATTCCCTCTCAAACTTCCCGCGAGCCCCCAAGTCACGTGATGTGACCAACATAACGAGGCCTTGCTTGCTACGGTCACGTGACTGTGGGCACAGTGTGGGCACAGTGTTTGACACTCTGCTCATGACACTTCCGCGTTTTATTGTTTGAGTCAGTGTCGAGTGGGCGGTGTCGAGCATAGCATCACTAGCTAACGCAAACACTCATGAAAGGTGAGCAGAAAGCTAAAGTGTGATTAGGTGACACTAAGTGCATACACAAGTGCAAGAGTCTTGTTAAACAGCAGTGAGAGGTGACGGTAGATGGGGGAGGGGGAAAGCGATTTAAAGGTAATTAAAAGCAATAATCCTAAGCTAACCACACCAACTCCCAGCAAAAACAGGAAGTGATGATACGTTGCCACAGGAAGCAACTAACCAAAAAGTATAGCTTCTACATTTCTGTTCGAATTGATTTCCTGTTCTTACAGAAGCTTTGACTCAAACGAGGGATTCCTTTTTTGGGGAGGTGGACCCCACCCCCCCAGTTCATTTTATGTTGACCACAGTTCTCTTTAGGGGCCACTGATATGCACATATGCGGGGTATGTGAGCTTTCTCACCAAGGTTATTTTATTTTTGTCCCCCTTCGGTCTTGACTGGTGGGGGATTATGTTATGGGTCAGTCTGTCTGTCCCACTATTGTGAAATCAACTCCTCCTACAGTTTTGTTTCGATTTTTTTGGAACTTGGTACCATGGTTTGATATACACTGAGGATGTACATATCGTAATTTGGTTCTGGTAGGCTGATTTTTGCAGGAGTTGTAGCCCCTGATCTATGACCTCCTATTTCACTTCACTTCATAGACAGTAACTGTCTTGTGAAATCAACTCCTCCTACAATGTGGTTCTGATTGTTTTAAAACTTGGTACCATAGTTTGAGATACTCTGACAATGCTCATATTGCATTTTCACTCTGATCGGATGACCATGAGGTGTCAGATTTTCCTTAAATCTTCTAAACACAATAACTACTGAAAGAAATGATGCACGGGGGTGTGTGAAAAGTTCATAGGCTGAAAAGTTCATAGTGGTCAAACTTGACCAAATGTGGTTTATTTTTCAACCGCAGGGATCCAAGTGCTGCAACGCCGATGGAAGAAGTGTGCGGACTGAAGAGGAGACTATGTTGAAAAATAAACAGCATTTGGTCAAATTTAACCACTATGAACTTTGCAGCCTATGAACTTTTTAGGCCCCCTCCCCCCCGTAGGCTTTTCAAATCAATACAGTAGTTGTATCTAATACACATCTTGGATGATTTACACCCTGACCTAACTTAGGGTTTGCAGTCAAGGAGTCAAAGGTCAAAGTTCAAAGTTAACATTGCAGTTTCACTATGTTAAATGCTGTATTTACTATTACTATACAGGGCTTCCTCTGGTAACATTTCCGCATGACGGCCCACCACCCTTGAAATTATGCCGCCATGCTAAGAGGAAATATAGATTTAAGAAAAACAAATTAAGGAATGGCGCTTAGCAAGTGTGCACACGAACAACGTGCGTGACCGTCATCTGCGCAGCGGAGTTCGGAAGCGCCTCGCCTGCGTGACTGTCAGTCGGCAGGCAGAGTGCCTCTCTAGCGTTGCTGTCTTAGAAAAGCATGAGCTTATTAAAGTACTTTAAACGTGGACAAAAACAGAAGAGGTATGTAAGCAGTGGAGGCATTTATTGTGGTTTTAACTTGCTGGTAACGGGAACAATAATGAGGAGTTACTTAGCTAACGGGTGTGGTTAGGCTTCATATGCAGGGAAAGCCAAGAGTGACTGAATCACTGAGGATTTACTTCACCAACCACTACAATATTAACTAATTTATGTTCATTATTATGTACTGTACCTGGCAAGTTAAGATGACAGAAATTCACAAAGTCAATGACTTTAATCCATCAACAGCCTTCAGACAAACTGAACATGCCAACATTTGGATTTCAGAATAAGTTGGGTTTTTTTGCTGTCAGGTTGGTGAGGAGAGTTCTAAAAAACTATAAATATATAGAAATATTATAACAGAAATAATAGAATCTTTGGTAATTTAAGTTAATTTATTTCATTAAATATAATTTTATGATTTTTTTTTCTTTGAAAGAAACAGTATCTCACAAAAGTGAGTACACCCCTCACATTTTTGTAAATATTTTATTATAGCTTTTCATGGGACAACACTGAAGATATGACACTTTGATACAATGTTAAGTAGTAGTTAAGTAGTAGTAGCAGCTTGTATAACAGTGTAAATTTGCTGTCCCCTCAAAATAACTGAACACATAGCCATTAATGTCTAAACCGTTGGCAATAAAAGTGAGTACACTCCTAAATGAAAATGTTCAAATTGTGCCCAATTAGTCATTTTCCCTTCCCTGTGTCATGTGACTCGTTAGTGTTACAAGGTCTCAGGTGTTAATGGGGAGCAGGTGTGTTAAATTTGGGGTTATCGCTCTCACACTCTCTCGTACTGGTCACTGGAAGTTCAACATGGCACCTATGGCAAAGAACTCTCTGAGGATCTGAAAAAAGAATTGTTGCTCTACATAAAGATGGCCTAGGCTATAAGAAGTTTGCCAACACCCTGAAACTGAGCTGCAGCACGGTATCCAAGACCACACAGCGGTTTAACAGGACAGGTTCCACTCAGAACAGGCCTCGCCATGGTCGACCAAAGAACTTGAGTGCATGTGCTCAGCGTCATATTCAGAGGTTGTCTTTTGAAAATGGACCTATGAGTGCTGCCAGCATTGCTGCAGAGGTTGAAGGGGTGGGGAGCTCAGCCTGTCAGTGCTCAGACCATATGCTGCACACCGCATCAAATTGGTCTGCATGGCTGTCGTCCCAGAAGGAAGCCCCTTTAAAGATGATGCACAAGAAAGCCCGCAAACAGTTTGCTGAAGACAAGCAGACTAAGGACATGGATTACTGGAACCATATCCTGTGGTCTGATGAGACCAAGATAAACTTATTTGGTTCAGATGGTGTCAAGCGTGTGTGGCAGCAACCAGGTGAGGAGTACAAAGACAAGTGTGTCTTACCTACAGTCAAGCATGGTGGTGGGAGTGTCATGGTTTGGGGTTGCATGAGTGCTGCCAGCACTGGAGAGCTACAGTTCATTCAGGGAACCATGAATGCCAGCATGTACTGTGACATACTGAAGCAGAGTGTGATCCCCTCCCTTCGGAAACTGGGCCGCAGGACAGTATTCAAACATGATAACGACCCCAAACACACCTCTAAGACAACCACTGCCTTGCTAAAGAAACTGAGGGTAAAGGTGATGGACTGGTCAAGCATGTCTCCACACCTAAACCCTGTTGAGCATCTGTGGGGCATTCTCAAACGGAAGGTGGAGGAGTGCAAGGTCTCTAACATCCACCAGCTCCGTGATGTCATCATGGAGGAGTGGAAGAGGATTTCATTGGTAACCTGTGAAGCTCTAGTGAACTCCATGCCTAAGAAAGTTAAGGCAGTGCTGGAAAATTATGGTGGCCACAAAAAATATTGACAATTTGGGCACAATTTGGACATTTTCACTTATGGGTGTACTCACTTTTGTTGCCAGTAGTTTAGACATTGACTGTGTGCTGAGTTATTTTGAGGGGACAGCAAATTTACACTGTTATACAAGCTGTACACTGACTACTTTACATTGTATCAAAGTGTCATATCTCCAGTGTTGTCCCATGAAAATATATAATAAAATATTTACAGAAATGTGAGGGGTGTACTCACTTTTGTGAGATACTGTAGTTTAAGTATGCATTAGTAAATTATTATTATCAATGTTTTTTCCCCTTCTCTTTCCTACTCTTTCTCAATGGAAAACAATGGAAAAAGGAAACACTAGAATAAAAATACACATATTTTTGTCATTTATGTAAACCATGACAAAAAAATCCTGCCGGACAAAACGTGACATTTGGTATTTTCTAACCTGTTTGTATACCACCATAGACAGAGAGAGACCCTGAATTAGACAGGGCTCAGAGAGGGGAAGATGAGACAGAAGAGAGGAGCTAAGGAGAGGAAAGTGTTCAAGTCGAGGATCCAGGAGAGGTGAGAGCAGAGGAAAGGGAGAAAGATGACACCAGTAAAATGTCCAAACACAGGACGTCTGGGTGGGACCCCAACTGGCCCAATATTCCAAGATTCAAGCCTTGGTTGTACAATACTTCATATGGTAAGTTCCATATGCAAAGTTACTGTGCAAAATTAAAAAAAAGAGAAATAAACAGTATAAAATCAACATATTCTGGTTACAATAATGTCATGTGTTTTCTGCCCCCCTTCCCCCGACCCAGGAAAAATATGTTGTCACTGCACCAAGGCACACAAGTTCAACTTGGGATCCTGACCTCAGACTATGGGTTTGGGGTCAAAGGTCAAGGCCAACATTCCTTATGCCTTATTACTGTACAACGAGTAAAGCTAGGACCACCAAACCGGACACACAGGTTCAGCTTGGGATCCTGAACTCAGACTCTGGGTTTGGGGTCAACAGGTCAAAGGTCAAGGTTAAAATGCCTTATGCCTTATTACTGTATGAGTAAAGTTAGGGTCACCATATCTGGTACACAGGTTCACCCTGTGACCCTGAAGTGTGACTATGGTTTTGGGATTGCAAGGTCAGAGGGCAACATTATAAATGCTTATAAACTGTATCTCAACAACAAAAAAGCTAGGGTCACCAAGCCTGGTACACAGGTTCACTCTGAGACCATGACCTCTGACTACAGGTTTGGGATTAAAGGTCAAGGTTGGCACTCCATATAGAATGTTTAAAGCTCTCTAGGGTCACCAAACTTGCTACACAGGTTCACCTCAGGATCCTGCCCTATAATTATGGGTTGTATACTTTGTTGTATATTCGTGGGTGATGGGTTTATCACAGTTTGGTTCTTCGGCAATAATTATGTTGAGAAGTTGAAAACTGCTCTCTGTCAGTAAGTATTGAGATCTTCAAAGAAAACAGAGGCGGGGGATATTGCATTTGCCTTAGAGTGCTCTTGTTAATTAGTCAAGTAGCAATAATAAATAGTTAAACTCATCTCAAATGCACATTAAAAAACAATTTATAACAACACTGCAAAATTAAGAGGGGGAAGAAGCATGCATTAAATTATTGACAGATGAATTTGTATAGTTGAGTTTTTTCATTATGTCATTTAAATTCTTCGAGCCCATTTCCCTTCAAAGTGCCTGAAAAACAAACCCAAACTAAACTGAAAGCTGCTCTTCAGCCCCTTGCACTATCTTCATGGGGTTGGTCTCATTCAAAAGAAAACACTAAATGTTTTTAAGCAAAACAGTCAGAATCCCTCTAAGTGCTTCAGCCACTGAGTAACAGTGATCTAAACATACTAAGTTTGAAGAAATAAAAGTTTGCTTGGGTGTTTTTAAGATACAAATGCATAAAAATAACATACATCTGTTATATACTGACTTGAAAACACAGTAGGAATGTAGAACCAAGTGATATGAAGTTCAGGTAAAAATTTGGTAACAGTAGGACAAGAAATGAATATATTACACACCTTTTTGTCGGGCGTCTTCATGCGTCTTCAAATTGTGCCAAATAATTGGCATCAAAACTGGGGATTCTAAATTGTCCTTAGGTATGACTGTGAGAGTGAAAGGTTGTCTGTCTCTCTGTGTTGGCCCTGCGATGGATTGGCGATCTGTCCTGGGTGTACCCTGCCTCTCGCCCAAAGATGCTGGGATAGGCTCCAGCCCCCCCCCCCCCCCGCAACCCAAAAAGGATTAAGCGGAAGAAGATGAATGAATGAATGTGTCATGGCCACCCCCCCCCCCCGATTCTTCAGCTAACGACCAGGTCAGGTAATTAATAATTTCTTTGATGTTCCGTGTTAATTTTAGCCATTTTTCAAAAAGGTGAGTGGTGTTACAACACTTCTTTCTTGGATTCACAGACTGGTTTACACTAGGCTTTACGCGCCTGTGTTACGCACGCGCTGTTGCGGGGGCATCAAAAGTGAATGGGCCCCTTGTGAGGTATCCCTGAATTCAGAAATTAGTTGGCTAAGCCACACATCCATCATTTCCTTACTCTGATGTAATTGGCTTGTTGTGTTTCCGTTTGCTATGACGCTGGACCTTCATGGACCTTTAACGCTCATTGGGTTTCCACAGCTGTCCGTCACAAAATGGAGGCTCTGTTGGGACAAATGAGCTGTCAGTCTCTCCTGGGCATGATCCATCTTAACCCGGATTGGGAGGATTCTTTTTCCAGTTCAACCTCCTAGCAGTGACACGTTTCTAGCTTACAAAGCTAACCGTTTCCGGCTGATTTTCGGCAGTTTTATGGTCTATTTATGGTCAGTTTTCCCCATCGTCATCAAGATGGACAATAAATCTTACTTAAATGGATATATTGGACCCTTTGCAATACAAATGGATCGTATTTTTGGACCAATCATTGATTCTGGGACGACAACAAGCTACTTTCGGTAAGTCACTCGTTCGAGCTCATGCTAATGTTACCTGGTTAAAAGTTATGTTTCAATCCAGTGTTATCATTTTTCTGAAATCTGTTTTAATAATTAAATAGATGAAATTCTAAGCTTTAAAATGACGTAAGGCATGACTGCCTTCTGTAAGCATGTTTAACACAACTCAATATGACACAGCTGAGATTAAAAAACAAAACAAAAAAACAACAACAATTAAACATGCCTGGCCCCAGTATCCGGAAAAGTAAGAGGTTAAAATGTAGAAAAAGAGATGATTCTTTTTATTGGTTGTTATGTATAAACTATAGAATTTATAGAAAATGTATATCATGACATGTATCATTATTGTCACATAAGATTACTTATATCGTGATATGAAATTTTGGTCATATCGTACAGCTCTAAGTTTAAGGTGTGTGGTCACTATAGAGGCATCCCTGCCCCTTTGTGGTGTGAATTTTCGCCTGTTTCTTTTGTTCTGGCGGCTCAACTGGCACGAGAAGAGCAGAATGAATTTTTGCTTCACTTTTGATCTGAACTCTTAAGAGGGAGTTAAGTTAATTCCCTTCCACAGCATGGGGGACACCATGTGGTGTATAGGAGCGGCGCCTATCTGTTTCTCTGACCCTAGGCTACACAGCTACTGTAAGTAGTGAAAGTTACAGTGGGAGGTCAGTCCTCTGGTAGCTCTGTGCGTTAATCCTTAAGAGGGAGGGCAAAGTTAACTGTGATTCTTGGAGAATTAAATGGTAAATGACGTTCACTTATATAGTGCTTTTTATTCATCTCTGGATGACCAAAGCGCTTTACAGATACTGCTATCCACCCATTCAGACACACATTCACACACTGATGGCGGAAGAGCTGCCATGCACAGGCGCTGGCCTGACCCATCTGGAGCAACTGGAGGTTCATTGTCTTGCTCAAAGACACTTTGACATGCAGATTGCAGAGAGAGTGGGAATTGAACCACTGACCCTCCAATCAGTAGTTGCCCACACTACACCTGCTCCACAGAATCAGAATCAGAATGAGATTTATTGCCATTGTTCATGTAGTACACAAACTAGGAATTTGTCTCGGTGCAATGCTGCAACATTAAACATGGAGTAGCACTAAAGATAAAAATAAAAAACTACGCATGCAATAAAAGGTAGAATATGAATAAGTAATACTAATCTATGCAATTTTTAAATATATTAACAAGCAGCAGATATTGTGGAGTTCCACATAGTGCAGTCGGTAGTGCAAAAAGAAAACGGTGATAATTGTCATGAGTCCGGTTGAGCTGCTGTACGTAGTGCACGAGAGTCTAATAAGTCACTTAGTGTTCAGCAGTCTGATGGCAGAGGGGAAGAAGCTGTTCATGTAGCGGGAGGTTTTAGTCTGAATGGACTGAAGTCTTCTGCCTGAGGGGAGGGGGGCAAACAGTGCGTGTCCAGGGTGTGAAGGGTCGGCTATGATCCGACCTGCACGCCTCCGGGTCCTGGAGATGTACAGGTCCTGGAGGGATGGGAGCTTGCAGCCGATCATCTTCTCAGCAGCGCACACAACGCGCTGCAGTCTTAGTCTGTCCCTGGTGGTGGCTCCTGCGTACCACACGGTGATGGAGGGGGTGAGGATGGACTCGATGATGGCAGTGTAGAACTGCACCAACATCTTGGTGGGTAGCTTGAGCTTCCTCAGCTGCCGCAGGAAGAACATCCTTTGCTGGGCCTTTTTGATGAGGGAGCTGATGGTCGGCTCCCACTTGAGGTCCCGGGTGATGGTGGTGCCCAGGAAGCGGAAGGAATCCGCAGTGGTGATGGGAGAGTCTGTGAGGGTAAGGGGGGGCAGAGGGGCTGTGACTTTTCTGAAGTCCACGATCATCTCCACTGTCTTCAAAGCGTTCAGCTGCAGGTTGTTGTGGCTGCACCAGGACGCCAGCTGGGCCACCTCTCTCCTGTAGACGGACTCGTCGCCGTTGGAGATGAGCCCGATGAGGGTGGTGTCGTCCGCAAACTTGATCAGCTTGACAGACTGGTGGCTGGAGGTGCAGGAGTTGGTGTACAGGGAGAAGAGCAGGGGGGAAAGTACACAGCCCTGGGGTGATCCAGTGCTGATGCTAACAGAGTCTGAGACAGTCTTTCCCAGCCGCACATGCTGCCTCCGGTCCGTCAGGAAGTCGGTGATCCACCTGCAGAGGGAGTCAGGCACGTTGAGCAGGGACAGCTTGTCCTGGAGCAGAGCGGGGCGGATGGTATTGAATGCAGAGCTGAAGTCCACAAACAGGATCCTGACGTAGGTTCCCGGGGAGTCCAGGTGCTGCAGGATGGAGTGGAGGGCCAGGTTGACTGCGTCGTCCACAGACCTGTTGACTCTGTAGGCAAACTGCAGCGGGTCCAGGAGGGGAGAGGTGATGGTCTTGAGGTGGGGCAGGACCAGGCGCTCAAAGGACTTCATGACTACAGAGGTGAGCGCTACAGGTCTGTAGTCGTTAAGTCCAGTGATCCGTGGCTTCTTGGGGACAGGGGCGATGGTAGAGGTTTTGAGGCAGGCCGGCACATGGCATGACTTCAGGGAGGTGTTAAAAATGTCTGTGAAGACAGGAGTCAGCTCCTCCGCACAGTGTCTCAGGGTGGAGGGAGACACGCCGTCCGGACCGGGGGCCTTGTGTGGGTTCAGTCTGGAGAACTGTCTGTGCACGTCCTGCTCACTGATGGCAAGGGCAGGGGGGGAGGGGGGGGCGCCTTTGATGAAGTGGGGACCATGGAGGCAGTGGCGCTGGAGGGAGGGGGGGAGTTGGACACAGCTGACGAGGTGTCAAAACGGGCATAGTGTTGGGACAGTCTTTGACAAAGGGCTTTGTCATCCTGTCCCTTAGAAGCCTGAGGCCTATAGTTGGTGATTTGCCTCAGTCCTCTCCACACAGAAGCAGAGTCGTTAGCAGTGAACTGTTGCTGGAGTCTCTCAGAATACACAGATTTAGCTCTCCTCAGCTCTCTGCTAAACCGGTATTTGACCTCCCTGTAGCAGTCCCGGTCTCCACTTTTCAACGCTGCTTCCTTCTCCTTCCTGATCTGTTTGAGCTTAGCTGTGAACCAGGGCTTGTCGTTGGAGTAACTCACCCTGGTGCGCGATGGAAGAATGCTCTCCTCACAAAAGTGGATATATGAGGTCACAGTGTCTGTGTACTCATCCAGATCATGCGTGGCTCCTTTAAACATGCTCCAGTCAGTTATTTCCAAGCACGTGCGCAGCACCTCCCCAGCTTCACTGGTCCATTTCCTTGTAGTGCTCACAACAGGTTTTGTGAGCTTCAGTCTCTGTCTGTATGTGGGAATCAGGTGGACCATCACGTGATCAGATAGTCCGAGTGCAGCGTGGGGAACAGCGTGATACGCGTCCTTAACTGTAGTGTAACAGTGATCCAGCGTGTTCTCTCCTCTGGTGGGGCATTTAATAAACTGTTTGTATTGGGGGATTTTGTGGCTCAGGTTGCTCTGGTTAAAGTCGCCAACCACAATAACCAGAGAGTCCGGGAAAGTCCGCTCCGCTTGCTGAATGTGATCCGCGAGCGCGCGCTGAGCCTCGCGCACGTCCGCGTCGGGCGGGACGTAAACAGCGGCCAGGATGAATGAAGCGAACTCACGCGGGGAATAAAATGGCTTGCAGTTGATGAATAAATATTCCAGAGCGGGAGAACAGTGTTGGGAGATCACAGTTACATCCGAGCACCAGCTGCTGTTGATGTAGAAGCAGACTCCTCCGCCTGTGGTCTTGCCGGAGAGCCCCGTGTCTCGGTCTGCACGAAACAGCTGAAATCCCTCGAGGAGGAGCGCGCTGTCCGGTGTCTTTTCCTTGAGCCAGGTCTCAGTGAAGCAGAGGGCACACGAGGTGGAGAGGTCCTTAAATCGCATCAGCAGTCTCAGTTCATCTACCTTGTTATAAAGAGAATTGACGTTAGACAGAAAGATCCCAGGCAAGGCCATGCGCGTGCCTCTCCTGCGAAGCCGCACGAGGGCACCCGCTCGTCTTCCTCTCTTTCGCCGTCTCACTTTTTGGGCTAAAAAGTGAACCAGATTGGCGGCAGGAGCCAAAAAAACTGGGAGTAGGTCCGTGGGAGTGAAAGTCCTGATATTTAGTAGCTCTTCACGGGTGTAAGAGCAGGCAGACACACAATTGACGAACAAAAACAAACAAAAAAATAGCGCAGCGAAGCACCATGGTGACCACTGTGGGCGCCATCTTGGATCTAAACCATCCATTAAAGCCGCCCCATTAAAGAGATTTACACTAAAATGAAGTGTTTGCAGAGCTCAGAAAATAGGATTTACAGAAATGCAGCAATAATTGAATATTTAAAGAATTTGCAACTTATTTTCTTATAAATTTGCTACTTTTTTCTCATAAATTTTTAACCTTTTTTTTTCTTGTAGGTTTGTGACTTTTTTCTCATAAATTTGCAATAAAAAAAGAATTGCAACTTTGTTCTTTAATTTTGGACCTTGTAAATTTACAATGTTCATATGCATGCAGGTTTAGTTTTTATTCAGTGTATTTTCTTCTCATCTAGACAGCAACCCAATTTTAGTATTTAAATGACTGCGTTGGGAGGGAAAGAATTTTTTTTTTTTTTTTTTTTAAATGCAAACTCTTCCCCATTTCAAAAGTAAAGGCCCCTAGACACAATCATGCATGGGGCCCCCCACCAAAAAAAGTTAGAAATGGCCCTGGGGTTCTTCTTAGAAGATTCTCTGACAGTGATGTAGAGGTGAGTCTTTTATTTTAAGGATGTTTTCAGCTTTTTGTCTGTTGGATAACTGCTAGTTTGTTACCTGTGGGGTTTTGGACAGTGAATTATATGTGCAGATTGTCTGTCAATGCCATGCATTTTTTTTTTATATTATAACCAACATTTAGCTCAGTGGAAGAAGGTATTTTTAAATGTTTTTTCCACATTGCTGTAATTATTTCTAATTGGCTTAAAGCACCAAATGATTTTTAAAGTTATATTATTTAGAAAGTTGTTTAGAATTCTTTTTATTGTTTCATTCCAAAATAAATAAAGAAGACTATCAGACAGCCAATTATCAGACAGCCAATCCACTAGTTGTCAAATTGAGAGTCTGGAGAACAGATGAAGGATACAGATTTATTTCCTTTATTCCTTTTGAGGAAACGCAGAAAGGATGAAAAGTAGCTTCTTATAAATAAAACTGTAGTCTCTAATTTATTAAAATATCAGGAACTAAAGCTGTGTGATCACTGTTGAAAGTCAGAGATGCATGATATTTTTCAGATTTAACCAGTTTATGAATGTGCTCATAACTGAAAACTAAACAAAACAAATTATGGTCAGATATTCAGATAAAGCCTTTATTTTTCAGCACAAAACTTGACTGTTTTTTACACTATTGTAGTATGAATTCATTAATGCCATATAATACTCAGAGCTGTGTATATATAAAATTTTATAAACAGCATAATCTGTATTTTAATGGTCAAATTACTGTTGCGGCCCTCAGCTACTTCTATTTTAGTCAGAGACAGGTAAAATGGCTCTTTGGTTGGCAAAGGTTGTAGAACTCTGTCTTAACCATTAGACAACAACCTACAAAGTTATTGACTTGGAAAATTATCTTTTAAATTGACAAACATCATATGTGTAGCTCGGGGCAAAATTTCATTGGGATCAAAAGATAATTTTGCTCTTGCCATTAGTTTCAATAGAGATTTTTTCCAATTTAAGGTTCTATGTGTGCAAGTAGCGGGGGCGTGACTTAGGCTCTCTATTATGACTATAAATACTGTAAATGACATTTTAGTCAAAAGACTATGACTAAAACCAAATAAAAAATTGCTGTCAAAATTAACACTGGTGCATTGTGGCTGGGTCACTGTTGGCTTCTGACTGCTGTCAGGGTGGACACACTAAGGCTGTGTTTTAGAATCTGATTGGAGAGTTGTGGCCTCTAGGTGTTAATGGCATGGTTGTGGCTGTGTGAAAGGCTCCCCTGGAGCAGCTGGCTGGCCGCCGGTGCAAGTAGTGTGGACATTTACTTCTGCACTGGACAGTCCCTCCAGGATTTCGCAGTATGTTTTTATGATTGTTGCAGCCTAAAAAGCCTGAATTTCCAGGAGCTTTTTAAAAAAAGTTGCGATAAAAGTTGCAATGTTTTGAGAGGGGTTTTTTTGCACTAAAAGTTGTGGGAAGAATGACAAATTTTAAAGCAGATGGTTTTTTTTCCATAGTTTACTGCAATGATATTCTATAAAACACCATAAGAAAAGCACAGGATTGTCAAAAAATTTCCTATTAAACATCCATCCATCTTCTTCTGCTTAATCCTTTTCGGGTCACGGGGGCACTGTAGCCTATCCCAGGATCTTTGGGTGAGAGGCAGGGTACACCCTGGACAGATCGCCAGTCCATTGCAGGGCCAACACAGAGAGACAGTCAACCATTCACTCTCAGTCATATCGAAGGACAAGTTAGAATCCCCAGTTTGATGCCAATTATTTATTTATTTATTTAGCGAATGCAAAGTCCTCAAGCCAAGCAGTTGCCTCCTGGTTTGCTGTATGGAGGGTGTGTAATCCTCCTTCCAGTCTTTGGAGTGGGCAAGCCTCTATGATGTGTTCCATTGTTTGCTCCTCTCCACATGAGCACAGTGGGCTAGGGCTACTGCCCCATCTGTGAAGGCTGGCCAAGCAGGGGCCATGTCCAGTTCTGAAGCGATTGAGTGCGATTGAGATGCCAATTAACCTAACTTGCATGTTTTTGGCATGTGGGAGGAAACCGGAGAAATCCCGGAGTAAACCCATGCAGACACGGAGAGAACATGCAAACTCCACACAAATCACTGTTGGTCGGGGGCTGGGATCGAACCCAGGATCCCTCTATTAAACAGGGATTTATAAATTAAGCAGAAACTTCTGCTATACAGAAAAACTCTTTTGTGCAACAGCAAATACAAACTTTAACACAATATCCATTACAACAGCTAAACTGCCTTGAATGCATGTTAAAAAGTATACAGTGGTGTGAAAAAGTGTTTGCCCCCTTCCTGATTTCTCATTTTTTTGTATGTTTGTCACACTTAAATATTTCAGATCATCAAACAAATTTAAATACTGTATAAGACAAAGATAACACAAGTAAACACAAAATGCAGTTTTTAAATGAAGGTGTTTATTAGGGGGAAAAAACATCCAAACCAGTATGGCTCTGTGTGAAAAAGTGATTGCCCACTCAACCCAATAACTGGTTGGGCTACCCTAAGCAGCAACAACTGCGATTAAGATAAGATAAGCCTTTATTAGTCCCACAATGGGGAAATTCCAGGATTGCAACAGCATAGGGATAGCAACACTCAGAGCAACAATCAGAAGGCAAGAAAAAAACATCTAGTAAACATATGTCCATATTACTATAAATGTATATATACATATATAGACACACAGTGCAGAGCATTATGGCTGGTGAATGTGCAGCAGAAAGTCTAAGCTCTCTCTCCGCGGATGCAGCGGGCCAGCTGGAAGTCTTTGGGCATGATGGTGACCCCCTTAGCGATGAAGAGACCCACCAGGTGGGCCTCGCAGGTCTCCTGCAGAGCCATGACGGCGAAGCTCAGGAAACGCAGGACGGTCTTGAAGTCCTGAGCGATCTCCCTCACCAGGCGCTGGATGGGCAGCTTACGGATGAGCAGCTCCGTGGATTTCTGGCAGCGACGGATCTCTCTCAGAGCCACGGGCCTGTGACGGCGAGGCCTCTTCACTCTGCCGGTGGCCAGAGCACCTCTCCGAGCAGCCCTGGTGGCTAGCTGTCTCCTGGGGGGGAGGAGGGGGGGGGGGCTTCTTCCTCCAGTAGATTTTACGGGCGGTCTGCTTGATTCTTGCCATCGCTCTTTATTATTCTGTCTTATATTTCTTTCACGCCGCCTAAACTCCAGCCCAGCACCCGCATCGTTTTCGCTACAGCTCCCGGTATGTCGAGTTTCCCATTAGCACCGGGCGGCGGCCAAGTGCTAGCTAGCACTAGCTCCTCCCCGCTGTAACGTCTCCCGCTGCAAACCGTGGCTCCGTCCGCCGACCCGGGAGACCCCCGGGGCGATCCGTGCGTCCGTTATATATATACAGAGTGAAAGGTGTAGAAAGAAGAAGGAAGATAAAAAGAAAAGAAAAGGCTGTTGCAACAGGCAGCCGACTCGTGTGGCGCCGCCGGTCCGGCGGAACTGGAACCGGAAAAAAAAAAAAAAAAAAAAAAAAAAAAAAAGCATTAAGCATTTACGATAACTGGCAGTGTCTTTTACAGCACTGTGGAGGAAGTCTGGCCCACTCATCTTTGCAGAATTATTGTAATTCAGCCACATTGGAGGGTTTTTGAGCATGAACTGCCTTTTTAAGGTCATGCCGCAGCATCTCAATCAGATTCAGGTCAGGACTTTGACTAGGCCACTCCAAAGTCTTCATTTTGTTTTTCTTAAGCCATTCAGAGGTGGACTTGCTGGTGTGTTTTGGATCATTGTCTTGCTGCAGAACCCAAGTGCACTTTAGCTTGAAGTCACGAACAGATGGCCGGACATTCTCCTTAAGGATTTTTTGGTTGGCAGCAGAATTCATGGTTCCATTTACCAGAGCAAGTCTTCCAGGTCCTGAAGCAGCAAAACGGCCCCAGACCATCACATTACCACCACCATATTTCTCTGTTGGAATGATGTTTCTTTTTTGAAATGTTGCTACTTTTTCGCCGGTTGTAATGGGACACACACCTTCCAAAAAATTCAACTTTTGTCTCATCAGTCCACAAAGTATTTTCCAAAACATCTTGGGGATCATCAAGATGTTTTCTGACAAAACTGAGACAAGCCTTTATGTTCTTTTTGCTCAGTAGTGGTTTTCGTCTTGGAGCTCTGCCATGCAGGCCATTTTTGCCCAGTCTCTTTCTTATGGTGGAGTCATGAACACTGACCTTAACTGAGGTGAAGCCTGCAGATCTTTGGATGTTGTTGTGGGGTCTTTTGTGACCTCCTGGATGAGTCATCGCTACGCTCTTGGGGTAATTTTGGTCATCCGGCCACTCCTGAGAAGGTTCACCTGTGTTCATGTTTTCGCCATTTGTGTATAATGGCTCTCACTGTGGCTCACTGGAGTACCAGAGCTTTACAAATGGCGTTATAATGTTTTCCAGACTGATAGATCTCAGTTAGTTTGTTTTTCATTTTTCCTGAATTTCTGTGGATCATCATGACCGAAAGAATGAGATTGCGAATACAAGCGGCTGAAATGAGCTTTTTCCGTAGGATCGCTGGACTCAGCCTCAGAGATTGGGTGAGGAGCTCAGTCATCCGGGAGAGGCTCAGAGTAGAACCACTGTTAATCCACATTGAAAGGAGCCAGTTGAGGTGGTATGGGCATCTGATCAGGATGCCTCCTGGACGCCTCCCACTTGAGGTGTTTTGGGCACATCCCACTGGGAGGAGACCCCGGGGCAGACCCAGGACTCGCTGGAGAGACTACGTGTCCCAGCTGGTCTGGGAACGACTTGGTATCCTCTCTGAAGAGCTGGAGCAGGTGGCTGGGGAGAGGGAAGTCTGGGCTTCTCTGCTTGAACTGCTGCCTCCGTGACCAGGACCTCCGGGAAAGCGGTAGAAGATGGATGGATGGATGGATTCTGTGGATCGCAGCATGATGTCTAGCTTTTGAGGATCTTTTTGTCGACTTCACTTTGTCAGGCAGGTCCTATTTAACCTCTTGCGCTCCGGGATACCGCGGGCGGTCACGCCTTTGCGTCCTAGTATGTCCTTGTGCGTCCTAGTGCGCACTGTGCGTCTCAGTGCGCGCTGAAAAAAAAAAAAGCTGCATTTCCGTTCTTCCACTACAGACACAGCCGCGAACAGAAAGCCAAAGGAGTGTTTTGATTGGTTTAGATTTGATTGACCTCTCATTCGACTAATAAGAGCCTTGAATTGGGTTTCTGAAACCTTGAAGAACCAATGACTGAAAACCTAGCAAGAAGGACCCACCTACCAACGACTGCGAATACAACGAGCCAATTGAAGCAGAGAAGTTCGTCGATTGAAAGCGTGCGTCCCGTGCGTAAAATCTGTTTTGTGTAAGCCGCTGTGTGTAACGGTAGCGTTCGCCAGTCATTTTTTCTTACTACTGTTCTTATTTGTTTTGAAAAATCGTTCGCCAAAACCGCAATCATGGAAGCGCAAAACCGCAATCATGGAATCATGGTTTGACCGGGTCGCGTGACCAGAACCACGAGTCGTAACAAGCGGACCAGCATCATGCTCATCTGACAATGAGGAACAGATGTTCGCCAACGACACTGCTGTTGTGGACAGGTAAGTGTTATAAGCTAAATTATTCTTTATCACTGAAAATAGTACTAAAAATGACTTTTGACCGATCGGTGATTACAACTGTGCGTCATCGCCACATGACGGACCGTTGACGGACCGTTTTTTTGTGCGCCGCGCTCCTCTGTAGCAGGGGGGGGGGGGGAGTTGTTATCCTCTACATTGCAGATATTTTGGTATAATTTTTATTGCACTGTAGGTTATTTTTTCTTGTAAAAAAAGACCACACATTTTTTACGTGGCATGCTTCTTTGTGTGTGGGGGGCTTGTTTGTTCATTCATGAATGAATAAACAACCCCCCCCCCCCACACACACACACACAGCCCTGAGTGTCACCTTTCATTAGAGCCCAAGATCAAGCTTCTGTGTTGAATCATTCAAAGTTATAGACGTTTTTCCAAACTGTGCCATTTGGCACAATTTGGCACAGTTCAAAAATGCCTGGGAACAACCTGAGAAAAAAGCTGTGTAATATATTCATTTTTTGTGGTATTGTTACAAAATTTTGACCTCAGCTGGATAACACTTGGTTCTACATTTCTGTTGCATTTTCCAGCCAGTATCTGACAGCTGTATGTTATTTGCAAGCATTTGTATCTAAAAAAACACCCAGGCAGACTTTATTTTCTTCAAGTTCAGTATGTTTAGATGACTGTTACTCAGTGGCAGGAGCACTTAGAGAGATTATGACTATTTTGCCAAAAAATTCAAAGTGTTTTCTTTTAAATGAGACCAACCCCATGAAGATGCTGCAAAGGGTTAAAGAACAGCTTTTGAGTTACTTTGGGTACGTTATTTTTAGGCGTTTTGTAGGGAAATTGACCAGAGTGCAAGGGGTTAAGTGATTTCTTGATTGAGAACAGGTGTGGCAGTAATCAGGCCTGGGTGTGGCTAGAGAAATTAAACTCAGCTTTCCAAAGATGTGATAAACCACAGTTATTTTATGTTTTAAAGGGGGGGGGTGCAATCACTTTTTCACACAGGGCCATGTAGGTTTGGTGGTTTTTTTTTACCCTTAATAATAAACACCTTCATTTCAAAAGTGCATTTTGTGTTTACTTGTGTCATCTTTGTCTAATATTTAAATTTGTTTGATCTGAAACATTTAAGTGTGACAAACATAGAAAAAAAAAAAGAGAGAAATCAGGAAGGGGCAAACACTTTTTCACACCACTGTAGATTTGGAAATTATGGCAGCACCTTCATTTGAAAACCGCTGCAATCCCCAACCATTCAGTAGTGAGCGCAGAGGAGAAAAGAAATAATTTATTCTGCTGCTCTGTATTGTCTATCAAAGTCTGTATTTTTCTGGAAAAAAAAAAACACAGAATATTTTCTCTTTCCATGCCTGACTCCTGCAAGTCTGTCTATCCGCTGCATGTCTTGACACACAGTCGTACCGGGAGGAGGGGCTGTCCTTGGGGATGCGCATTGGTCCGTGCCCAGACCGGAGATGATTTTACCTCTAAAAATGTATAAAATGTTACAGCACTGGCTGTAGTGTTATATTTGCTGATTTATTTGTGGTTTTACAGCATCTCTCCTCACGCATGCTCCCGTGTTGGGGTGCTTTCAGGCAGGCAGACATTTTTTTCAACACAAACCCGGCACTTTGTACAGACGCAAGGAGATGTCCACCGGTGGGCCGGGGGAGACGAAGGAAGGGACGGTGTGGGAAAACTTTCGGGGGAGTGTTTTTTTAAATCACACACTCTGTTTTTTGCTCATGTGTTCTATTAATACTCACTGTAAACACAGAAGTGAGCGCAGTGCAGCAACTTATTTGATTGGTTAGACTGAGCGTTTAAGTGCCACTTGGGGACAAATTTGATTGGCAAAATTGGCGGAGGTTGATGAGGATTGACCAAAATTGCGGGAAAGTTGCTGTGATTGGACAAAGCTGCTAGGTCGCACAATAGATGCAATGATGGCTTGATGTTGCATGAATTGGCATGATCACAACATCACAAAATCCTAGAGGGACTGACATGACAGTGTTTAATTTGGTTGTGTGTGTGGGGTGACAATGTACTGTTTCTTTTTCATATGCCCCTTTACGGTGAATCACCACAGTGATATAGTCATTGATGCCGCACTCACGTGACTTAATTACAAACTTTGTTAGTGAACTACAGTGGTGTGAAAAAGTGTTTGCCCCTTCCTGATTTTTCATTTTTTTGTATGTTTGTCACACTTAAATGTTTCAGATCATTAAACAATTTTTAATATCAGACAAAGATAACACAAGTAAACACAAAATGCAATTTTTAAATGAAGGTGTTTATTATTAATTAAGTTATTCCCATGCCAGTGACGCTTGGCGTAAGGTGGTGCCTATCTCCGTTTCAAGACCCTAGGGCCTAGGCCACACAGCTACTGTAGGTAGTGAAAGCTACAGTTGGGGGGAGGGGGGTCAGTCCTCTGGTAGCTCTGCGTGTTAACGTTTATTATTAAGGGGGGAAAAAAATCCAAACCTACATCGCCTTGTGTGGAAAAAGTGATTGCCCCCTAAACCCAATAACTGGTTGGGCCACCCTTAGCAGCAACGACTGCAATCAGGCGTTTGCAATAACTGGCAATGAGTATTTTACAGCGCTGTGAAGGAATTTTGGCCCACACGTCTTTGCAGAATTGTTGTAATTCAGCCACATTGGAGGGTTTTCGAGCATGAACCGCCTTTTAAAGGTCATACCACAGCATCTCAGTCGGATTCAGGTCAGGAGTTTGACTAGGCCACTCCAAAGTCTTCATTTAGTTTTTCTTAAGCCATTGAGAGGTGGACTTGCTTGTGTGTTTTGGATCAGTGTCCTGCTGCAGAACCCAACCTCAGCTTGAGGTCCATTTACCACAGCAAGTCTTACAGATCCTGAAGCAGCAAAACAGCCTCAGACCATCACACTACCACCACCATATTTTACTGTTGGTATGATGTTCCTTTTCTGAAATGCTGTGTTACTTTTACGTAGGATGTAATGAGACAACACCTTCCAAAAAGTTCAACTTTTGTCTCATCAGTCCACAGAGTATTTTCTAAAAGTCTTGGGGATCATCAAGATGTTTTCTGGCAAAACTGAGACGAGTCTTTATGTTCTTTTTGCTCAGCAGTGGTTTTCATCTTGGAACTCTGCCATGTAGGCCATTTTTGCCCAGTCTCTTTCTTATGGTGGAGTCATGAACACTGACCTTAATTGAGACAAGTGAGGCCTGCAGTTCTTTGGCTGTTGTTGTGGGGTCTTTTGTGACCTCTTGGATGAGTCGTCGCTGCATTCTTGGGGTAATTTTGGTCAGCCGGCCACTCCTGGGAAGTTTCACCACTGTTCCATGTTTTCGCCATTTGTGGATAATGGCTCTCACTGTGGTTCGCTGGAGTCCCAAAGGTTTAGAAATGGCTTTATAACCTTTTCCAGACTGATAGATCTCAATTACTTTGTTTCTTATTTGTTTTGCCAGTCGGTGCATCGTGACATGCACTACACAAAGAGCAGAGATAAACAAACCTATCATCTGGTCAGTCACTGCAACAGATACAGGAGTCAATTTGTCTTGGCCTGTACTTGCCACTGATAATACCTCTATCTGCAAAGAATGTACCGCTAGTCCAGCAAAAGCTAGTGGTCTTCAAATACTTTGCAAGCAGTTTCATGAAACGGTCAATCAGAAAGCAACTCATACCAGCTTGGACGTCGCCCAGGTTAACAAGGTCAGGAGCTCCTGGCAGCGGATTGTGAAGGACAGCTGTGTGGAGGAATCTGATCAGACCTAAATGAAACAGTCATTGTAGCCCCCGACAGACTGCTATGATGATGATGATGATGATGATGATGATGATGATGATGATGACTGAATTTCTTTGGATCGTAGCATGATGTCTAGCTTTTGAGGATCTTTTGGTCTACTTCCCTTTTTCAGGCAGGTCCTATTTAAGTGATTTCTTGATTGAGAACAGGTGTGGCAGTAATCAGGCCTGGGTGTGGCTAGAGAAATTGAACTCAGCTTTCCAAGATGTGATAAACCACAGTTAATTTATATTTTAACAGGGGGAGAATCACTTTTTCACACAGGGCCATGTAGGTTTGGATTTTTTTCCCCTTAATAATAAACACCTTCATTTAAAAACTGCATTTTGTGTTTACTTGTGTTATCTTTGTCTAATATTTAAATTTGTTTGATGATCTGAAACATTTAAGTGTGACAAACATACAAAAAAATGAGAAATCAGGAAGGGGCAAACATTTTTTCACACCACTGTATAAAGGAGAAGGAAGGGGGGCGGGGGGGTGAAACCTACTCGAAAGCTTCAGATAACCCTGATGCTCGTTTAAGGTCATATCGTCCGACCATACAAAGAACTCCATCAACATTGATGCCTTAATTTCTTTCAGTTAAATACTGAATGATCTGTTTGGTGCAGAGGATCGAGATGGACAAGCAAAACAGTAGCGGACATCCTTCCGTGTTGTACAGTGCAGTGAAGAATAACACTTTTCAAGGACAGAATGTTTTTTGGCTATTGTAATTTGCCTTTATTATAATTAAGAAATTAGAAAATAGTCGAATATCCTAATACCACATTTGTTAACTGAATAACAGTGTAAGAAAAGAAATATCCAGACAATCAAATACTTGGGTATAGCCATAGTAGCTCTATTTTCAGAAAACTTGTGATAGATTGACATAAAATTAGCTATGGTGTAGAGTGGATTATGACAAAGTTACACAGATGTTAAATCCTAATATTAAATTCCACCGCAGAGCAGTCTTAATTCAAGGTGAAGGCTTTAATGATTGAGTATCTCTACTCTTTTTACCTTTGACTCTTAGGTGTTCAGGTTGTGAATTACTATATGAAACATGACTGAATGTTGAGTATTTAAAAGTGAGGCTTTTGAAGCCAGCATCCAGTTGAGCTTTTGCCTCTGGTCATGTCCTGTTTTTCTGTCCCTTTTTGAGCTGATTATTCCAAATATGAGTGTGAGTGATTCAGTGACATTCACAGACTCACAATTAGAAATCCACATTCATCAGAGGATTGTTCACCATCAACTGTAGTGATCAGAATATTTTTGAATATTTGATTTAATCACACAGCTGATGTGTGAACACACCATAGGCTGTGTGTGTTTGTGTTTTTTTTTGTTTTTTTTTTCAAGCAGGCATTCTTTCTCTTCAGGCATCTCGCATCAAGGCCATCTGTAGCCATCACCGCCACCAATGGTGTTATAATATTCTGTTATGAAATCTGAAATAATTTCACAGATGCTATTACATAAATTGAGCTGTTAAATGGTGGAAGAGAGGAATTTGTCAAGGCAGTGGGTAGGGAGGATAAATTAATTTTTTCACCCAGTGAATGCCAGAAAGCTAAGTTCATAAGATTTAAGTTTGTTGTGTCATGTTTGAACTCAAAGATCCAACAAGAACATATTAGTTTTATGCAATGCATGCTTGTCAGATTAATCGTTTTTATCCCTCGGTGAAAATGGGAGGCATACAGTAATCACTCAATGCGTCTGTGTGTGGTTGGTTGTTTGTTTCTGTCCGCCTGTCTGTTTCAGCTAACCCGGTCAAAATTAAGTGGAACTAAAGGCTTGAATCATTGTATCGCCATATTTTCTTGACTTTTAATTTGCCAGAATTTTGAGATAAGGCTTTGTTTTCAAAATAAACACAAATTTAACTCACCATTGCCTTGTAATGGAGCTGCAAAAAAGGTGTTGTAATAATAATAACTATGCCCATGGACGACTTCCTAAACATGGCAGACCACAACAGACAGCTAAGGGAGCAAAAAATGTTTAAAAGTAAGTTTTGCACTTAAATTGTGCAGCGATTTCATTATTAAAACACTAATAACTCCTACAACTACAACTTTTCACTTTTTAAAGTTTATGTTGCGTCACATTATTTTTCTCATCGGCAAAAACTACAAGTCCCACGCTGTTCGCCTCTAAAACATGCTGGTGTAACAGGCCAAATTAACCCCTGTTCAGATTAAATCTGGGGGATAAACTGGCCTAGGCCAAGTTATACCCAGGGGTGCAAAAAAGTCTAGGCCAGACTATACCCCTCCAGGCCAGAATATACTCCTTTTGTGAAAAGAGATTTTCATTGTATTTACACAGTATATTTACAACATATGTCATCATAGCACTACGTTACACTACCTTACATTATTATCAGCTGATCTGACCACTTTTTTCCATTTTGTAAAATGACATATACACTATTCACAAAGTTGGGGATATTTGGTTTTCAGGTGAAATTTATGGATAATGTAAAAAGTTCACACTGCAGTGATATTATAACATGAAAGTAGGGCATTTAAGTGGAAGCATGCAATGGTGATTTCCTCTTTCAAACAATTTATTAAAACAAAAGCCAACAACAGTGGTGGGTATACCACAACAAAAAATGTCATTGTCTCAATAACTTGTCATGTGCCCTTGAGTATCAATTACAGTTTGACAACGACGTCTCATGCTGTTCACAAGTTGACTTATTGTCTGCTGAGGCATGGCATTCCACTCTTCTTGAAGGGGCGGCCCTCAGGTCATTGAGGTTGTGGGGTGCAGGGTTACGAGCCTCTACACGGCAACTCAACTGATTCCATAGGTTTTCTACGGGATTCAGGTCTGGAGAAAGTGCAGGCCACTCCATTTGAGGTACCCCAGTCTCCAGCAGCCGTTCCCTAATGATGCGACCTTGATGAGCTGGAGCATTGTTGTCCATGAAGATGAAATTAGGCCTGTATTTTTCATGCAGGGGCACAATGACTGGATTAATGATGTTATTCAGGTAGTGACGACTCCAACATCGTTGGTGGCCATCATTTCTGCTCACTGTGAATCGACTTTCATCAGAGATCAGCGCTGAGGCCCACTGGT
The DNA here is from genome assembly GCA_020510985.1 of Pholidichthys leucotaenia. Lineage (NCBI taxonomy): Eukaryota > Metazoa > Chordata > Actinopteri > Cichliformes > Pholidichthyidae > Pholidichthys > Pholidichthys leucotaenia. Next base: position 135,298,869 of record CM035844.1, read on the forward strand.
CCCTTGTCCAGCATAAATGCTCCCTGGCCCATACAAGACGATGACACTTGTGCCTAGTGTGGTCAGGTACCCTTACAGGTCGTCTAGCAAGCAGACCACACTGATGTAAATGGTTTTGAATGGTCTGACGTGACACTTGGGTGCCTCTGACCTCCCTTAGATGTGCCTGGAGTTGAGTAACGTTCATCATCTGGTTCCACAGGGCACTGTTCACAATGAAGCGGTCATCAACATGGGATGTAGCCAAAGGATGTCCACTTTATGCCTTTCTGTGATTCTCTCAGTCTCTCTGTATCTCTGTTGCAACCTGCTGATGACACTCTGTGACACTCTAAGCTCAGTGGCCACTTCCCTCTGACAATATCCTGTTTGAAGCCTCGCAATGGTGAGGTACTGTTGATCAGTTTTTAGGTGTTGTCTTGGTCTCATGATGTCAAAGTGTGAACAGCATGATGAAGAGGACTGTTTAAATACCAATTCTAATTAAACCAGAAAATTTATTGGCCGATTCATGGATCAAACACATGTTATGAATTTTGCTGTTAACCCCTTGCACTCCGGTCAATTTTCCTAAAAACGCCAAAAAATAATGTGCCCAAAGTAAATCGAAAGCTGTTATTCAACCCTTTGCAGCATCTTCATGGGGTTGGTCTCATTTAAAAGAAAACACTTTGAATTTTTTGGCAAAAAAAACCCTGATCTCTCTAAGTGCTCCGGCCACTGAGTTACAGTCATCTAAACATAGTGAACTTGAAGAAAATAAATTTGGCCTGGGTGTTTTTTTGGATACAAATGCTTGCAAATAACACACAGCTTCAGATCCGGGCTGGAAAATGCAACAGAAATGTAGAACCAAGTGTTATCCAGCTGAGGTCCAAATTTTGTAACAATACCACAAAAAATGAATATATTACACAGCTTTGTTCTCAGGCTGTTCCCAGGCGTTTTGGAACTGTGCCAAATTGTGCCAAATGGCACAGTTTGGAAAAACGTCTGTAACTTTTGAATGATTCAATGTAGAACCTTCATTTTAGGCTCTAATGAAAGGTCACACTCAGGGCTGTCTGTCTGTGTGTGTATGTGTGTGTGTGGGGGGGTTGCGCCCCCCCCGCGCTACAGAGGATGGACTTCGGCCATCGCTACACAACGGATTAGCCTCATGTGGCGATGTGGGACAGCAGCGCAATCACCGCGGCTCCCCCCCCCCCCCGCTACAAAAGAATAGCGGGGGTGGTGGGGGGGCATTCACAGTCTGAACGCGGCGAACAACCCCTTGTACAGCAGCGCACGACCTGCACCGCGCCGCACAGTTGTAATTTACCGATCGGTCAAAAGTCATTTTGGATTACAATTTTCAGGGATAAATAATAATTTAGCTTATAACACCTTACCTCTTCACAGCAGCAGAGTCTTGGCCAACTTCTCTTTCTCACTGTCAGACGAAGGCGACGCTGGTCCGCTCGTAGTTCTGGTCTCGCGACCCGATCAAAACATAATTCCATTATTGCGGTTTTGTGCTTCCATGATTGTGGTTTTTGGCGAACGATTTTTCAAAACAAATAACAGTAGTAATTAAAAAAAGACTGGCGAAGGCGTGTGTGTCACTCAGCCTTCGTCGTCAGCCTCTGTCGGTCTATGATGACCATGGAAGAAATCATAACGTCTACTCTGCTGGAACCAATACAAAATAAGCACCGCTTGTGGCCGAAAATGCCGACCCACGAATGGCACTCCCTGTCACACAGGTTGCATTTGTGGATGGTCTCCGTGCTGCTGGGTCTGTGGGGCTCTTCCTGCGTCCTTTTTTGATCCGCTCCAGCAGCCAGTCTTCACCCAGCCTTAAAAAAAACAGCTCGTGAACTTCAGGTTCAGGTTACTTTATTTGTACCCGTAGGTAGATTTGTTTTGCAGTTGGTGACATCCATATTTACAAGCCACTAATTACATTCAACATAGACACAAACACAGGCACACATCTTACAAAATAGGTAAATATAAAATATGTACAATATAATTTTTATAGCTTGTTCAACTCTTTGACAGCAGCAGGGACAAAGCTGTTTTTGTAGCGCTGGGTTCTACTTTTTGGGACAGCAAACCTCCGTCTGGAGGGAAGAAGCTGAAAGTTGCAGTGCAAAGGGTGGGAGTCATCATTTAAAATCGAGTCGGCCATCCTCTGTACTTGTCTGGTGTACAGGGATGTCAGGCTCAGCTGTGACTCACCAAGCAAACGACTGGACCATCTGACTACCTGATCCAAGGATTTCCTCTGTTTCAGTTTTATCTGACCAAACCATGACATTAAAGAAAAGGATAAAACAGATTCAATAAAAGCCCGATAGAACATAGTCATTATGGTTCGGTCAATTTGGAAGCGTGCAAGTTTCCTCAAACAATGCAAATTTTGCTGACCCTTTTTGCACACCCTTTCACAGTTCACCTCAAAGTTCAATCCACTATCAATAATTGTCCCAAGATATTTGTACGATTGTACACATTCGGTGGTCTGGCCTTTTAGTATGGTGACTTTGTGCCTGGGAGTTTTCCTCCTAAAGTCAATAATCATATCTTTCGTTTTTGTTGTATTCAGCTGCAGGTAGGAATCCTCACACCAGTGAACAAAGTCATCAACTACTGGGCCGTGGCCACTCTCACCATCCTGGAGGAGACTGACAATGACTGAGTCATCAGCATACTTTATAATGTGTCTGTTGTCATGTCTGCTCCGACACATGTTTGTGTACAGGATGTAGAGTAGTGGTGACAACACACACCCCTGAGGAGAGCCAGTAGAAGAGCACTTTAGGTCAGACAATGTGCCATTGACCCTTACTCTCTGCGTCCTGTTGGTTCAGAAATCCAGAATCCAACCCACCAGATTATTGCTTAAATCAAATTGTTGCAGGAGCCTTTCAACTAAAATATGAGATTGGATTGTATTAAAGGCAGAAGAAAAGTCCACAAATAAAAGCCTGGCGTGTGTCCCATTAAAATCCAGATGTTTAAAAAGCATGTCAAACAGAGTGACAGTGGCATCCTCCACTCCTCTGTGAGGCCTATAGGCAAACTGCAGAGGATCCAATGCATGTTCAGTCTGCCTTAGGACCTCACGTCTGACCAGTTTTTCAAAAATTTTCATTAAAATTGAAGTCAAAGCAACTGGTCTAAAGTCGTTTACCGTTTTAGGACAGCTGGATTTTGGAACGGGAACAACCACGGCATCTTTCCAGATCTTAGGTACATGTTGTGTCTGTAAGGACTTATTGAAAATATAATGAAATATAGGACTCAGTTCATGTGCACAGGACTTTACCAGGCGTCCACATATATTATCAGGGCCCTGACTTTTGTTCACTTTTACAGCGCGGAACTCCCTTTTAACATCCTGCATCTCAATATTAAAGTGCTGATTGTCTTTGAGTTTCTGTTTCAAATCTTGGATTTCTGTGCTAAAATCAAAGGAGTCAAAACAACCATAAAAACAATTAAGAGCATTAGCCAGCTCTGTGTCTGAACTAAAACCATCTAAAAACACACGATTACTGCGCTCTGTGCTCTGAAGGCCTGCAATAGTTTTCATACTGGCCCAGGCCGAACCAAGTTTATTTGCTGCCATCTTGCTTTCCAACTCTGATTTATAATTCTGTTTTGCTCTTAAAATTTCGGCCTTCAGCTCCTTAGTGGCAACCTGTAGCGCAGAAACAGACCCTTGTTTAAAGGCAAGAGCTTTCCTCTGTAAGCAGGATTTAACTGATTTAGTAACCCATGGTTTGTTGTTGGGATATATTTTGACACGTTTACGTGGAACAAACTTATTTTGACAGTGAGCCATGTATGAGCATGTGAGCTCAGCCAGAGAGTCCAAATCATCCCCGCAGGCCATTATGAACATCTTCCAGTCTGTACAGTTAAAGCATTCCTGGAGGCTGTGCTCTGAATCTTCTGTCCACACATCAATGTCTCTGGTCTCCACTTTGCCTCTTCTGAGAGCAGTTTTATATGTGGGCAGCAAATGAACACAGTTGTGATCTGATGATCCTAAAGGAGGAAGGGGGAGTGATTTATAGGCCCTCTCTATGGATCCATAGCACAGGTCCAATGTCTTTTTTCGCCTGGTTGGGCAGGAGACATACTGATGAAAGTTTTTAAGTGTCTTCTTTAAAGAAACATGGTTAAAATCCCCAAGAATGAAGTTTGGCGCCTCTGGAGAAATTGACTGCAGCCGCTGCACCACATCAGAGATGGTGCTGGAGGCGGAGTCAGCGTCTGCCCTCGGATGAATGTACACAGTTGTGATGAAAAGTTGGGGAAACTCTCGAGGCAAATAAAAGGGGCGTAGTGACACAGACAGCAGCTCCACATGGGGTGTACAGATGCGCTCTCTGACCGTGACAGATGTGCAGTACTGCTTATTAATGTATAAACATACTCCGCCCCCCTGACGCTTCCCAGTTACCTCTTCCTGCCGATCCGAGCGCAGCGGAGCTCCAAAGCCGTCAATCCACAGGTCTGCATCTCGATCATGCGCAGTAAGCCAAGATTCAGTGAAAGCCATGACGCAGCAGTTCTTAAAATCCTTCTGGTAACGTACATTGCCTTGAATTTCCTCCACCTTGTTTCTCACAGACTGTGCATTCCCAAAAATGATCGAAGGAAGAGGAATGTTACCAAACTGACGTCTCCTAAGGCGCAATTTCACACCTCCACGTCTTCCACGCTTCCTCCTGCCGCTTCTTTTTTCACCGCTGTGACCGTCTCTCAAAATAAAGTCCGGCAGATGAAATTTGGGCGCAATCAGAGACTCTGCACCAGCTGTGTTAAAGCGCAGCAACACGTCCCTGGAACATTGTATTCTGCCCGCTATTCTGCTCGTCATGGAGCCGAACGCGTTTACCTCAGAGACAAAGAGCCAGAACACAGAAAGCAGCAGTGCGAGATATGAGAGGAAATCCATGTTGCAGATACCAGGGAGCTGTTCGCCATATATTCCACAAACGCTCCAGAGCAGAAACGACACAGAGGATTTTCTGAAAACGTAAAAAAGTACAAAAAACACACACACGCACACATGCACTATATCACCAAGCTGCTGGTTGCTGCGTGCGCATGCGCCCAATCCTCACTGCCTCAATCCTTCTCTGCTTCAATTGGCTCACTGCATTCAAAGCGTTGGGAGGCGGGTCCTTCTGGCTAGGTTTTCATTCATTGGTTCTTCAAGGTTTCAGAAACCCAGTTCAAAGCTCTTATTAGTCGAATGAGAGGTCAATCAGATGAACTAATCTGTTCGCGGCTGTGTCTGCAGCTTTTATTTTCAGTGCGTGCTTGGACGCCACTACATCACCATCACCACCTACATCACCATCTACACCAGGGGTCACCAACCTTTTTGAAACCAAGAGCTACTTCATGGGTATCGAGTCATGTGAAGGGCACCAGCTTGACACACTCCTCTAAAATAACAAATTGTGTATACACACACACACACACACACACACACACACACACACACACACACACACACACACACACACACACAAATAAATAATTATCAATAACTTAAGAGTGGGTAACAGACAAGATCAATATTCAACACTATTTTTATTAATCTCAGCAATTGTTCAGATGATCACTTCTACATTTCATTAAAAAATGTCCAGTTTTCACCAGTCCCTTTTAACCATAAAAAACTAAACCCTTTTAATTCATGAACTATGTTGAACCATGTTTGAAAAAGTTATGCAACATTTAAGAAAAATCAACTTTCATATTAAATAAATCTTATCACATTTTTAACTGAACAAATCTGCTGCAATTCTGCTCAAAATCTGTTACATTTAATAAACACACTTTTGTGTGTTCTTCTTCACTGGAATTATATCCATACAGTTCTTGCCAAGAATCATGCTGGAGTAATAACCAGCGCTGTCCTTTCATGAGAAGAAGCTAAACAAGCACTGAGAGTGCTTATATGCACGGTGGCGCAGTGGTTAGCACCGCGGCAGCACAGTTTACCCTCGGCCGGGGGATCGCGGGGATCGTGGGTTTGATCCCTGCCCCCGGTCAACAGTGATCTGTGTGGAGTTTGCATGTTCTCCCCGTGTTTGCGTGGGTTTCCTCCCACATGCCAAAAACATGCAGGTTAGGGAGTTAAGGGGCACTTGCGACCGGCAGCTGGTGGCTTGTCACCGGACTGCAGAACAAATCTACCTACGGGTACAAAAAAAAGAGTGGGCAGCAGTTTCATGATGCGTTGAAGTGCCGCTTCGCCGTCGCCTTGCAAATGAAACACACGCAGCTTCCTTTCACGGTAGTAAAAAAGAACTCTTCCTCCCGCTCACTTTGAAAATGATAAATTTTGTGTCTTTCTTTTTGGGCTAGGAAACAGCACTGCGTTCACCATCTTCACTGCCCGCTAGCTTACGCTCCAGCGCGAAGGTTTTGTCATGCGCACAATACTGACCTTTGAACTAGGTCAGAGTTCACCTTAACTTTACGTATAATAAGATAAGATAAGATAAGATAAGCCTTTATTAGTCCCACAATGGGGAAATTCCAGGATTGCAACAGCATAGGGATAGCAACACTCAGAGCAACAATCAGAAGGCAAGAAAAAACAACATCTAGTAAACATATGTCCATATTACTATAAATGTATATATATAGACACACAGTGCAGAGCATTATGGCTGGTGAATGTGCAGCAGAAAGTCTAAGCTCTCTCTCCGCGGATGCAGCGGGCCAGCTGGAAGTCTTTGGGCATGATGGTGACCCCCTTAGCGAAGAAGAGACCCACCAGGTGGGCCTCGCTGGTCTCCTGCAGAGCCATGACGGCGAAGCTCAGGAAACGCAGGACGGTCTTGAAGTCCTGAGCGATCTCCCTCACCAGGCGCTGGACGGGCAGCTTACGGATGAGCAGCTCCGTGGATTTCTGGTAGCGACGGATCTCTCTCAGAGCCACGGGCCTGTGACGGCGAGGCCTCTTCACTCTGCCGGTGGCCAGAGCGCCTCTCCGAGCAGCCCTGGTGGCTAGCTGTCTCCTGGGGGGCTTCTTCCTCCAGTAGATTTTACGGGCGGTCTGCTTGGTTCTTGCCATCGCTCTTTATTATTCTGTCTTATATTTCTTTCACGCCGCCTAAACTCCAGCCCGGCACCCGCGTCCTTTTCGCTACAGCTCCCGGTATGTCGAGTTTCCCATTAGCACCGGGTGGCGGCCAAGTGCTAGCTAGCACTAGCTCCTCCCCGCTGTAACGTCTCCCGCTGCAAACCGTGGCTCCGTCCGCCGACCCGGGAGACCCCCGGGGCGATCCGTGCGTCCGTGATATATATACAGAGTGAAAGGTGTAGAAAGAAGAAGGAAGATTAAAAAAAAAGGCTGTTGCAACAGGCAGCCGACTCGTGTGGCGCCGCCGGTCCGGCGGAACCGGAAAAAATAATAATAATAATAAACATAAATAATAAACAATAATAATAATATAATAATAATAAATAATAAACATATTTTCATTTTTTTTTATTTTTAAGACATTGTCATTTTAAAATCTATATAAATGCAAGTGTGATTTTAAAAAATAGCGGCAGAAAAAATTACATCTTTGACGCAGCTCACTTGCGAGTTGTGCTATTTTTAGAACAGGCCTGCGGGCGACTCATGTGGTCCCTGCGGGCGACATGGTGCCCGCGGGCACCGCGTTGGTGACCCCTGATCTACACCATGCGTCCTAGAGCGCACGAGAGCGCCCTCGTGCGCTCTCGTGCGCTCTAGGACGCAGAGACTTGCCCGCCCGTGGTACAGCGGAGCGCAAGAGGTTAAGCACCTTGTTAAAGAACAGCAAGTTATGCAAAAAGTATTGAAATATTGAACAGTTGTACATGCGCATTCAAAAGGTTAGAGAAGTCAAATTCAGTTCACCTGTAAAGGTTATTGTGATTTCACAGTGCATCCAGAAAGCATTCACAGCGCTTCACTTTTTCCACATTTTGTTATGTTACAGCCTTATTCCAAAAGGGATTAAACTAATTTTTTTCCTCAAAATTCTACACACAATACTACATAATGACAATGTGAAAAAAAATTTTTTTTTAGATTTTTGCAAGTTTATTAAAAATAAAAAACTAAGAAATCACATACGTAAGTATTCACAGCCTTTGCCATGAAGCTCAGAATTGAGCTCAGGTGCATCCTGTTTCCACTGATCATCCTCGAGATGTTTCTACAGCTTAATTGGAGTCCACATGTGGTAAATTTAGTTGATTGGGCATGATCTGGAAAGGCACACACCTGTCTATATAAGGTCCCACAGCTGACAGTGCATGTCAGAGCTCAAACCAAGCATCAAGTCAAATGAATTGTCTGTAGACCTCCGAGACAAGATTGTCTCGAGGCACATATCTGGGGAAGGATACAGAAAAATTTCTGCTGCTTTGAAGGTCCAATTGAGCACAGTGGCCTCCATTAACCATAAATGGAAGAAGTTCAGAACCACCAGGACTCTACTTAGAGCTGGCCGGCCATCTAAACTGAGCGATCAGGGAGAAGGGCCTTAGTCAGAGAGGTGACCAATAACCCGATGGTCACTCTGTCAGAGCTCCAGTGTTCCTCTGTGGGGAGAGGAGAAACTTCCAGAAGCACAACCATCTCTGCAGCAATCCACCAATCAGGCCTGTATGGTAGAGTGGCCAGATGGAAGCCACTCCTTAGTAAAAAACACATGGCAGCCTGCCTAGAGTTTGCCAAAAGGCACCTGAAGGACTCTCAGACCATGAGAAACAAAATTCTCTGGTCTGATGAGACAAAGATTGAACTCTTTGGTGTGAATGCCAGGTGTCATGTTTGAAGGAAACCAGGCACTGCTCATAACCACGCCAATGTTGGTGGAAACATCATGCTGTGGGGATGTTTTTAAGCGGCAGGAACTAGGAGACTAGTCAGGACAGAGGGAAAGATGAATGCAGCAATGAACAGAGACATCCTGAATCAGAATCAGAATCAGGTTTATTGCCATTGTTCATGTAGTACACAAACTAGGAATTTGTCTCGGTACAATGCTGCAACATTAAACATGATAAGATAAAAGAAATAAACTATACATGTAATAAAGTGTAGGATAAGATTAAGTGATACTGGTCAACAGTTAAAATATATTAGCCAGCAGCAGATACTGTGGAGAACTATATAGTGCAGTCGGTAATGCAGGAAGAAAACAGTGATGATAAGATAAGATAAGCCTTTATTAGTCCCACAATGGGGAAATTCCAGGATTGCAACAGCGTAGGGACAGCAACACTCAGAGCAACAATCAGAAGGCAAGAAAAAAAAACAAAAACAACATCTAGTAAACATATGTCCATATTACTATAAATGTATATATATATAGACACACAGTGCAGAGCATTATGGCTGGTGAATGTGCAGCAGAAAGTCTAAGCTCTCTCTCCGTGGATGCAGCGGGCCAGCTGGAAGTCTTTGGGCATGATGGTGACCCCCTTAGCGAAGAAGAGACCCACCAGGTGGGCCTCGCTGGTCTCCTGCAGAGCCATGACGGCGAAGCTCAGGAAACGCAGGACGGTCTTGAAGTCCTGAGCGATCTCCCTCACCAGGCGCTGGACGGGCAGCTTACGGATGAGCAGCTCCGTGGATTTCTGGCAGCGACGGATCTCTCTCAGAGCCACGGGCCTGTGACAGCAAGGCCTCTTCACTCTGCCGGTGGCCAGAGCGCCTCTCCGAGCAGCCCTGGTGGCTAGCTGTCTCCTGGGGGGAGGGGGGCTTCTTCCTCCAGTAGATTTTACGGGCGGTCTGCTTGGTTCTTGCCATCGCTCTTTATTATTCTGTCTTATATTTCTTGCACGCCGCCTAAACTCCAGCCTGGCACCCGCATCGTTTTCGCTACAGCTCCCGGTATGTCGAGTTTCCCATTAGCACCGGGCGGCGGCCAAGTGCTAGCTAGCACTAGCTCCTCCCCGCTGTAACGTCTCCCGCTGCAAACCGTGGCTCCGTCCGCCGACCCGGGAGACCCCCGGGGCGATCCGTGCGTCCATGATATATATACAGAGTGAAAGGTGTAGAAAGAAGAAGGAAGATAAAAAGAAAAGGCTGTTGCAACAGGCAGCCGACTCGTGTGGCGCCGCCGGTCCGGCGGAACCGGAACCGTAATTTTGATTAATGATTGACATGATTGATGATTGACATGAGTCTGGTTGAGCTGCTGTACATAGTGCACGAGAGTCAATAAGTCACTTAGTGTTCAGCAGTCTGATGGCAGAGGGGAAGAAGCTGTTCATGTGACGGGAGGTTTTAGTCTGGATGGACCGAAGTCTTCTACCAGAGGGGAGGGGGGCAAACAGTACATGACCAGGGTGTGAGGGATCGGCTATGATCCGGCCAGCACGCCTCCGGGTCCTGGAGATGTACAGATCCAGGAGAGATGGGAGCTTGCAGCCGATCACCTTCTCAGCAGTGCGCACGACGCGCTGCAGCCTTAGTCTGTCCCTGGCAGTGGCTCCTGCGTACCACACGGTTATGGAGGTGGTGAGGATGGACTCGATGATGGCTGTGTAGAACTGCACTAACATCTTGGTGGGTAGCTTGAGCTTCCTCAGCTGCCGCAGGAAGAACATCCTCTGCTGGGCTTTTTTGATGAGTGAGCTGATGGTCGGCTCCCATTTGAGGTCCCTGGTGATGGTAGTGCCTAGGAAGCGGAAGGAATCAGCAGTGGTGATGGGAGAGCCTGAGAGGGTGAGGGGGGGGGCAGAGGAGTAGTGACTTTCCTGAAGTCTACAATCATCTCCACTGTCTTCAGAGCGTTCAGCTGCAGGTTGTTATTGCTGCACCAGGACGCCAGCTGGGCCACCTCTCTCCTGTAGGCGGACTCGTCGCCGTTGGAGATGAGCCCGATGAGGGTGGTGTCGTCCGCAAACTTGATCAACTTGACAGACTGGTGGCTGGAGGTGCAGGAGTTGGTGTAAAGGGAGAAGAGTAGGGGGGAAAGTACACAGCCCTGGGGTGATCCGGTGCTGATGCTAGTATAGTCTGAGACAGTCTTTCCCAGCCGCACATGCTGCCTCCGGTCCGTCAGGAAGTCGATGATCCACCTGCAGAGGGAGTCAGGCACGCTGAGCAGGGACAGCTTGTCCCGGAGCAGAGCGGGGCGGATGGTGTTGAATGCGGAGCTGAAGTCCACAAACAGGATCCTGGCGTAGGTTCCCGGGGAGTCCAGGTGCTGCAGGATGGAGTGGAGGGCCAGGTTGACTGCGTCGTCTACAGACCTGTTGGCTCGGTAGGCAAACTGCAGCGGGTCCAGGAGAGGGGTGGTGATGGACTTGAGGTGGGACAGGACCAGGCGCTCAAAGGACTTCATGACTACAGAGGTGAGCGCTACAGGTCTGTAGTCATTAAGTCCAGTGATCCGTGGCTTCTTGGGGACAGGGATGATGGTGGAGGATTTGAGGCAGGCCGGCACGTGGCATAACTTAAGGGAGGTGTTAAAAATGTCTGTGAAGACAGGAGCCAGCTGTTTCGCACAGAGTCTCAGGGTGGAGGGAGACACGCCGTCTGGGCCGGGGGCCTTGCGCGGGTTCAGTCTGGAGAACTGTTTGAGCACATCCTGCTCACTGATGATAAGGGGAGGGGGGGGGGAGGGGGGGTGCCTTAAATGAAGTAGGGAATGTGGAGGCTGTGGAGCTGGAGGGAGGGGGGGAGTTGGACACAGATGACGAGGTGTCAAAACGGGCATAGTGTTGGGACAGTCTTTGACAAAGGGCTTTGTCATCCTGACCTTTAGGAGCCTGAGGCCGATAGTTGGTGATTTGCCTCAGTCCTCTCCACACGGAAGCCGAATCATTAGCAGTGAACTGCTGCTGGAGTCTCTCTGAGTATAGAGATTTAGCCCTCTTCAGCTCTCTGTTAAACCGGTATTTAACCTCCCTGTAGCAGTCCCTGTCTCCACTTTTCAGTGCTGCTTCCTTCTACTTCCTGATCTGTCTGAGCTTAGCTGTGAACCAGGGTTTGTCATTAGAGTAACTCACCCTGGTGCGTGATGGAAGAATGTTCTCTTCACAAAAGTGGATATATGAGTTCACAGTGTCCGTGTACTCATCCAGATCATGCGTGGCTCCTTTAAACATGCCCCAGTCAGATATTTCCATGCACGTTTCCAGCTTCTCCTCAGCATCACTGGTCCGTATCTTCGTAGTGCTCACAACAGGTTTTCATCCTGGATGAAAACCTGCTCCAGAGTGCTCTTAACCTCAGACTGGGGCAACAGCTCATCTTTCAGCAGGACAACAACCTTAAAGCCACAGCCAAGGTATCAAAGGAGTGGCTTTAGGACAACTCTGTGAATGTCCTTGAGTGGCCCAGCCAGAGCCCAGACTTGAATCCAATTGAACATTTCTGGAGAGATCTGAAAATGGCTGTGCACCGACGCTTCCCATCCAACCTGATGGAGCTTGAGAGATGCTGCAAAGAAGAATGGGCTAAACTGGCCAAAGATAGGTGTGCCAAGGTTGTGACATCATATTCACAAATGCCTGAGGTTGTAATTGCTACCAAAGGTGCATCAACAAAATATTGAGTAAAGGCTGTGAATACTTATGTACATGTGATTTCTTTTTTTTTCCACAATATCTTTATTGAACCTTTTTTTTTTTTTTTAACAAACATGATACAAACAATCAAACACTAACACTAAAGTACTACAAAAAAAAAAAAATGCACTAAAAACACCAACAACCACCAACAAAATCAAGTCTTCAACAATGCTCCTCTGTTTAGTCTAGACAATCCAATACATAAGTATACATATTATGTTCACCAGTTTGGAATTTACAAGGTCCACACACATCATTCACCTTCTTCTTCAAGAGTTATGTTTAAATTTTTTACATAATCAATAAAAGGTCTCCATATATTCTCAAACACAATTTCCTTTGATTTCAGTATATATGTTATTCTTTCTAATGGAAGGTTTGTTAACATCTGTCTTAACCACTGAGTCACATCTGGTCTATGAGTCTTTTTCCATAATAGTGCAATACATTTTTTGGCATTAAGCAAACTGAGGTCTATGAATGTTCTTTCACTTTTATTGAAATTATGCTTTTCTGGGTACAGACCCAACAAAACCAGTTTAGGATTCAATATGATTTGTTTTGATATTATTTTTTCAATTGTTACCCTCACCTCTTCCCAAAACATTCTTATTAATCTACATTCCCATAAACAATGAAATAGGGTTCCTTTACTTTCCATGCATTTTGTGCATGTATCTGGTATATTTTTGTTATATCTATTTAACTCCTCCGGTGTAACATACATCCGCATTAACCATTTGAAATGTATCAATTTAAGGCGTGCATTTATTGATTTGGTTTGAGCTTCTGTACAAGCCAATTCCCATTGTTCCTCTGAAATTTCAATTTGCAGATCTTCTTTCCAGTAGTTTAATCTTTTCAGTGAATTTTCACTTGAAGATAGTGTCAATGAGTTATAAAACTCTGAAATAATACCCTTTCTTTTACTATCTTTCATCATCATTTTTTCCAAGGATGAATAAATAGGTCGAGTGAGAGCTTTATTTTGATTTGATCGAATAAAGTTTCTAAGTTGAAGATATTTAAAAAAATGTGTTCTATTGAGATTAAATTTGATCCTCAGCTCTTCAAAAGACATTATGTTGTCTGCACATGGCAAATATAAATCCTGAATCTTTTGTATCCCTTTTAAATTCCATACTTTAAATACAGCGTCCGCTCTCCCTGGTTTAAAATATTGATTACCCCATATTGGACTAAATTGTGACAATAACTGTGGTTCTTTTAAATAGTTTTTAGCTTCACACCATATTTTGATCATATGCTTTACAAATGGATTTTTAACTTGTTTTTGTAATTTTTTTGCCGAATCTGAGTATATGAATATGGGAAGAGGTAAAGGTAAATTGTATGATTCCATTTCAGTCCAGTGAGGGAGATCATTTGATGAAAAATAATATGTCATAGACCTCAGTTGTGCCGACCAATAATACAACATAAAATTTGGACATTTCAGACCTCCACGATCAAATGGTAAATATAATAAAGACAGACGTAATCTAGCCCTCCTGTTGTTCCATATAAATTCCACTAACTTTTTTTTTATTCTTGAGAATAGATCTAAAGGTGGTGATAAGGGAATGTATTGAAATAAATAAAGTATTTTAGGTAAAATATTACTTTTAAGTATATTGATTCTCCCGATCATCGACATTGGTAGTGACATCCATCTCTGAGTTAACTCACTGATATCTGACATTAAGGCTTCATAGTTGACACTGGCGACTGATTCTAGCTTAGGCATAATTTGGATTCCTAAATATTTAAACTGATTTACAACATTGAATTGATTTACCTCAGGGGCTGGGTAATTTCTCTGGGTCTCATTTAGCATTAATATTGAAGATTTAGTTTTATTTATTTTATATCCTGATATTTCCCCAAAATTCTTTATTAAATTCAACAAGGTTGGAATTGATTTTTTTAGATTCGACATAAACAAAATTATATCATCGGCGTACAGGGAGATTTTATGTTCTGTTGGTCCAACTTTAATTCCATATATTTGTGAATGTAAACGTATCGCTATCGCTAAAGGTTCAATTGCCATAGTAAACAGTAAAGGTGAAAGTGGACAGCCTTGTCGACATCCTCTATTGATTTTTATTGGTTTTGAAATATTGTTATTTGTTAGGATTTCTGCTGTAGCATTATTGTATATTATTTGAACCCATTTTATGAAATTATTTCCAAGTCCAAACCTTTGTAGGACTTCAAAAAGAAAGGGCCATTCAACTCTATCAAAGGCCTTTTCGGCGTCCAATGATAGGAGAGCTGTATCCGGTGCTTCTTTATTAAAATAGATAATATTAAATAGTCTTCTTACATTATGGAAGCCTTGTCTACCCTTTATAAAGCCATTCTGATCTCGATTAATAATATTTGGTAAAATTTCTTGTATTCGTCTTGCTAAAATTTTACAGATTATCTTAAGGTCGGCGTTTAATAGGCTTATTGGTCTCATATTTTCACATTTATTAGAGGGCTTACCTGGTTTTGGCAGCAGTATAATTAAGGCATTATTTATGTATGATGGTAAATTATTATTTTGAAATGCTTCTAAAACCATTTCCAAAAAAGGTTTTATTAATTTATTCTTAAATTTTTTATAAAGGTCAACTGGAAGACCATCTGGTCCTGCACTTTTTCCTGATTTCATATTATCAATGGCTAGCCCAACTTCTTCTTGACTAATTTTAGACTCCAATATCTCCCTGTTTTCATTTGGAATACACGGTATAGATAGTTCGTTCAAAAACCCATTTAGTTTTGTTAAATCAGGTTCATTTTTGGTATCATATAATTTTTCATAGTAATCTCTAAAGGCTCTATTAATTTCTAAAGGATCTATAACTACCTGTCCATTACTTATAATACTGGTAATTGGTGTTTTAATTTCCAATTGTTTAATCTGCCATGCTAATAATTTTCCTGATTTTTCACCTTGTTCATAAAAAGATTGTTTCAATCTTAGAAGACTCGAGGCAGCTCTATTCGCTGATTTTTTGTCGTATTCAGCTCTCAAAATCAGTAATTCATTCTCCAACCTTGGGTCACTTCCTGCATACACTTTTTCCTGAAGATTTTTTATTTTATGTTCCAATTTAGCTCTCTCCTCTCGAGTCTTCTTAGATTTTGATCCTGTATAACTAATAATATGTCCCCTAATAAAAGCTTTGAAAGCCTCCCACTTTACACATGCTGATGTTTGTGTAGTATTGATGTCAAAGAACTCGTCTATCTGTTTTTCTATATACTTGACAAATTCCTCATCCTGAAGCCATTTATGCTGAAATTGCCATCTACCTGATTCCTTTGTCAATTTTTTATCTACATATATTAGACAACAGGGTGCATGATCAGAGATCACGATGTTATCATAAAAGCAGTTTTGAATCTTGGACCTTAATTCTGTGGAAATCAAAAAATAATCAATACGTGAGAATGTCTTGTAGGTACTGGAATAACAAGAATAGGCTTTAACTTGTGGTTTCATTTCTCTCCATATATCTAACAATCTCAATTCTTTCATAAAATGATTAATAGTCATCCTACATCCAATGTGCGTACAATCCAGTCCTGTTGATCTATCCACACCTGGATTCAATGTACAATTAAAATCCCCTGCTATTATATGTTGCCCTGTAAGTGATGATAAGATGAGAAATAAATTAGCAAAGAACTTCTGATCATCTATATTGGGACCATATAAGTTCACAAGATTTATATTTTCTGATAGCAAAGAACCTTGAATGATTACATATCTTCCAAATTTGTCTCCAATTACATTTTTCACTTGAAAAGGAACTGATTTATGTATGAGAGTCATAACTCCCCTGGCTCGGGATGAAAATGAAGAGGTGAATACACTTCCCTGCCATCTACTCCTAATTCTTTTAACATCCTCCTCTATCAGATGAGTTTCTTGTAAAAACACAATTCTTGAACCCATGTCCTTTATTTTATTCATAACTTGTTTAAGTTTTTTTAAATTTTGTAGACCTCTGCAATTCCATGAAGTTAAATTAAGATTAACACTTTGGTCCATGATCAATAGAGAGTTTGGGATTACCTTGCAGTGTAAACATGCTCATACAGAGAAGCAAAAACATGAGTGGTTGAACATTCATCCTACAAACTACACACAAACAAATTTCCCCTTCCCACACTTGTGGCAAACCCCCCAAAATCAAAAGAAAAATTCTGTCTCCCGATATAGCCATCGACCGTTCCACACCCACGGGGAACAGCCTAAGCCACTCCTTCTTCATCCTCCCAATCACCCTAACTCTACTGCTTTTAATGACGTAACATTAACTCTCCTCTGTAGTTTTCCAACTTAACTCCAAAATTTTTAACAACTTTGTACATCATAGTTTTTTTTTTGTTTTGTTTGTTTTGTTTTTTTTTTTTTGTTTTTTTTAATATATAATACAATCTATATTTTGTAAACTTACTATTTACTTCAAGTCAGTCAGATGCCTGTGCAAATGCTTAATTATTCTACCTTATATTTTGTTCATGCTTAGCTCCCACCAGTCTCTTCTTCTTCTTTGATCTTCTTGATGAACTCCTGCGCCTCCTCTGGGGTCTTGAAGATGTGGGTTCTGCCCTCATACGTGGTCAGCAGTCTCGCAGGATAGATTACACCATGACGAATCCCAAGGTTGCGCAGCTCCTTACGTACGGGATCAAACTGCTTCCTCAATTGCTGGATTCCTGTGGCCAAATCTGGGTAGAACCGCACCTGCTGGTCCTGGTGTTTAATCTCTCCTTTTTTAGCTCGTGCAACGTTGAAGATCTTCATCCTGTCTCTGTTGTTAAGAAACTTCATAATTAAGGTCCTCGGCGGTCCCTTATCTCTCCGTGGGCCAATGCGATGTGCTTTTTCCAGAACCACTGCTGATTGCAACTCCTCGCTGCCCAGCACCTCCGGAATCCACTTTTCCAGAAAGGAACATACGTCCCGACCTTCTGATTCCTCTGGAAGACCCACCAGCCTCAAATTATTCTGTCTCGACCGAGATTCCAAATCCAAAATATTATCTTCCAGAGATTTATTTTTTTTTTCCAAAGTGCGCACCTTTAATTGAAGACGGGTGACGTCATCTTCAGCACTAGCGAGACGGAGCTCCATCTGCGCCGTTCGTTCTACACAGTCACCCAATTCCTTTCTTATTCCTTCCAACGCTGTCATAATCCCATCAAATCTAGAGGAAAAGTCCGCTCTCATTGAACTCATGGCAGCCATCAGCGCATCTGCGCCATTCCCCGCAGAAATCGCAGCGTTGCCAGCCTCCTCCGCCATATATGGAGCCCTGTTTGCTGCGTCACAGACCTGAAAGTCCGTTAATTTGGACTGTTTCGGCGGCTCGCTTTTTCCTTTTCCTGGTTTTCCAGCCTTAGGCTTCGCCGACATATCCTCGCCCAAACGCTGGGATACGTTCTGTCCCAAATGAGAGAGTTATTTGCCGATTTTTTTTCTCCAGGAGCAGAGCAGAGCAGAGCGAGACACGTCCGTCCTACGTGGCAGCCATAACCGGAGAGCCACATGTGATTTCTTAGTTTTTTATTTTTAATAAATTTGCAGAAATCTCACAAAACTTTTTTTTTCACATTGTCATTATGAGGTTTTGTGTGTAGAATTTTGAGGAAAAAAATGTAATTCCTTTTGGAATAAGGCTGTAACATAACAAAATTTGGAAAAAGTGAAGCGCTGTGAATACTTTGCGGGTGCACTGTAGGTGCATCCTGAAATTTCACCCAAAAGCCGAATATCCCTCACTTTTTGTGAGTAGTGTATTTATGAGAACAAATCTCAAATATACAATAGTCTTAAATTTACAGCGGCAAAAACACAAATAATGAGGAAAAAAGTTCACAATTTAAGTGACAAAAATATTTAAGTGAATAAAATCACCTCAAATAAAAAGTACATGCTTTTTTGGTCTTATTCATACTTATCTAAAAAATAATGTGAACTTGGAAGGAAAATTATTATATTAAATAATAATATATTACTTAGGAAGCAATATTTATTTTATTTTACGAGAGCATCTGGCCCTCACAGTGTCTGCTGAGAAAAATACTGGCCCTTGAACAAATGTAGTTGATGACCCCTGTTATAGTGTCTTCTATTCACAAAGGATTGAAAGGTTTGAGTAGGGATCATGAACTTATGTTCATGTTGTGTAAACCCAAAAGTCATTGTCTATGATCAATATAATATTTACAACAGCGCCTGTATAAACTAGTTATCATCATGCGCTTTTACGCAGGAGGAGCGCACGAGGAGGGGAAGGATTAATGGATTTACGTGCAGCTTTGACATACTTTCTGTGATCGCATGCTGACTCTCGCCAGTCCGGCCACGTCCCCTCTCTCATTATCACCAGCTGATTCAGACTCCTGCTGATCATGTTTCCCAGTCCTCGCCCTCATCACACCATCACCAGCAGTGCGTGTACTTAGCGGCCGTTTGCCAGTCACGCACTGCTGGTCCATAGTATTGTCATCTGTGCTGTTAGTCTGCCAATATTTCCAGCATTCTCACAATGTTAGTCACTCCATGTTTGCCGTGGTTCTTGTGCGTCCTTGAAGTAATGTTGGCTCTGGGGCACACCTGTGGCTAACACGTCTCCTCTCATTCGTTCGATGGGCGATGCCGGACCCTGAACGCCATCAGTAAGTGTGTTTGTGTTTTTTGTATGTCTTCACCTTTTTGGGAATTGCCTGTCTTTCTGTATTAAATGTGCTGTGGTGAACCCTGCACGTAAATCCTTGTTATTTTATCCTCCCTCTCCGTGCCCTGCGTAAGAGCGCACGGAGGGTCATGATGAATGGATTTACATGCAGAATTCACCACAGCACATGTATTGAACATAAGAATGATGACAACAGTTCCCAAAAAGATGAAGACTTACAAAAATAAACAGAAACACTTACAGTTGGTGTTCGGGGCCGACATCGCCCAGCGAACATGGAGAGGAGACGGGTTAACCACGGTTGCGCCCTAGGGTCGACATTGCTTCAAGGGGCGCAAGAGAACCACGGCTGTGTGGAGTGGCTAACATGTTGTGATAGTGTTGGCAATATTGGCTGGCTGACAACACGGCAGATGATGCACACAAACCATGAACAGCTGACTGTCAAAGAGAGAGGGCGCGTAGTCGGACCAGTGAATCTTGGACAGTGCCCACCTGAAAGTGGGTCAAAACGCACATAAAACATATGTTCAAAATAAAAACAACAAGAACTCAAAATATAATGCATAATAAACCCGGTGCCTGAGCCACAGAGAATACACTGCTAGCTATGATTTTATTGAAAAATCGGGTTTAAATAAATTATATTTATGAACAAATGATTTGTTGCAATATCTGTAACAAAAGAATAACACTCGGTGTTCCCCTGCTGTGTGTTTGTCACTGCTACTGCTGCGGGCATGTGTGCCTCTCCACTATCACTCTCTGAGTCTGACTCGCTAGGCATGATGCCCGCTTGGCACGGCTCAAACCTATACGGTCTGATGCCCCCAGATTCTTTATTGTCATCCCATTCTTCGGAACTATAATTGTCTGAAGATTGGACAACACAAACCAATTCCAGACTACATGTGCTGGAACCATCGTCGATGTTTTCTACCACTTCCATCCTGTGTGTACAATGGGCAGCCAAGCACTGTGTTCTGTCGATGACGTTACATGGCCAGGGGGGTTTCCAGCCACTGACGCAATTGGTGACGTGGCGCTCATGAAAACGTCGGATATTCGCGTGAAAAAAAGCCTGTTTGACTTAGAACTGCACAGACCAATCTATTTCGTCATATTGTATGTGTTGAAAAATTAGATGAAGTCAAAAACGTGTCATCAGCCCTTTAACGCTCCTGAAAAGGTCATTCAGCTGTTTTAGTATCTGTTTCTAGTAAAATGTCTTTAAGTCGTGAAATGTTTGCATGTTATACCGGTGCAAAGCCATGTGTTTGACATCAGTGTCTTGTAATGTACAGCCATCGTAAAAACATGCTACTGTTGAGGAAATGACTCTAAGCTTGGAGGCAAGCCAAAATACGTTTTTTCAGCTTGGACCGGTTCTTGATTCTGGTCTTTAGTGTTTCATTTGGAATCTGCCTAGTAATGCAGTAGAGGAATGCTGTCATGCCCAGCTCAACCAGTTAAACATTTGGCTGCTTATCATGTAAAGTAGGTTACAGTAAAATGGATATTTAATGATTGATCAGTGCCTTGTATCCATGTGACCCTGATTTGCTAACAGTTTACCAGGTCTGAGGTCTCTGTTTGTGCTCTTTCCCTTACATGCAGTGTGTGGGCATGCTCTATAGCTGCCAGTTAAAAGCTGCATGTGAGAAGCTATGTGCCAAAACCAGAGTGATTGTTTTTGTCTTCTGCCTTAAAAGAGACGCATCCTCTTCATTTTGCCACAAAATGTTATGATTCAATAGTAAATAACATCAGTCTGTCAAGGTTACTTATCCAAAGAAAGGGTTCATGCTCCACTGTCTGACTACAGAGGGACGTTTTAGTAAGCCTCACATGTATCAGGCCTTTACCTGGTTCTGCATAAAGCTTCAGTAGGCAATTCATTCTAGATATGTCTGCTTGTGTTAAAGCTAAAGTTCTCTCCACATCCCAACAGTTATTGATAAATACTGGATTAATTACCCACTTGTGCACACTCTGCCTATTGGTGGTGGTGGTGGGGGGGGAATCACCAGAGCCCCCATGATAGATTCATTCATTCATTCATTCATTCATCTTCTTCCGCTTAATCCTTCTAGGGTTGCGGGGGGCTGGAGCCTGTCCCAGCATCTTTGAGCGAGAGGCAGGGTACACCCTGGACAGATTGCCAGTCCATCGCAGGGCCAACACCGAGAGACAGACAACCATTCACTCTCACAGTCATACCTAAGGACAATTTTAGAATCCCCAGTTTTGATGCCAATTAACCTAACTTGACGGTTTCTCCGGTTTCCTCCCCATGATACAATTTTATCATAATCTTGCAATGCACTGAGTATTGCGATATCTTGTATTGTAATTTCCAACTCAATCTTTATCTCGTTCAACTCCCTGTTAGATCTCATGAGTCATTCCTTTGCTGTGCTGACCTAACCAGACAGCAAACACGTAGCACCATCTAATGGATTCAAAAAGTTAATTGGTTTTTATTACTCTGGTACCTAAATGGGTAAATTTATTTAAAATGATTAATAAATGTTGCAAAAACAAAGTATCATGATACTCCGCGATGGACTGGCAGCCTGTCCAGGATGTACCCCGCCTCTCTCCCCAAAAAAGCTGGGATGGGCTCCAGCCCCCCATGACCCGAAAGGATTAAGCAAATAAGATGATGAACTAGAAAAGCACTCGGAGAGCGCAGACCTCCGCCAAGCGCCACAGTTCCCCCCATACAGTGTTGGTGTGTACGTTTTCCGATTCCTTGACCATGAAAACATATGACTAGCAATTGGATTCACAATGACAGGATTAGTGGTTCAGTAGTTATTGACGAAAATGGCATTTTCCGTAATGGCGGTTTAGCGCCACAGTTCCCCCCATACAGTGTTTGTGTGTACGTTTTCAGATTCCTTGACCATGAAAACATATGACTAGCAATTGGATTCACAATGATAGGATTAGTGGTTCAGTAGTTATTGACGAAAATGGCATTTTCCGTAATGGCGGCTTTCTTCTGGATGGTGATCCGGATCACCACCAAAATCTAATCATCTGTATGATACCCCATTTGTGACAATCTGTGAATATTTCATGAAAATCCGTCCATAACTTTTTGAGTTATCTTGCTAACAAACAAACAGACAAACAGACAAACAAACAGACAAACCAACGCCGATGAAAACATAACCTGCTTGGCGGAGGTAATGAATGAATGTATTGCAATACTGGTGTCTTTTAGTCCAGTGGTCCCCAACCTCCGGTCCCCAGAACGTTTAGGTTTCGTGGAAAATTTTTGCAGTTTCCCTTCTTAATTGGTCAAAAAAAATTGCAAATAATTTGCCATTGCAGTGCATGGGTGCCTACAGAACACATACAGTACATAACAATGGCAAATCATTTGCAATTTTTTGGACTAAATAAGAAGTAAAATAACTAAAATTTCCCATGGAAAACTGAACATTCCAGGGACCAGAGGTTGTGAACCACTCCTTTAGTTGATACAATATCGCAACCACAAAGTATTGCAATATTACGCTATATCGACCCTCCCCACCACCACCTATTGTAATGTACCACTTCTGAATATCGGACTCCTGGTGGGTAAACCTTGAAAAAGTAATAAGTGATTGACAGCTCTCCTATCCCCTCTACAGCCTCTTTCATCAGCGCATGTGTGGAGCTACTCCTGACTGGATAATGTGTAGTGGCTCAGCAGTAAACTTCCTCTGATATCTTGGAAAAAAACAATGAAAAGTGTTTGTGAAAACATTTGAGGTGACTAATAAGCCGTTTAGTTTTTAACATCAAACATTTAGAGTTCTCTATAGCTAACACCTCAAGCTAAACAGACCTCGTTTGCATAAAGTTGGTTGAAGTTGACTTTCTACTATTGCCGATTGGAACTTTTAATTAAGTTTATTGATAACTGCGGTGTGACATCACATGTACATAGCAATGCGGCGACCATATTGGAACTGATGAAAGCAAATGCTTAGCAACGTTAAGATACACTGCGAATGAGAGGGGAGCTCCACTAAAATTAATGTTTTTGCTGTGAAATATGCCACAAAACTGTATCGGTGTTGGCTGTCATAACCACAGTTTGAAGAAAGATACACTACCATTCAAAAGTTTGGGGTCACTTAGAAATTTCCTTATTTTTGAAAGAAAAGTTTTTTTCAATGAAGATAACTTTAAACTAATCAGAAATACACTCTATACATTGCTAATGTGGTAAATGACTATTCTAGCTGCAAATGTCTGGTTTTTGGTGCAATATCTACATAGAAGTATAGAGGCCCATTTCCAGCAACTATCACTCCAGTGTTCTAATGGTACAATGTGTTTGCTCATTGCGTCAGAAGGCTAATGGATGATTAGAAAACCCTTGTGCAATCATGTTAGCACAGCTGAAAACAGTTTAGCTGGTTAGAGAAGCTATAAATCTGACATTCCTTTGAGCAGGTTGAGTATCTGGAGCATCACATTTGTGGGGTCGATTAAACGCTCAAAATGGCCAGAAAAAGAGAACTTTCATGTGAAACTCGACAGTCTATTCTTGTTCTTAGAAATGAAGGCTATTCCATGCGAGAAATTGCCAAGAAACTGAAGATTTCCTACAACGGTGTGTACTACTCCCTTCAGAGAACAGCACAAACAGTCTCTAACCAGAGTAGAAAGAAAATGGGAGGCCCCGCTGCACAACTGAGCAAGAAGATAAGTACATTAGAGTCTCTAGTTTGAGAAATAGACGCCTCACAGGTCCTCAACTGGCAGCTTCATTAAATAGTACCCGCAAAACGCCAGTGTCAACATCTACAGTGAAGAGGCGACTCCGGGATGCTGGCCTTCAGGGCAGAGTGGCAAAAGAAAAAGCCATATCTGAGACTGGCCAATAAAAGAAAAAGATTAATATGGGCAAAAGAACACAGACATTGGACAGAGGAAGATTGGAAAAAAGTGTTATGGACGGACGAATCGAAATTTGAGATGTTTGGATCACACAGAAGAACATTTGTGAGATGCAGAACAACTGAAAAGATGCTGGAAGAGTGCCTGACGCCATCTGTCAAGCAAGGTGGGGGTAACGTGATGGTCTGGGGTTGCTTTGGTGCTGGTAAGGTGGGAGATTTGTTCAGGGTAAAAGGGATTTTGAATAAGGAAGGCTCTCACTCCATTTTGCAGTGCCATGCCATACCCTGTGGACAGTGCTTGATTGGAGCCAATTTCATCCTACAACAGGACAATGACCCAAAACACACCTCCAAATTGTGCAAGAACTATTTAGAGAAGAAGCAGGCAGCTGGTATTCTATCTGTAATGGAGTGGCCAGCGCAGTCACCAGATCTAAACCCCATTGAGCTGTTGTGGGAGCAGCTTGACCGTATGGTACATTTTCTATTCATTTTACAACTCATGGTGGTAAATAAAAGTGTGACTTTACATGGAAAACACAAAATTGTCTGGGTGACCCCAAACTTTTGAACGGTAGTGTAAATCAGTGTCATTTTTTGAGCAGCCAAAGAGAGACATTTAGAGCCTGAATCAGGGGTTGGCAGTGAGCACCATACCGCTGCAGGTTTTCTGCTCCACCCAGTGTCTTCAGCAGGTGTTTTCAATTATTTACAATCCTTGAAGCTGATCGGAGCAAACACCTGCCGAAAACACTGGGTGGAAGAGAAAATCTGCAGTGGAATGGCTGTCCGTGGCATGTGATTGCCCACGCCTGGTCTGAATGAAGGGATAAGAGGCTGATTGTTATTCAAAGAGCTGTGTTACTGATACAGTTGAATATTCATGGGCTAATTCAGCTAGTCATGCTAAACTAGCTGGTTAGCGTTGTTTTTATCAAGAGTGCATCTGAGATCTGTTAACTGATTCAGACCAAATGCAACCATACTCTTAACATTAGGACTGGGAACAATCCCTAATTTCCGGAATCGATTCGATTCCGATTCTTGAGATTCTGAATCGATTCAATTTCAATTCGAACTGCTCCAATCCCAATTTGATCTGGGAAATTGCCATTTTAATAGCCATTTTACTTACCAGGAAAAAAAAAATCTTCGAGACCCTAATGCTGCAAATTGTACCAAGAATATTATAACTTTAATACATAAATTACAGTGGTCAACACAAAATTTATTGTCCAAGTTTTTTTTAGCTGATTTAAGACAATATTGATGTGCTGAATCCAAAAATCACATTAGTTTTACTCAGTCAGGTCAACTTTTTGAATTATGGCCACATGTTGTTTTATACGTTTTTGTTTACATGTACGGATATTTTCGCTTTATATGATGCATAATTCTTTTTTATGTCTTGAAATTCTCTGAATTTTGAACAATGATGATGTAACATTCAATTTACATGTACTTACCTTTATATAAAGATAAATACATGCACAGTACTAAGTAAGTACTAAGTAAAGGTTTTTACTTAGCACATGATCGAGAGAAACGGATGTCATTTTCGGATTCAGCAGTGCAAAATTGTCTTAAATCAGTTGAAAAAAACACAACTTACAAAAAATGTATTTTTGTAACCCTGTGTTATCACTTAAAGAACTGACCCAAAATCAGTTAAAATAATGCACTTTTTATTGTTTAACTTATGATTTCACAAAGTGCTCACAAGTGCTTTCTTTAGTGCAAAGGTTATGTAGTGTCAAGATAACAACCCAGAGTCGGTAAACAGTTTCAGTGCATGAACCATGTAGACATAATCTCACTGTATTTCAGTCCATCCAGGATTTCGTTGGCTGTTTTTGTGATTGTAGTTGCCCAAAAAGCCTGAATTTTTTTTTTTTTTTTTAGATTCCTTTATTAGTCCCTCAATGGGGAAATTGAAGGACATCCACATGAGTGGATGAAGCAGCCACTGGTGCAGTGCCCAACTCTTTCACCATTCACACACACATTCACACCTGGGGCCACTTTAGAGTCTCCAGTTAACCTAACTTGCATGTTTTTGGCATGTGGGAGGAAACCAGTGAAACCCGGAGTAAATCCAGACAGACACGGGAAGAACATGCAAACTCCACACAGATCACTGTTGGTCGGGGGCTGGGATCGAACCCAGGATCCCCCGGCCAAGGGTGAGTTGCTGTGCTGCCGCAGTGCTAACCACTCCGCCACCGCACTGCCCGCACTCCCAATTTGTGGGAGCTTTTCTAAAAAGTTGACATTTTTAGAGTTTTTTTGCACTGAAAGTTGTGTGAGGAAGTACAGATTTTCAAGTAGCTGCCTTTTCCATCATTGACAGTGTTGCTGTTCTATGTAACACCCCAAGAAAAGCACAGGATTGCCAAAAATTTCCTGTTAACAGTGATTTATGTAGAATTAAATGCTCAGTAAAACTGTCAAAAAATGACCAACATTGTATTCTTGCTGAGAACTTAAAAAAAGAAATAAAAGAGTTAGTCATTACAACAACTATATTGCATTGAGTGCATATTAGAGTATGGAGAAAATTATGGCAGCACCTTTTTGAATCTTGAATTTACAAACTAAGACCCTGAAAAATTTGAGGTCTTCCTCTGTTCTGAAATCCACAACGAAGCAGGGACGGCTTCTCCACTGACAACCTCTTCCCTTCAGAAGGTCTCCATGCAGGATGGACCTTGGAATGGAAACCCAGTCTTTATAGATGTGAAGGGGAGATGAAAAGAATAGATTTCACAGTAAAATTAATAATCATATTTTTAAATCCCCACACCACAGTAGGGTTTAACAATTTAGTTTCTTTTATTTTTTTGTTGTTTATATTTTAACTACAAATTAACTTTCAATTTTTGAAAAGGGTTTCAATTCATTTCCTGGGAAGATTTGTTCATTTCAGTTTAGTTCTATTGAGTAAAAGTTGCTCGTACTGCAGCTTTTATTAATTCTGCCATTTTTGTTTTATTGTGATTCATTATTATCTTCAGATCTCTCACTTAAGCACTAGAAGTCCATAATCTCATAAAATATACCTTTATTCTGCATTTATTCACAGCGCTTAACCAACAGTTAACTCTGTATCCATAGTTTGTAAAAGAAAGCACCATCATGCTGGATAAATTATTAATTTACGACACAAATGTTAAAACAAACAAATGACATTTTACTTCCAATTTCAGCAGCTCCAAGTCTCCCTCTCTCTTCACGGGTTTCAGCCAGTCTCTGTGCGTTTTCAGTTTATCAATTGTCAACTTTATGTTCCAACACAGCGCTACATGTAGTACAAAACCGTTTATCCTCACTTTATGAAAAATATTCGGAAGCTGTTGAGGATAGTCTTTACGGTGACTTTTTTTTTTTTTTTTTTTGATAAATTAAGAGACACGCGTCAAAAGCTCCGCTCATGTAAACACGGAAGTAAAGACATGCACACGCGCTGCAGGGAACTCTTGCTGGATGTGAACCATTTTAACACCACAGAAGAAGAACTAGCATATCTGTTAGCTTGTTAGCTGTTAGCTCCATTAGCGCTCCGGGTGTTTCTGGTTCTTGGCCGTGGTTCCTGCCTCACTGACCCAGTTTCGACATGATCAGACTCAGCAGACGTTCACAGACGTAAAAGCATTATATTAAAAGATCGATTTGCGGATTTTATGAATGGATATCGGCTCAGTCAAATGTGGATCGATCCATATCGTTGTCGATCTTTTGAACCCACCCCTACTTAACATTGGCCAATCACTTAATTTAACACAGAAGAGGAGACTGCATTGAATGGTAGATTGGGCTCTATGGCTATCATCAACCAGCTGTTGTGCAAAATGTTCAGCTAATGTGGTGGGCTAATGTTAGCTGCACAGCTCTAACCATTGGCTCATGGGCTGTTCAGTTATTTGAGTGCTAACCATTCGGTTGTGTTTTTGTTACACTGGGTCTGTTTGGCGTGAATTCAAATAATCTCTTATCATTGTGATCTGAAGTACTGTTGGTGAGATGTAGGGATACACTGCTGATGCTAATTTAACCTAGCCACTTGCCGAGCTTGCTAGGATTTTCAAGGCTCTTATCTATTCAGGTTTTGCAGTTGTCGTCACCGTATATGTCATGAGCAGGGTGTGGCTTCACTGGAGTGAAAGCGGCAGGAAGACACATGGGGCTATGCTGTAGAAAATGTAGTCTATATTTCAGTAATGTTTCTGGGAGAATAAGGCTTAATTGGAAGCTAGGACTGGATTATTTATGACTGTCGACCACAGATCACAACTGTGTAGCTGTAGGCTGTCAAAATTACAGGAGAAAGAATGAAAGCCATTTACAGATTTCCTGCTGAAACCGATCAGACAGAGAAACTGATCACAGCACTGAAAAGAGCTTCAGCAAACAGAAACCAACAAAAACAGTTGAATACACAATAGCCCTCATTTATCAAAAGTGCGTAGAAATTGGTACACATTTGGGTGTATATATGATCGTACAGAAAGGTCTATGTGGTATTTATGAAACCGTGTGTATCTGGTCAGTTTCAGTCAATCTGGTTGACTAAATGTTGTCATTTTTAAGCATATTGTCAAACATGATAAACATGATAAATTATTATTATTTAGAAGTGCAGAAAGACATCCCAAACAGCTGTTTGATGCACGCTGTGCACATTAATGTTGGCTTAGTTCAGCTCTCTCTGTCATCTCTCACTAATGTGTAGAAACGCGCAGGGCAAACTAAAATAATTTCCCTACATCTTCTGTGCTGTTCTGAATTTCTCATGCTCATCTGGAGAAGTTTTTTTTTTTTTTTAAACCCAAATGCAGCAGATCACCTGGACAGGCACTTCTGTACGTAACGCTGTGTTGTGGTTAACGGATAATTTGTAAGGGATAACTATTATTATGAGGTACTGTACTACATAACAGAGAACTTGGTCAAAGAAACATTTGAATATTTTAAGTGTTCACACAGGAGACTTACAGTACAGATAACTACAGTAATAAAACGACAACTGAAAAACCCAGCTCAACTTCAAAAATATTTCAGAAACTAAATTCAGTTTTATTCATTCCATCAAATAACTACTTTAAAAAAATCTGCTTAAATCTGTTTTAATATTGGCTGCAGTAACATAAATATGGATAAAACGTTTAGAATTACAGCAGCCACTTTAGTCTTTAAAGTAAATCATGAAATCACTCATCTAAATATAACACAAGGCAAAGATATCTCCTGAAAGGTTGCACTGCTCATCATAATTTGGTATGATGAAATAATTCTCTCACACCACCGGTTTCACTGCAGAACGGGAGTCTACAAAGACTTGAAAATTTGCACACCTCCAACTTAGAGCTGATGGGAGATTTGAGCGCACGGTATGATCACGTTCAGATTGATAAATACCGATTTGCACGTCCAAATGATCATACAACCACTTTTCTGTCTTACACACATTTGATAAATGAGAGCCACTGAACATTTTGTGGGAGGTGAGGATGTTTATTACATATGTCCTAGTATTCCAGTCCTAGCTTGATATTAAACATGTACGTGGGTGTTTACTACCCACTTTTTTTTGTATACTTTATTGATCCCAGAGGGGAAATTGAGGGCATCCACCTGGATGGATGAAGCAGCCACGTTACGGCACCATCCCTTTACCATTCACACACACATTCACACCTAGGGCCACTTTAGAGTCTCCAATTAACCTAACCTGCATGTTTTTGGCCTGTGGGAGGAAACCGGAGAACTCCCGGAGTAAACCCAGGCAGACACGGGGAGAACATGCAAATTCCACACAGATCATCATTGGTCAGGGGCTGGGATTGAACCAGGGATCCCATGGCCAAGGGTGAGTTGCTGTGCTGCCACAGTGCTAACCACTGTGCCACCGCACCAGACATCACTAAGATTTTTACTAAAAGTTAACATATTTCTGCTATACTGATTTTTTTTTTTTTTTTTTTTTTTAACGATGTTATTCATTCATTCATCTTCTTCCGCTTAGTCCTTTTCGGGTCGCGGGGAGGCTAGAGCCTATCCCAGCATCTTTGGGCGAAAGGCAGGGTACACCCTGGACAGATCGCCAGTCCATCGCAGGGCCAACACAGAGAGACAGACAACCATTCACTCTCACATTCATACCTAAGGACAATTTAGAATCCCCAGTTTTGATGCCAGTTAACCTAACTTGCATGTTTTTGGCATGTGGGAGGAAACCGGAGAAATCCCGGAGTAAACCCACGCAGACACGGGGAGAACATGCAAACTCCACACAGATCACTGTTGGTCGGGGGCTAGGATTGAACCCAGGATCCCCCGGCCAAGGGTGAGTTGCTGTGCTGCCACAGTGCTAACCACTCCACCACCACGCCGCTCTACAATGTTATATACTGTATAAAATATTTGGATATGTAGACAGAGCTTACCTTGGCTGTAATGAGCACCAGAGACTTGTCATGATGCTGCCTTAAATCTACAACAAAGCCAGCAAAGAACTGGTATCCATTTAGATACAAATCCACTCTTCGTGGGTGTGTTTACATCAGTTAGCCCCGTGGCTCCAGCTGAGGAGGAGGTCTCGCGATGTTTTATCGCAAGAAGTGGAAAATTCTGTCGGTGCCTGTTCCTACCTTCAATTCCTTTGAATCCACTGTGTGTCAACTTTTTGGACCCATCCCAGCCATCATTGCATCCATCCATCCAACAGTAACTTTATAAATGACTTTGCCGCCTTTCTCACCCACTTATCCTCTCTCTCACCAAATATAGTGTAATTTTGTTGGGGGATTTCTATATACATATGGACAATACTAATCATTCACTCACCAAAGACTTTACATCTTGCCTTGACAGCTCTGGTTTTCTGCAATTTACTGACAGCCTTACTCGTTCAAAAGGCCATATTCTGGATTTAATTTGTTGCTCTGGCCTCATTCCCTCCAACTATACAGCTGATGAGCTGCCATTCACTGATCATTTTCTTCTCTCATTCAATCTCAGTCTCACCTTCTCTATTGTTAAGTCCCCTCGAATTATCTCATTCCATAATATCAAGGAAATCAACCCTGATAATTTTTCTTCTGGTATTAATAGCATCATAAATCTAAATAACTTATCCACCCCCAGACAATTTTGTTTTCCATTACAACAACAGTCTTAAAATATTAACAGTTTTGAAAAAAACAAGGTCTGTCTCCTTTTCTGTTTCTGCACCCTGGTTTACATCTGAACTCCGTCATCTGAAAGCTAAGGGTCATCAATTGGAATGTCTCCATAAGAAAATTGGATTTGCTGTGGAAAAAGAACTATTTTTTAAATCATATTCAACATTACAAGGACTCCATTGCACAAGCCAAATCCAACTTCTACTCCACTATCATCTGTACAAATGAAGGAAATTTCAAGCCATTATTCTCCCTGGTCAATACTATTTTCAGACCCCTGGACTCTCACCTATAGACTCCCTTATCTATACTCAACTGAGTTTTGTAACTCACTGAGTTTTTTTTAATGAAAAAATGTTCAAGAGCCATCAGCAACTAGGTCCAAATTCCACCCTCAGCTCCTCCTCTGATATCTATTTGGTTTCTGGGCAGCACAGTGGTGCAGTGGTTAGCACTGTTGCCTTACAGCTAGAAGGTTCCTGGTTCGAATCCCCAGGCTGGCAGGGGTTGGAACCTTTCTGTGTGGAGTTTGCATGTTCTCCCTGTGCTGCGTGGGTTTACTCCGGGGGCTCCGGTTTCCTCCCACAATCCAAAGACGTGCATGTTAGGTTAATTGGCTGTTCTAAATTGTCCCTAGATATCTGTTTCCTATAGGCCCTTAGAATAGAGGGTTAGTACTAGTGAAGCGCTTTGAGTGGTCTTTGTGACTAGAAAAGCGCTATATAAGTGCAGGTTAGTTAGTTAGTTTCTCACCCACTCGTCTCCTTCCAGCTCCCCTCCCCTTCTGATATCTCAGATCTCATCTGTAAATCTAAACCATCTACCTGTCAGCTAGATCCCCTTCCTACAGTTCGGTTAAAACCTGCCTCTCCTCTCCTCCCCCTCATCGCTGCTATCATCCACGCCTCTCTTTCAACTGGAATTGTTCCTACCTCCTTCAAAACTGCTGTCATTACCCCAATTTTGAAAAAACTTGGTGCTGATCCAAATAATTTCAGTAACCTCCAGCCCATTTCCAACTTACCTTTCCTCTCCAAAATTCTTGAAAAAATAGCTGCAACGCAAATCCACTCCCATCTCACACACAGCAATTCCAGTCTGGTTTCCGCCCCCTCCATAGCACTGAAACAGCACTTTTAAAAATCATTATTGACCTCCTTATGGCAGCGGACTCTGGCCTACTCACCATCCTCATCCTTCTTGAGCTGAGTGCGGCCTTTGATACCATCTCCCACACTGTTCTCCTAAATAGACTTACCTCCACTGGCATCACTCATATTCCTCTAAACTGGTTCAAGTCATACCTTTTAGGCCGCACTCAGTTCATCCAACTCAAATCATTCACTTCTCAGTCCATCCCCGTTACTACAGGTGTGCCCCAGGGCTCTGTCCTGGGCCTCCTTCTCTTCATCATCCACCTCTTACTCCTTGGTAACATTTTCCGTAAGTACAATACTCTGTTCATCACATCACCCCTGTTTTACAGCAGCTTCATTGGCTCCCGGTTAAGTCCTGCGTCACTTTCAAAATCCTTCTGTACACTTTCAAAGCCATCCATAATCTTACCCCTTCGTATCCATCAAACCTGGACCACATTGCCACTCCCCTCTGGTCCCTCAGATCCTCCTCTTTTCTTCATCTCACCGTCCCCTCCTCCCGCCTCACCACCATGGGGAGCAGGGCATTCAGCTTCTCTGCTCCCCATCTCTGGAATGCCTTACCACCCGACATCAGAAATATTGACTCTTTCTCTCTTCAAATCCAGACTCAAGACCCATCTGTTTAGACTAACCTACCTCTTTTAACTGCCTCCACTCTGTCTCATTATTATTAGTATGTTTTAATCCTTGTTTTTGTTTTGATTTTATTGTACGGTATCCTTGAGTGTTTTGAAAGGCTCTGATAAATTAAATGTATTATTATTATTATTATTATTATTAGACTTTTGCATACCTCCAGAGTTTCTGCTGTATGAAGTGATTTTGAGTTAATTAGGGAGTTGTCAATATCACAATAGAGCAGTTCCATGATGCTGCTAGCATTTTGACACAGCGTAAATAAATGATCGACCATGAGATAAGAATCACATTTCAGACCGTTCACAGAAAATTTCTCAACATACCGATGCTTGT
The DNA here is from genome assembly GCA_020510985.1 of Pholidichthys leucotaenia. Classification (NCBI taxonomy): domain Eukaryota; kingdom Metazoa; phylum Chordata; class Actinopteri; order Cichliformes; family Pholidichthyidae; genus Pholidichthys; species Pholidichthys leucotaenia. The sequence goes on from CM035844.1 coordinate 135,332,381, forward strand.
GCAGTTGTCATATGTTCCACCAAAGTCACACAACCCAATTTTAAGAAGTTCTGCTGACTGAATTGTGCTGAAATCTCACTTTAATAATGCATTGGTTTGTATGAGGTAGCCATAGCAATGCAAAACTTTTTACTTCTGAGGACCCGGATCACTGCTGGAGGTCACGTGACTGTAAAACCTCAATAAGCATACAGCTCTACAGACCACATAAAACACTCAAGAATTACCTTGGAAGTGTAATTTATCTTGTCTCAAAGATAGTCTGTGTGGATCTTCACAAATGTTGTCAACAGAGGAAAAACGATCCCATTAAGTCTCCTTGCTAGCAGTTCACAATACAATAATGGCACCTGTTTTTATTGGCCCCTTGTTGCTAAGCAACCAGAGGGGTATTGCATAAAGGCAGAATTAAGAAAGCCAGGATAACTGAAAAATCAAGCTTTGACATAGTTTGACTTGCACATCCTGGCTTAATCAGTTGCACCATTGTCAAGCCAGGATGGGAAGGTGGACCTGTCTCAAGCCAGATGGAGATAATTGGGATAAGTGCATGTTCACATCAGACTTAAAATAAACCATGTGATCACATAAAAGCCCTGGCCCAGACGGCTACTCTGGTGAATGGTATAAGACCTACAGGGAGGAATTAATTCCAAGACTGAGGGAAGTGTGTAACTGGGTGTTGAAGGGAGGGGATCCACCTCCCTCATGGAAAGAAGCGATTATCACTGTCATCCCAAAAGAGGGAAAAGATAAATTGAATTGTAGCCAGTATCGACCAATATCAGTCTTAAACTTAGACTACAAAATATACACGTCCATAATAGCAAAGCGACTTGACAATATTATACCCAGACTTATTAATCATGATCAAACTGGTTTTATCCGCCAGAGGCAGACTCAAGACAGTATTAGAAGGACCCTCCACGTTATACACCATATTAAAAAAAATAAGATTGAGGCATTGCTTATGGGTTTAGATGCTGAAAAAGCATTTGACTCAGTGAGATGGGCATTTCTTTATAAAGTTTTGAATAAATTTGGATTTCACCATATAATCATTAAGGCCATCCAGGCAATTTACCACAAACCAACAGCCAAAATAAAAATAAATGGAGGTCTTTCAAAACCAGTCTCACTTGAAAGATCATGTCGCCAGGGCTGCCCCCTTTCACCAATTTTATTCACTTTATTTATTGAACCGCTTAGCCAATACATTAGACAAGATAATTTAATTGAGGGAATTGATATACATGGGGACATTCAGAAGATATCACTTTTTGCAGACGATGTCCTAATTTATTTAGGTCAACCAAATAAATCTCTACCTAGATTGATGGAGATATTAGAGCAGTTTGGATCACTTTCAGGTTACAAATTAAATATTGAAAAAACACAAATTATGACCTTAAATTATGAACCGTCAATGGAGTTAAAAAATAAATACGATTTTAAATGGGACAAAGACTCCATGAAATATCTTGGCGTGATATTAAGTAGAGACACTGGAAAGTTGTTTGAAAAGAATTATGGCCCATTAAATTCCAAAATAAGATAAGATAAGATAAGCCTTTATTAGTCCCACAACGGGGAAATTCCAGGATTGCAACAGCACAGGGATAGCAACACTCAGAGCAACAATCAGAAGGCAAGAAAAAAAACAAGCAAGCAAGAGCAGCTAATATACATATGTACATATTACTATGAAATATACACACACACACACACACACACACACACACACACACAGACACACAGTGCAGAGCATTGTAGCTGGATGGAATAAATATATGAATATATGAACACACAGTGCAGAGCATTGTAGCTAGATGGAATAAATATGTAAATATATAAACACCCACAGTACGGAGCATTGCAGCTAGGTGGAATAAATATGCAAGTATATAAACACACACAGTGCGGAGCAATGTAGCTAGATGGAATAATATGTAGATATATAAAAACACAGTGCGGAGCATTGTAGCTAGATGGAATAAATATATAGATATATAAATATAAACACACCCAGTGCTGAGCATTGTAGCTAGATGGAATAAATATGTAAATATATAAACACACACAGTGCAGAGCATTGTTGCTAGGTGGGATGAAACAGCATAACCGTCTATTTAGTTATCCTACATGGTATGATTATGTGCCCATACATATTCTCACCCTCCATAGCGACCGGTATGTTCCTAGTTGTATGCCGGAGAGGACCATAGTGTAAGTCTATTGCATCTTTTGCATTCAAAAAACTATTAGTTTGTTACGTCTTTTTGCTATCTCTGCGAGCAACCCTGCTTAGGTTGTACAGTCTGACAGCCGTTGGTAGGAAGGACCTACGAAACCTCTCGGTTGTGCACCTGGGATGATGTAGTCTGCTGCTAAATGAGCTCCTCAGTGCATCCAGTATGTCCTGCATAGGGTGGAACTCGGACTCCAGCAGAGATGACAGTTTAGCCACCGTCCTTCTCTCTCCTATCTCCTCCATCGGATCAAGGCGCTGCCCCAGGACAGAGCTAGCTTTCTTAATCAGTTTGTTCAGTCTCTTCCTATCGGCTGCAGTAATGCCACTGCCCCAGCAGACCACTCCAAAAGTGATGGCTGATGCCACCACCGTGTCATAGAATGACTTCAGCAGCGCCCCTTGTACACCAAAAGACCTGAGTCTCCTCAGCAGGAACAGCCTGCGCTGTCCCTTCTTGTAGAGCGCGTCAGTATTGTGTGACCAGTCTAGTTTATTGTTCAGATGAATACCCAGGTACTTATAGGATGTCACCATCTCGATGTCTGTTCCCTGTATATTTACTGGTGCTGTGAGGGGCTGCCCATGCCTGCGGCAGTCCACCACCAGCTCCTTAGTTTTCCTCGCGTTGATCTGGAGGCAGTTCCGATGGCACCAGTCCACAAAGTCCTGGATAAGCCCTCTGTACTCAGCTTCATCTCCGTTGGAGATGAGACCAACGATCGCAGAGTCATCAGAGAACTTCTGTAGATGGCAATGTGTTGTGTTGTGTGAGAAGTCCGCAGTATAAAGAGTGAACAGGAAGGGAGCCAGCACCGTTCCCTGGGGGGCCCCCGTGCTACTGATGATCGTGTCGGAAACACAGTCCCGGGTTCTCACAAACTGAGGCCGGTTCGTGAGGTAGTCCAGGATCCATGATGACAGGTGCTGGTCCACCCCTGCGCGCAGCAGCTTGTCCTTCAGGATCATCGGTTGGATGGTGTTGAAAGCACTGGAGAAGTCAAAGAACATGATCCTCACCATATTCCCGGGCTTCTCCAGGTGGGACAGAGAACGGTGAAGGAGGAAGATCACCGCATCCTCCACCCCAATGCCATGCTGGTAGGCGAACTGGAGTGGATCCATCGCTGGTTCCACCAGGGGGCGGAGATGAGCAAGGAGCAGTCTCTCCAGGGTCTTCATCAAGTGGGACGTCAAGGCCACCGGTCTGTAGCTGTTCAGGTCTTTGGGGTGGGAAGTTTTTGGTACAGGTACCACACAAGATGTTTTCCACAGCTGTGGTACCCTCCCCAGTTTCAGGCTCATGTTGAAGATATACGTCACAATCCCACACAGCTGGTCTGCACAGGACTTGAGGAGCTTTGCGCTGATGCCGTCCGGTCCCGACGCCTTCCTCGCCTTGATCTTCCTCAGCTCCGTCCTCACCTGGGTCTTGGTCAGGGTCAGGATGGGGGGCTGTGTGTTGGGAGTGGGGGGGGGTGTCGGTGGAGTGGGGAGTGGGCAGCAGGACTTGATTTCTTAGAGGCAGCAGTGGTTGTTGTGCAGACAGGGGGGAGGGCGGTTGGTCAAATCTATTGAAAAACAGAATAAAATCGGATTTAAGAAAATGGAGTCTAATACCAACTTTAGGACTAATTAATAGAATAGAATCAATAAAAATAAACATTTTACCCCGATTACTTTACCTTTTCCAAACTCTCCCAATTGAAGTGTCAAAACAACAATTTGTAGAATGGGACAAGTTGATTTCCCGCTATATATGGCTTGGGAAAAAACCTCGAATAAGATACAGTACATTACAACTGCCAAAGGACAGAGGTGGCTTATCTTTGCCATGTATGAGGGACTACTACTACTCTGCCCAATTAAGACCATTGGTTTGCTTATGTGATCCAATGTTCAAATCTAGGTGGAAAGATATAGAGGAAAAAACCACTAAGGGCCCTCCTATACAAGCAATGATAGCAGACAGGAAATTGCAATCACATTTGAAAGACCCGGATAATCCCTGGCTAAAATTCACTTTTAAGATTTGGAATGACGTAAGTAGAGAGAACAAACTAACCAAGACTGAAATGATGTTAAGATGGTGCGCTTACGACACAGAATTTTTACCAAACCGTAATGACACAAGATTTCAAAAATGGACGTCAATGGGGCTCACTTCATACTTCGCATTTAACCACAAGGGGGAGCTAGCAGACTTCCAAACCCTTAAATCAAAAAAGGGGCTAAATAACCAAGACCTTTTTAGGTACCTACAGTTGAGACATAGATATAATGAAATTATAAGGACCAAGACTGATAAGGAGGATAATAAAATTCTAAATATATTTCAAATGGCCTTTAGCACTACTACTGTTCAGAAAATTATAGCAAGATTTTATCAGGGACTTCAAGCAAACAAATCCACCAATACCCTATATATTAAGAAGAAATGGGAAAAAGAAACAGGATCAGCAGTAGATGATAGTGACTGGGAATCATTATGTACAGTGCAATGGAAAACTACTTATTCAACTATTTGGAGGGAATTTGGATGGGAAAATTTAATTCGTTTCTTTATCACCCCAGTCCAAAAAAACCTACCAAAATTTAGGTACCGGTTGTTGGAGACTATGTGGAAATGAAGAGGCTAATCATTACCATGTGTTTTGGGCCTGCCCAAAAGTTACCCCATTTTGGAAAGACACACATAAGTGCCTGGAAAAGGTTTTCTCTACCCATGTCCCCTTTGACTTCCTGTACATGTTCTTAGGTTTGGAAATTCCTAACATAGCCTTATTTGCAGATAAATACTTAATGAGAATTGTACTATTGTCAGCAAAGAAAGTCTTAACGAGAAAATGGCTCCAAACAGACATACCAAAAATTCAGGATTTACATGATATGGTATACCAGATATTTATGATGGAAAGGATTACCATGTCCTTACGACTACAAAGAGATAAATTTGATAAATACTGGCTTAAATGGACCCAATATACAGGAAATCAAAGGAGAGACTTTAAGTAATCTATCCCATTGAAGGGAAGAAAAGAGCAAAACCGAAAAATTTAATACCACTTGTCCACTGTTCAGTTTATTTGTTTATATGTTATTTTTTATACTGCAAAAAAAAAAAAACTTATGGGAAGATTAATCGAGGGCATTTTCTTGTGTATTACTTTTTATTTACCTTTCCTTTGTAATAAAGTACTGCTCTCAATGTAAACAATCTGACCAAGATCACCAATAAAAATATAATTGAAAAAAAAGAAAACCCTTGTGCAATCATGTTAGGTCTGCAATGCTGTAATTGCTGCAAATGGAGGATTCTTTGATGAAAGCAAAGTTTGAAGGAAAAAATTATTATTTCAAATACAAATCATTATTTCTAAAAAAAAAAAATAAAAAATAAACCATGTGATCAATCACAGAATCACTGATCCTACTGCAGATAAGACAACAGATGGGACATAAGCGACACATTTCTCACCAGCAGAACGGCAACTTCTCATGGAAACCTATGAGGAGGTGAAACATGTAATATCTATAAAAGAAAAAAATGGCTGTTGTAAATGGAGAGAAATATTGTAGCATTCTGGGGGAATCCAACTGCAAAGGTTGATGGGAAATGTTTAAAAATGAGCATGTTCTCTTTAAGCGAATTGTTTGAAAACAAGTTAAATGGTTATTGTGGTGAAGTTGCTCAGTTGAGATTTTTTTGTTGCAATTTTCATGTTGGCATCATCCGTGTAAGCGCTGTTGCAGGGAGAGGCCCCCCTTTTTTGTATTAATGGAAGAGAAAAAAACTTAGATGAAGATGGATGCAGGTTTTATCATTGACGACTACTGTACTTCTTGATAAGGGCTATCCATCCATCCATCTTCTTCCGCTTAATCCTCTTTGGGTCACGGGGGGGCTGGAGCCTATCCCAGCATCTTTGGGCGAGAGGCAGGGTACACCCTGGACAAGTCGCCAGTCCATCGCAGGGCCAACACAGAGAGACAGACAACCATTCACTCTCACAGTCATACCTAAGGACAATTTAGAATCCCCATCCATCAAAAAAAAATATAACCAGTGTTACCCTGAAATGTCACAATCACTAGTCATAGAGTTACTCATCTGTCCTACAATTAACAGTTTCAGACTTTGACTTAAATGTGACCAGTGGAAGTGTATGTTACTCAGAACATTTATCCATTTAGATTAGTTTCACTTTCCCCCAATGTTTTTAGTATTAAAATTTGTAGTATTTTTAATCTGTCCTTCATAAGGAGCAAATATGTGTCCAAAAAAGGACGTGGCATATATGCTGACTGACTTTTTCTTACCTGCGGTGTCTGGTAACAGTTAAACTTCTCGAGGCCCAGATAATAATGATGCTGTGAGTTCTCTTAAAGTCAAAGGCATAGGATGTCGTGTCAGAAGTGTTAATACACGTTCTCTTGAATATGGTGGGGGAAGGCATATCTGCAGTACACATCTGCAGATGAAGAGACTGCTGTTGGACTCATGAAGGATTGAGGTATCCTAAGACATCTCTACTCAAGGCACTTAAACGAGACAGCTGCCAAAATAAGAGAAACAGAGAAAGTTTTTGATCTGGATTTAGGAATGGAAATGAAATGCAAGAAACTGAGAAAACTGGACCTGGAGATCCAAAAACTGGAAGGAGATGTAATTGAATATTTCATTACACACTCCAACCTACGATGCGTAGAAAAGGGAGGTTAAACAACTAGTAAGTAAGTAAGTACACTGTAACCATGTCTGTAAAACTATGTATTAATATTTTTTTTCCTCTCCAGCTTCAAGGTGACAAATGAATAGAAATTAAAACAAATAATACAAAAAACCCTCAACACTGTGGTGTCCTCCATTCTACATTACTATCCAGTGCACTATTTATAGAGAAAGTTTAAGTGAAACTAACCTGTAATCTGGAAAGATAACAATGCGCTGTGAAAGTAATGTCATAAAAATATATTTACACAGGAACATCACCAGACATTCTTTATGTCACTGACATAAAAATATAGGCTGTGTATCATCACACCTCAGACAGTAATGTAAACGACCATCTTCATAAAAAAGTGTAACTCTGGGCCTGACAGTAATATTGACTACCACATTAATGATGATAAAAATGATTGGTCCAATTAAAAGAACAGTGGGAGTACTTACATAAATGAATGATGATATATCTGTATTATTTTAATGCAAGATAATTTTTTTTCTTCAAAAACATGCAAGTTAGGTTAATTGGCATCAAAACTGGGGATTCTAAATTGTCCTTAGGTATGACTGTGAGAGTGAATGATTGTCTGTCTCTCTGTGTTGGCCCTGTGATGGACTGGCGATTTGTCCAGGGTGTACCCTGCCTCTCGCCCAAAGATGCTGGGATAGGCTCCAGCCTCCCCCGCAACCCGAAAAGGATTAAGCGGAAGAAGATGAATGAATGAATGAATGAATCTGAGTTTTATTCCATCCATCTTCTACCGCTTAATCCTTTTCGGGTCGCGGGGGGCTGGAGCCTATCCCAGCATCTTTGGGCGAGAGGCAGGGTACACCCTGGACAGATCGCCAGTCCATCGCAGGGCCAACACAAAGAGACAGACAACCATTCACTCTCACATCCATACCTAAGGACAATTTAGAATCCCCAATTGATGCCAGTTAACCTCACCTGCATGTCTTTGGCCTGTGGGAGGAAACCGGAGTACCCGGAGTAAACCCACGCAGACACGGGGAGAACATGCAAACTCCACACAGAAGGGTCACCGATGGTCTGGGGGTGGGATCGAACCCACGATGGTTAAGGGTAGAATTGATCCCATGACCTTCTTGCTGTGCTGTAACTGTGCTAACCACTGCGCCACCGTGCTGCCCAGTTTTATTTAATGTAGGATATATTTAATGTATATTTAATAGATATTTAATGTTTTATTCAATGTAGGATAATTAAAATGCTGCAACATATTTACAGTACACCATGGAGTGACAGTGAAATGCATTGATTTCTCCGAGGATTGACCCCTGTGCTGACAGATAAATCACTAGGATTAATCTTAGCTTGCTCTGGAGCAGGCTAGCTGCAGAGAATAAATCTCCATAGCAACTTGACTAGGCTTAATTTATCCTACTTTTATACCACCAAGTCAAGCATAGATTAAGCCAGGATTTTCAAGTAATCGTGGCTTAATCCCTTATCTTGGTTTTATGCAATACCCCTCAGAACAGTGAAAGTCCTGGACGTCCGCAGTTATCAATATTCTTGCTCCTACATTACAATTTTTCCAGAGCAGAGCACTAACTGATGCTAAAGCCCTTTTCAATCTACCCCAGCAATCCACTCAAACCCAATAGAAATCGGTTTGCTGCTATTGTCTGAATAGGGTTACCCACTCCAGATGACATGGACTAAATGACTCTGCAAACGAGGTGGGTCATTGTGCACCTCAGCTCACCTTAGCTCTGGAAACATTTGAATAGGAAACCGATAAATGAGTGAAGAAGTAGGTGTCACTGTAACCATGTCACAGCACAGCAACAGAGTGGAAATGAATCAGAAGGCTAAGTGTCATTATTCTGACAGATTATATTAATTTCAAAGCTGCAGCAGACAACTGTATGTGCCACAATTATACAACTATTACAGTGGCTGAGAGTGAGAGGTTTCTTATAAGAGCATTTTTTCTGTCACTCCCTCGGAGCTGGCAGCACCATCCCCCGGCACCAGCCTGTCCTGGTTTGCTGAGGGCTAATTCAGCTCTACTCCGTGTTAATTCATGCATCCCATTTCAACCTCGCATTCCTTTTTTTTTTTTTTCTGGCGACAGCCCCCTCTGAAATAAAATTATTCCGCTTTGTGTGGCACTAAACACGACACACAAACACATGTCCCTACCAAATTAAGGTGCAAGCCTATGCACACAAACAAAACACAGTGTCTCTTCTTGTAAATATGAAACCTATTTAGTGCTGATATGAAAAAAAAAATGACGGCAATTCTGTAAACGTGTCGGGTGCATTTTGCAATCCTCTTCATTGTAATGGAGGACAAAGATGTTATATATTCCTACGTATATCCACCACTGATCTGCACTGAGTTTGTCACAGGGTGGCAATTAAAGGACTTGGAAAAATGCTGGTGACTCTCAATAGTGGCCAGCATCAGTGGTTTGCGGGCTAACCGGCACTTTTGTGTGACTTCAGGACGTGAGGACGTGAAACTTGATATTCCAGAGAAATGCGCTGTTATTTGCGGGAGATGAGACCTGCTTAAAGTCAAAAAAGGCTGTGGCTGTGGAGGGTTGTTGAGGTGTGGATTAATGCTGATGGAACTTGCGACTGCGGCTCACCAGTTGTAGTTTGAAAGTAGCGTAACTGATGCTAGCTGCAGGTCAAGTTGAATATTACACAGATGGATTATTGTGAGATCTACAAAAGAGCATAAGATACCTGGGTGGCCCACAAAAAGTTAGTCTTTGTGTGGGGGAAAACACTGCTTTACAGTTATAAGTTCTTTTATATTGCATTAATCCATTACCAATGGCTCATGATCTAAAAACAAAATGAGCCATAAACCATGGCAGCTTCCGTACTGATAGCTAGGCACTGTCATCAACATGCTGGGTTGTTCATTCACTTTACACATGTGCCCTATCTGATCCCATTGTATTCCTTGTCAAAGATCACCAACTACTGCTTTATTAAAACTGTCCAAAACTTCTTATTTACTCTAACCCTCATTCTTTGTTACAGTGGAGTTTGGTGGCCATGGACCCTTTCAGCCAGCTCATTCTCACCATCTCGGTGACCAGCTTTTTCACATTCCAGTGGCTCTTTCACAAAGTCAGCCCGTGGGCGTCTATGCGAGTCAGCCCTGGCTTCCTTTGTCTCAGCGACAAGCAGAAGGTGGAGTGGAATTCAAGGTGAGCTTATTTCTTTACTCTGAACAGTACGTGCCATTCTGAGATCTGATACTGGAGTGAAACAGTTTTTTTTTTTTTAGCTCGGTCTGAACGTACACACTTACATTCAACCCACATATTTCCTGTGACATTAGTGTCTGTGTCACATGTAAAATGCACTGTGTATTCTGTGGTGTCAGCTTGACATACAACTCTCAGCAGAATTTAGAAAATCCATACATTTTGGCTTCATAACATTTTTGTTTTGATTTGTTTTTTTAAACAGAAAGCAAAAAGCAAAAACTGTACTTTAAAAAACAGATTGTAGAAAACATTCCCCAAAAAACCTCTTTCCTGCCATACATTCATTCATATTGGGGGGAAAAGAATATTTTTTTAACCAAACAAAGCACAATTTCTAAAGTTTGCATAGAATTTTGTAGGTATACAGTTTATCTGCTAATGTAATCCATGCATTCCCAACAAAAGCTCATCATCCATTACACTGTAAAAAGATTCATCCTGTTTTTGTGGAAGGTTTGTGTAGATCCACCATATGTCACAGGCATTGATGCTTTTTTGGTGTCTATTAACTTGTTTTTAGCAGTACTACCACATCTTTTAGATTGAAATAATAACACAGATTAGGGCTGAGCAATTTGACCTTCTAGGTGGTGGGCCGAGTGCGTTTTTCGTGCCATTGATCGATCCGCATCAAAAGAGTACGCCATTTTTTTAAAAATATAGTCTTCTCTATTTTTGGTAAATCTGAGAAAATTTGTTGACCGCCTCGGTTTGACATCATTTTTCTAATAAACTTACTTTTTTTTTATTGTCAGTCCTCTCCAGCATCTTTCAGAACAGCACTTGCTGACGAACCAATCAGGTTGCGGTATTGTCCCCCAGGTGACCACATAGACCAATCACGTTTGACTTAATCAGACCCCTGAGGGTAAACATACAGCGGGTCTTTCTGACAGCTGATTTATTAATAAGTATTAATTTCTCAAAAAAAAACCCCAACCAAAGTAATAAAAGACTGTAACGATCTGTACCTCTTTTAAAACTGTTGAATTGCATTTTACTTCACAGCTTTTTTCTATGTAGTTATTTGATTCTGGTTTATTATTATTTTTATCTGATACTCCCTGGACTGTTTTGTCCGTTTTCAATCTATGTTCCTTGTATTCCATTGTACATAATCTGAACTGATTATGTGTATGTACTGATTTTTTTGTACTTTGTTTGTTCTTCAGTAAAGTTTAAAAACTATAAGAATGTCTATAACTAGCTAAAAACAGGTTTTACATTGGTTGAAGTAAACAACCAGACAAGTGCAAAATTATAGAACATAATATATTTATTAATTAGCCCTGATTCATTTCCTCAGATCATTACATAGGTTTATCCTTTGAAAATAAAACATAATACCTCAAGTCTATTTTATCACAACGTCTTTATCAAATTTAATATTGATTCATAATCGACTATTACACCAGCATCATTTGTGTATTTAAATCTGATCAGAATGTCAAAATAACCTACTTTGTCTCACTCTTTGTCTGCTACCCAATTTGTTGCGTTGGCATGACCCTGTATTTATTGTTAATGTCTCTTATGTCAAATCAGACACACATTTTCATTAGTTACTATGAATGTCAGCAGGGGGAGGTGTGCGTGCTTTATACAGTATGTACATACAATTCAATATTCAGATAGGAGCGTTCTTGGGACTGTGTGAATCTTGATACAAAGGAAAGCAAAATAACTGAAAAGACATATAAAAATATAAGCTGCTCAATAGTCACACTTGAGATGTACCAGTCCACATAGGCTTTCATAGACAATGCTGTATACTAATAAAAAAAATATTGAAAGAGCCCCAAAAAATGAGACAAAAATCAGCTTAAGCGAATGATGGTGAGTAAGCAACTTCATCATCTGATTAACTCCAGCTGAACTGACCATGTGCATTAATAATTAAAGATTAATAGTCAATTTATGACAAACAAGACAAAGAGACAGTGATCCAGACAGGTCCAGGAGATGTCAGGAATGTCAGAGCATCAGGAGTTACCTGTAGAACAGAAGAGAAAATGTTAACACAATGTAATCTTTAGAATGAATATTTATGCAGTAATGACACAGTTCACACTTTGATGAAGATTCTCAGTCATCCAGGTGGGTAAGTATACTGTATGAAAGCTCAGTCTAGTCAACTGGAATCAAGGATTTTTTACTCTGAATGGTGAATTAGATGAATGGTGAAACGTTTCAGAGTAAAAAAAAAAAAAAAAAAATTGAATCCAGTTGACTTACTGAGTTTTCACACAGTGTAGTTGTCTACAATTATGCTTCCCACCCAATTTTGCCTCCTTTACAATATTTTAGATGAGCAACCACATACTTCAGATGCAAATCCCCAACCAAACCGGGGTTTCTGCTCCACAAAAATGGGTTCCAGTCTACCTAAGAGCACCACATCTGTAATAAATGCTAGATCGTTGTTATAGTAGATACACTGGCCATTGAGAAAAAAACCAAACAAACAAAAAAACAACAACAACAGTATACACCAGCATCAAAACCAAGGGCTTCTTTAACATGAGCAGGAACAACACAACATGAAGGACTAGGGATGTTAATGATTAATTGACTTTCGATTAATTGTCTAAGAATTTGGTTGACTAAATTACATTAGTTGTCAGTTAATTGCTAATTCTTCAGTCCTTTTCATTGGGAGTTTATTCTATGAAATATAGTGTCAAGCATTGGCTTCACAACAGCCAGAAATGGTCAGAGAGCCGCTGCAGACTTCGGGGGAGTAAGTGGAAAAAGTGCTCTAAAACTAAACCTCTCACTCTCAGCTGCTGTAATATTTGTGTAATTGCGGCACACAAACATGTTTGCTGCTGCTTCAAAATTGATAGATCTGTCAGAATAATGATAGACAGCCTTCTGATTCATTTCCACTCTCTGTCGCTGTGCTGTGACGTGGTGACAGCGACACCTACTTCATCATTTACCGGAGTGGTGGCTCAGTTGGTAGAACATCCGCCCCACACCCGGGAGGCAGGGGTTCAAATCCCGGCTGGGTCATGCCGAAGACCATATAAAAGTGGAACTTCCTGCCGTCCAGCTTGGTGCTCAGCAATAAATGGAATGGAGGAGGGAACTCTGTGGCGGCGCCTTGCATGGCAGCGGCCCTCTGATTCTGCACTTGGGGTATGTGTGATTTACACTGTAAATAGGTAAAGCACAATCTCATTCTGCTGTACATGATTGGTTGTACGGTTGAATGACAATAAGGGTGATTGAAATTGAAATCATTTGTTTGTTCCTCATCCCAGTCAAATGTCTGCTGAGGTGAGGTGGCCAATTGACCCACATCGCTTGCAGGGTCATTTAACCTGCATGAAGGAGCACACAACCCTATTCAGATAACAGAGGGAGGCCAAATCATAGGTTTCTTTGAATTGCCGGGGTACTCTGATAATGTTTAACATGCAACTAGGGATGTTAATGATTAATTGGCTTTCTTTTAATTGTCAATTAGAATGTAATGGACTAAATTAAATTAGCTGTCAATTAATTGATAACTCAGCAGTCTTTTTCAATGGGAGCCTATTCTGTGAAATGTAGCGGCATCGCTGTCCAGGCGGGGGCGCACACAGTCACCCATTGACTGTCGCCTTTCAACCGAAACTAAAGAAAAAGTAGAAGAAGACGCCAGAAGAACACGTGCTGTGCAGAGTGAAAAAACTCGCCCCTCCGGGTTATGTCGGAGAGCCACAACAAGTTCCAATGGTAGATAAGCTTGAAGATCCACCTGCCTGTTTCAAATCAGCAGAGCGGAAAAACAGACTGGCACAAGGAAAAAACTACATGAGTGCAAAAATCCACCCCCGCTGCCTTCAGCCCGCCGCTAGACAGGAAAGCAGACCGGACTCAAGTTACCACTGAGGTAACAGACAGCAGAGGGAGCCCAGATAGTACTGGGTTTTCCGGATTGCCGGGGTACTGTGATGATCATGCAACAGATGAAGCAGAGATGTTGACAATCTATGACAGTACCTTCAGATGCTTCGGCATACAGATAACTTATGACAAAACTGAAACAATGGTGTTTAATGAAGATGAAACACTGATGGAGAAGGAAAGCCTGGTCACCATTGGTACACAGTAGGCATGAGACCTTACCACTTTTTCAAGACCGATACTAATACTGTGACTTTGAGTATCGGCCGATACCGATCCAAACCCGATACCGTCTCACTTATTTAAAACAACAAAAGTACAGAACATACTTTGTTAATGACTAGTTGCATTTTGTACACATATAAAAACAGAAATCTAAAAGTCAAAGAATATATTACAAATTTGACTCCCTTCAGCAACGCTGCTGCTTTTTTTTTTTTTATTTTAAACTTTGCCACATTGGCAGCATTTCACTGGTCAGCACCATGTAAACATGCATTCTGAAGTTTTAAGTGCACATTTATACAAAACTTTGAAGCCAAGTATTTAAGTAAACATTCACATGAAATTCAAAGTGCCACTTTATGCATGAAGTAAAAAAATGCTGTAGATCTTAAAATAAAGGAACTAACCCTTTAAGTTGCATTTTTGTCATCTATTATTATCATAAGTATTCTCCTGATCCTTGGTTTATTTAGTAGTGTTTATGATATTATTCTCTGTTCATTCTTAGTTTTTAGGTTTGCTCTTATTTTGAAGTCATTCCTGTTCCATTTCATGTTCATGTAGCCTTGCAGCCTCTGGGATTAATAAAGTATACAAAATACAAACAAAATCCAAAAATCCAAAAAAAAAAATGCTATTCATGTTTCTGTCATCTACCTTTCATCAACTGAAAGACTCTCCCCCTAAAGGTATGCTCCAGTCTGGTTTTTACTTTCAGTTTTGTTCTTATTAGGTTTCACTTTTATACGCACAGCCTCCAGAGCTGGAAAAGCAGTACTGTGCCAGCTGCTGCTGCGCAACACACGTTCTTTTGCTCAGTTCTTGACAGAATTCAGCATACTCCTTTGCCGTGATACTTTTGGAAGTGTTTTATCAAGTTGGTGGTGTAAAATTGTAAATGCTGGTACCACACAGCAACATACTGAAGCGAGTCCCACAGACGGGCTCCAGTGATGTGACACTCGTTGCCCTTGATTATAGAAGCCATGTACAGTGCGGCTGAGAACATGATCGCGCCTTCATTTTATCATTATTATTGTATCGGATCGGAAAATTACTTTTATTCCTTACCGATACCAATCCAGGCATTTTGCCTGGATCAAACTCAATACCGATACGGAAGATCGGATCAGCTCATCCCCAGTACAAAGAGGCTAAAAAATGTCAGGAGCCTCAAGTATCTTGGCTATACAATTACTGACTCACTAAACACCCCACAATCCCTCTATGCAAGAATAGGAGCTGCATTCCAGAAATGGCAAGAACTAAAACACGTTCTAACTGACAGGCATATACGGCTTGCAACTACAGTTAAATTCTTGACTGCATGTATACGATCAAGACTTCTGTACAGTGTCCAAGCCTGGGAGTTATCAGAACAAAAACTTAGAAAAGTTCAGATTGCATGGCGTAGTTTCCTTAGGAAGATGGTGTGAGTAGGGTATGAACGCAGGAATGCCAAACGTAAAAAGGATGTGATCCCGAAACAATTGACTGGGATTTTAAGATATCTAATAAACAACTACGCAAAATCACCGGTACCTTACCCATCCGTGAATTCTGCTGTACGCAACACCTGAAATACCTGGGTTATCTGTGCAGGTTGGAAAGCATCACCCTACAAAAACAGGTGTTGTTTGAATGTACCCAGGACAGTATATGGGCAAGGTACAGTGGGGCAAAAAAGTATTTAGTCAGCCACCAATTGTGCAAGTTCTCCCACTTAAAAGATGAGAGAGGTCTCCAATTTTCATCATAGGTATACCTCAACTATGAGAGACAAAATGAGGAAAAAAAATCCAGAAAATCACGTCTGATTTTTAAAGAATTTATTTGCAAATTATGGTGGAAAATAAGTATTTGGTCAATAACAAAAGTTCATCTCAATACTTTGTTATATACCCTTTGTTGGCAATGACAGAGGTCAAACGTTTTCTGTGAGTCTTCACAAGGTTTTCACGCACTGTTGCTGGTATTTTGGCCCATTCCTCCATGCAGATCTCCTGTAGAGCAGTGATGTTTTGGGGCTGTCGCTGGGCAACACGGACTTTCAACTCCCTCCAAAGATTTTCTATGGGGTTGAGATCTGGAGACTGGCTAGGCCACTCCAGGACCTTGAAATGCTTATTACGAAGCCACTCATTCGTTGCCCGGGCAGTGTGTTTGGGATTATTGTCATGCTGAAAGACCCAGCCACATTTCATCTTCAATGCCCTTGCTGATGGAAGGAGGTTTTCACTCAAAATCTCACGATACATGGCCCCATTCATTCTTTCCTTTACACGGATCAGTCGTCCTGGTCCCTTTGCAGAAAAACAGCCCCAAAGCATAATGTTTCCACCCCCATGCTTCACAGTAGGTATGGTGTTCTTTGGATGCAACTCAGCATTCTTTTTCCTCCAAACACGACAAGTTGAGTTTTTACCAAAAAGTTCTATTTTGGTTTCATTTGACCATATGACATTCTCCCAGTCCTCTTCTGGATCATCCAAATGCTCTCTAGCAAACTTCAGACGGGCCTGGACATGTACTGGCTTAAGCAGGGGGACACGTCTGGCACTGAAGGATTTGAGTCCCTGGCGGCGTAGTGTGTTACTGATGTTAGCCTTTGTTACTTTGATCCCAGCTCTCTGCAGGTCATTCACTATGTCCCCCCGTGTGGTTCTGGGATTTTTGCTCACCGTTCTCATGATCATTTTGACCCCACGGGGTGAGATCTTGCGTGGAGCCCCAGATCGAGGGAAATTATCAGTGGTCTTGTATGTCTTCCATTTTCTAATAATTGCTCCCACAGTTGATTTCTTCACACCAAGCTGCTTACCTATTGCAGATTCAGTCTTCCCAGCCTGGTGCAGGTCTACAATTTTGTTTCTGGTGTCCTTTGACAGCTCTTTGGTCTTGGCCATAGTGGAGTTTGGAGTCTGACTGTTTGAGGTTGTGGACAGGTGTCTTTTATACTGATAACAAGTTCAAACAGGTGCCATTAATACAGGTAACGAGTGGAGGACAGAGGAGCCTCTTAAAGAAGTTGTTATAGATCTGTGAGAGCCAGAAATCTTGCTTGTTTGTAGGTGACCAAATACTTATTTTCCACCAGAATTTGCAAATAAATTCTTTAAAAATCAGACAATGTGATTTTCTGGATTTTTTTTTTCCTCATTTTGTCTCTCATAGTTGAGGTATGCCTATGATGAAAATTGGAGACCCCTCTCGTCTTTTAAGTGGGAGAACGTGCACAATTGGTGGCTGACTAAATACTTTTTTGCCCCACTGTAGAAGGCATACTTGATATTGATCGGCAACAAGCCCGCAGAATGATGATGGACGAAATTGACTTCTTGCAATTTCTGGACATGAAATTTCAGAAAGAGCACCCCAAGGTTGTGAAGCGGCCAAGTGGGAAAC
Source organism: Pholidichthys leucotaenia (assembly GCA_020510985.1). Classification (NCBI taxonomy): domain Eukaryota; kingdom Metazoa; phylum Chordata; class Actinopteri; order Cichliformes; family Pholidichthyidae; genus Pholidichthys; species Pholidichthys leucotaenia. The sequence continues at coordinate 135,350,139 of CM035844.1, forward strand.
AGTCATGATGATGATGAGCTCACAATTTATTTTCCTATTAAAACAGTCTACTAGTGCATCTCAGTAAACTAGAATGTGAAAGTTATTTTTTGTAATATAATAAAAAAAGATAAATTTTATGATTTTGGTAATAGTTTTTTAATAAATAAAAAATCATGACATTTGTAATATACTGAGATGGACCAGCACATAGTACACCCTATACAGTCCAAAATTTGTTAAAACTACAAAAAAATGCCATTGTCTGTAGTAAAAATGCAAATGATAAATAAGTCATTGAGGAATATGATGTTCATGTTTTATTCAGTATATCAAAAACCATAATTAGCTTTTTATATGTTAAAGATGGACCATATTGTACCAAGGGAAATTCATATTCTTGGGAAAATTGTCACTTATCAATTAATCGTTAATCGATCAATAAGGTGAATCAACTAATGGTTAATGAATTAATTGATAACTTGCATCCCTATGAAGGACATGTAATTACTTCATTTAGCGATATGCTACACAAGACAAGGGACAACGGAGAGCTTGTATTTGGTTCTAATATTAACTATGGAGATCTGTAACATGAAAAGAAAATAGAGGGAAATACAGTGCATCTGGAAAGTATTCACAGCGCCTCACTTTTTCTGCATTTTCTTATTTTACAGCCTTGTTCCAAAATGGATTAAATTCATTTTTTTCCTTAAAATTTGACACACAATACCCCATAATGACGACATGAAAAAGTTTGAGATTTTTGCAAATTTATTAAAAATAAAAAACTAAGAAATCACATGTACATAAGTATTCACAGCCTTTGCCAGATACTATAATTATCACATTTGCATGATAATTTTGCCATCTGTACGATGTACGATCAATAATTTCAAAAATTCCATAATGTACAATAATTTGACCCCTTCATTAGATGGCTAAGTTAATACATTAGCAAACACAATAAGGATACGGATCCTGCACATACATACTGTGCTTGTTTTTACGCATCGTCTCACATGCACGGGCTGCGTGGAAAATAAGATGGAAGACTCGTATCGCGGTAGCAGAGAGGCAGCCTCAGATAGAGGCTAGTGATGGGATCCGCAGTTCACTGAAGCATACTGAGTCAAGCTAAAAAGAACAGACAGGTTGAGAAACGAATGGGGGGGCTGACTCCAGATTTACTGGGTAGTTCAAATCTGTCGTTGGCGTTAGCACTAAAGCTTTCTGTCACTGCTGCAACGTGCAAATGTTTGTGCAAAAATATAATTGGATTGTGGTTCTCAATAAAACTGTAAAACAGGTTTCTGCTTCAATTATCAGAGGCATTCTAGTAGTAGTTTAGGTGGATTGATTGATGTTTATTCCTAATGTATAAACAGAGTAATTCTCAAAATATTTTTGAATCAAGACCTTAATACATGATGATTCAACAGAAGCCATATAGAAGATGGTATCAGTATGACTGACAATCTGGGCTGTTCAGTGCAGGCCAGGGGTTCAGATCCTGTACTCCACACAGGTATAGGCACTTTTATTTCCCAACCGATCTGATAGATTATTTAAAGGTAAAACTGCATTATAGACCATAGAGTGCATGATCTGTGATAATGTGTTACTGAAATTGGTGACCCTGACTGATCCACATCAGAATGAAAACTGGGTGTGTACAATAATTTTCCTCAAAATACGATAATTTGAAGCTACTGGTACGATACTTCAATATTTCCCATCTGGCAACACTGCTCTAGGGATTCCTGTTGATGTCCATCCAATCTAAACAGTCTTGTAGTCAGCATTGCTGTCATTCTGTTTTCCTGACTGATGGCTGGGATCTGTGGGGCTGTCTCACTGTTTGAATGACTAACTGAGACTGCACTGAACTGACCCTTCAGCAGTGTTTAATCTCCAAGTCTACTTGGTCTGTACCTGTGTGCAACCCTGACAGACAAATATTTGATCCACATAAAGTACTAAAACAGAGAAGGGCTTCAAGGCACTCTTAATGAATAAAAATAGACATCTGTCCTTTTAGAAACACTTTCCCTTTTCCGAGGGGAGCTGATCATAAAGTGACTGCATTTTACTTTTTTATTCCAGGACAGTATCAACGTTCCATGCCTTATTGGTGGGATTATTCTGTCTATATATTCTGTTCTTTGATGACGCTGTCAATGAAGATCCAGTATGGTGAGTTCTGCTACGATGGCATATTTTGTTTTCTTTATATATACACTGGAGATCAAAATTAGAGAACAATGTATTAATACTTGATTTATTTTGAAATATTGTTATTCTTTATTGTTTAGAATTTGACAGGATATCAGATGTGACTATGCCACTGTTATACTAGCATGTTTTATTTATTTTGTAAAAAAACAAAAAAAAAAACAAAAAACAGTGAGCAAAATTAGAGAACAGTGACCACTGTGTCAGAAAAGAAGATTTAAGCAATGTTTTTTCGGGCTATAGGATTAAAAAATTAATAGGAAGTGTAGAGGCCCTTGCTTTGAATGACTTCACATCTGCACGCACAGGACTTCACTAGTTTCTCACACTACACTGGTTTGATCTTGACTGAAGACATCAATCACAGTTGATGTACAGCTAGTTATGTTAAAAAGAACAAATGGGTAAGAATGGGCTGAAAAAATCAGCTGAATTGTTTGTGTGCTCGGATGCAACACAGACTTAAAGAAAAGTGGATGATGCCTGTGCATCCTGCTTTCATTAACAATGGCGTGGAAGTTGCTCCCAGGTGTGGTGAGATGGAGTGCTCCCTATCCTGTTGGCTTTGCCAACTGAGGGTCTTCCCCTATCCATCCTGGGTAGGAGGGAAGGAGGCAATCTGCTGCCTCCGGCCCCCATCATAAAGTGAGCCCGATCTCAGCAGCCTCTGCTGGGGGCTGACGGGTGGGTGTTGGGGAGCTTGCTGGGCTGGAAACCTGGGGCACACGGCCGATGCAGATGTGGACGCATCTCCTGTCTCTCTGGGGAGTTAGTGAAAAGTAAAATGCTGCACACTCCTTGTTCATTCATTTATTCCCCTGAAAATAATGCCTAATAAGTCCATGATGACAATGAAAATTCCCCCCCCCCCCCCGCGCTGTGCATCACATTGGAACACAATGGCACGCATGCTCCCTGCTCATTCATTCATTCATTCCCCTAAAAAAAAAATAAATCATACATTAATGCCTAATCTACAGACCAGGGTGGAATAAAAAAAAAAAAAAACCCAGAGTGTGATCATCATATAATTAAAATGACAGGCTATTATGACTGTTACAAGATCCCAGCTCATGCCGTTTCCTGAGCTCCGGAGTTGCGTGATGTCAAAACACGGCAATGAAATATCATTGAACAATGCGCTTCTGACGATAGACCTCCTTTTTCCTGATCAAAAGTGGAATGCAACAAAATAGTAATGCGCATTAGATTGCGCGCCACCACACCTCTTTGAAATGAAGCACCTCCTCTGAGTGCATAACAGGCGCACTGTCTATTGGTAATTTGATGGCGTGACACAAGGCATAAAAAACGGAAAATACGCTGTCAGAAGAATACTTGCACATAGCGGAAAGTCTGTCTGAAAAGTGCGTGAATGACCGCCCGTGCGCATTCAGCTGATTTTTCATCCCATTATTCACTGTTTGTTCTTTTTAACATAATTAACTGCCTCAACTGTGATTGATGTCTTCCTTATTATCAGGCAGCATTACTATCGCATGCATTTTGGCTCATACACGGGCTTTGGTCAGTGCAAAACCTGTCTTAAACCGTCATGATCACAGTTCACTTTAGATAATGCGCCTCTTTGCATTAAAGGGCTGGGAAGAAACGGTTTGGTTTGGATTATCCAAAACACACCTCTGAATGCTTAGACCAGCCTCTTTGTGTCATGCACCAGTGGAACGTTCATTTTTACGCCGTTGTGATAAGGAAATGAACTTGGACACGCCCATGAACACGTTCTGCGTCAGTGACTACAGATCAACTGACCCCGTCATTGTAATATGGCCCCAGACCTTTTACCTGCTTGATCGATGATGGATCAACAAGGGAATAGTCCATGCAGCCCATGAAATAGCTTTTAAGTCAACTGTCCAATCACTTTTGAGCCCCTGAAATGAGGAGACTTCATATAAAAATGGTTGCGATTTCTAAACCATAGCTCCAATTTGGATGTGAATACCCTCAAATTAAAGCTGAGAGTCTGCGCTTTAATCCCATATTAGTTGTATAACTGTGTCTTGAGTATGTTTTGGTAAACAGCAAAAATAAAACTCGTCTGAGTGTCCAAATATACATGGATCTAACTGCATAACACTACAGCCAGTGTTGTAACCCTTTATACATTTTTAGAAGAAAAATCATGACTACATCTTGTAAATTGATTTAAAACAGTGAGCCTGGACCTGAGCAGTGAGCCTGGACCGGAGCAACGCACACCCGTAGCAAAACCCCATGAGAGCCCATATCCCTGATAGGACTCAAACAGACAGGCAGGGTCAGGCATGGGAAGAGAAAGAATATTCTGTAATTCTTCTGAAAAAACACAGACTTCGATCATGAATTCATAGGAACAGAATACATTATGTGTGTTGGTAATTTTTATGACAAATTACTGAGCACTTAGTTTTTATCCCCTGTCGGATGAAGCCCAGTGGGGGATTATGTTGTGGGTCAGTAGTTCGTGTGTCCGTCTGTCCACCTTTTGTGAAATCAACAACTCCTACAGTTTTGTTCAGATTGTTTTGAAACTTGGTACCATGGTTTGATATACACTGTTGATGTGCATATTGCAATTTGGTTCTGATCAGACGATTTTTGCAGGATTGTAGCCCCTGACCTATGACCTGCTGTTTCACCTCACTTCATAGACAGTAACTGTCTTGTGAAATCAACTCCTCCTACAGTTTGGTTCAGATTGAAACTTAGTACCATGGTTTAATATATTATGATGATGTGCATATCGGATGACCTTGAGGTCAAAGGTCAGCGGTCAGATTTTCCCAGAATCTTCTAAACACAATAACTACCGAAAGAAATGATGTAGGCTTTTGAAATCAATCAAGCATCAGTTGTATCTAAGATGCATCTTGGACGAGTTGCACCCTGATCTAACTATGGGTTTGGGGTCAAGGGGTCAAAGTGCAAAGTTAACATTGCAGTTGCGCTGTGGTAAATGGTGCATTTACTATTACTATAAAACGAGTAAAGCTAAGGCCACCAAACACAGGTTCACCTTGGAATCCTGACCTTTGACTATGGGTTTGGTGTCAAAAGGTCAAAGGCTAACATTAATAACATTCCTTATGCCTTATTACTGTACAACAAGTAAAGCTAGGGCCACCAAACTTGGTACACAGGTTCACTCTGTGACCTGAAGTGTAACTATGGTTTTGGGATCGCAAGGTCAAAGGTCAACATCATAAGATAAGATAAAATAAGCCTTTATCAGTTCCACAGTAGGGAAATTCCAGGATCACAGCAGCACAGGGATAGCAGCACTCAGAGCAATAGTTAATAAGATAATAAGAACTGGTTAGCCAAAAGTAGTAGATGAATATACATATGTACACAGATGTATACACAGTGTAGAAGCATTGCAGCTAGATGGTATAAACAGCATTACGGTTTGTTAGGTTACCCTGCAGACTATGAATATGTACCCAGACAGTATATTAGGTATTTGAATCAAGTGTTGTTGTCACCCTCAATAATGATTGATATTGTCCTAGTTGTATAATGGAGGGGACAATTTATTGTGCAAGGTTGTTACGTTTAGTACATTTAATATGACCTCTATGAGCAGCTCTGGTTAGGTTATAAAGTTTGACAGCCGTAGGTAGGAAGGACCTGCGGAACCTCTCCGTCATGCACCTAGGACGGCACAGCCTACCGCTAAATGATCTCCTCAGTGTGTTCAGCTTGTCCTGCATGGGGTGGGACTCGGACTCCAGCAGAGATGACAGCTTAGCTACCATTCTCCTCTCTCCTAACTCCTTCACTGGGTTGCGGCATCGCCCCAGAACAGAGCTAGCTTTTTTGATCAGTCTGTTCAGTCTCTTCCTGTCGGCTGTCGTGATGCCGCTGCCCCAGCAGACCACTCCAAATGTGATGGCTGATGGCACCATCAAATCGTAGAAGGTCTTCAGGAGTGCACCTTGCACTCCAAAAAACCTGAGTATCCTAAGGAGGAACAGTCTGAGCTGCCCCTTCTTGTAGAGTGCGTTGGTGTTGTGTGACCATTCCAGTTTATTGTTCAGTTGAACACCCAGGTACTTGTAAGATGTCACCATCTCAATGTCTGTTCCCTTAATGTTTACTGGTGCTGTGGGGGGTTGTCCTCCCCTGCGACAGTCCACCACCAGTTCCTTAGTTTTCCTCGCATTGATCTGGAGGCAGTTCCGTTGACACCAGTCCACGAAGTCCTAGATAAGTCCTCTGTACTTCGCATCATCTCCATCAGAGATGAGGCCAGCGATCGCAGAGTTGTCAGAACTTCTGTAGATGGCAGTGTGGTGTGTTGTGTGAAAAGTCAGTAGTGTAGAGGGTGAATAGGAAGGGAGCCAGAACTGTTCCCAAGGGGACCCCCGTACTGCAGATGATGATATCAGGCACACAGTCCTGGGTTCTCACAAAGTGTGGTCAGTTTTCTTCTCCAGGTGGGACAGGGAATGGTGTAGGAGGAAGATCACTGCATCCTCCACCCCGATGCCATGCTGGTAGGCAAACTGAAGTGGATCCATCGCTGGTCCCATCAGGGGGCGGAGGTGGGCAAGGAGCAGCATCTCCAGGGTCTTCATCAGGTGTGATGTGAGGGCCACTGGTCTGTAGCTGTTCAGGTCCTTGGGGTGAGGGGTCTTTGGTACGGGTACCACACAGGATGGTTTCCACAGCTGTGGTACCTTCCCCAGCTTCAGGCTCAGGCTTGAATAATAATAATAATAATAATAATAATAATAATAATATACTGGCTTATAAACTATATATCAACAACAACTAAAGCTAGGGTCGCCAAACTTGCTACACAGGTTCACCTTCAGACCCTGACCTCTGACTATGGGTTTGGGATCAAAAGGCCAAAGGTCAAGGTTAGTAGTCCTTATGCCTTATTGCTGTGCAACGAGTAAAGTTAGGGTCCCAAACTTGGTACACAGGTTCACTCTGTGACCCTGAAGTGTGATTATGGTTTTAGGATCGCAAGGTCAAAGGTCAACATCAAAATGGCTTATAAACTATATCTCAACAACAAAGTAAGCTAGGGTCACCAAATCTGTTACACAGATTCACTCTGAAACCATGACCTCTGACTATAGGTTTAAGGTCAAAAGGTCAAAGGTCAAGGTTGACACTCCCTATGCGCTCTTACTGTAGAACGTGTAAAGCTCTCTAGGGTCACCAAACTTGCTACACAGGTTCACCTTGGGATCCTGCCCTACAACTATGGGTTGTAAACTTTGTTGTATATTCATGGATGATGGACTTATCATAATTTGGTTCTGCCACAGTAATTACGGGGTGGGGTGTGTGAAAAGTTCATAGTGGTCAAATTTGTTCAAATGTGGTTTATTTTTCAACATGGGCTGTATTCACACCAGGGTAGACCGGGGGTCTCAGTTCGATTGGGTGGGGAATGCCGAGAAATTTTGCACCTTCTTTTAGTTTGGTTTGCATTCACACTGCAGTGGACCAAACTGCCTGGACAACGTCATGCAGTTACAACAACTTCTCATTCGGGGCGCTGTAGCCAAAACCACCACTGACCAGGAAGAAAAAAATAATAAGTTAATAATAATAAGTTTATTTATAGAGCACTTTTCACAGACAGAGTCACAAACACTTAACATGGTAAAAAACAAAATAAAAACACAGGCACATAAAACAGTAAAAAAAAAACCCAAAGTAGACATAAAAATATAATCAACACATAGTTAATTAAAAAGCCAGGTTAAAAAGGTGGGTCTTTAGTTGCTTCTTAAAAACACCAATGGAAGGTGCAGATCTAAGTTCAAAAGGTAAGGAGTTCCACAGTCTGGGAGCAACAGCAGCAAAGGCTTTATCGCCTTTGGTTCTGAGCCTAGTGCTAGGGACTACCAATAGATTCTGATGAGAAGACCTGAGAGACCTGCTGGGCTGGTGTAAAAAGAACAGGTCACTAATATAAAAAGGCGCCTCTTCATGAATGGCTTTGTAAGTAAGAACAAAAACTTTAAAATCAACTCTATAATTTTATTTATTTATTTATTTAGCGAATGCAAAGTCCTTAAGCCAAGCAGTTGCCTCCTGGTTTGCTGTATGGAGGGTGTGTAATCCTCCTTCCAGTCTTTGGAGCGGGCAAGCCTCTATGATGTGTTCCATAGTTTGCTCCTCTCCACATGCGCACAGTGGGCTAGGGCTACTGCCCCATCTGTGAAGGCTGGCCAAGCAGGGGCCATGTCCAGTCCTGAAGCGATTGAGTGTAGACCACTGTCTCCTTGGGAGGTTGGTGCCCGGGACCTGTTGGTTGGGGTTTATCACCAGCTGTTTGTTTGGGACCTCCTTGGTTTCCCATTCCTCTTGCCAAGCTGTCTGGATGGTAAAGTCAGCTGGGGGAGGGTTTTTCCAAATCGGCCGTCTGGATGAAAGTCGGGCAGTGGGTGGGGTGTAGATATCTGCATGGATTGGTAAGTGAGGAAAATCTTTAACTTTTTGGAGCATCCTTTGAGTTAATGCTGCTCGCCGGATGTGTGGAGGGGCTATGTTTGACAGTACAGAGAGCCAGGGGAGTGGTGTTGAGCGGATTGTTCCAGTTATAGTTCTCATGGTTGAGTTGAGCTGGGTGTCTACATGGTGTGTGTAAGATGACCTGGACCAGACAGGGGCACAATATTCTGCTACAGAGTATGAAAGGGCCAGTGCTGAGGTGCGCAGGGTGGAGACTGCCGCCCCCCATTTTGCACCAGCGAGCTTGCAGAGCAGGTTGTTTCGTACTTTCACCTTAGCAGCCGTCCCCTTTAGATGTTCCTTGAAGGATAAGGTCCTATCAAGGGTCACTCCAAGATAAGTTGGATTTGGGGCATGCTTAAGCTTGAGTCCGCTCAGGTGGATGTTTAGTTCCCGGCTAGTCACAGTCCTAAAGCCGAAAACTCTATAATTTACAGGAAGCCAATGCAAGGAGGCCAAAACAGGAGTGATATGACAGAATCTACTGGACCTAGTTAGTAATCTTGCAGCAGCGTTCTGGACTAACTGTAGGCAGTGTAAAGAGGATTTGCTAAGACACGTGAAAAGAGCATTACAGTAGTCCAAACGTGAAGAAACAAAGACATGAATAATGATTTCTAACTGACTGTAGGAAACCAATGACCTAATTTTGGATATATTCCTAAGGTGGAAAAAACAACTCCGGGTCAGAGATTTGACATGCTGATCAAAACTCATCGATTGATCGAAAATGACACCAAGATTTTTTAGCTTAGATCGTACATTAGAGCTTAATGAACCAATGCTATTAAAGGCCAAATGTCACGTAATTTTTTTTTTCTAAATGACAACGAATTTAGATAAAATACACATAGCTTAAACCAAATATTCATACCGGAGACCATATCACCCACCTGTATTTACATAATTGCACAAAATACACCAGGTGAAGGCCCCACCTTGCTTGCTGGCTTGTGACAGCCAGTCCAGACCACGCCCATGTTTTTGACATCACCAGTTGTACCCTGGCTGCCCTGCCTATCCACATTCACACTTATCAACATTGGACAATCATGACGGAAAGTGACAGCGATTGTGAACAAATTAGTTTAGTTTTGTCTTTTTTTTTTTTGTCTTTTTTTTTGTCAGTGGTTCAGACAGTGACAGAGGCATAGAACCTTACCGGTTCGAGCCGTCCGAGACGGAATCAGATGCTTTGTCTGATGACAACAGTTCCAACGATGACCAGAGAGCAGAACCAGTGGAAAATGTCATTGAACTGGACATTAATCGCCTCCAGAATTGCGAAGCCGGAGGGGGTCTGTCGAGGGCGCCCCATAAATATTGATTTTTCGGAAGCCATTATTATTACAGTGGAGGAGAGCCGCTGCTGTCAAGAAATTGACCAGATCAATATGAAAATGGAGGTGCATACCTGTCAAGGGAGACGTTTTCGCCATATTTTGGTGCCAAGCGCGGCTGTGGGGGACGGCGCAGTGGTTTGGGACACTTTTCTGGGAAATGTTTTAAATGTAGTTCGTGTTGTTATTGTCAAATATTTTAAGGAAAATACGGGGAAAATGCAATTTTAGCAAAAACGGGCGTATTGCCATTTCTGTACGCCCAAAAGAAAAAATATACTGGAAAAAAAACTGAGTGTCTTGAGGAGCACTCCTGTGTGTGATCACTCACAGCTGGGGCGGGCTGATCGCTCAGCAGGAGCTATTCACACTACTGTTCGAAGTGTGGAGTCACTCATTAGTTTAATTGTCTGGGCGGGCTGATCGCTCAGCGGGAGCAATTCTCACTACTATGAGAAGTCATTAGGACAATGGTTTAACACGTTGAGCTGTGCAGCGGTTGCGGAACAGACAGAGATCCCAGAGAGGTGTGCCTTGTTGCTCCGCCGTTGCTTATAGCCGCTTTTTACGGTGTTGAAGTACGGCGAAAACGTCTCACTTGACAGGTAAGAAAACATTTCCCAGAGAAGTGTCCCTTATTACCCAGCTGTCCCTGATAGTCCCGTTTTAAGGTATGGGTGAAATATCCAATTTTTTCTTTCTTGTTGCTCACTTCAACCTTCCAGTCTCCATATAAACAATCAATTGAAATACCCCAAGCATCAAACTAGGGTACAATCGATTTCGTCACTTCCGCCTTCTTCCCCAGGCGATTCCAGGGGCCGTGTCAGGCCAAGCACGGCAGTTTTAAATTAACGAATATTCCGTTGTTACTGAAGCATATGCACCAAGACCCGAACGGATCGGTTCCCTTTTATATCTAGTTTCAAGATATTTAAAGTACCCTGTTACGTGACATTTGGCCTTTAACCATCTTAGGAATTAGATTATCAGGTGCTATAATAAGGACTTCAGTTTTATCAGCATTAAGTTGCAAAAAGTTACTAGACATTCAGTCCTTAATTGCAGACAGACAATCATGAATAATTTTTAAATTGTCAACATGGTCAGGTTTAAAAGAGAAAAGTAGCTGTAAATCGTCAGCGTAGCAGTGATAAGACACACCTTTAAATTTGCTGATGATAGAACCAAGTGGCAGGATATATAGGGTAAATAAAAGTGGACCCAGAATAGAACCCTGAGGCACCCCACAGGTTAAAGGAGCAGAGTCAGATGAATAAGAGCCAACAGCCACAGGAAAACTCCTACCAGAAAGGTAGGAGAAAAACCAATCCAGAGCTTTTCCAGAAATACCTACCCAATCTCTAAGCCTTTGTAACAAAATACAATGATCAATAGTATCAAATGCTGCAGTAAGATCTAGTAACACTAAAACAGAGCATTTGCCAGAGTCTGATGACATTAAAATATCATTCGACACCCTGAGAAGAGCGGTCTCTGTCGAGTGTTTCTGACGAAAACCTGACTGAAATTTGTCGAAAATATTGTGTTCAATCAGAAAGTCAGTGAGCTGTTTGGCAACAACTTTTTCTAAAAAAAAATCTCGGCGAAGAAGAAAAATACGGCTCATCAATTGGCCAGGACTGAAATCGGAAATCCGTTCCCTTCAGCCGGGTTGTTTGTCTGCCACAAATGAGACATTTTTTTAACTTTTCTCCTTGGCTTTCTCCAGTAAAAGGATTTCTTGGATCCACGCTGTTGTCATTATTATTATTTTCTACCCAAAATGTGCTACGGTAAATGCCACTTCCTCTTCTCAGACTACGTGTTGCTATGGTTACACAAACGCCGAGGGACACTTCCGCCCTTTGGTCCGCTGGATAGTCCGTTTGCATTCACACTGCAAGCGAAGCGCACCAGACTTCGTTTGCAAGTGAACCGAGACCCCCGTTTTCAGGGGGACCAGACTTCGCTTGTTTGGTGCGCACCAGAATTTGATCCCGCATTCAAACGGCACCAAATGAACCGAACTATCCGTGGATAGTCCTTTGGTCTGGACCAAACAGTGGCCGTGTGAATGCACCCATAATCTTTCCTTCGGTCCACACACTTTTTCGATCTGTGTTGCAGTGCTTGGATTCCTGCGGTTGAAAAATAAACCACATTTGGTGAAATTTGACCACTATGAACTTTTTCAGCCTATAAACTTGTTAGCCCCCCCGCCCCCCCCCCCATCCTTCCGTATATTGAAAATTTGAAAACTCCTCTCTAGGGCTGTTGTGATAACTGCAATTATGTAATACCGCGCTATGGACATGCCTACCGCGGAGGAAAAACGACCAACTGCAACAACCGGGGTGTTCACTTTTTTTTTGTGTGTGGGGCTGTATCTTACTGTTCACTTACGTGCCCCTATTGATTATTAAATAAATTGCTAAATGAAGTGTATTTTTATTGCCAACAGCACGTTTGCACCCAGTACACTAGAAGCTTCCAGAGTACACGGTGCTCCAGCAGGCAGTTAGTGGTGAAAGCGTTTGGACTCCTTGTTAAATACAGCCGTAACAGTGAGCACTGAAAGGGCACAAAGTGTGTTTTTTCCTTCTGAGCGGAGTGTGTATGATCCTGACTGTGTATGCACTGTGTATGAGCTCCGAGAGCAGCTTGTTTGAAGATCATTTTTCGGACAGCGGCAACAATCATGGAGACAAGAGCCACACAGCGTCCTGTACGGAGACTGTTCTGCTTACAGTATAAGCTGAATGTTGCTGCAGTCTCCAGTCCACACACCCTGTAGTTACTGCGACTGCTTTATGAAAATGATCTCTTTTTTTTAAATAGAATCAGCAGTTCATGCCTGTAGAAAGAGCGGAGCTCCGCACAGTTGTGACACATGCACATAAAGTTGAGTGCGAGCTGCAGCAAGACTCTCACAGCTTCCCTCATTTGCCACATAAGTTATAAACCCTGTTTAGATTACGAATCCACAGGGTCCTAAAACCATTTGCAGTAATACCGCATACTGTGGTGTTGAGCTGTCCACCGTCGCCGCAGGGGAAATTCCTCTACCGCGACAGCCCTACTTCTCTCCATCAGTAAGTATTGGGATCTTCAAAGAAAATGGAGGCAGGGGACATTGCACTCGCCTCAGAGTGCTCTTGTCACTTAATTGTGCAAACTTCTGAATTTGCTTTTGTACAAAAGAGGTTTTTCTGTACAGAAGTTTCTGCTTACTTTTCAAATAAATCACTTTTTAATAGGGCATTGTTGACAATCCTGTGCATTTCTTGTGGTATATGAATGAATGAATGAATTTGTTTATTTCGGATAGTACATTACAGGTTAAAAGAAACTGTATAATATAACAACAAGGTCAAATTAGACAAAGACTCCTTCTACTATACAATTCCACGTGAGTTATCCGAAATGGGTGATGGCTGAAGCCGCAGCTTATATTGCCCACCCATATTCCATCCAAGAATTCAAAGGAGAAAAAAGAGAAAACAAGACAAGAGCGATTACAATTTAAAACAAGGCTAAGACAAAATATGACTGAGAGAAAAAGAAAACTGAGCTAGTCTAAGTTAAGCGGTTACTATTCAAAAACAAATCTAAGACATAGTGTCACAGAGAAAAAAGAAAAACTAAGCTATAACACAACACAGGCTGGAAATGTCAATCCTTATGTGAGTTTACATGTCGTTTTGTAAATATGTTTGGAGTATTTCTTCCTTTAGTTTTTGTTTAAATTGTCCAAGCTTTGTACATGATTTTAATTCAGGTCCAAAATCGTTCCATAATCTGACACCTTGCACTGAAATACAGTGTTGCTTGGTGGTTGTTCTCACTGTAGGCTTTTGAAATATACATGTTCCTCTGAAGTGATATCGTTTCTCCCTTGTTTGGAACAACTTTTGGATATTTGCGGGCAGTGATAGATTCTTCACTTTGAACATTATTATTGCGGTTTTAAAGTCGATCAGATCTTTCAACTTGAGAGTTTTTTGTTTAAGAAAAAGTGGGTTTGTTGGTTCCCTGTAAGCTGCTTTGTTGATTATTCTAATAGCTCTCTTTTGAAGCATAAAGAGTGGATATATGTTTGTTTTATATGTATTTCCCCATACTTCATTACAATATGTCATGTATGGGAGTATTAATGAATGATACAAGGTGTATAGTGTGGGTTGATTCAGCAAATTTTTCACTCTGTGTAATATTGCAATTGATTTGGATACTTTACCTTTTATATAATTAATATGTGGCTTCCAACACAGTTTGTTATCAATTATTACTCCAAGGAATTTAGTTTCGGATACCCTTTCAATCTCTACACCATTTACACTGAGTTTGGGTACTGGGTAGTTGTGATGGTTGTTAAAGACTATAAATTTTGTCTTGCTTAAATTGAGCGTTAATTTGTTTGAATCAAACCACAGTTTCAGCTTTCCTAATTCCTTTCCGAGTGTATCCAGAAGTTGTTCCAAATTGTTTCCACTGCATAGCAGGTTAGTGTCATCAGCAAACAATATTAAGTCCATTTTTTCTGAAACTTTACATATATCATTTATATACATATTGAATAATAATGGTCCCAAAACTGAACCCTGTGGGACTCCACAGGTGACCTTCAGTAGCTCTGAGTTTTTGTTGTTAACACATACAAACTGATATCTATTCTTTAAGTAACTTCTTAACCAGGACAGTTATATAGATATAGAATAGTATTGCAGTAAACTAGGAAAAATAAAGCATCTGTTGTAAAATTTGTCATTCTTCCCCCAACTTGTAGCGCAAAAAAACCCCCTGTAAAAACTTTGCAACTTTTATCACAACTTCTTAGAAATTCAGGCCCTTTGGGTTGCAACAATCATAAAAACAGCCTGCAAAATCCTAGACGGACTTATGAGTTCACGAAAGTTACTCCTCCAAAGCCACTGACCATTAAGCACATCCTAGATGGGTTTGCATCTAGGCTGTGCTTGAGGTCAAGGTCAGCGGTCACTTATATTCTAGTTAGATGGGTTTCATTATTGATATCTTTTGTCAGTTTAAGCTGGTATGCTCTGTACTTTTATCCCAGCTATGCACTGTTATGGAATACAAATATATAGTTATTTTTTACTGGTTGTAATTATCATTAAAAGTTTCAGTTTGGTTTTACTTTTATATTAGATTTATCAGTGGTTTAAAAAAGCTCTATAGCCTGTGTAGAAAACCTATAAAGCCGTTTGCTTTTAAAGGCTCTCAGCACCATTTTATCAGCTCTTGGTATTGACGCTAAAAACATTGCAACTTTTTAGAAATTCAAGGCTTTTTGGGGTGCAACAATCCTAAAAACAGCCCACGAAATCCTGGGGGGACTAATTTATGATTTCATGAATGTTACACCTCCTAGGCTATTGACCTTGACCCTAAGCACTTCCTAGATAGGTCTGCATCTAGGCTGTGCTTAAGGTCAAGGTCAGTGGTCAGATATGAGCACTCTAGGGGCGATTTCATCAGACCGGAATGAGCTACTCCGTCATTGATGGTCTGGTTCTAAATGTTTTGAAACTTGATGCCGGGGTTTGATATAAAGTGCATTGATGATATGCATGGAAAAGTTGAAAACTGCTCTCCTTCAGTAAGATATTGGGATCTTCAAAAAAAAATTGTCTTGTCTCTTGTTTTGGCATCTTCAGATGGATAAAGAGTCAATCACATCACATTTCTTTTCCATGCAAGCCATTTTAATTTTCCTGCTATGTTCTGCTGCATCCAAACAGTGCTGACTGCACTGCTTCCGGGGTGCAGAGTCACATGACTCCGCACCCCCGCAGGACATGTTTTAAAGGGGAAATACGAGGGGGGGGGGGGCTGAAAAGTTCATAGGCTGACCATGATGCAGTGGGCAAATTTGACCAAATACGGTTTATTTCTCAACATATTTTTCAACATTGGTGTTGCAGCACTTGGATCCCTACGGTATAGAAGCTCTCTTCTTGATGCTCAAAGCCATAACTCCTTCTTAGTCAGTCTATGGACTTTTCAGCCCCCCCACCCCCTGATAAAGCTTTGATACACACGCACACCACAGGGAGATGGGAAAAACTGAAAAAACTACATGAGCACGATTATGTTGGTTGTATGTCCTGGAGGTCTGTTTCAGTTTTATTTTGATTAATTGCCCATCCCTAGCCTAGGCTATATAAATTTGTATAAATATGAGGGGGGGCGGGTGAAAAATTCATAGTGGTCAAATTTGACCAAATGTGGTTTAATTTTCAATAAATGGCCCTTTTCCACTTGCACCTACTCAGCCCGACTCACCTCGACTCTACTCGGCCTGACACGGTTTAGGTCATTTTCCCTTACAACCGAGTACTACCTCAAGGTGGGTGGGTTCATTACAGGAAGACGGCCCATTATCCCCGTTACGTTGTTGACTTGTTGACGTTTTCACTGATAAATAATGTAAAAGATGCTTAAAATCACAAAACACTTACCATCTTCCCCGTGAGCAGCCATCAGCTTGGAGACTGCCTGGTATACTTTTTCATTTTGGGTCCCTCCACCAGCGACGGGGCTGAAAAGTTTATAGTGGTCAAATTTGACCAAATATGGTTTACTTTCCAACCACACAGACCCAAGCGCTGCAACACCAACGGAAAAAGTGTGTGGACTGAAGGGGAGACTGTGTTGAAAAATAAACCACATTTGGTCAAATTTGACCACAATGAACTTTTCAACTTATGAACTTTTTAACTCCCCCCCCCCCCACCCATAGAAAGAGAAGCAAAGGCTGTTGTTTACCTTGGAATGTGTTCATCAAACTGAGCTACAGGTTATTTAAAGTATTTGTTCCATTACTCTGTGTGTGTGTGTGTGTGTGTGTGCTACCCAGTTTAGTTTTGATAAAATGCATTTAAGAAACCAGATTGCACTTTAGAGGTAACTTGGCATACAGCATTTTAAAATTGGTGAACTGCTGTGATCAGTCTTCTTTTACACATTTAACATGAAAATATTTTCAGGTTTAGCATTGCTAACCTTAGCAGAGCCCAGCAAAATGACAAATATGGCCAGTGTTAGACAGATTTAGCTTTTTAAGAGCTGTGCTGGATAAAGTCTCTTGGAAGAAGTTTTTTGACACCTGTAACGAGAGTAAAAAGTTGAATCACATACAGTCAAACTGAATGCTTTTTTTTTCTTTCTTTTTTAAATAGGGGAGATCCCACGCTGGTCAAGACTAATGTTGCCATCACAACAGGCTACCTCATATCAGGTAAGACCAACCACAGCATCCCAGCAACATGGAAGTCATCTAGACAGCTGATGTACACCAAAGACATGTTATTTTTGTCTCCTTTGTTCTTCTGTTTTCCAGATTTGCTGCTTATATTTTACTATTGGAAGGCGATAGGGGATAAGTTTTTTGTTGTTCATCATTTGGCAGCCCTGTATGCTTACTACTATGTACTGGTGAGTGCCCTATTGTCCAATAGCAGAACATGCAGGCAAGATGGGAAGGAGACAACCAAGGGTGAACAGCTGTGTCCCATTAAACTGGCTGTTTTCAGCTAATGTATCCGCCTCTTACAAAGTGACTGTGACTATGCAGCTCTGGATCTTGTATAAGTTTGGTAAATATCGGCAAGGCAGCACAGACTGACCTGTGTGAGTAATCGCATAAATTATTGCATGTTTGCATGTCAGCTATGAATGTGTGCTTTCAGATGAATGAAAGGGAAAAAATGTGAAGCACTTATATTCTAGTTAGGTGGGTGTCAGTATTGATATCTTTCTCAGTTTAAGCTGGTATGCTCTGTATTTTTATCCCATTTTTTCACTGTTATGGAATGCAAATATTTAGTTATTTAGTGGTGGTTTTGAAAATAACCGTGTAAAATGGTAGTTACCATTATTTAAAGTTTAAATTTGGTTTTACTTTTATCATAGATTTATCAGTGGTTAAAAAGCAACATTGCCTGTGTAGAAAATCTATAAAGCCATTTGCTTTTAAAGGCTGCCAGCATCAGCTGTTGGTATTGACACTAACCAGGTAATGATAGAAATGCTTATTTGTTAGTTCTATTACTGTAATACATCTGGCTCATATCTAGTTTGGCAAAAGTTGAGTCGATCCAGCATTTATTACCACAGCTGTTCACTCTTGGTTCAATCTGAAACCCTCTAGGTTGCCAGGATCTGTTGCATAATTTCAGGAAATGAATGACTACGGTATTTTTTGCATGGAATGCTCAGTGATGGTACTGGCTGATGACTCCCACCCCACCGTGCCCTTATAATTTTTTTTTTTTTGTGCTTTCTCTTTGTTTTACTGACCCCCTTTAATGTTGTGCCACTCTGATGTAACTCTTCTGAGCTTAGCCCAGCCGAATGCTCAACTGTAACCACTGTGTGCATGCTGACTTACTGATGCCTACTACCAGGCAGGGCTCCTGTCTTGTCTATTGTGCATGCCAACAGTTTTTAACTTTTGTAATTATTTACGTGCCTATCTACAATTATTTATTTTTTGTGGAAGAGCCTAGTTTTGCCATTAAAAAAATAAAATAAAATATCCAACTTCAGATAAATAACTATTTTCAGTTTTTATTTCATACTGGCATATTTACAGTGAATACAGTTTGTTCCCTTACACTAAATGATTTGTATTTTTATGTTGAAAAAGTTGCAGTACATACAGTGTGCATTGCTCTTTTCTCATCTTTAACATGTAACTAGATAAAATATCAATTTGATATTGGTTGATCACTTTGTCTTTGGAAAATATCTTGAGATTCTTTGGAAAAATAATTTCGTCAGATTTAACTGATGCAGTGTAAATTCTCGAGTCCAAATTGAAACTTTACCCACTTAAGTCATATCATAATCACTGGCTGGATTTACAGATTTGGTTTACTTCTTTAATGGAGCACATCATTTCTTAATTTTTTTTTGTCCACCCTCATAGCATTCTTGATGAACAGTGTTTCCCCTGTATTTCAGTAATTAAACAGTAAAATGGTTTAAAATTTAACAGTTTACTTATGACTGTAAATCCAGCCTTGCACTGATAGAAACAGAGCAAGCACCTGTACCCTAAACAGTCAGATGAAGGAGATGAAGCAGGCCATACTGTTACTGGACACTCATGACGGTTTCCTCAGAAACATCTTTGACCAGACCATTAATTAAATGATAGACTCATTCTTAGCCACATTAAGGTGAATGTGTTAAACTCACTTTAAAAGTCTCAAAATTGGCTCCTTTTGATGTCTTTTTTTTTTTTTTTTTTTTTAAGTTTTGTGCCCAGTCAGATTTGTCATTATGTTGTCAAAGTCGTATTAGTTAATGTGTCAAGTGTGTTTATGTGGAACAGTACATGTCAAATATTCAAATTCCAACTGCAATGACAGTATTGAGCTCAGGTACACAGCTAATGACCTAGCATAATGTACTTGAGTTAAAAAAAAATAGATGTTTAAAAGAACCATAGTTTTCTTACCCTGTGAGGCATGTTTTATTGCTATTAATAAGGTAATATTTTTCTTTTCTTTTAATTGCAGTATAACCTGTCTCGTCTCATTAACAGCAAAGTACCATTTAGTTAAAAAGATTAAAGCACAATTGCTCTATAAATATGAGATGCATGCTTTCTTAATGTTGTAAGTGTTGCTTCTTTTTTGCTTTGAAATGTTGTGGCATCTGTGTTTCTTTTGTTTTCTTCTAATATATATCTGTCTGTCTCTGTCCTTTCGCTGACTTTAACATAAACGGCCCCTCTATCAACCCTACATGCAAAAACTACCAAGATCAACTTGGGTTGTATCATCCCCGTTCATGCAAAAACTACCAAAAGGTTGTTGTATGTTAATTAGAAACCCAGAGCAGGTCTTGATCTAGATGGGGACTTATTTATTCCTGTCTTGTCTGCTGTTATTGCTGTTGTGTTGTACTGAGCATTTATGATGCCCAGTCACAGTATGGACTTACCAGTTCCTAGAGGTACTAGCATCCTCGTGCTAGCTGAAAATCTTCATTTGCAAGAAGTAGTTTGTGAATAAAGAAGGTTTTCTTGATTTCTGCATTGAATACTAATAAAATAAGCTCTTTTTTTATTCATTCTATAGAAAAACTTCGAGGACTGGCTGGAAAAAGTATCAAACTCCTGTCTTGACAAGTTAAAAAATATACATGTTCAAGATAGCACCGAAGTGATATCACTATCCAAATGATGTATAATCTAAAATTTAAAGGAAAAAAAATACAATGTTAAACATTTATGTATTTATATCATATGCTTATATATTTATTTTGCTAAAAATACACAATGCTAGTCTTGGAAGGGGAAAAGAATACAAACTAACAAATGATCATCACAACTGTGAAGCATGATAGAGGAAGCATCATTATTTTATGCTGCTTTTATCAAAGGCCATAAATGGCTTTTAATCTAAAAAAATGTATTTAAAAATTATAGACAGGACAGTGACTACATTTTTATGCAGTTAAGTAGTTGAGCTATAACCTAGTCATGAACTACACTATTTTGACCTGTCTGTTTGCTTGATATTTTATGTTGGTTGTCACCACTATAGCTTCTGTTGGCTTCAGATGTATACAGAAGCTTTCACTCATCAATACCTTGGACGAGTGATTTGCAGATGCATCTAATAAGGGGTTCCATTTTTTGAGGAAGGGGACTTGTAGTTTTTCAAGTCCATTTTATGTTGACCACAGTTCTCGTTATAGGCCCCTGATATGGGGATGTGAGGGATATGTGAGCTTGTTCACTAAGGCTCTTTCATTGGACTGTTGTTCTTATCCAAGTGCTGGAGGCAAAGTGACTTACTGATCAAATTATGTTTGACTTCGATACAATAACTGGCTGTATGCCCTCTTTCAGTTTGTTGGTGTTGGGACTTTTTTTTCTGCTTGAACTGTTGCATTACAGACCAAACGATTGACAAATGTGTTAGCTAATGGTTAGTAGGGCTGCAGCTATCGATTGATTGAATAAGCTTTTGTCTTTTTTTTCTTTTGATTGAAGACCTTTTAACCAAAATCTTGCCGTCTGTGTATTAAGCAAACTTGTACTGATGATTCTATGCTGAACTTTCTTCCCTAAAGAGTGGTATCAGGCCCTTCCCTCCTGGGGTTTGCTTAATACAGAAATAGCAAGATTTTGGTCAAAAGGTCTTCAATCAAAAGAAAAAGACGCAAAAAGCTTATCTGATTAATCGATTAATTGATAGTTGCAACCCTAGTGGTTAACTGGTAGTAAACTATTGAAGGGTGAAAACATGGGTACAGTGATGCTTGAAAGTTTGTGAACCCTTTAGAATTTTCCAAATTTCTGCATAAATAGGACCTAAAACATAATCACATTTTCACACAAGTCCTCGAAGTAGATAAAGAGAACCCAGTTAAATAAATGAGACAAAAAAAAAATTCCCTTTTTCCTTTATTTATTGAGGAAACTGATCCAGTATTACGTACCATCTGTGAGTGGCAAAAGTTTGTGAACCTTTGATTTCAGTGTCTGGAATGACCCCTTTTGCAGCAATAATTGCAACTAAACATTTCTGGTAACTGTTGATCAGTCCTGCACATCAGCTTGGAGGAATTTTAGCTCATTCCTCTGTACAGAACAGCTTCAACTCTGGGATGTTGGTGGTTTCCTCACATGAACTGCTTACTTCAGGTCCTTCCACAGCATCTCAATTGGATTAAGGTTAGGACTTTGACTTGGCCATTCCAAAACATTAACTTTATTATTTTTTAACCATTCTTTGGTAAAACAACTTATGTGTTTAGGATCGTTGTCTTGTTTCTTGACCCACTTTCTCTTGAGATTCAATTCATGGACAGATGCCCTGATATTTTCCTTCAGTATTTGCTAGTATAATTCCGAATTTATTGTTCCATCAATGCAGGCAAGTCATCCTGAGATGCAGCAAAACAGGCCCAAATCATATTACCACCACCATGTTTCACAGATGGGATAAGGTTCTCATGCTGGAATTCAGTGTCTTCCTTTCTCCAAACATAACATTTCTCATTCAAACCAAAAAGTTGTGTTTTGATGTCATCCATCCACAAGACATTTTTCCAATAGCCTTCAGGCTTGTCCATGGGATTTTCAGCAAACTGCAGATGAGCAGCAATGTTCTTTTTTGAGAGCAGTGGCTTTCTCCTTGCAGCCCTGCCATGCACACCATTGTTGTTTAGTGTTCTCCTGATGGTGGACTCATGAACATTAACACTAGCCAATGCGAGAGAGGCCTTCAGTTGTTTAGAAGTTACCCAGGGGTCCTTTGTGACCTCGCCAACTATTACACACCATGATCTTGGCGTGATCTTAGCTGGCCAACCACTCCTGGGGATGGTAACAATAGTCTTAAAGTTCCTCCATTTGTGCACAATTTGTTTTAGAGATGGTTGTGTAACCTTTTCCAGCCTGATGAGCATCAACAACCCTTTTTCTGAGGTCCTCAGAAATCTCTTTGTTCATGCCATGATACACTTCCGCAAACATGTATTGACACTTTGATAGATCTTTAAATAAAAGATTCTTTAAATAAAACAGGGTGTCCACTCACACCTGATGGTCATCCCATCGACTGAAAACACCTGACTCTAATTTCACCTTCAAATTACCTACTAATCCTAGAGGTTCACGAACTTTTGCCACTCACAGATATGTGATATTGGATCGTTTTCCTCAATAAATAAATGAAAAAGGAAAAAAAATTCTCATTTATTTAACTGGATTCTCTTTATCTACTTCAAGGACTTGTGTGAAAATCTGATGTTTTAGGTCATATTTATGCAGAAATGTAGAAAATTCTAAAGGGTTCACAAACTTTCAAGCAGCACTGTAATTCAACAGCTTGGTGTATTTCATGTGTTGTACATTTAACCTTTTCAATAAATTCAATGTCAGGCTTTTAATTCAAAGCACAGAGGAAAAATGGTAACATGTGCAGAGTGCCTGGGCCATTTTAGGTTCAGTTGATGTGTATACATGCAGGATTAATTTGACTGCCGGCTGCATTATCTAGATGACTTTTAGAAATTTGATTTACTAAGATTTCAGTCTAAGATATTGACATGTATTTTAAAAGTCCAGTTTTAGTCAGACTAACACAATAGATTTTTTCCAACATCAGTCATCAATGACCTAGGGTTACAAGTAAATAAACTGACATTTAACAAATTAAATAACATTTAGGTTTTGGACCGACCAAGTGTAGACCATAAGCCAAGTAAGTTGATGTGGCATTACTGAAATATCAGTGTAAATTCTAAATTCAAAAGTTCACTTTCTATTTCCAGCTGGTCCTGAGAGTTATTAAGTGTGCTCCAATTAAAAACAAAAATATATAAAATCAGACCCATTTTAGAAGTAGTCAACGCTGAATCCAAAGAGTTCACAAACTTTTTCTTGCAACAGTTACTTACAATGTACAGTAGGTGTTCACTAATCACAGTAAGTTTTACTGACCAACTTCTGTTTCAGCCCTGATGGTAAGTCTTCTTTTCAACGCTGCTGAAATTTGTCCTTAAGCCAAATAACTCTGAATAGTCTGTCCTTTTACTGATGCTTTGGTAAACTTGATTTGCTCTTAATTTAGATTTTGAATTGTTTTCAATTTGTGTGGTCAGCAGCCAGGAATACACGGTTTAGTTTTCAGGCAACTTGGCAAAATTTAAGTTATATCAGAAATTAAGATTCAGATCAAAACAACTCATTGTACCACTGATATTTTAACAACAATTTTGTTTCAGTATCAAATTATTATTGGTAGTATAAGGTGGGTGTCCCAAAAGTATGTTTTAGAATCATCCTCATCTTAATCATCTTCATCTTACATAATGGCAGATGAAGCTGCAGAAGGTAATTCTTTAGACAAAGCAAAGTACAATTTAGGATCTGACATACCTGGCAGTTGAACATATTGCTTTTTACTGCATGGCTTTTGATTGCTCCCTGAAATTGTGGCTGGCCGAATGTTTTTCAAGTATATCTATCTTGTGCTGTGTTGATATTTGTTCTCTCTTCATAGCTGGTGTTATACAGATGAACCGCCCTGTATGTTATATTGATTCTGTTTCCTGAATGAAAAGACAAAATGTGAGCTGGCAGTAGTTGCATAGTTTCTAAGGAATTAGAATTGAATAAGTGATTATCAACTCACGTAGTGCAAAAATGCCCCATTTTCTGTGGGCATTTTTGAATGGTGCCTGTTGTGTTTTGAGGTTGAGGAAGATGTTACAGCTTTATTAGATTTAGAGAAATATGTGTGGGGCAATCACTTTGTCTGATCAGAAGCTTTACTGCTGTTGACTAGTAACCCAATGTGCCCTCTGTCCTTGGTTGCAGAAAGATTGGCTTTATTTTATTGTACAAATCTTAGATTTTCAGTTGACTCATTAATATGGACCTCTCTCTATAGACTCCTGGCTGCCACTGGCATCACGGGTTGCATCACTGTATACAGACTGTACATAGACTTCTGCTGTCGCTGTTTGTTGTTTTTCTTTTTTAATCCAGCCAAATTCCTTTTCTTTTTTATAAAATGCACACCAATGTAGAGAGAGAGAAAGGCCATTTCAATTCTCCTGTATGTCCTGCACATATAGTAGTATTGACAATAAAATCTTTGAATCCTTGAATAGCTCATTCTGGCAAAGCCAAAAGGAACTAATGTGATGACACGGTGTCCGTCCACATTTCACGGTAATTACTCCTCCTCCTAGATATTTGCTCCAATGCTCACCAGACTGACTCACAATGATCCTCAGGTCAGTCTGCATCCAGGTTGTGCTCAAGGCCAAAGGTCAGGAGACCTGGGCACTTGGGTGATTTCATGAAAATAGCTACTCCTCCGAGGCAATTGCCCCAGGGTCACCAAACTCACTCACAAGGATCCTCAGGCGAGTCTGCATCCAAGTTTGTGCTCAAAGTCAGTGGTAAAGAGACCTGGGCTCTTATGTGATTTGAGAGAAATTGCTATTTTTCCTAGGAAATTGCCTCGATGTTCACCAAACTCACTCACAATGATCCTCAGGTGGGTCAGGATCACGTTGTGCTGAAAGTCAAAAGTCAGGAGACCTGGGTACTTAGGTGACTTGATGAGAATTGCTACTCCTTGTAGGCAATTGCCCCAGTGGTAACCAAATTCACTCACAATGATCCTCAAGAGGGTCTGCATCTGGGTTGTGCTGAAGGTCAATGTCAGGGTCAAAGATCACGAGATCTGGCCACTTGCATGATTTGAGAAAAATCACTACCCCTTGATTCTCACCAAACTCACTCACAATGATCACCAGGTAGTTTTGCATCCAGGTTGAGGCCCAGGTCATTGTCAAAGGTCAGGAGACCTCGTCATATATGATTTCACAGAAAATAATACTCCTTGGAAATTGACCTCGACTTTAAGCACATCCTAGATGGGTCTTTATCTAGGCTGTGCTTTAGGTCAAGGTCAGCAGTCAGGAGATCTGAGCACTCCCGTTTCATCAGGCCAGAAGGAGCTACTCTGTCATTGACAGTCTGGTATAGAATAATGCTATCTTTAAATCTTTAAATCAAAACCAAGAATTTATTTAATAAATGTGGATATCCAATATTAAAATAGTGGCTCTTACAGGTTTTGTTGATTAACTCGACTTTTTAATACCCCAGGACAACTTTTTTTTTTCTATTTTATATGGCGTTACTATGCAAAATAAGACAAGTTTTATTAATTACCTAAAGATTATTTCAAATTGTCAATGTTCTACCAAAAAAATAATGAAGATATTCTACGCTGACACTTCTCCTGTTTTTTCTTGGAGAAGTTTCTCATCATAATAAATGAGTAATCATTCATGAGGGCAGTTAGAGATGATTGTTTAGCTTTGGCCTGTAAATTTAAGAAAAGTACAATAACCTATTTCGTTTGATCCCTCGTACTTGTTTTGAAATACGGTGAGGGCTTCATACAGTATATATTAAGGCATGAGCCCCATAATCTACAAGTGGTGAACTAAGTAATAAAGTGATACAGTTATGGCTATTGTATTTTTAAATCTCTGCTTTCAGTAACAGTTTTAAAATGGTTTGTTTTTACCATGTTGTCCATTGGCTTCATGCCTGCTGATCCAAATGACTCTGTCTTGTTTTTGTCCCTTTTTATGTTTTTGCTGTCTTCCTGTTTATTCCTTGTTCTTCCAGGGCCAAGGGATGTTGCCTTATTTTGCAAACTTCCGCCTGCTTGCTGAGTTTTCTACACCATGTGTAAACCAGCGGTATGTACTCATACTTCCTCATGGCATGAGTTCAGGTTCTTCTTTAAATATAAATTTCAGGTTATATTTCTGGATTACACAAAATTTTGCAGTTCAGTTGGAAATTAGACAATGGAAGTGTTAAGTTTTGGCTGTAACATGAGAGGATGTACATTTACATCCTTATCACTGTTAGAGATAGCTTTGCTTTGCAGCTAGGATGTAACGAGGTCTGGTTGCACTCAAGGGTGAATTACATTTGTATTTGTATTTCCTAAGCCTGGTTTCAAATGCTTATAGTGGGTTCCAGGATGTCAGAGGTTGACTTTTCCCAATCATTTACTAGAAGTTGTTGAATGCCACACCCCCTGAAGTTGGACATCTTAATGTGTAAGTCATGCAGTCATCACATACCCAAGGTAAGTTTTTGAGTAATGGTTTCAAAATAACCTCACTCGACATCAATAGTAAGTGGAAGCTCAAGTAGCATGTACTACTTATACTCGCTGGCCACTTTAATAGGTAGACCAATTTAACTGCATGTTAATGCAAATAACTATTCAGCCAACCACATTGCAGCATGTTAAAGCATCATTATGTAAGTTTAGTGTTGTGGGAAGAAACACTGAAAAGACTACAACTATAGTGAGTATGGCCTCAGTCCCAACAGCCAATCACAGGGTGCTTAGTTGTTGGTGGCAACAGTTGTGCCATGTGATTGGCTGTTGGGACTGAGATCATAGTCGCCATAGTTGTAGTCCTTTCAGTGTGTGCAGCCAACAAAATTACAGCAACTGTGCTATGCTAGCAGATCGATATGGGACTATATCTCTGAGGAATGTTTCCTACACTTATTGAATAAGGGCCATGAAGACTGAAGGTGGCTCTGGAGGCAATAGGGATCCAACCCAGTAATAGCAAGGTGTACCTATTAAAGTGACTGGTGGGTGTACTAGTTTCCAACACAGTGAGCCCAATAGTGGCTTTCATGGTGTCTGTCTTGGTGTTGCAAGTTTGTAAAAATTCTGCACTAGAACACATTTAGAGACTTCAAGGGCAGGCCATTCGACAACCTATGGCAGCTGACTGTGAAGATCTGACCTAAGACGTCCTGGAATGTGCTATAGCTCAGACTAATGTTTAGAGTGGGCTTGAATTAGCTGGACCAATTAGATTTTAGCCCAGTCCTGTTGATACTGCTATATGTGAATACCCATGTGTGTTTGGACATTGTTATCCATATTATGATATGCTAATTTGTCGCCTCCGATTTGCACAAAGAACCAAATATCAAATTCCACTTTTATAAAATGAGAAAGTTAATATCTGAACAGTTGGTATACAGTGGGGCAAAAAAGTATTTAGTCAGCCACCATTTGTGCAAGTTCTCCCACTTAAAAGATTAGAGAGGTCTCCAGTTTTCATCATAGGTATACCTCAACTATGAGAGACAAAATGAGAAAAAAAAAATCCAGAAAATCACATTGAAGGATTTTTAATGAATTAATTGGTAGATTCCTTGGTAAAGTAAGTATTTGGTGACCTACAAACAAACAAGATTTCTGGCTCTCACAGGCCTGTAACTTCTTCTTTAAGAGGGTCCTCTGTCCTCCACTCGTTACCTGTATTAATGGCACCTGTTTGAACTCATTATCAGTATAAAAGACACCTGTCTACAAACTCAAACAGTCAGACTCCAAACTCCACTATGGCCAAGACCAAAGAGCTGTCAAAAGGACACCAGAAACAAAATTGTAGACCTGCACCAGGCTGGGAAGACTGAATCTGCAATAGGTAAGCAGCTTGGTGTGAAGAAATCAACTGTGGGAGCAATTATTAGAAAATGGAAGACATACAAGACCACTGATGATCTCCCTCAATCTGGGGCTCACCCTGTAGGGTCAAAATGATCACGAGAACGGTGAGCAAAAATCCCAGAACCACATGGGGGGGACCTAGTGAATGACCTGCAGAGAGCTGGGACCAAAGTAACAAAGGCTACCATCAGTAACACACTACGCCGCCAGGGACTCAAATCCTGCAGTGCCAGACGTGTCCCCCTGCTTAAGCCGGTACATGTCCAGGCCCATCTGAAGTTTGCTAGAGAGCATTTGGATGATCCAGAAGAGGACTGGGAGAATGTCATATGGTCAGATGAAACCAAAATAGAACTTTTTGGTAAAAACTCAACTTGTCGTGTTTGGAGGAAAAAGATCACCATACCTACTATGAAGCATGGGGGTGGAAACGTCATGCTTTGGGGCTGTTTTTCTGCAAAGGGACCAGGACGACTGATCCGTGTAAAGGAAAGAATGAATGGGGCCATGTATCGTGAGAATTTTAGTGAAAACCTCCTTCCATCAGCAAGGGCATTGAAGATGAAATGTGGCTGGGTCTTTCAGCATGACAATGATCCCAAACACACCGCCCGGGCAATGAAGGAGTGGCTTCGTAAGAAGCATTTCAAGGTCCTGGAGTGGCCTAGCCAGTCTCCAGATCTCAACCCCATAGAAAATCTTTGGAGGGAGTTGAAAGTCCGTGTTGCCCAGCGATAGCCCCAAAACATCACTGCTCTAGAGGAGATCTGCATGGAGGAATGGGCCAAAATACCAGCAACAGTGTGTGAAAACCTTGTGAAGACTTACAGAAAACGTTTGACCTCTGTCATTGCCAACAAAGGGTATATAACAAAGTATTGAGATGAACTTTTGTTATTGACCAAATACTTATTTTACCGAGGAATTTACCAATTAATTCATTAAAAATCCTTCATTGTGATTTTCTGGATTTTTTTTTTTCTCATTTTGTCTCTCATAGTTGAGGTATACCTATGATGAAAATTGGAGACCTCTCTCATCTTTTAAGTGGGAGAACTTGCACAATTGGTGGCTGACTAAATACTTTTTTGCCCCACTGTAACTCTTAGATGGCAAACAAGAAGCAGCATTTGATTCAAATACATAAAACGGTGTGCTGTCTGGGAGTATTTGATGCAAGGGGGGGAAAAAATCAATCATTAAGGGTACTGTATGGAATTTTAAACTTGGATTTTAGTGACAGCTTGTGGGCACCAAATTGCAGAGACTGTGAAATGCATGAATTGAATGAAACTGGGCAGCAAGGTGGTACAGTGATTGGCACTGTTGCCTCACATTTAGAAAGTTCCAGGTTTGAATCCCCAGGCTGGCAGGGATGGGACCCTTTCTGTGTGGAGTTTGCATGTTCTCCCTGTGCTGTGTGGGTTTACTCTGGGGATTGTGGTTTCATCCCACAATCCATGCACGTCGGGTTAATTGGTGACTCTAAATTGTCCCTAGGTATGTCTCCGATAGGCCCTTAGAGTGATAGTGTAGCTAGTAGTTAAAGCAACACTATGTAAAATTTTCACCTTTAAATAATGTTTCCAAAATTTTAATGATAAGATAAGCCTTTATTAGTCCCACAATGGGGAAATTCCAGGATTGCAGCAGCACAGGATAGCAACACTCAGAGCAATAATTTAGAAGATAAGAAAATAAGAGCAGTGAATATACATATGTACACATAGATATATGTGTACATATGTATATTTGGCAGTGGCGGCAGTGGCTCAGGAGGTAGAGCAGGTCGTCTAATAACCCGATGGTTGGCGGTTCGAATCCCCCTCTCCCCAGATATCCTGCCGTTGTGTCCCTGGGCAAGACACTTCACCCGCATTGCCTCCAGTGCCCATAACACTGGGTATGAATGTGTATAAATGTTCAGTGGTGGCCGGAGAGGCCGTTGGCGCAGATTGGCAGCCATGTTTTCGTCAGCCTGCCCAGGGCAGCTGTGGCTACAGTAGTAGCTTGCCACTACCATTGTCTGTCTGGAGTGAATGAATAATATATCTACTTGTAAAGCATCTTTGAGTGTCTATGATAAAGCGCTATATAAATCTGATGCATTATTATTATTATTTATTATATATAAATATATATACACAGTGCGGAGAGTTGTGGCTGGGTGGAATAAACAGCATAACCATCTATTTAGTTATCCTACATAGTATGAATATGTACCCATACATATTGTCACCCTCCGTAGCAACTGATATTGTCCTAGTTGTATATTGGAGGGGACCATTTGTGTAAGTCAGTTGCGTCTTTTGCATTCAATACTATTAGGTCGTCACGTTTTGTTGTTTTTTTTATGATGGTATAACAACCTTTGACCGAGTGAGTGTCACTTCCCCCCGAGCCTGAGTGGACCCGCATTGCCTTCAACAGCTCTGTTCTTGGTAGGGATACTGAAATGACTACAACGATGACAACTATGACCTGGGTCCCAACAGCCAATCATAGAGTATAACTTTAGCCACCAACAAATACTGAGACGTGGCCATCAGAACTAGCAGCAGATGCTAACATTGAACTGGAGGGTTTCCACGCAATACGGGCAGACCGAACACCAGACAGTGGGAAGGCAAGGGGCGGTGGAGTGATAATGTATGTTAATAACAACTGGTGCAGACCGGGACATATCACGGTTAAACAACAACACTGCAACAAGGACATGGAGTTGCTAGCTGTTAGCATGCGGCCTACCTATCTCCCGAGGGAATACTCACACATGATCTGCATTGTTATTTATGCAAATCCGACAGCGAACGCTGGGACAGCACGTGACATCATCCACTCAGTAACTGGCAGGCTGCAGACAGAACACCCAGATGCTCTTCTCCTCATCTCAGGCGACTTCAACCATGTTTCACTGTCTCCCATTCTACCCACGTTCACCCAGTATGTCACATGCCACACTAGAGACAATAAAACACTGGACTTATTCTACGCAAACACTAAGGAGGCGTACACCTCATCACCACTCCCCCCACTCGGGAGATCGGATCACAACTTGGTTCATCTCCTGCTGGTGTACAAACCCCTAGTGCACAGACAACCTCCGGTCATGCGCACAGTGAAGTTATGGTCTGAGGAGGCAATGGACGCTCTAAAGGACTGTTTTGAAACCACTGCCTGGGAGCAGCTCTGCGAGCCACATGGTGAGGACATCGATGGCCTCACTCACACCATCACAGACTACATCAGCTTCTGTGTGGACAACACCGTACCCACCAAGACCATACGGTGTTGCTCGAACAACAAACCCTGGATCAACCCTGAGATAAAAACACTTCTGAGAGAGAAGAAGAGGATCTTCAGGTCGGGGAACAGGGAGATGCTGAAGTCCGTATAGAGGGAGCTGAGGAGGAAGATCAGAGAAGGCAAAGACAGCTTCAGGAAGAAGATGGAGGACAAGCTGCAACAGAGCGACATCGGTGAGGTCTGGAGAAACCTTAAAACCATCTCTGGGCTCCAGAATACCTCCCCCCAGGCCACAGGGGGCAGGGAGTGGGCGAACAATCTGAACCTGTTTTTTAATAGGTTTGACCAACCGCCCCCCCCCCCCCCGACTGCGCAACAACCACTGCTGCCTCTGAAGACATCGAGTCCAGCTGCCCACACCATCACCCCCCCCACTCCCCAACACACAGCCCCCCAACATGACCCTCACTAAGACCCAGGTGAGGATGGAGCTGAGGAAGATCAAGGCGAGGAAGGTGTCGGGACCGGACGGCATCAGCGCAAAGCTCCTCAAGTCCTGCGCAGACCAGCTGTGTGGGATTGTGGAGCACATCTTCAACCTGAGCCTGAAGCTGGGGAGGGTACCACAGTTGTGGAAAACATCTTGTGTGGTACCTGTACCAAAGACTTCCCACCCCAAAGATCTGAACAGCTACAGACCAGTGGCCCTGACGTCCCACATGATGAAGACCCTGGAGAGACTGCTCCTTGCTCACCTCCGCCCCCTGGTGGGACCAGCGATGGATCCACTCCAGTTCGCCTACCAGCATGGCATTGGGGTGGAGGATGCGGTGATCTTCCTCCTTCACCGTTCTCTGTCCCACCTGGAGAAGCCCAGGAATGCGGTGAGGATCATGTTCTTTGACTTCTCCAGTGCTTTCAACACCATCCAACCGATGATCCTGAAGGACAAGCTGCTGTGCGCAGGGGTGGACCAGCACCTGTCATCATGGATCCTGGACTACCTCACTAACCGGCCACAGTTTGTGAGAACCCGGGACTGTGTGTCCGACACGATCATCGGTAGCACGGGGGCCCCCCAGGGAACGGTTTTTGCTCCCTTCCTGTTCACCCTTTATATTGCGGACTTCTCACACAACACAACACGCTGCCATCTACAGAAGTTCTCTGACGACTCTGCGATCGTTGGCCTCATCTCCAACGGAGATGAAGCTGAGTACAGAGGACTTATCTAGGACTTCGTGGACTGGTGCCATCGGAACTGCCTCCAGATCAACGCGAGGAAAACTAAGGAGCTGGTGGTGGACTGCCGCAGGCAAGGACAACCCCTCACAGCACCAGTAAATATACAGGGAACAGACATCGAGATGGTGACATCCTACAAGTACCTGGGTGTTCATCTGAACAATAAACTAGACTGGTCACACAATACCGACGCACTCTACAAGAAGGGACAGCGCAGGCTGTTCCTACTGAGGAGACTCAGGTCTTTTGGTGTACAAGGGGCGCTGCTGAAGACATTCTACGACACGGTGGTGGCATCAGCCATCACTTTTGGAGTGGTCTGCTGGGGCAGTGGCGTTACAGCAGCCGATAGGAAGAGACTGAACAAACTGATCAAGAAAGCTAGCTCTGTCCTGGGGCAACGCCTTGACCCAGTGGAGGAGATGGGAGAGAGAAGGATGGTGGCTAAACTGTCATCTCTGCTGGAGTCCGAGTCCCACCCTATGCAGGACATACTGAACGCACTGAGGAGCTCATTTAGCAGCAGACTACATCATCCTAGGTGCACAACCGAGAGGTTTCGCAGGTCCTTCCTACCTAAGGCTGTCAGACTGTATAACCTAGGCAGGGCTGCTCGCAGAGATAGCAAAAAAAAAAAACATGACAACCTAATAGTAGTGAATGCAAAAGACGCAATAGACTTGCACAATAGTCCCCTCCGGTACACAACTAAGAAAATACCAGTCGCTACGGAGGGTGACAATATGTATGGGTACACAATCATACCATGTAGGATAATTAGGTAGACGGTTATGCTGTTCATTCAATCTAGCTACAATGCTCCGCACTGTGTGTGTTTTTATATTTATATATTTATTCCATCTAACTACAGTGCTCCGCACTGTGTGTTTATATATTTATATATACATATGTATACTCGCTGCTCTTGTTTTTTTCTTGTCTTCTGATTGTTGCTCTGAGTGTTGCTGTCCCTGTGCTGTTGCAATCCTGGAATTTCCCCATTGTGGGACTAATAAAGGCTTATCTTATTTCATCTCATAAGCACCCTGTGATTGGCTGTTGGGACTGAGGCCATGGTTGCCATATTTGTAGTCTTTTCAGTGTTCCTACCGGAAACATAAAAGTTACATAGTGCTGCTTTGAGTGGTCTTTGTGAGTAGGATAAAAAAAAGTGCAAGACAGGTACAGGTCCTTATCCCACACATGGACTGCAAATGATCACAAGTGCTGCAACGACGAGTCGACGTCGACAACATCGATCATAAAAATTTGTTGACACAAAATGTTATTGTCAACACGTCATTTAATTATGAAGTTTATGGACATGCCGCAGAAACGTTCAGTTGTAACTGCAATACAGTACTGGAACTGCTCCAGGCAGTAGCGCTTCTGTTGTCTGGCATGCATGAACAATTTCCAGCAAAGAAAAGGAGTGCAGCATGATGAACTGGAAAGATAAACACGAAGAAGAGGAACTAAAAAAAAAAAAAGCGAGACAAAACTTGTGAAAGTATGGGAATATTTTACTGAAAATAAAGAAACCAAACAAGTAAAATGCAGACTCTGCAAAGCAGACTTATCATGGCAGCACTACAGTGATGCATGAACGTCTTAAATGGAGACACCCTGGAGCCACGACATTTACTGCTGCTCCTGCTTGGTAAGTTTTAGCGAGTAAAGAAAGATAGCACCACTTATTTTCAATGGCCAACTGTTTCAAGCTTTAGAAAAATAACAGTACTGTTAGTATACAGTGGGGTAAAAAAGTATTTAGTCAGCCACCAATTGTGCAAGTTCTCCCACTTAAAAGATGAGCGAGGTCTCAAATTTTCATCATAGGTATACCTCAACTATGAGAGATAAAATAAAAAAAAAATCCAGAAAATCACATTGAAAGATTTTTAATGAATTAATTGGTAAATTCCTCGGTAAAATAAGTATTTGGTCAATAACAAAAGTTCATCTCAATACTTTGTTATATACCCTTTGTTGGCAATGACAGAGGTCAAACGTTTTCTGTAAGTTTTCACAAGGTTTTCACACACTGTTGCTGGTATTTTGGTCCATTCCTCCATGCAGATCTCCTCTAGAGCAGTGATGTTTTGGGGCTGTCGATGGGCAACACAGACTTTCAACTCCCTCCAAAGATTTTCTATGGGGTTGAGATCTGGAGACTGGCTAGGCCACTCCAGGACCTTGAAATGCTTCTTACGAAGCCACTCCTTCATTGCCCGGGCGGTGTGTTTGGGATCATTATCATGCTGAAAGACCCAGCCACGTTTCATCTTCAATGCCCTTGCTGGTGGAAGGAGGTTTTCACTCAAAATCTCACGATACATGGCCCCATTCATTCTTTCCTTTACACGGATCAGTCGTGCTGGTCCCTTTGCAGAAAAACAGCCCCAAAGTATGATGTTTCCACTCCCATGCTTCACAGTAGGTATGGTGTTCTTTCTCCTCCAAACACGACAAGTTGAGTTTTTACCAAAAAGTTCTATTTTGGTTTCATCTGACCATATGACTTTCTCCCAATCCTCTTCTGGATCATCCAAATGCTCTCTAGCAAACTTCAGACGGGCCTGGACATGTACTGGCTTAAGCAGGGGGACACATCTGGCACTACAGGATTTGAGTCCCTGGCGGCATAGTGTGTTTCTGATGTAGCCTTTGTTACTTTGGTCCCAGCTCTCTGCAGGTCATTCACTAGGTCCCCCCATGTGGTTCTGGGATTTTTGCTCACCGTTCTCGTGATAATTTTGACCCCACGGGGTGAGATCTTGCGTGGAGTCCCAGATCGAGGGAGATTATCAGTGGTCTTGTATGTCTTCCATTTTCTGATAATTGCTCCCACAGTTGATTTCTTCACACCAAGCTGCTTACCTATTGCAGATTCAGTCTTCCCAGCCTGGTGCAGGTCTACAATTTTGTTTCTGGTGTCCTTTGACAGCTCTTTGGTCTTGGCCATAGTGGAGTTTGGAGTCTGACTGTTTGAGGTTGTGGACAGGTGGCTTTTATACTGATAACGAGTTCAAACAGGTGCCATTAATACAGGTAACGAGTGGACGACAGAGGAGCCTCTTAAAGAAGAAGTTACAGGTCTGTGAGAGCCAGAAATCTTGCATGTTTGTAGGTGACCAAATACTTATTTTACTGAGGAATTTACCAATTAATTCATTAAAAATCCTTCAATGTGATTTTCTGGATTTTTTTTTCTCATTTTGTCTCTCATAGTTGAGGTATACCTATGATGAAAATTGAAGACCTCTCTCATCTTTTAAGTGGGAGAACTTGCACAATTGGTGGCTGACTAAATACTTTTTTGCCCCACTGTATGCTGTTGACAGTGGTGGGAAAAAGTGTTTGCTCCCTTCCTGATTTCTCATTTTTTGTATGTTTGTCACACTTAAATGTTTCAGATCATCGAACAAATTTAAATATTAGACAAAGATAACACAAGTAAATAAAAAATGCAGCTTTTAAATGAAGGTTTATTATTGAAGGGAAAAAAATCCAAACCTAAATGGCCCTGTGTGTAAAAGTGATTGCCCCCTAAACCTAACTGGTTGGGCCACCCTTAACCCCTTGCACTCCAGTCAATTTCCCTAAAAACGCCAAAAAATAACATGCCCAAAGTAAATCAAAAGCTGTTCTTCAACCCTTTGCAGCATCTTCATGGGGTTGGTCTCATTTAAAAGAAAACACTTTGAATTTTTTGACAAAACAGTCATAATCTCTCTAAGTGCTCCTGCCACTGAGTAACAGTCATCTAAACATAGTGAACTTGAAGAAAATAAATTTCGCCTGGGTGTTTTTTTGGATACAAATGCTTACAAATAACACACAGCTTCAGATCCGGGCTGGAAAATGCAACAGAAATGTAGAACCAAGTGTTATCCAGCTGAGGTCCAAATTTTGTAACAATACCACAAAAAATGATTATATTACACAGCTTTGTTCTCAGGTAGTTCCCAGGCATTTTTGAACTGTGCCAAATTGTGCCAAATGGCACAGTTTGGAAAAACGTCTGTAACTTTTGAATGATTCAATATAGAGGCTTCATCTTGGGCTCTAATGAAAGGTGACACTCAGGGCTGTGTGTGTGTGTGTGGGGGGGGGGTTGTTTATTTATTCATGAATGAATGAACAAACAAGCCCCCACACACAAAGAAGCATGCCACGTAAAAAATGTGTGGCTTTTTTTTTTTACAAGAAAAAATAACCTACAGTGCACTAAAAATTATTCTAAAATATTTGTAATGTAGAAGATAACAACCCCACCCCCACCCCCACCCCCGCTACAGAGGACGGACATCGGCCATCGCTACATGACGGAATAGTCATGTGGCGACCGCGGCGCACAGTCACCGCAGTCACCGCGGCCCCCCCCTCGCTACAGAAGAGTAGCGGGGGGGGGGGCATTCACGGTCCAGACGCGGCGCACGAACTGTGTACCGCGGCACACGGACTTCGTGCGCCGCACAGTTGTAATTTACCGATCGGTCAAAAGTCATTTTTGATTACAATTTTCAAGGATAAAGAATAATTTAGCTTATAACACTTACCTGTTCACAGCAGCAGCGTAGCTGGCGAACTTCTCTTCCTCATTGTCAGACAAACGCGACGCTGGTCCGCTTGTTACGGACTCGTGGTTCTGGTCTCGCGACCCGGTCAAAACATAATTCCATTATTGCGGTTTTGCGCTTCCATAATTGCGGTTTTGGCGAACGATTTTTCAAAACAAATAACAGTAGTAATTAAAAAAGACTGGTGAACGCATGTGTGTCACCCAGCCTTCGTCGTCGGCCTCCGTCGGTCTATGATGACCATGGAAGAGAATCCTAAACGTCTATTCTGCTGGAATAAAAAAAAAAAAAAAAAAGCACCGCCTGTGGCTGAACAGGCCGATGCGCGAATGGCAGTCCCTGTCACACAGGTCGCACTTGTGGATGGTCTCCGTGCTGCTGGGTCTGTGGGGTTCTTCCTGCGGGTCCTTTTTTGATCCGCTGCAGCAGTCAGTCTTCACCCAGCCTTAAAAAAAAAAACAGCTCGCGAACTTCTCTGCTTCAATTGGCTCACTGCATTCACAGCGTTGGGAGGTGGGTCCTTCTGGCTAGGTTTTCAGTCATTGGTTCTTCAAGGTTTCAGAAACCCAATTCAAGGCTCTTATTAGTCGAATGAGAGGTCAATCAGATGAACTAATCTGTTCGCGGCTGTGTCTGCAGCTTTTATTTTCAGTGCGCGCTTGGACGCCATACACCACCTACATCACAATCTCCATCATGCATCCTAGAACGCACGAGAGCGCCCTTGTGCGCTCTAGGACGCAGAGACTTGCCCGTCCGCGGTACAACGGAGCGCAAGAGGTTAAGTGTGACAAACATACAAAAAAACGAGAAATCGGGAATTCTGGCTAAAAATTCATTTCGGTAAACTGTTTCAGTTTCAAGTTTGTGTTTCATGGATCATTTTATGTAGCTCTAGAAACTGCTTATAAAATGTTAAAGCAGGGACTGACAACAAGGTGATTTTCACAGGTATGCAGTCTTAAACAGGTGAGGTGAAACATGCACTAGAGCCCCAAACGAGCCGTGCCAACAGGAAGCAGAGATGGTGGACATGACCGAAATAATCATGATTAGTCGACTAATCGGAAAAAATAGTAATTAATTAGTCAACTGCCAAAATAATCATTTGTTGCATCCCTGATGATCACAAGTTGTCATTATGTTAAAAAAAAATCTATACAGTACCTTTTAATTTGATTGACTGGGGCATCCAAAAATGTCACTTCTACAATCAAAAAGTCACAAGTTTCAGTCACGTCTTTAGGAGTTAATTTTAGCCACAATATCCACTTCTACACTTTGAATTGCTCAAATGGCAAGTTACAGTGAACTCAGCATTGTGCAAACTCATTAATGCATAAATACTAGTGGTGTTGGACGATTAAAATTTTTAATTGTGATTAATCTTTTGGAATGTTGCATTAATCGCGTGTTTTTCCATACAGATACAGTGTACCTTAAGTCGGTAATTTTTCAAGCTTGTCATAATGTTATGAACATGGGAGTGGACAAATATACTTGCTGTCTTCACTTGCAGGTTTATTAAAGCTCTCAACATATCCAAAATGACAAAAACTATCCAGAATATTCTCCAGAAAATTCTCAAAAATAGACTGCATGTGCAAACAACGGAATGCCAGGGCTCATTAACGTCACTGCAACACAACTCAGCATCCAACCAGCCAGCAGCCACAAATGGAGCTTGCTCTTTCTCCCATAGCAAACATCCACAACTTTTAAGCAGATCAACACAAAACCATGGACCTTGTGTGTCACAACCAGTGTTGGGCAAGTTACTAAAAAATAGTAACTAGTTACAGTTACTAGTTACTTCTTTTCAAAAGTAACAGTTACTTTTGAGTTACTGCATGATTAAAGTAACTAGTTACTTGGAAAAGTAACGTTCACATTACTTTTTAATGCTGTGGAGATGCATATTGTGGGGGAATCTGCAGACAGCGTCTCAGTCAGGAGGCAGTGATTAAACATAAGAGAATAATAGGCAAGGACGTCCTGGAGAGTTGGCAGGAAGAGGGAGCTGGGGGTTGAAGGCAAATGTATTGTGGAGCCGTTTAGGATACCGGCTAAAAGATTCGACCATGTTCATGTGGACCTCGTGGGCCCCCTCCCGCCGTCACAAGGGTGCACACACCTTCTGACAGTGGTGGACTGCACCACACACTGGCCAGAAGCAGTCCCGCTGGCGGCAACCACGTCTGCGGACGTGGCGCGCGCTTGTTTGACAACATGGGTGGCGCGTTTTGGAATCCCGTTGGACATCACGTCCGATAGGGGCCCTCAGTTTGTTTCCGAACTTTGGTCCACGATGGCCCGCAGCCTGGGTGTTGCAATTCATCGCACAACCGCGTACAACCCACAGGCAAATGGGTTATGTGAGCATTTTCACAGGTCACTGAAAGCAGCACTCAGGGCTTCGTTGACGGATGCAAATTGGGTTGACTGGTTGCCGTGGGTTTTATTGGGGTTGCGTTCCGCACCAAAAGAGGATTTGGAGGCTTCCCTGGCTGAGCTGGTTTTTTCTCAGCCACTGCGGCTACCCGGGGAATTTTTTCCAGACAATCCCGCGCCGGACAGCTGCCCGTCTCAGTGTTTGCAGCGTAGTGCAGACGCAGGCACGCTGCCCGGTCCGGCCCACCACTGTTTTCCACGCGCTTTTGTGCCAAAAACTTTGAAGAACGCGGAGTTCGTGTTCGTCAGACACGATGCCCACCGCCCGCCATTGCGCCCACCCTATGATGGCCCTTTCAGAGTGCTAGAAACAGGGGAAAGCATTTTTTGCTAGTCTTGGGGGGGCGTCGGGAGAAAATATGCATAGACAAACTTAAGCCCGCCTTTGTAGTGGCGGACGAGCAAGTGCTGCTGGCCCGGGCCCCCCGGCGTGGAAGACCCCCACGGAGTACTCCCCAGGCAAACGATTCACCAGGACAGCCACACGGGCAGAGCGAAGTTCCCCCCCCCCCCCCCCCCCCCATGCCTTGGCCCACCCGCAGTCAGACACACGTCCAGCAGCCCCCCGCCGGCACAGAGACCCCAGTTAC
Source organism: Pholidichthys leucotaenia (assembly GCA_020510985.1). Classification (NCBI taxonomy): domain Eukaryota; kingdom Metazoa; phylum Chordata; class Actinopteri; order Cichliformes; family Pholidichthyidae; genus Pholidichthys; species Pholidichthys leucotaenia. Next base: position 135,390,368 of record CM035844.1, read on the forward strand.
AGCAGATATGGGAGGAGACTGAAGCCCAAAAGATGTAGTCACTGAAACTCTCTCTGGGGGGGTGATGTGGAGATCCATATTGTGGGGGAATCTGCAGACAGCGTCTCAGTCAGGAGGCAGTGATTAAACATAAGAGCATAATAGGCAAGGACGTCCTGGGGACTTGGGAGGAAGAGGGAGCTGGGGGTTGAAGGCAAATGTATTGTGGAGCTGGATATCATGCAGTGTGATGTGAAATGTCATGCAGATGTGAGATGATCTGTGGAGCTTATAAGGAGAACCCTGGTTTGGCTGATTCATTGCTTTTCTGTGTATGAATGTTGAGAGTGTTAATAAATTTTGTCTGCTCGTAAACTGGCCTCCTCATTTCCCACACTCGCCACAATGCATACTTAAATCATCTTGCACACATAGCAAGATCAAGGGTCCCTTGTTCTCATCAGAAAAAAGAAGAAAAAGAAAACTGATGAGAAAAAAGTTTCATCTTACAGAGAAAAAATGTCTCAGATTTCCATAAACTATTGTTATCAGTAGAAAGTCAGAAATTTATTAGAAATAAAGTTGTAAATTCACAGAGAAACCTTTGGACCCCCTGGTGGGCCGTTTTTGGCCCACGGGCTATATATTTGACACCCCTGGACCAGCCCATTAAAAACACATATTTAGAGGATTTACTTCCATGAAATAGTTGCATATCACAACAGCATGTAAATGAATAAGATAAAATAAAACAGAAAGCACAGATAAATGAAAGTTCACCGCCTAGAAGAAGCTGTTCTTCACTGCAACAAATCAGTCACTTTTTCTCTGTGCGTAAGAAAACTTTAAATGCATTTAATGCAGACATTAAATGCGAGCTTCTTGCTCAAAAATACTCATGTTTAACCACAGAGGTAGGAGCTGTTAGGGGCAACTCACCATTTGGACAACAGGCGATCAGGGCTTGATATGAGAAGTTGCCACTGGGTTGCAGTGGCAACTGGGACAGGACAGGAAACTGACCTGCGGAGGAGACTGGCGGCTGTGCCAGCTGTGGTAGGGTCAGTTTATTTGCGCTAAAAATATCTATCCATATTAATAAAATGAGTAGCGCGAGTAATGTATCTGATCAAATTTCAGTAACTGTAACACATTACTGAATTTTTAAACAGTAATTTTGTTACACAGCACATTACAGCAAAAGTAGTGGCGTTACAGTAACACGTTACTCCCAACACTGGTCACAACAGACACAATTTTCCTTTTAGCAGAAAAATTGCAAAGATAAACAACTGTCTCGCCCATGATGACACCCCACCGTGCTGCAAAAATGGCAGGGGAGTGAATGGACATTACGGACACAGCTTGAGAATTTTTTTTAGACTGGTACTCACCAACAGTTGGACTCAAAGCAATGACGATGAAAACAGGCAAATTTCTGTCCATGTTAGCTGCTGGAGGTCAGCTACAACCTAGCATGTAGCTACTAGCCTGCTAGCTTGCTTTCACAGAAGAAGAACAACCCAACATCCACGTGAAGTTTTGGAGGAGGCTGTAACAATTATCCAGGTGAGGGCTCCGACAGATTACTTTGTAAACAAACATGACAGCACTTTGGGGATTTCCATGGCTGTAATCCAGCTTGTTTGACTTTGCAATGTCTGCATGGCGCGCACAGTGTCTGTGGCCAGAAGGGCTTTGGTACAGAGAGCCGCTAGACCAAAAAGTACTGTGTGCGCTTTCTGCCATTAACTGCGATCACAAAATTTGTCGCCATTAACGGGGGCAACACGTTAACGGATGATTAACGCGATAATGCCAACACCACTAATAAATACTGAAATAATGTCCTGTTGCTCATCTTTTGAACTCTTTGAAATCTCCCACAGTCTTCCTTACATTAAAGTAAACCTACTAAAATAGGGACTACGGTTATGATTTGACAAGTTAAGGTGTTTTAAACTAAATGTGCTGAGACACAATCAAAATCAGAGTGCTTTATAACAATATCTCTTTTCACTGGCATTTCTACATTGTTAAAAGACAAGTCTAATGAATCAAAATGAAAGTACTTCAGTCTCAGACTGGTAATTGTAATATAATGGAAGTTTATCTGAAGATAATCCCAAAAAATTTGTTTTTAAAGTATCAAACTACTTGTGACATTTTAACAGCAGAACCTGTTCTTAAAAAAAAATGTAATCTGTTTCAGCTGGTTTTTTGAGGTACTCGGTTATCCCAAGTCCTCCCGGCCCAACATGGCAAATGGCGTCGCCATGGCGGTGGTGTTTTTCATGGTCCGCATTGCAGTCATGCCTGTGTACTACAGTCGGATGTATGCAGTCTATGGTACTGAGGCCTACTACCTGGTGCCCTGGGGTGGCCGTGTAGCCTGGATTTCTGCCAGTATCTGTCTGGATGTCATGAACATCATGTGGATGCATAAGATCGCCTGTGGATGTTATAAGGTGCTGCGTTCAGCGCGGCATAGAAAACCCGACGCTCCGCAGGAGAATGGTAAAACTGATTAAGCAACCCTGACGTGATGTATACGAAGAAAAAAAACAGACAAAGAAGACAATCTCGGATTTCTGACAAGATGTGGGGTGGATGGCTGCTTTTTTTTTGCCACATACCTGGGAGCCGACATTACAGGCCCGATGGAAATGGAAAGCAAGCACAGGTACTGAGATGTACCAGTGGACCACTGAATTGGGCACCACTAAGCCATGAAATGACATCTTAGCAATACTGTGCATGGCCAGTTATATTTTGCTTGAACAGTTTACAACCACAAAAAAGTACCCTTGTGACAGATGGGCTGTTGGCCCTAAGGAAAATTGTCAAAAAGTTTACTGCTCTTTACACAGTGCTCAAATGAAGAGTTTTTCTAATAATGCTGCTGCCTGAGTTGCAGAACCATATTGTGGAAATGAAAAGTTATATTAAAGCAAGATTTAAGAGAAAAACTTTGTGGTGCCACAGTTATGGCAGGTGTCCAAATCCAAGTCAGATTACTTGATTCTTGATTACACAGAGACAAAGAACAGATGTAAACTGTATGACTCACCCATTTTCACTGCGATTACTTTCAAACACCAGCCTTTATCGAAGTTTATTGGTAAACCATAAATCTTGGTTGAATTTGCATGATTAGTTCAAGTGAACAATTAACAGCCATCAGTACACTTTGTGGTCCTCATTATATGTGAACATTTATATTGCTATTAACAGTCTGTCATAAATGAGTGATGTATGAGCACTTTTAGAAAAGAAAAGGGAAAGTGATTGTCTGGTGGTTTGAACACTGACTTTATGCTGTTTTTAATTCTTTTTTTTTTTTTTTTTAATTAAGCAACATCTAATCCAAATCGCTTGTGAATGCCAACAGTTATATCACAAAACACAAAGAATGAGAATCACTTTGGATTTTATAATAGTGTGTTGTCACATGATACAAGTGATTTCACATTGCCCATTGAATGTAGAGGAGTGAAAACTTGACCATAAGGTTGGTGGCATCAAATCAGTGATAAACAATTTAAAAATAGGTAATTATAAAAGACCTAAAAAGGAAAATGTCTCTGTACTACTCTCGTACACAGAGTCCACTATTTTCATCTTCAGTTATTGCCCTGACAATGGACATTCACCTTATTAAAGAGAGATTTTTTTTAGCTATTCACTGTTTGCCGTCATGCTGTATGCTGCAATCTCTGTCTTCCAAAAAGTGTTACAGCTCAAAAGTTTAGCTCACCATTTTTTTTTCTTCAGTTTTTCCACCCAGCTCGTACAACCTTGATTCCAAAAATGTTGGTCCATGTAGTGAAATATGAAATGAAAATATTTTGAAAGACATTAAATCAAATTAATTCCAGTGGAAGAGTTAAAAAATTGTTCTTTTGAAATTGACAGTAGCAATATTTCAATAGAAATATGTAAGGGAAAAGTAAGTCTAAAAAAAGTTTGCCCATGTTTAAAGAAAATTAATAAAAATATCAGTTTCAATCAAGTATGCTTTGGACCATTTTTAATTAGAGCAGTTAACCATTGCATTCTCTTATTTTTCTAACAGAATTGTAGTATTATGTCAAATTGGCTTCAATCAGTGTTTCAAATCATAAAGGTTCAGCCTGTTTTTGAGTGATGTAAATAGCCTTTGTTTCATGTTATAATTTCTGATAAGCTGTTAAAATGTTGCATTGCTTATTTTTTTCATGGACCTGAATATGTAGAAAAGTTTTGAAAACTCCCCTTATAAGTATACTAACCACCACACTGAACATAGGATTTTTTTGTTCACTGTACACACATGAAGATTCCTTTAAGATGTGTCTTCATGAGCTGTCTGCAAAGAGCTCCTCAAATATTTTGTGATACAAAACAGGGATTTTTTTTTTATTTATTCATTTCTTTTTGTAAGTATGCCTTGCTATACTTTATTGCCTTTTCAAACCTTGATTGCACAGTGAATGTTTTGTTGCATCTAACATGTCACAACACTGACAAGTGTTTTGTTTCAGTGAATTGTTTTCCCACAACTGATACCTGTCTAATGTGATTGTTTGGCCTTCAGATTAGTTTTAAATGTGAAAATGAGAGGCTTGTTAAGGCTGGGTGCTTTAGTGCTTTTGCGTTTTTTTCAACATATCCTGCGTTTGTGCCAGTGCTTAAGGAACTGATGCCATTTTGTTTTCCAGATTTTCCTGCCAATTTTTTTTTTTTTTTTTTTTGCATCTGTGCCAACTTAAAACAGTTGTTTAACGCTCCCCATTTGTGCTAGTTGCAGGATTGCAAGGTTCACTTTAATTTGGCATGTTACAAAAGAGAAAACGACCCATTCAGTTACATCAGTTTCTGCCAAAGTATTTTGGCAAAGTGGGAGTGCGTCGACTGACGATTGCTGGATGTCACTTTTCTCTCCCTGCAGTTGAATATCTTAACTGTCATCATCTGACATTTTAGATAAAGACACTGGTTGTGACCACTTGTGTTAGACCAGGGTAGACTATGTTTGCAAGCTCATGCATGGTCGGAATGGTCTTCATACACCTTCTATAATTGCATGTGGTGTTGCATGGAGATTGCACTGTAAGCAGATGCACCTTTGCAGGACAAATTATTTTCTTTTTGTGTTTGTTTTGTACATGTACATAATGTTTACTTAAATGATATTCTTGTACTGTGCCACATAAGGTAATCCAGAGATTATGATGATGATGATGATGATATTTAGTATAATATCCCACACAAGAATAACCAGTAAGGGAATACTTGAATACTAATCGTCACAGTTTGAGGGTCTGGGCAGTGCAAATAAACATTAATCAGATGCATCCTGCTTTGTTATGTGTACCATTGTTTTTAATTTATTAATTCAGGAGAAGACCACAAAGCAGGATACCATGGTAACGGAGAGCCTCAAGCTGACTAATGTTGGTGTTTCTGTTCTTAATGTTTCCAGGAGATTTGTGAGTAGGTGGACGATTTTGTGGCATTCTATGAATGTAATGGAAATGAGAAAAATATTTGTCATTTACATTTTTAGTTTGTTGTTGACAATAAATGCCAAATTAACTCCTGTGAATGTGCTTTATTTGTTAAAAACTTGGAAAATACTGAAGGAAATGGTTCAAATCAGGTTTTCATGTTGAAACAAACAGGCCTGGCCTAAGCAGTGTCACCAACTTGTCAGTCTTTTCCTCTCTTTCTCACATCAAAAACTAGTGACGGGACGGCAGGCTCCGGAGCGTCGAAGGTGCTCCGAGCTTATCCAGGAAATATTTGCTGAAGCGCGTTTCGAGGCATGTATTGCTGACATATGTATTGACGTTGTACTATGTGACTGGGTCAGGAAGCCATTCATGATTTTGCACGCAACATGAAATAAAATGAGCAGTAATACGCAATGGAAATCCCCATCCCTCACATTCTGTGTTGTCATGTTTGACTGTGTAAGGGATTTGTCACAGCCAGTTTTCACAGCCAGCACCAAAAACACGGATTTCGACCATTTGGGAACATTTTGAGCACATTTCTCCCATTGATGTATTTTCTACAAATAGTGGATATTTATTGTACCTGAGGTAATGGCTTAGAGGTAAAGCACGTGCTCTACAAGTGGAAGGCTGGGGTTTGAATCCCAGCTAGATCATTCTTGTAATTCTGTTTTTGTTTGCAAGATGAAGTGTGTGCTGTGTTTCAAAGAGCTTGAATCATTATTACACATCATTATGCTGAGGCACTATTGGTATTGTGCCCTGCACAAGAATAAGAACAGAGTTGAATATACTGGTAAAGACCATATAAGACTGTTGAAAATTTATTATTTCTTAATAAAAATGGATAAGTAGTACAAGCACACCAAGTAACTCAGGCACATTCACTGTAGTCACCCCAGTTTTATTATTTCTTTTTTCCCTTATTCTCATTGATATTTCTTAAAAAGACAATGCATTTATTGAAATTGAAAAAGTACACATTAAACCAATAATGCCATTGTAAAAATCTGAATGCTGTATACTTTTTGTTGACTGCGTGGCCTAATAGAGCAAATGAAGTTTCACATGAGGCTTCGTCTATATGTAGTGAGTGCTATCCGTACCGACGGATCTGGATAAGCTAGTAACGTGGCATCCGCAAGCCCTGTTTCGGCGTTCGTGAAAGCCTGGACTCACTCGGGACTCCAGTCGACGTTTTCCGCGGGCTTCTTTTTTTTCAGCGCAGCATACAACGGCTGCATCAGCTGGGCTGCCCAGGGAAGGAAACGGTTATAAAAACTGACCATCCCCAAAAACTCCTGCAGGGCCCTCACGGTCTGCAGACGTGGAAAGTCCGACACGGCGCGCACCTTATCCAGTAATGGAATCGTGCCCTCCGGCGAAATGCAGTGGCCTAAAAAAATCAATCACAGGCACACCGAACTGGCACTTTGCAGGGTTCACTATAAGCCCGTGTGCTTCCAACCTCTGGAAAACCGTCTTGACATGGGCGATGTGCTCCTTCTCGGATGCGCTAGCTACCAGAATGTTGTCTAAGTAGACGAAAATGAAGGACAAGTCGCGAAGCACTGCATCCATCATCCTCTGGAAAGTCTGCGCCGTGCCTTTTAATCCGAACGACATGCATAAAAACTCGAAAAGGCCGAAAGGAGTTATTACCGCTGTTTTCGGAATGTCTTCCGCGTGCACCGGGACCTGATGGTATCCGCGGACCAGATCCACTTTCGAAAAAACACTCACCCCAGCCAGGTGCACAGAAAAATCCTGGATGTGCGGAATGGAATAACGATTGTGTTCTGTGGTGTTATTCAAGCGCTGGAAATCGCTGCACGGTCGCCACGACCCATCGGCTTTAGGCACCATGTGTAACGGGGATGTCCACGGGCTGTTGGAGCACCTGACGATGCCCAACTGCTCTAAGTTGGCAAACTCCTCTTGCACGCTGGCCAGTTTAGCTGTGTCCGAGCGCCAAGGTCACTCAAACACCTGCGGGCCTTTTGTCGTTATGAAGTGTTCGACCCTGTGTTTCGTTACCGTAGCCAACAAAGTCGGGACCGTGAGTGTTGGGAACTGCGTGAGCAAATGTTGGTACTTACCCCCTGGAGCTGTAACGTTAGCCAGTGATGTTGACCCGGCTCCCCGAGCTGTACAGGGCAGTGAGGTAAAAGAGACAGCATCCAGTAATCTCCTATTAGCAACATCGACTAACAACCCATAAGCACATCAAAAATCTGCACCTAAAATGGGGGCGGAATATGCAGCTACCACAAAGTCCCACTGAAAGTTGCATCCATGTAAGCATATCATCAGTGTCCGCTCACCAAATGTCCTGATGGTGAATCCGTTGGCAGCCGCTAGCTCAGGACCGCTGCCTCCTGCCACCCTGTCTGCGTTGACCGGCAGGATGAAGCTCTTCTGGGAGCCGGAGTCCACCATGTCTCCCCGAATGTGTGTCTGTGACATAAAGCAGTCTGTTCCTGTCGCCATCGGTTGCAGGTGCAACTGAATTTTGAACGTGCTGTCTTCCCGGCTTCTTGAATTGGCATGGCGACAGGCAGCATTGGGCATTTGAACCAAAATGGCGATGATAAAAACAGATCGCCCCGTTCCTTCGTCTCCTGGTGTCTGTCCTGGCTACCACCAACAGCTCCTCGACCTCACTGCAGTCCCTCATGGATGCTGGTGCAACTGCCTACACGCTGAGCGTTGTAGTCGTCTTCCTGCACCAGGGCACAGTAGTCCTTAGCAACCAGCCGCGGCGAGTTAGCCAGGATCGCCTTGCTGTAGCCGGTAGGTTCCTGAGGAACAAGCGGGCGAACAGGAAAGATTCATTGTCCTTACCCCTCAGCACCAACATGCTCTCCATGAGCTCCACTGCTGATCTGTCACCTAACTCCGAACGCATTAGGAGTCTCTCTGCTCTCTCACTGTCAGAAAGGGTATAGCGCTGGAGCAGCATCCTCTTGAGCGCTTCATATTTTCCTTGGGCCGCCAGCTCCTGGAGTAGGCTGTTGCGTGGTCCAGCACAGCGACCACATAGTAATACTTGGTATCTTCCGTTGTTATCCCACAGAGTGTGAACTGGGCTTCTATGTGCAAGAACCACGCAGTCGGGTTGTGAAGCCAGAAGTCTGGGAGCTTGACTGAGACAGCGCACGCGGCACCGGTGTTCTCCCTCTAGGTAGTCTCCAGGGCGGTGCTTGGCTTGCTTTCCATGGCATGTCTTAGGGTCACCAATGTGGAGAAAGGAAGCAGGCGAGGCAACGAGCTGAACGACACGTGAACTTTTTTCCATCTCCAACATACAGTACAGTAAAAAGAGCTCCCGGGTCTCTGTACATTCCTCTTTTATACCTTTAATCCCATGCATTGAGACCCGGAACTTCCGACCATAATACACTGTTTGGAACAAAGGCCTATATGGCACATTAATATCATAATGCCAGCGCCACTGCTCACACTCTTCTCTCTTCCAGCGGCTCTGGTGGTTCCTCCTCTCCCCGGGGGGTGCATAGTCCATACTGTCTCATTTGAGACCCTCCCGGTGTCCTTTCTCCTGCAGTCCATTGTTCCCCCTTATCCCAGCTGTCTTCTCTGGGTGGAGAATCCCCCACCCGTGCCACCACACAATGTATGTGTAGGATCCATATTCTGATTGTTTGCTAATGTATTAACTTTGCCAAGTAACGAAGGGGTCAAATTATCGTACATTATGAGATTTTTGGAATTACTGATCGTACAGAGGGCAAAATTATTATCGTACGATAATTATCGTACATCTGGCAATGCTGGTGCTGCTGTTTTCATTTTCCTCTTCGTCTACTTTTACTTCGTACAAGTGCATCTCAATAGATTAGAATGCCATCGAAAAGTTAATTAAATTCAGTAATTCAATTCAGAAAATGAAACTCCTATATTATATAGATTAATTAAACACAGTGATATATTTCAAGTGTTTATTTCTTTTAATTTTGATGGTTATGGGTTACAGCTCAAGAAAACCCAAATTCAGTTTCTCAAAAAATTAGAATATTACATCAAATTAATTTTAAAAAACTGACTTTTAATAGAAATGTTGGCTGACTGAAAAGTATGTCCATGTACACACTCAATACTTGGTCAGGGCTCCTTTTGCATGAATTATTGCATCAATGTGGCATGGCATGGAGGTGATCAGCCTGTGGCACTGCTGAGGTGTTAAAAAGGCCCACGTTGCTTTGATAGCGGCCTTCAGCTCGTCTTCATTGTTGGGTCTGGTGTCTCTCATCTTCCTCTTGACAATACTCCATAGATTCTCTATATAGTTGAAGTCAGGCTAGTTTTATGGCCAATAAAGCACAGTGATACCACGGTCATTAAACCAGGTTTTGGCACTTGTGGCAGTGTGGGCAGGTGCCAAGTCCTGCTGGAAAATGGAATCAGTATCTCCATAAAGCTTGTCAGCAGAGGGAAGCATGAAGTGCTCTAAAATTTGCTGGTACATGGCTGCACTGACTTTGGACTTGATAAAACACAGTGGACCAACACCAGCAGATGACCTCTTTTCAGATGAAAGTAAATTTTGCATTTCATTTGGAAATCAAGGTCCCAGAGTCTGGAGGAAGAGTGGAGAGGCACAGAATCTAAGTTACTTGAGGTCCAGTGCGAAGTTTCTACAGTCAGTGATGATTTGAGGAGCTATGTTATCTGCTGGTGTTGGTCCACTGTGTTTTATCAAGACCAAAGTCAGTGCAGCCATCTACCAGAAAATTTTAGAGCACTTCATGCTTCCCTTTGCTGACAAGCTTTATGGAGGTACTGGTTTCATTTTCCAGGAGGACTTGGTGCCTGTCCACACTGCCAAAAGTACCAAAACCTGGTTAAATGACCATGGTATCACTGTGCTTGATTGACCAGAAAACTAGCCTGACTTCAACTCCATAGACAATTTATGGAGTATTGTCAAGAGGAAGATGAGAGACACCAAACCCAACAATGCAGATGAGCTGAAGGTCACTATCAAAGCAACCTGGGCCTCCATTACACCTTGGCAGTACCACAGGCTGATCACCTCCATGTTACGCTGCATTGATGCAGTAATTCATCCAAAAGGAGCCCTGACCAAGTATTGAGTGTGTACATGGACATACTTTTCAGTTGGCCAACATTTCTATTAAAAAAACATTTTTTTTTAAATTAATTTTATGAAATATTCTAATTTTTTGACAAACTGAATTTGGGTTTTCATGGGTTGTAAGCCATAACTATCAAAATTAAAAGAAATAAACACTTGAACTACATCACTCTGTGTGTAATGAATCTATATAATATAGGAGTTTCATTTTCTGAATTGAATTAACTTTTTGATGACATTCTAATTTACTGAGATGCACCTGTATGTTGTGTCAGTAGCGTCACCTCTTGAGTGGGAGGATGAATCTTGCACATGCGTAGGCAATACACCCAGGCAATGGGGTCACAAAATTTGGGTTGCACGTGGTCAGCTGCAGAGGGGCACCGCGGAGCCTAGTGGAGTGGAGACATAATTTTTGTCACACAAGCCCCGCACTGAGTACTGGCAGAGTGAAGGGAGGTGCAGCATAAACCCAGCTATAGATGCACAGAGTGGAGGTGGAACATAAACAAAGCTTGAGAGTCAGATGAACAGAGTGGCCGACTTGTTTGCTGGGGTTTTTCAGTTGGTGATCCCTGGCTTCCACTACGGTTCCGCTGTTAGTGAGATTCAGTATAGCTCATTCACACATAAAAACGAGTACAGTGGATATAAAAAGTCTACACACCCCTTTTAAAATGCCAGGTTTTTGTGATGTAAAAAAATGAGACCAAGATAAATCATTTCAAAAGATTTTTCATCATTAATGTGGCCTATAACCTGTACAAGCCAATTGAAAATCAAACTGAAATCTTTTAAGGGGAAAAATAAAAAATGAAAAGCTTACGATAACCTGTTTGCATAAATATACACACCCTTAAACTAATACTTTGTTGCAGCACCTTTGTTGCAGCACCTTTGGCTTTTATTACATCACTCAGTCTTTTTGGATAGGAGTCTATCAGTGTGGCACATCTTGATGTGGCAATATTTGCCCACTCTTCTTTGCAAAAACAATCCAAATCTGTTCAGATTGCGAGGGCATCTCCTGTGCACAGCCCTCTTCAGATCATCCCTCGGATGTTCGATCAGATTCAGGTCTGAACACTAGCTGGGCCATTCCAAAACCTTAAGGCTGCGTGTCCACCAAATGCATTTTTTTGTTGTCCATCCGCCCTGAACGTCTTTCTTTCAGCATTTGTCCACTGTACTCTGGGGAAAAAAAAAAGTCTGTGCTATGTATCCCAGCAACAGCTTGTCTCTCACAGCTCAACACTTCCGCTTTTCCTATGGTTAGATGTTCAACTTATTTTTTAATGGCAGTCTCTAAATAACAATGTACAGGAAACGTATTCTAGCATTATTAGCAGCTCTGGATGCAAAATATGATTACACGGAAAACAGGAGTCTGAGTATACTGTACCGGCATCCTATGTCCCGCCCTTCCTTAATCTAATTGGCTGCTTAGAAAGGTCTGACATTGACAAGCTCAGCTGTAGTCTGAAAATTTGAATTTTTTTTTTTTTAGCTCTGAGTGCCCTGAGCGCTGTGACAAAAAGTGGCTGCCGCTGAGAGTGTTTCAGCACCAAGGGCGCTCAGCGCTGTTGACACTGGACTACATAGAGAATGAATAGAAAATAGTCGCCCACAGCAGAAAAAAACGCATTTGGTGGACATGCAGCATAATCTTCTTTTGGTGAAGCCGTTCTTTTGTTGGTTTGGATGTGTGCTTGGTCATTGTCATGCTGAAAGATGATGTTCCTCTTCATCTTCAGCTTTCGAGCAGAAGCCTGAAGGTTTTGTGCCAACACTGACTGATATTTGGAACTGTTCATAATTCCCTCCACCTTGACTAAGGTCTCAGTTCCAGCTGAAGAAAAACAGCCCCAAAGCATGATGCTGCCACCACCATATGGTGGTCTTTTGGTGATGAGCAGTGTTGTGTTTGCACCAAATATACCTTTTGGAATTATGGCCAAAAAGTTCAACCTTGGTTTCATCGGACCATACTGTGGAGAATGTGCACAAGGATGAGACTGAGTTTATTCCTCAGGTTCAACTTTATTCACAGATCACATACTCCCAACAATCTCAAAGCAAGAAAAAGAGGATGAATTTTCTCACATCTGTCCCTTTTATACCCAGGACATCAAACCTACAGTCACATGGTGTTTAATCAAACATACAGTCACATGGTACTTAATCCCAGTCACAATGTGACTTCCTCTGATCTTCATACCATCCACCTCCTACTCTCCTGTGGTCTGGAAATCTCTCAAGGTCATCTCCTTGGAACAAAAGGCCCAATCTCACACTCTGCTGTTACCTCTCGGAGGCTCAGTCCCTTTGTTCCATAAGACGTGAAGCACACAATAAACATACAGTGAAATATCTGTGGAGCGTATGAAACCAACATATGTGTCCCACATGACCCCCCCCCAAACGTCTAAAATGAAACAATCATAACTAAAGATGCATGTCATAATAAAATCACTACATATCAGTCCACCTGCCGCTTAGGCCGTAGTCTTCTGCCGTATTTGCTGTAAGCCGGCTTTACTGCCTGTGGATAAGAACTGTTAGTCAATCTCTGTGGGTGTTCTGGGGAATGCTCCCTAGGGGGTCTGCCGCGACGGGGGGCCGTCGCCAACTGCACAGGTTCATCAGCCATCACAAAAGCAGGTTTGAGTCTGTTAATGCCAATTGTCTCCTTTCTGCCTCCCAAATCTAGCAAAAAATGCTTATCTCCTGTTTCCAGCACTCTGAACGGGCCATCATAAGGTGGCCGCAAGTTTGGGCGATTGGCATCATGTCTGACAAAAACAAACTCCGCATTTTTTAAAACTTTAGGCACAAAAACGCGTGGGAAACTGTGATGAACTGGGCCAGGAAGCGTGCTCGCTCCCGTGTCGCTCTGCGACCGCAGAGTGGGGGGGCACTCTGGTGCAGGATTATCCGGGAGAAACTCCCCGGGCAGCCGTAGTGGCTGCGCAAAGACTAACTCAGCTGGGGAGGCTTTTAAATCCTCTTTAGGTGCAGAACGCAACCCCAATAAAACCCATGGTAGCTTGTCCACCCAATTTGTATCCATGAACGACGCTCTGAGGGCCGCTTTCAATGACCTGTGGAAACGTTCGCATAAACCATTAGCCTGTGTGTTGTACGCGGTAGTGCGGTGGATTGTTACCCCTAGGCTGTGGGCCATCGATGACCAGAGTTCGGAAACAAATTGAGGGCCTCTATCGGACGTTATGTCCGACGGAACTCCAAAGTGCGCTACCCAAGCTGTTAAAAACGCGCGCACCACCTCCTCGGCTGTGGTTGATGCCAGAGGGACCGCTTCCAGCCAACGCGTGGTGCGGTCCACCATAGTCAAAAGATGTGTGTACCCCTGTGACGACGGAAGGGGGCCTACCAAGTCGACATGCACATGATCAAAGCGCTTAGCCGGGATGTGAAAAGGCTCCAAAGGAGCTCTAGTGTGTCTGTGTATTTTGGCTCGCTGACACGCTACGCAGGCTGTCGCCCATTCCTTGACCTGTTTGCGCAACCCCGGCCATACAAATTTCTCCCCTACCATTTTGACCGATGCGCGCACCCCCGGGTGCGCTAGAGAATGGATCAAGTCAAAAACACGGCGGCGCCACGCAGCTGGTACCACCGGACGCGGCCGCCCAGTGGCGATATCGCAGATTAGCGGGGGCATACCATCCTGCAGCACCCTGTCCTCCAGCCTTAACCCTGTTGGTCCAGACTGGAGCGCGCGCACGTCCGCGTCACTAACCTGCTCCGCGGCCATGGCTGCATAATCTAACCCTATGCGGACCGGGGCTGCGCGCGCTTCCGCATCGCTACCCTGGCCCGCGGCCATGGCTGCAGAGTCTGCCCCCACGGGGCCTGGAGCTGTCACAGCACGTGAGAGGCAGTCTGCCACCACATTATGTTTACCTGCGACATGCTGGATATCGGTGGTAAACTCCGATATCGCGGCCAGCTGTCTCTGCTGCCGGCCCAACCAAGGTTCCGAAATCTTGGCCAACGCAAAAGTCAGCGGCTTGTGGTCCACGAACGCGGTGAAACGGCGTCCTTCCAGCCAGAACTGGAAATGGCGGATGGCCAAGTGTAGTGCCAACAACTCCCTGTCGAACGCGCTGTACTTTCGCTCGCTATCGCGCAAGGTTTTGCTGAAAAACGCGAGCGGTTGCCAGGTCCCAGCTACAATACTGTTCAACGACCGCCCCCACTGCTAAATCGGACGCGTCAGTGGTGAGGTGGAACTGGGTGTGCCAACAAGGTAGCGTTTGCCAAAGCTAATTTGACTTGAGAGAATGCGCGCTCCAGCTCAGGAGACCATTCGATTTTATTTGTGGGTTTTTGTTTTTTTAGTGCAGCGTACAATGGTTGCATGAGCCGCGCTGCGCTGGGGAGGAAACGGTTATAAAAATTAACCATTCCCAAAAACTCCTGTAACGCTTTAACCGTTTGAGGGTGGGGAAAATTTGTTATTGCGCGCACTTTATCGGGCAGTGGGACCGCTCCTTCTGGTGAAACGCGATGCCCCAAAAAATCGATCTGCGCCACCCCAAACTGACACTTTGCTGGGTTAATTATTAACCCGTGCTCTGCTAATCTCCGGAAAACTGCTGTGAGATGGCTTTCGTGTTCGTCTTCGGATGTGCTGGCTACCAAAATGTCGTCCAAATAGACGAACACGAAAGGGAGGTTGCGTAGGACCGCGTCCATCATGCGCTGGAACGTCTGCGCCGCACCCTTGAGTCCAAAAGGCATGCGCAAAAACTGAAAAAGCCCGAAAGGAGTTATTACCGCTGTTTTGGGTATGTCCTGAGCGCGCACTGGAACCTGATGGTGCGCGCCCCCGCCAAATGAACCGAAAAATCTTGGATGTGTGGAATCGGGTAGCGGTCGTGTGCAGTGGCGTTATTCAACCTGCGGAAATCACCGCAAGGTCGCCACGAGCCATCAGCCTTTGGGACCATGTGCAATGGTGAAGCCCAGGGGCTTTTCGAACGCCTGATGATGCCCAGTTTTTCCAGGTTGGCAAACTCCTCGCGCGCTATGGTCAGTTTAGCTGAGTCCAGGCGCCGAGCTTTTGCAAAAACGGGCGGGCCGGTGGTGGTGATATAGTGTTCCACCCCATGTTTAGCCACTGTCGCCGAAAATGTTGGGACTGTGAGTGCTGGGAACTGAGTGAGGAGTGCGTGGAACTTACCACCCGCAGCTGTGACGTTGGCTTGTGCAGTTGGCGGCACCACTCGAGCTGTGCAGGGAATAGAGTGAAAAAAGTGCATTAACCAGACGTCTATTAGCAAGATCAACCAATAAACCATGTGAGCACAAAAAATCAGCCCCTAACATGTTGAAATTAACTGCAGCTACAACAAAAGTCCACTCAAATGCACGGCCCTGCAAAGACAGAAGCAGAGTCCTCTCACCGAAGGTCTTAATCGCTGAGCCGTTCGCTGCTGACACCAGGGGGCCCTTAGACAGTGTCAGCCGGTCCGCGTAGGAAGGCGTGATGAAGCTCAGCTGGGAGCCTGTGTCCACGAGGAAATGCCTCCTCGAGTGTGCATCCGTCAGGTAGAGCAGCTTGTTCTCCTCTCCGAGGGCCGCAGCCGCTACCGACCCCCCGGTCTTGGCGTTTCCCGAACGCTTGAAGTGGCATGGTGGGAGGCACTTGTGTGCCCTCTCTGCAAAGCGGCGATGATAGAAGCACAGGACGTCACCTGCTCCGTGTCGCCTGGTCCTCGCTGCTGCCGTCGTCGGTGCGTCTGGTACTGTAACCACTGGCCCCATGCCGTCTCCGGACGTTGCTCCTAGCTCTGCTGCTGCGGCCGAAATCGCGCTCTGTTTGTGGGTGTCGACGAGTCGCTGCGCCTCCTTGCACAGCCCATGGTAGTCTCGCCGGGCCAACCGAGGTGAGTCTGCCAGGGTAACTCTCACCACTGGTGGTAGGGTCCGGAGGAAAAGGTGGGCGAAGATAAATTCGCAATCCTCGGAGTCTTTCAGCCTCAGCATTTTCACCATCAGGTCTACGGGTCCGTCGTTCTCCGACTCCGTCAACGTTAGGAGCCCTTCTGCTCACTGTTGCACCGAGGGGGTGAAGTGGCTTATAAGCGCAGCCTTCAATGTGTTGTATTTGTCGCTGTCCGGTGGGTGATTGACCAGATCTTCCACCCTCTGGACTGTGTGGCTGTCCAGCTTCGCCACCACATGGTAGAATTTTGTGTCGTCCTTCGAGATTCTCCGGAGGTTGAACTGCGCCTCGACCGTGCTAAACCAGGAGCGCGGACTATGCTGCCAGAAGTCGGGCAGCCGGAGTGTGGTGGCAGCCATCAGGCTGGCTTCTGCCGAGCCGCGCTCGGGAGAATTAGCTCTGCTCATTCTTCGTCGTAAGGTCACCAGTGTGGAGAATGTGCACAAGGATGAGACTGAGTTTATTCCTCAGGTTCAGCTTTATTCACAGATCACATACTCCAACAATCTCAAAGCAAGAAAAAGAGGATGAATTTTCTCACATCTGTCCCTTTTATACCCGGGACATCAAACCTACAGTCACATGGTGTTTAATCAAACATACAGTCACATAGTACTTAATCCCAGTCACAATGTGACTTCCTCCGATCTTCACACCATCCACCTCCTACTCTCCTGTGGTCTGGAAATCTCTCAAGGTCATCTCCTTGGAACAAAAGGCCCAATCTCACACTCTGCTGTTACCTCTCGGAGGCTCAGTCCCTTTGTTCCATGAGACGTGAAGCACACAATAAACATACAGTGAAATATCTGTGGAGCGTATGAAACCAACATATGTGCCCCACAATACCATATTTTCCCACATGCGTTTGGGAGATTTCAAATGTGTTTTTGCAAAATGTAGCCAGGCTTGGATGTTTTTCTCCATAGGATAAGGTTTCCGCCTTGCCACCCTAGATGGGAGATTGTTGTCACATATACTAAACAGCCAGTACTTGCAAGAAATTCCTGCAGCTCCTTCAATGTTGCTGTCAACCTCTTGGCAGCCTCCCTGACCAGTTTTCTTCTCATCTTTTCATCAATTTTGGAGGGACGTTTAGTTCTTGGTAATGTCACTGTTGTGCCATATTTTCTCCACTTGATGATGACTGTCTTCACTGTGTTCCATGGTATATTTAATGCTTTTTTTTAGTACCCTTCTCCTGACTGATACCTTTGAACAATGAGATCTGATGCTTTGGAAGCTCTCTGCAGACCATGGCTTGTGCTGTAAGATGTTGATACAAAAATGTCAGGAAAAGCCTGCTAGACCAGCTAAACTTTATTTGGTGTTAATCAGAGGCACTTTAAATGGTGGCAAATGTGTGCTGACTCCCATTTAACATGAGTTTGAATGTAATTGGTTAATTCTGAACACAGCCACATCCCCAGTTATAACAGGGTGTGCATATTTATGCAACCAGGTTATTGTAAGTTTTTTATTTTTCCTCTTGATTTCCTCATGATTTATCTTGGTCTCATTTTTTTTAATATCACAAAGACCTGGCATTTGAACAGGGGTGTGTAGACTTTTTTTATCCACTGTACATTCAAATGAATAGTTCACAAACATTACAGCACTACAGTACAGCACTGTGTGATTCAATGAACAAATGAACAAATCTTTTCAGCATACACACTGGACTGAATCACAGTCACCCCTTGCAAAATTGCCTTCTATCTCACTTCAAGCTTTTCTGAAAAGCCAGCAACTCTTTGTCAGTTGCAGCCTGTCTAGCTTTGTTTTTAATAAAAGGGAGATACGTATTTGTTATTGTACAATCTGACATTGGAGCTGATTTACTACTTCATTTTATGTATGCTGAGATACACCGTCAATGCTCTTGTTAGAGTTAGATTAGTTTATTTGACAGGGACAGTGCAATAAACATAGACAATTCATCAATGACAATCAATCTGATGTGTTGCACATGGAGTGTATAGCTATTAGCTAATTTGCAACTCTTGTCCCTGGATGGGCTTTAGAAAAGAGAATCAAGTAAAGAAAAGGAAAGAAATAAAGAAAATACACAATAACCACATACATCAATGCAAAAAGATTATAAATACACAATTATAAATATTATAAATACTATACATACACCAATATAACAACCTGACTCACATTTGCCTATTTCAGGCCTCCCTC
Source organism: Pholidichthys leucotaenia (assembly GCA_020510985.1). Lineage (NCBI taxonomy): Eukaryota > Metazoa > Chordata > Actinopteri > Cichliformes > Pholidichthyidae > Pholidichthys > Pholidichthys leucotaenia. The sequence continues at coordinate 135,409,122 of CM035844.1, forward strand.
CCTTCGTCATTCACTATAAACAAACACATTCATTCCTTCCCTTCATTCACTCTCACCTTGTAGACAATCATTTCATACATGGGTACATTCTTGTTTATTTTTCAGCCAGTTTTTAACATTTTTAGTGAATGTTTTAAAGTCCGTTATTATTTTAATTTCATTTGGCATTGTGTTCCAGATGTGACTGCCCTTTATAGAGAAAGCTGTTTGTCCAAATGTGGTTCTGCGGTGGAATATTTTACAGTTATTGTTAACAGAACTCCTGGTGGCTCTGCTGCTGTCCTGTCTTTGGATGAAACCAGCAAGTGGCTCGGGTGCTGATTTATGGAGACATTTGAACGTTAATTTCAGAAAACAGAGGTCAATGAAACTCTCAAAACTCAATAGGTTGTATTTTTTTAAAACATTACAGTGATGCCACCTAATGGGCTTTTTGTCCAAGATTTTTAGGGTTTGATTATATAATGAACCTATATGTCTTATTGTGGAAGGGGCTGCTTGAGCCCAGACTGTCAAACAGTATGATATATGAGAAAAAACCATAGAATGCATATACAGTACAGCCGCTTCGTAAGGTATGTAATATCTAATTAATTTAAAGCAGTTCAGATTTTTTTTTTACTGTTTTTGAGATTTTCTTTATATGAAGATTAAATTTGAGTTGAGGATCTAGTACAATGCCAAGGTATTTGAATTCTGTAGCTAAACTGATGTCATGATCATGTATATTAACTTTAAAACGTTGCAGGTTACATTTTTTGATTGAAAAGCACATTGAGACTGTTTTCTGAAGGTTCAGCAATAGATGGTTCTGGAGGAGCCACTCTTGGACATCAACCATACTTGTAGACAGTACATCTGCAGCCTGTGCTGGAGTCTTGGCAGCTGTGTAAATAACTGCATCATCTGCATAAAGTTGGCATGTTGCAGCTGAGCAGTGTAGCGGCAAGTCATTAATAAAAATGCTGAAAAGTAATGGACCAAGAATGGACCCTTGTGGGATACCCATGCGGTTGTTTAAAAATGAGGATTTATCCTGGTGAACTTTTACACACTGTTCTCTATTCTGGAGATAAGATGCAAACCATTCTAATGTATCTGGGGAGAAGTTAAAAGATACCATTTTGGATAAAAGCAAACTGTGGTTTACAGTATCGAAAGCCTTTTTGAGATCTAGAAAAACAGCTCCTACCACATTACCCCTGTCCAAGGACTGTTTGACGTTTTCAATAAGGCAACAATTTCCTGTTTCTGTTGAGTATCCTGGTCTAAAGCCAAATTGATGTGGATGAAGGAGTTGACTGTCTTGTAAGTAGTCCATCAGCTGTGTAGCTACAACTTTTTCAAGAACCTTAGACAGGACTGGTAAGAGAGATTGGGCGGTAATTGCATATATCGTCTTTACTGCCTGATTTATGAACTGGTATGACGACAGCTTTTTTCCAGCCAGATGGAAATGTACTAGACCTAATGGAGAGATTAATGAGATGAGTCAGTGGTTTGATTAATATTTTGCTGTGCATTTTGAGAAAGGAAGTGCTCATATTGTAGATATTAGTTTTTGAGTTTGACAGTGTTTTAACAATACCAGCAATTAACTCCTCATTTACCTCATCGATGTGAAAAGAATCTGTTGGAAGTATGGAATTTGTGTTGTTGAGCACATTTGGCAGCACAAAAATTTTTGTTAAGTCTTCCACAGAGCCCACAAAGTATGAATTAAATTCATTTGCGAAAGTAGCCTTGTCACTGACGGTCTTGCCATTGATTCTAAGTTCCTTTACCCCCTTCTGAACATTTTTTTTATTAGTTAAGTTATTTAAATGCCTCCATAGGGAATTGTTGTTACCCTTTGCATGATCTATCAGTTTATTGTAATAAGATACTTTTGATTTTCGCAGCTCATGTACCACTTTATTTCTTAAACTTTTGTACACAAGGTTATCATTTTGTAGTTTAGAGGTTAATGATGTTTTCAAAGCATAGTCTCGCCTCTTCATAAGTTTTCTTATTTCATTATTTAACCATGGTAGGCTAATCTTCTGTTGTCTACTTTTAATTTGCTTTGTAAATTTTTCTATAGTCTTTGTGATTGTTGCAGTTATAAAATTACAACAATCATCTACTTCATGTATTGACATGAGTTGCTCCCAATTTTGATTCTCTAAGTAATGTTCAAACTCCTCATTTTTTGATTTGGGAATAATAAAATTTGATTTGTCAATTTGATTTGTTTGTTCAGAACAGGATGGACTTTGGACACCCCCCCAACACACATCTTTTTTTTGGACTGCCAGTCATTCAAGAATAGAGAGCTCATGGGGAAACGGGCAGTTACCAATTGCTGCTACCTATTATTGAAATACTTCAATTTTACTTGTCAAACGCACAACAAGCTGTAAACGCCAGCACCACAGCTCGGGCCCAGTTTTGGAGTTTTGAAAGTCTAGGAAACCTTGAAGGAAAACTTCCAAAGGTGAGTTTTGGGTTTTGTAACAACCTGTATAATAGGCCATTTTCCCCTTTTGAAGTCACAATGATTAACCCAGTAGCTCTTATCCCATCCAACCTTATCCTATGTTCTTGACATCCCTTGTCCTAATGTATGTAGTACCATATGTATGTGGCTCGGGTATTATGAAAAGTAAGTTTTTATTTAAAAAAATCTATACAAGTAATTTCTGCAATTTCACATGGTTTTAAGAGTTCTTGCTGCCCCCTTTGTTGGTAAAAGTCAGAAAACATTTGAGGGTTTTTTGTTTACCCATTTTCATAGCCTATATCTACACAAATACAAGTGACAAATGGATTTAAAAGGATAATATATAATTCCAGAAAAATACCCAAATCAACAAGCTGCCATACATTTGAAATATGAAAAGGAAATCAGCTATCCTTAAGAGTAGGAGCGACTGGGGAAAGTTGTCACACTGCTCATTTCTCAAAGAGGTGTTCTCTCAAAAGGGAAATGGCTATTTTATGTGCAGCATGTTCTGTTGTCAGCTTTCTGCTCAACTCTGATCAAAGTCGTAAACTGAGCTGAGGACTATTTTGTATTTTCATCATCAAAAATAAACAAAATGATGTTATACCTAATGTAATAAAACTGTTTAAGGTTATTTAAAATTCTGCTTTTCTACAAGATAGAGGAGACATTTAGGTGTATTTTGATTCTTTAAGTGCAGTCCTATGTTCAGTTGATTTTGAGATTTAGCTCACAATAGCTCATATTAATTTGGGGCAAGTTGTCACATATGTGTGACATCTTACTCTGTTGGATATAGAGTAAGATGCCACATGTGACAACTTGCCCCAATGTGTGTGTGTGTCTGTGTGTATATATATATATATGCATGTATGTATGTATGTATGTGTGTGATTTTTGAAAGAAGGAATATTCCCCAAAGGCATACAGTACATGAAGTGCAATGATGCCTGCAGCTCAAGACAAGCAGTTTATGTTCAACAGCTGTAGCTCTGAGGATGAGTATGATGACTGTGACATGGATGTTAAAGTTTTCATCTCCTGTCTGTTATTTAGTTTTTAGAACTATTTAGTTAGTTAGTTAATCCCTTCACACCTGAAGGTGTATATGGGCGGCGCCTATCTCCGTTTCTCTGACCCTAGGCCACACAGTTACTGTAAGTAGTGAAAGCTACAGCGGGGGGTCAGTCCTCTGGTAGCTCTGTGTGTAACTTTACTTTCCCCATTCCATTATGCGGAGCACCACGCTAGAAGGCAGAAAGCACCATTTTTATATGGTCTTTGGTATGACCTGGCCGGGATTTGAACCCCTGCCTCCCGGGTGTGGGGCGGATGCTCTACCAACTGAGCCACCACTCCGGTTTTAGAACTATTTACTGGTGTTGAATTTGGTTTATAATTTACAATAAAAGTAGACTAAAATAAAAAATAATAATAATAATAATACTGGCAGTTAACCACTTGCGCTCCGTTGTTCCGCGGGCGGGCAAGTCTCTGCGTCCTATGACGCACGAGGGCGCGCGAGAGCGTGCTCATGCGCCCTCGTGCGCATGACGCATGATAAGGTTATTGATGGTGATGGTGTAGGTGGTGTGCCCTCCGAGTGCCACTGAAAAAAAAATCTGCAAACACAGCCGCGAACAGATTAGCTCATCTGATTGACCTCTCATTCGACTAATAAGAGCCTTGAATTGGGTTTCTGAAACCTTGAGGAGCCAATGAATGAAAATCTAGGAAGGAGGACCCGCCTACTGTGAACGCAGGAGCCAATTGAAGCACAGAAATTCTGGCTGGGTGAAGCAATATTTACTGCTGCAGAAGGACTCTGTACGAATCTACTACAGACCCAGGCTCACCCAGCAGCATGGAAAACACCCACAAGTGGGACCTGCACTCATTCCAGCAGAATAGACGGAGGCCGACGACAAAAGTCGTAAATCATTCGCCAAAACGGCAATAATGGAATTATGTTGATCGGGATCCACGAGCGGAGCAGCGTCGCGTTCGTCTGACGCGTGGGAAGAGCTGTTCGCCGCGACTCTGCTGCTTTGAAGAGGTAAGGTGTTATAAGCTAAATTATTATTTATCCCTGAAAACTGTAATCCAAAAATGACTTTTGACCGATCGGTAAATTACAGCTGTACTGCGCACGAAATACGAAGTGCGTGCGCCACGATAAACGGTTCATTTGCCGTGTTCGGACCGTGAAGGCCCCCCCCCCCCCGCTCCTCGGTCCGAACGCTCCCCAGTCCGCTGGGGGAAGCATATCAGTCTATTCCATCATGGCCCTCTTCTGTAGCGAGGGGTGGGGGGCGTTCACGGTCCGTTCACGGTCCCCCCCCCACACACACACACACAGTAGCGAGGGGGGGGGGGCACTGTGAAAACATGCAAGGAAAAAAAAAAAAGAGTGTATTCCGTCATGTAGCGAGGGCCGAATTTGGTCCTTGGTAGTGGGGGGGGGGAACGACCCCCCGCCCACACACACACACACAGACACAGCCCTGAGTGTGACCTTTCATTAGAGCCTAAAATGAAGATTCTACATTGAATTATTCAAAAGTTACAGACGTTTTTCCAAACTGTGCCATTTGGCACAATTTGGCACAGTTCCAAAACGCCTGGGAACAGCCTGAGAACAAAGCTGTGTAAAATATTCATTTTTTGTGGTATTGTTACCAAATTTGGATCTCAGCTGGATAACACTTGGTTCTACATTTCTGTTGCATTTTCCAGCCGGATCGGACAGCTGTGTGTTATTTACAAGCATTTGTATCCAAAAAAACACTGTGTCCAATTTTTTTTCCTTCAAGTTCAGTATGTTTAGATGACTGTAACTCAGTGGCCGGAGCACGTAGAGAGATTATGTTTTTTTTGCCAAAAAATTCAAAGTGTTTTCTTTTAAATGAGACCAACCCCATGAAGATGCTGCAAAAGGTTGAATAACAGCTTTCGATTTACTTTGGGCATGTTATTTTTTGGCATTTTTAGGAAAATTGCCCGGAGTGCAAGTGGTTAAGTAGCTGTGTTTTTATTATCGTGTTATGGCAATGCATATTGTAGAGGAGTCAGCAGACAGCGTCTCAGTCAGGAGGCAGTGATTAAACATAAGAGAATAATAGGCAGGAACGTCATGGGGAGTTGGCAGGAAGAGGGAGCTGGGGGTTGAAGGGAGATGTGGGGTTAGATGTCATGCAGTGGGATGTGAAATGGCATGCAGATGTGAGATGATCTGTTGAGTGTATAAGAAGAACCTGGCTTGACTGATTCATTCGTTTCTGTGTATGGATGATGTGAGAGTGTTAATAAAGCTTCGTCTGTTTGTAAACTGGCCTCATCATTTCCCACACTCTCCACACTGGTGACCCTAGACGTATTATGGAACACGAGGCAAGAACCCCGGAGTCGGCCTGGACGGGAAGCCCCAGCAACACGGCAAGCATCCCACAGACGGCCCGGACGGGAACCCCCAGCAACGCATGCGCTGTTGCAGTCAAGCTACCGGACTTTTGGCAGTACAACCTGCGCTCTTGGTTCCACCACACCGAGGCCCAGTTCACCCTCCGGGGAATAACGGCAGACAACACCAAGTTTTACCATGTGGTTGCAGTGCTGGACGCTCGCACAGTTCAGCAGGTAGCGAGCCTGCTCGACCAGCCCCCAGCCCACGACAGATACGAGGCTCTCGAGGCTGCGCTGACCCGGCGCTACACGCTCTCGGACTGTGAGAGAGCAGAGAGGCTCCTGAGGCGTTCCGAGTTAGGAGATGGTTCGGCCATCGATCTGATGGAGAAGATGTTGGTGTTAATGGGCACGGACGACGGGCATTTTCTGTTTGCCCACCTTTTCCTCCGGAACCTTCCAACAGAGGCGAGAGGGGTCCTGGCCAATTTTCCATTGCTGGCCACGCGTGACTACCGTGCGCTAGCCCAGGAGGCAGACCAGATCATCCTCACCACCAGAGCGCTCACGGTGAACGCAGCGGCGTCGGAACCCAGCGAGACGACCAGAGGAGGCGAGGAGCCACCGTTGGTAGTGGCAGCGGGGGCCAAGGAGCGCCAGAGAGACACGCTCTGCTTCTACCACCGCCATTTTGGAGGGAACGCACGCAGATGTGCGCCACCGTGCCAATTCAAGCGCTCGGGAAATGCCAGGGCCGGCAGTCGGTAGCAGCTGCGACCGCCGGCGAAGAGAACAAGCTGCTCTACGTGACGGACTCGTGCTCAGGGAGGTGTTTCCTCATAGACACCGGAGCCAAGAAGAGCATCATCCTGCCGACCTACGCCGACCGGCTGGCAGGACCTAGCGGCCCTGGGCTGGTGGCAGTAAACGGCTCGGACATTAAGACCTTTGGTGAGAGAACACTAGCTTTATCTCTACACGGCCGTACGTACGAGTGGACTTTTGTCATAGCAGCGCTGAGTTTCCCAATCCTGGGAGCTGATTTTCTGTGTGCGCATGGTTTACTAGTTGATGTTGCTAACAGGCGCCTGGTTAATGCACTGTCCTTTGACTCTCTCCCCTGTACAGCTCGAGGGGCTGGGCCAGTAACACAAGCCAACGTCACAGCTCCAGGCGGTAAGTTCCACACACTGCTCACTCAGTTTCCAGCACTCACGGTCCCGGCGTTTTCAGCGGCCATCACTAAACACGGGGTGGAGCACTTTATCACCACCACCAGGCCGCCTGTTTTCGCACGACCTCGGCGCTTGGACGCAGCTAAACTGGCCATAGCGCGCGAGGAGTTTGCCAACCTGGAAAGGTTGGGCATCATCAGGCGATCGAACAGCCCATGGGCATCCCTGCTACACATGGTCCCTAAGGCTGAGGGGTCGTGGCGACCGTGAGGCGATTTCCGCAGGTTGAATAACGCCACAGCACACGACCGCTACCCGATTCCCCACATTCAGGATTTTTCCATTCACCTCGCCGGAGCACACATTTTTTTCTAAAATAGACCTGGTCCGCGGTTACCACCAGGTCCCAGTGCGCGCAGAAGACATACCCAAAACAGCGGTAATAACTACGTTTGGCTTGTTCGAGTTTCTGCACATGCCATTTGGATTAAAAGGAGCAGCACAGACGTTCCAGCGCATGATGGACGCGGTGCTGCGCGATCTCCCGTTTGTGTTCGTCTACCTGGATGATATCCTGGTAGCCAGTGCGTCCGAAGACAAACACGTAACCCACCTCAGGATGGTTTTCCAGAGACTGGAGGAGCACAGGTTAATAATCAACCAGGCGAAGTGCCAGTTCGGCGTGACGGGGATTGATTTTTTTGGGGCACCGCGTCTCACCGGAGGGAGCGATACCCTTGCCCGACAAAGTGCGCACAGTGGCGAACTTTCCCCGGCCTCAGACGGTCAGGGCGCTGCAGGAATTTTGGGGGATGGTAAACTTTTATAACCGTTTCCTCCCCCGCGCAGCTCAACTCATGCAGCCATTGTACGCCGCGCACAAGAGATGGAAACCCGCAGATGGAGTTGAATGGACTCCGGAGCGAGAGCAGGCATTCTCTGAGGTTAAAACAGCCCTGGCAAACGCCGCACTGTTGGCGCACCCAGACCCGGTGGCCCGGATAGTGCTCGCTATGACGCCTCGGACGTGGCCATAGGGGCCATCGTGGAGCAACGTGTCGCCGGTTCTTGGCAACCGCTCGCTTTTTTCAGCAGGGCTTTGCGCGACAGTGAGTGTAAATACAGCCCGTTCGACAGAGAGTTGCTGGCTCTCCATCTGGTCATACGCCACTTCCAGTTCTGACTGGAAGGGCACAGCTTCACCGCGTTCGTGGACCACAAGCCGCTGACGTTTGTGATGGCCAAGGTTTCGGAACCATGGTCGGGCTGGCAGCAGAGACAGCTGGCCGCGATCTCGGAGTTTACGACCGATATTCAGCATGTGTCGGGTAAACTGAATGTGGTGGCGGAGTGCCTCTCGTGCGTGGTTGTGGCCCCGGTCTGCATAGGGATAGATTATACAGCCATGGCCGCAGATCAGATTAGCGATACGGACGTGCGCGAGCTCCAGTCTGGACCAACAGGGTTAAGGCTGGAGAGCAGGGTACTGCAAGACGGCAGCACCCCCCCCCCAATCTGCGACGTCTCAACGGGACGCCCGCACGGCACTGCCGCGTGTTTGAGTCAGTTCACGCTTTGGCGCACCCAGGAGTGCGCGCGTCAGTCAAAATGGTGGGAACGAAATTCGTGTGGCCAGGCCTGCGCAAACAAGTGAAAGAGCGGGCAGCAGCCTGTGTAGCGTGCCAACGAGCCAAAGTGCACAGACACACGAAGGCCCCTTTGGAGCCGTTTAGTATACCGGCTAAAAGATTCGACCACGTTCACGTGGACCTCGTGGGCACCCTCCCGCCGTCGCAGGGGTGCACGCACCTTCTGACAGTGGTGGACCGCACCACACGCTGGCCAGAAGCAGTCCCGCTGGCGGCAACCACGTCCACGGACGTGGCGTGCGCTTTTTTGACATGGGTGGCGCGTTTTGGAATCCCGTTGGACATCACGTCCGATAGGGGCCCTCAGTTTGTTTCTGAACCTTGGCCCGCGATGGCCCGCAGCCTGGGTATTGCAATTCATCGCACAACCGCGTAAAACCCACAGGCAAATGGGTTTTGCGAGCGTTTTCACAGGTCACTGAAAGCAGCACTCAGGGCTTCGCTGAGGGATGCAAATTGGGTTGACCGGTTGCCGTGGGTTTTATTGGGGTTGTGTTCCGCACCAAAAGAGGATTTGGAGGCTTCCACGGCTGAGCTGGTTTTTTCTCAGCCACTTGCGGCTGCCCGGGGAATTTTTGCCAGATAATCCCATGCCAGACAGCTGCCCGTCTCAGCGTTTGCAGCGTAGTGCAGACACAGGCACGCTGCTCGGCCCGGCCCACCACTGTTTTCCACGCGCTTTTGTGCCAAAAACTTTGAAGAACGCGGCGTTCGTGTTCGTCAGACACGATGCCCGCCATTGCGCCCACCCTGTGATGGCCCGTTCAGAGTGCTAGAAACAGGGGACAAGCATTTTTTGCTAGACTTGGGGGGGCGTCGGGAGAAAATATGCATAGACAGACTTAAGCCCACCTTTGTAGTGGCGGACGAGCAAGTGCTGCTGGCCCGGGCCCCTCGGCGTGGAAGACCCCCATGGAGAACTCCCCGGGCAAACAATTCACCAGGACAGCCACACGGGCAGAGTGAAGTTATGCCCCCCCCCCCGCCTTGGCCCACCCGCAGTCAGACACACGTCCAGCAGCCCCCCGCCGGCACAGAGACCCCAGTTACAGCAGATATGGGAGGAGACTGAAGCCCAAAAGACGTGGTGATTGAAACTCTGTCTGGGGGGGGGGGGGGGCAATGCATGTTGTAGAGGAGTCAGCAGACAGCGTCTCAGTCAGGAGGCAGTGATTAAACATAAGAGAATAATAGGCAGGAACGTCATGGGGAGTTGGCAGGAAGAGGGAGCTGGGGGTTTAATGGAGATGTATTGTGGGGTTAGATATCATGCAGTGTGATGTGAAATGTCATGCAGATGTGAAATGATCTGTTGAGTTTATAAGAAGAACCTGGCTTGACCGATTCATTCGTTTCTGTGTATGGATGATGTGAGAGTGTTAATAAAGCTTCGTCTGTTCGTAAACTGGCCTCATCATTTCCCTCAGAGTGTGACAATTTACCCATTGATGGGGCAAGTTGTCACAAATTGTACTTACTGTATTTATGTACAGTATGTATTTAGCAGTCTACAGTTCTGTACTGAAATGAGATATGAAGATGTGAATAATGCAAAACATGTACCTAAGACTCATGTCTTTCATTTAGTTTCACATTTGTATCATTGTGATGTGTTATGCTCAGTCAGTGTAAGAGTGAAAAGTGTGACAATTTACCCCGCCAGTCTCCCCCAATGTGTTGATCAGTGTTGGGCAAGTTACTAAAAAATGGTAACTAGTTAGTTACTAGTTGCTTCTTTTCAAAAGCAACTTAGTTACTTTTGAATTGCTGCATGATTAAAGTAACTAGTTACCTGGAAAAGTAACTTTCACGTTACTTTTAAATGCATACTTAAATCATCTTGCACACATAGCAAGATCAAGGACCCCTTGTTCTCATCAGAAAAAAGAAGAAAACGAAAACTGATGAGAAAAAAAGTCTCATCTCACAGAGAAAAAATGTCTCAGATTTACATAAACTATTGTAATCAGTAGAAAGTCAGAAATTTACTAGAAATAAAGCTGTAAATTCCCAGAGAAAATTTGGGATCTTCTGGTGGGCCGTTTTTGGCCCATGAACCATGTTTGACACCCCTGGACCAGCCCATTAAAAATGCATATTTAGAGGATTTACTTCCATGAAATAGTTGCATATCACAACAGCATGTAAAGGAATAAGATAAAATAAAACAGCACAGATAAATGAAAGTTCTTTACTGCAACAAATCATAGTCACTTTTTCTCTGTGCGTAAGAAAACTTTAAATGTATTTAATGCAGACATTAAATGCGAGCTTCTTGCTCAAAAAATACTCATGTTTAACCACAGAGAAAGTTGCTGTTACCGCTCGGACAACAGGCGAACAGGGCTTGATATGAGAAGTCGCCACCGGGCTGCGGCGTGAACTGGGGCAGGACAGGAAACCGACCCGCGGAGGAGACTGACGGCTGCGCCAGCTCTGGTAGCGTCAGTTTATTTGCGCTAAAAATATCTATCTGTGGAGAGCGTGAAATGAAGAGGCTGAATTTATTTCTCAATTCAGATTTATTGATCATCTCACATCTCCAACCATCTCTCAAACAGGAAAAGAGAACGAACTACTCCAATCCCCCACTTTTATACCTGGGACATCAAAGTACAGAATCACATTGTCATTAAACCCCCCATCGACAATACCTCTCCCCCAGGCCTCTTCTTCCTCCACCTGACCCCAGGAGGTCAGGAAGTCCTTTCAGAGTCATTGCTAAAGGTACCTCCACCTCCTACTGTTATCCCCAGGAGGTCCAGACTTATTGTTCCTTCTAAGACGTGAGGTTACAAAATACACATGCAGTCTTAAGCATCTCAATCACTGTGCTATACATATGCAGTCAGAGCATCCAAAATATGTGTGCCACATAACCCCCCCCCCAAACGTCGAAGATGAAACAATACAACATAGGCCACACAACATAATAAAACCACGACATCAGTCCATATGCTGTCTGGGCTTCAACCGTCTTCCAAACTTGCTGTAGGCGGGCTTCGCAGCTCCTGCGGCGCCATCTTGCAGTGAATCTGCTATCTGAGGATGAGAACTGTTAGTTGATCCCTGCGGGGGGTCTGTGGCATGCTCCCTGGGGGGGTCTGCCGCGTCGAGGAGCCCTCGCCACTTGCACAGTCTCGTCGGCCATCACAAAAGCAGGCTTAAGTCTTAAGTCAGGCTTAAGTCAGGCTTAAGTCTTAAGTCTTAAGTCTTAAGTCTTAAGTCTTAAGACTTAAGTCTTAAGTCTTAAGTCAGCTGCAGCATGTCTTCCATCAGGTCGACAGGCGTGCGTCCTCCCAAGTCGTGCAGAGCTAGGAGCTTCTTAGCTCTCTCCTCGGCTGAGGGCATGAAACGCTGGATGAGGGCAGCTTTCAACCCGCTGTATTTGTCGCCAGCGGGCGGATGCTGCACCAGGCTCCGCACGTGTCGGGCTGTGCGGTTGTCGAGTTTGGCGATGACATGGTAGAATTTTGTGTCATCTGCTGTTATTCCCCCGAGTGCGAACTGGGCTTCGGCCAGGAGGAACCACGAGTCTGGGTTGTCCTGCCAGAACTCTGGAAGCTTGACTGAGACCGCGCTTGCTCTAGCGGTCCCTGGCGAGTCTGGCTCGGGGGAACTGTCTCTGGTCATTGTACGTCTTCAGGTCACCAATGTGGAGAGCGTGAAATGAAGAGGCTGAATTTATTTCTCAATTCAGATTTATTGATCATCTCACATCTCCAACCATCTCTCAAACAGGAAAAGAGAACGAACTACTCCAATCCCCCACTTTTATACCTGGGACATCAAAGTACAGAATCACATTGTCATTAAACCCCCCATCGACAATACCTCTCCCCCAGGCCTCTTCTTCCTCCACCTGACCCCAGGAGGTCAGGAAGTCCTTTCAGAGTCATTGCTAAAGGTACCTCCACCTCCTACTGTTATCCCCAGGAGGTCCAGACTTATTGTTCCTTCTAAGACGTGAGGTTACAAAATACATATGCAGTCTTAAGCATCTCAATCACTGTGCTATACATATGCAGTCAGAGCATCCAAAATATGTGTGCCACATATCCATATTAATAAAATGAGTAACGCGAGTAATGCATCTGATCAAATTTCAGTAACTGTAATGCATTACTGAATTTTTAAACAGTAATTACGTTACACAGTGCGTTACAGTAACGCGTTACTCCCAACACTGGTGTTGATGGAGGACACACGATACAGGCATAGACGACACAGACGTAGATGACACAGATGGCTCAAATAAAATATAGTTTTGAGTGATAAAACAAATCCAGGTCCCTGTTGTTAGAGGACTGTGCCATCAAGGGATTCCTCAGTGGGGTTCGTACCAGAGGAGGGTAATGTTAATTGCTGGTTATCAAAAGAATTTCTTGAAAAAGTAATTGCTTCAAAAAGCTGAATAAATACTCTCAACAATTCTTTTCTTGAGTTTTAAACTTTTACACATAAATTTGCATCTTTGTCATTAATTTGCTTTTTTCCACCTTGCAAATTTGTGTTCTCTCAAATATGAGGTTTTTCATGTAAATTTGACTTTCTTATAAATGTGCAACTTTTTGAAATAAATTACTGACCACCTCACATAAATCTGCTAAAATTTATTTGCAACTAATCCACCTTATTCCTAGCCCCCATGATGCCTTGCGTGAATTATGAGCGCAACTTCCAGTACTAGTTTAGAAAGTGGGGTTGTCACAGAAATGGGACACTCTTCCTTGTTAAAAAAAACAATGACTTCGGCATCAAAAATGTGGGAACACAGCCTTTTGCACCTCAGAAAGAGTAATATAATCATACCACTTCCCACGATTATGGAGGGATGAGAAGATGACCTTAAAAAGTGGCCTCGCAGACCATAACTCCATTAGTTAGGTCCGCTGCTAAGATGCTAACGCTGTAAACAAATTAAAGCTCTGAGATATATCAATGTTTCCACCGCAATAAAGTCGGTTGCATTTTGTTAAAATATGTTGTACATAATCAGATTTATCTTAGAGCAGACGTAGAATCTAGTCAGAGCCACAAAGAATCACAACATCATGCTTGGGTGTTTTAACAGCTGCAGCTGTCTGTTTTACCCTGAAATTAAAATGCTCATGCTGCTGTCATGCCATGCATGCTTGCTATTTAACTTAACACATACAGACCTTTTCTGACAGTTGCTCAAAATTTTATTGACCTATATTTTGTGATAATTTAAAAATTAATGCATGCTGAAGCTGCTAAAATCAAGTCCATATCGTTCCAAGGCAGTGCAACGAATGCAAGAAAAACACCTATTTGATATCTTTCTTAAATTGTTAAGCCTTAGGAAGCAAACTGTTACTATTTTTATTTATTGCATCCGGTGACATATATGAACCATAAACATCAGATCTGTGACATTCATACAAGTGAAAACATACTTGGTGCTGTTGTGTCTGTCCTGTATCTGTACCAGAGCTCACATGAACAGTCCTTTTTAGTTTTCAGTGCATGATCTCTGAATGGCTGTTGAAGCCAGCACAGATTTAGCTGAGAATTAGGAGTCTCACACCACGAACAGCAGAAAATACCAGAACTACGTAAAAACATTCAAAAAATACAAAAACTACAAGTGCTGAAGTTATCTGCCACTTGACTGCAAAACAGATGTGTGGACTATACATTAAAACAAATTTAAAACACTTTTAAAATGCTATTTTAAATGCACCACTACTCCAGTCTTGCTGACTGATTTAACACTACTTCAGCCGAAACCAGAAGTTGCACCCATAATCGTTTCTACAGCAGCGCCCTCAGGAATAAGGTGGATAGGTGTTATGTACGGTATGAGGAAGTCTCTTCTGTCATGCAGCGAACTCCCTTTATTAACAGAGCTCAGAACTATATACAAGTGATCGTGCCTGCCTGACATCACACTGTGGGTGGGTACAGCAACACACACACTCCACACAACATTCCTCTCCCCCTTACAAAAGTTGTAAGACCACATACACAATCGAGACCCTCCCCAATTTAGGACCCGAATCATACACTAAGGAAATAATGGGGAAACGGTGAACTAGAATAACCTAACACACTCATCCAAAAACAACTAAAACTGGATCATGTCTCTGAAAATATATATAAAAAATAATCCTATGTCATACATACTCACATGCACACCAGCAGAGTATATGCATATTTACATCAACAGCATTTAAGTAACACCTACTGTATGTCCACCGGCAGCCAGCAGTAAAACCGGCCCAGGGGCCCAGGGTAGCCCCAAAGCATGCACACCCCTGGCTGCCAAAGATAAGACCAGCTCAGAGGCCCCGGGCAGCCCCACGGCATGTGCGCCCCTGGCCGCTGTCTGTCTCCAGGATCAAAACCAACCTCTCCTGCGGAAATGTCTCTTTTCACCATTGACTGCCTAATTCCTCACGACCCGCAGCGTTGCTGTCTGGCACACCGTCTCTCTGTGTTCATCGGTCTGCTTCTGACCACTTTCCACACCACTGCAGCTGCCATTGTTGCCCCGAACACTCTGGCCCCCTGTGGCTGCACTCCAGGGAAAACTGAAGCTTGCTCATCAATGCAGCTTGCTGCCTTGGGAACCTCGCCGTAACGCCCAGCACCTTCGTCCAGGGTGCGTTGGGCTCTGGCACTGAGGCCCTGCCCGACCTCCATGGCGCCCAGCTGTCGCTGCTCTCTCCGACTCTCCCAGCGTCACTCCCGCCGGCATCACTCACCGACCCAGGCACTTCGCTACCACTCCCAGCACCCTCGTCCCAGACGCTCTGCTGCGCTATCTCCATGCCCAGTTGTATTGCCAAGATTAGGAGCATCTTGTATCTGAGTGATGCTGAGAAACTGATCCACGCTTTTGTTATCTCTAGATTAGATTATTGTAACTTGTTATTATCAGACTGTCCTAAAATATCTTTAAAAAGTCTTCAGTTGATCTAAAATGCTGCTGCAAGAGTTTTAACAGGTACTAGAAAGAGAGATTGTATCTCTCCGGTTCTGGCCTCCCTTCATTGGCTTCCCATAGAGTTTAGAAATAAGTTTAAAATCCTTCTTCTCACTTACAAAGCTCTTAATAATCAGGCCCCCTTTTATATAAAAGATCTGATATTACCCTAACAGAGCACTACACTCCCAAAATGCTGGATTACTTGTAATTGATTCCGCCAGTGTTACGTAGTGTCCGTAGAATTGACCAAGTGCATTCTGGGTAGGGTAGGAACCGTTAGTTCGCTGAGATCACGTCAACGTAGGAGACATCGTCACAAAGCAGCTGTGTTTTAAACTGTAATAGTCGTTCTCACAACCGCCGTGGAGAAAAGGTAAACCACGGAATAGGCTTTTATCGTTTTCCAGCACGGAAGAAGAACAGCACAGCTCACGTTTCGGATGTAACTAAGAGGCGACGCCTGGGCTGGATTGCAGCAGTTAGAAGACCCAACATAACTTTCAAACACACACCTGAATCGATGGTGGTGTGCTCAAAGCATTTTCATAAAGGTACGTTATGATTTATTGTGTATGTCTGTTGTTAAAACTTTCTTGTGTTGTGGTTAAGACTTGCTTGGTCATAGCTTTTACCCTACGTCAGCAGTGCTAAGCTAAACAGAGCTAAGCTAAATAAAGACTCCGATATCCGAGTAGCTAGAAAAAGTTACCACTCACACACCTGTGTAAGTGGGTTTAATTTGTTCTACACCAAAGTATTTTCTTACCGTTTCCTTTGCTTTAACAGACAGACCAGCTTATGAAATGCTAGACTGTGATCCTGACTGGGCACCTTCTCTAAACTTTGGGCATGCAGAGCTTCCAGCTGCCACTCCTGACAGGTTTAACCGCTTATGCAGACGGACAAGATTATGGCAAAAAGAATCGGCAGGGCATGCAAGTGACCCCCCAACACAGACCCCCAACATCACTGACCCCGTGGCTGAGATGGATAATGTAGCTCCTTCAGGTAGTCTTTTTTTTTTTTTTTTTTTACCTATGTTTTTCTTTCTAAAATCTGTCTTGGGATTCCTTTTGATTACAAAATATATTGACAACAGTTGTTTATTGTCCTGATCAGCAACAGATGACACCACACCTCTGGCTGAGATGGAGGAGACGACATCTGATGAAGCAGCACAGATCTGTCAGGCTGATGATGCTCCAGTGGAAAATGTGCAAGAACTACAGAACTGCAGCATGTGTCACCTTAGGCTTAAAGAAATTTTACTCTTGCAAGAGGAGAACAGAAAGTTAAAGGGAGAGCTCTCCAGAAAGACCCTGGATGAGAATTTCCTCAAAGACAATGACTCAAAGGTGAAATACTACACTGGGCTTCCATCTTTCAGTTTAATGGCTCTGCTGATGCAATTTTTTCCCAGCCTACCAAAGACAGAAAAATTTCCCATTTTCAAATTCTCCTTTTAACTATGATGCGTTTGCGGTTTAATTTGCCTCTTGAACATATTGCACACCTTTTTGACATAAGCAGACAAACCGCATCCATCCTGTTCTGCGACACCATAAATGTGCTCCATGCACACCTCAGCCCTTTGGTGTCCTGGCCAAAGAGACATTGTTTGCAGGCTAGCATGCCACATCAGTACGTTGAAATGTTTGGCAGTAAAGACACAGTTTTTATTGACTGCTTTGAACTTTTTAGTTTTAGAATGTAGGCCATGACATGTTTTTGGTGTGGTTTAGCCCTTTTGACATCATGTCTTTAACTGTGTCAATAATATTGAAGCAGTTAAAGCATCACTTCAATTTTTCTTATTGCTCAAACATTTTGCTTTCTTTCCTCTTTTTATATATGTAAATCACACTGAGTTGCCCTTGTGTATGAAATGTGCTATATACAATTGCTTGCTTTGTAACAATTTTTGGAATAAAGTACACAATGGCTTACAAACTCCAGCTCTTTATTTCAAAGATGCAAAACTGTAACCATAACCATGACACAATACAAGAATATAAATTGACATGCATGATCGACATGTATCATTGTTCACACAATGTTATAGCGCATAACTGTCTCATGCTACAGTACTACTCTAATGTGCACGTCGCAAAACCACGGCTGCTGTGGGGTTGGTGCTTCAGAGTCCCACACATCCTAAATGGAACCACTGAATTTCACAGTTTTGGTTCTCACAGGCAACCATGTCATGCAGCTCTTCTGGCTGCCTGCAAGTCCACCACACTTCTGCTGTGTTATGTGCCTGTCTTTTGGGATTGTGTGTGGGACCGGGCTGTAATGCAGTTAGACGTCGTCTTTTGGGCTTCTGGGTGGGTTTATCAGCTGCAGCTTTCCTCTTGTGTTGTGGGGTCAGAGTCAGTGAAGTGACGGGCAACAAGCTCAGGTAGGAAAACTTTATAAAGAAAAGTTCTGGGCCACTGGTAAAAGTGTTTGCTCCCACAGGTCAGAATCTGGTGTGATGCGTACAACAACACAACTTTTTGTGGTCCACACAACAAAGTCACAGAAATGTGAGCCTGTCACAAAAATTTGCGTTTGTACCTACTTGTAGTACTTGTGACTGTGCTTGAGTTCTAGTCTCCCATCAGAGTTTCAGGTAAAAATCCTTGTCTGCACAGGCCTGCAGGATGTTGTTGCAGTGCTTATATGGGGATTTTATTTCCACACAGCCTTTTTCACAACAGGTGCAGGACACAAGTGCATCGGGGGTTGCACCAACTTCAGGAAAGGAGGGGTTGATTATAAAATATTATAAGCACACTTTCACATGTATATTGGGTGCATAATTCAATTTATGGCATGCACTTATTTTATTTAGTAAATAAATACTTGTAATTGCGTCCCTTGTGGATTTTTGTGGGGGGTGCTTCGGGAGTATGGGGTATCGGGCTTGTTGTTACGAGCTATTCGGTCTCTGTACGACCGTTGTGAGAGTTTGGTTCATATTGCCAACACTCGGTCGGAGTCATTCCCAGTGAGAGTTGGACTCCGCCAGGGCTGCCCTTTGTCACCGATCCTGTTCATAATTTTTATGGACAGGATTTTTAGGCGCAGCCAGGGAATGGAGGGTGTCATGCTTGGTGACCACAGGATCCCATCTCTGTTGTTTGCAGATGATGTTGTCCTGCTGGCTTCATCCAGCAATGACCTACAGCTCTTGCTGGGACAGTTTGCCGCTGAGTGTGAAGCGGCTGGGATGAGAATCAGCACCTCAAAGCCCGAGTCCATGGTCCTCAGCCGGAAAAAGGTGGATTGTCCTCTCCGGGTTGGGGACAGGCTCCTGCCCCAAGTGGAGGAGTTTAAGTATCTTGGGGTCTTGTTCACGAGTGAGGGGAAAATGGAGCGAGAGATCGACAGACGGATTGGAGCAGCATCTGCAGTGATGCGGACGTTGTACCGGTCTGTTGTGGTGAAGAGGGAGCTTAGTTTTAAGGCAAAGCTGTCGATTTACCAGTCAATCTACGTTCCTACTCTCACCTATGGTCACGAGCTTTGGGTAATGACCGAAAGAACGAGATCGCGGATACAAGCGGCTGAAATGAGCTTTCTCCGTAGGATTGCTGGACTCACCCTCAGGGTGAGGAGCTCAGTCATCCGGGAGAGGCTCAGAGTAGAACCGCTGCTCCTCCACATTGAAAGGAGTCAGTTGAGGTGGTATGGGCATCTGATTAGGATGCCTCCTGGACGCCTCCCACTTGAGGTGTTTCAGGCACATCCCACTGGGAGGAGACCCCGGAGCAGACCCAGGACTCGGTGGAGAGACTATGTCTCCCAGCTGGTCTGGGAACACCTTGGTATCCCTTCTGAAGAGCTGGAGCAGGTGGCTGGGGAGAGGGAAGTCTGGGCTTCTCTGCTTGAACTGCTGCCTCCGCGACTCGGACCTCCGGAAAAGCGGTAGAAGATGGATGGATGGATGGATGGATGGAATACTTGTAATCAAGACAAGAAATTTAAAAAAAACCCCACCTTTGTGAGCACAATTGTCTTCACGTCTACCTTGTGCATCTCCAAGTCATGCACCCATCCGTCTAACTGCACTTTTTCTTGCTTCAAAGACCTAAAGTTACTAAAAACTTCATGTGTGTGTGGACTTATGCTTACAGTCATATAATTATAAATGAAGGCATGGTCGAAGTTTGGCAGAATGTTTACATCCGAACTCCATGTGATATGTTGGTAGGGATCTAGTCCATTAACCCCTTCAAGCTTCGCCAAATAGCGTGCCTTTGCAGTCCCATTCAATTTGGCGGAGTACGGTCCCTTTAAATTTTCCTTCACGGTCCACTTTGTGATTTTTTTTCCCGTTCATTCACAAGAAATGCCGAGGCTCTTTGTGTTTGCAGTCCGTTTACGATCGCTGTTCCTACCCCGGCCAGAATGCATTGCGCGTTTGTCACGTGGGCTGGCGAGGTTAATACCTAGAATCTCCAAAAGTATGGGAGGCAGAGCCTTCTGCTATCAAGCTCCTTTCCTGTGGAACCAGTTACCAATCTGGGTTCGGGAGTCAGACTCAATTTCTGTTTTTAAGAATAGGGTAAAAACCTTCCTCTTCAATATAGCCTACGATTAGGGAAGGATCTTGTGTCTCTTAACCCTCCCTTTGTTTTGCTGTTAATAGATTTAGACTGCCGGGTGACCTCCAATAATGTGCTTGGCTTCTCTCCGTTAATGTTTGCTCTCTTTATGTCTGTTCTTTTCATCTTCTCTGTCCCCTCACCCCCCAGCCAGTTGCAGCAGATGACTGCCCCTCCATGAGCCTAGTTCTACTAGAGGTTTCTTCCTGTTAAAAGGAAGTTTTTCCTCTCCACTGTCGCCAAGTGCTTGCTCACAGGGGATCGCCTGATTGCTGGGGTCTTTCTGCAATTGTAGGGTTTCCCCTACATTTGAAAGTGCTATGAGATGACTGTTGTTGTGATATGGTGTTATATAAATAAAGTTGAATTGAATTGAATTGAACTGTAGCTGCTTTCCCCCGGGGCTCTCAGCGTCACTCCCGTCGGTGTCATTCTCTGACCCAGGCGCTTCGTCGCTGCTCTCAGCACTCTCGTCCCAGGTGCTCCGCTGTGTCTTCTCCATGCCCGGCCGTTGCTGCTCCCTCCCGGGGCACTCAGCTTCACTCTCGTCGGCGTCATTCTCCGACCCAGGCGCTCATCGTTGCTCCCAGCACCCTCATCCAAGGTGCTCCTCTGCGTTTTCTCTGCGCCCGACTGCCTCTGCTGCCTCCTGGGGTTCTCAGCCTGCATGTTCCCGTTCTCCCGCTGCCCAGCCTCCACCTGCAGGGATAACTCCTGTGACTGCTCTCCCTCTCCGTTGTCATTGCTCACTACACCGTCAAACTCACCAGCGCTACAGTCCTGTACCATGCTGCGCTCCTTGGCTGGCCTGCCATCTTTAGTGACCGGGGACTCCTCCACTCGCGGCCCCAGTCCCACCTCGATGCCTAGCTGGTAGCTTGGAGCTTGTTTTTGGCGCGCAGTTAGCTTTATGGCTAACTTGCCCATAGACATTGAGTGGGACGTTAGCTTCTCTGAGCTAGCTAGCCTAGCTCCATTTGGCGCCAACACTCCCACCACCCACAGCTTTGTGGTCCTCGTCTACTCGGCGAAGTACTAAGCCAGCCGCTCAACAGCATCCGCATAGCACTCTGTTTCACCCAAAGTACCGAGAATTCTTCGGTCTTCCGCGCCGAGATGGTGGGCCAGAAGTGCTCGTCTTCATCTCCTGTCGAGTCTACTTAGGCCCAGTGCCCCGATGTAATCCTTGAACATGGCCACCCACTTAGGCCACAGGATCACTGGCTGTCCCGTGTACTCCAGAAATAGCAGCAGGGAGGGAGATAGCCCATATGCTCCCATAATTACCTCCGCCAAAGGGGGAGGTTATGTGATCATCGGCGTTGGTTTGTCTGTTTGTTTGTCTGTTTGTCTGTTTGTTAGCAAGATAACTCAAAAAGTTATGGACAGATTTTCATGAAATTTTCACAGATTGTCAGAAATGGGGTATCCTACAGATGATTAGATTTTGGTGCTGATCCGGATCACCGTCCACAAGAAAACCGCCATTACGCAAAATGCCATTTTCGTGAAAAACTACTAAACCACTAATCCTATCATTGTCAATCCAATTGTTGTGAATCCAATTGCTAGTCATATGTTTTCATGGTCAAGGAATCTGAAAACGTACACACAAACACTGTATGGGGGGAACTGTGGCGATAAACCGCCATTACGGAAAATGCCATTTTCGTCAATAACTGCTGAACCACTAATCCTATCATTGTGAATCCAATTGCTTGTCATATGTTTTCATGGTCAAGGAATCTGAAAACGTACACACAAACACTGTATGGGGGGAACTGTGGCGATAAACCGCCATTACGGAAAATGCCATTTTCGTCAATAACTGCTGAACCACTAATCCTATCATTGTGAATCCAATTGCTTGTCATATGTTTTCATGGTCAAGGAATCTGAAAACGTACACACAAACACTGTATGGGGGGAACTGTGGCGATAAACCGCCATTACGGAAAATGCCATTTTCGTCAATAACTGCTGAACCACTAATCCTATCATTGTGAATCCAATTGCTTGTCATATGTTTTCATGGTCAAGGAATCTGAAAACGTACACACAAACACTGTATGGGGGGAACTGTGGCGATAAACCGCCATTACGGAAAATGCCATTTTCGTCAATAACTGCTGAACCACTAATCCTATCATTGTGAATCCAATTGCTTGTCATATGTTTTCATGGTCAAGGAATCTGAAAACGTACACACAAACACTGTATGGGGGGAACTGTGGCCGCCATTACGGAAAATGCCATTTTCGTGAATAACTACTGAACCACTAATCCTATCATTGTCGATCCAATTGCTAGTCATATGTTTTCATGGTCAAGGAATCTGAAAACGTACACACAAACACTGTATGGGGGGAACTGTGGCCGCCATTACGGAAAATGCCATTTTCGTGAATAACTACTGAACCACTAATCCTATCATTGTCGATCCAATTGCTAGTCATATGTTTTCATGGTCAAGGAATCTGAAAACGTACACACAAACACTGTATGGGAGGAACTGTGGCCGCCATTACGGAAAATGCCATCAACCCCCCCACAACACACAGGACACTCAGCTCTCTTGTCTCGGTTTTTCCCGCTGCCAGTGAACGCTTCACTGGCGACCCCGATCATGCACACGTTTGTGCGAGGCAGCCTTCTGTTCTGGACAGCTGCACTGGTGACCCTGAGACGCACACGCTTTGTGCGACGCAGCCTTCCGGTCTGGACATCTACGCTGAACCGGCCGAGGGACACAAGACGTCTCCTCCCTCTTGCCGCCCCAACGCACCATGACCTGAAGGCAGAAAAGAACATGCTGCCAGCGAACACAGCAGCCTGGCGCAAACGAGCTGTTCTCCCTTCGGCTTCAGGGAGACCTCGACGCGGAGCCAACACAGGCGAGCTGTTCTCCGGACATCACCCACGACCGGGAAAACTGCAGAAAACGTCATGGTGCGACCCTCGCCTGAGATCGGGACGTTCACGCTGGACCAGCCGAGGGACACAGAACGTTTTCTCCCTCTCACCGCTACTCCTCCCTCTCAGCGAGCCTACTCATCTACCCGAGCCTGAGGAACAAAGATCGTCTATTCCCTCCCACCGCTCCAACGCATCTGCACGAGCCTGAGGGACAAAAGATCGTCTATTTCCTCTCACCGCTCCAACGCACCATGGCCAATCTGCAGCCACAGCTCAACCTGGATTTTATCGGCGCCATCTGCGCCGATCTCCGCCAAGATTCTGCACCCTGACTCGCCACTCCAGCAGCCCACCCAAGCACGGAACCCCCGCGCGTGCACCAGGGAGTTACGAGGACGGCACACCACGCACGGGACATTAATGGCTTCACTGACCGCCTTCCTTCTGCTGCACACTGGACCTTCAGGCTTGCTTGTACACCTGAGGCCCGCAGCTTGCTCACTGGATTTTATGGTCTTAGCCACGGCACACAAGGGGAATTCAGCCGTCAGCTGTTCCCGGGAGGCTTTGGGGTTGCTCCTGCACCTAAAGCCAACACGCCAGTTCCTCTGCTTTTGTTTCTTTTTTTTCTTACAGCTGCTCCTGCTTTTCTTCATGGCCATGAGAGGAGTCAGAGACAAATTTTTCTTCTTGTGATCTCCGCACGCGCAACGGGACAGCCCCTCGACGTCGCGGAGCAGCAAGCAATTTTTGCACGGCTCGGACGACTTCACCGCCCCTGCCGGCACTTACTACCCCTCCCCTCCCTCCCCCTCCGCCTGCAGCGAGCTTCTCCCACAGCTCGCTCCCACAGATGGATTATCTGGCAGCACAGTGGTGCAGTGGTTAGCACTGTTGCCTTACAGCTAGAAGGTTCCTGGTTCAAATCCCCAGGCTGGCAGGGGTTGGAACCTTTCTGTATGGAGTTTGCATGTTCTCCCTGTGCTGTGTGGGTTTACTCCGGGGGCTCCGGTTTCCTCCCACAATCCAAAGACATGCATGTTAGGTTAATTGGCTGTTCTAAATTGTCCCTAGATATCTGTTTCCTATAGGCCCTTAGAATAGAGGGTTAGTACTAGTGAAAGCGCTTTGAGTGGTCTTTGTGACTAGAAAAGCGCTATATAAGTGCAGGTTAGTTAGTTAGTTAGTAGTTAGTTATCGAGGTCTCGGCCCCCTGCCGTGCCCTCTGGGGGGGGAGCGTGTGGCGGGTTGATTCAACCCCCCCACAACACACAGGACACTCAGCTCTCTTGTCTCGGTTTATCCCGCTGCACTACTGAGATGTAATGTGCCATTCATGTATTGTGATGCAATGTGCCATTCATGTATAGTGTTCATGCATCCTGTCCTTACTGTGACCTAGAGGCTGAGATCAATATGTAGATGTGCTTTGGTGTTAACCCCCACAAACAGACTGGTCAGACACAGTGCTCGGCTAGAGCAATTAACAGAACAGTGAAATGTGTATTAATGTCTACAGACACTCGTTTCTTCTGGCTCACTTCTGTGATGTTAATGTTGCCTTTCATGCATTGTGTTCATGCGTCCTGTCCTTACTGTGACCTAGGGATTGAGATCAGTATGTCTCTCAAATGCAAATGTCTCATGCCGTTCTGTTATCTCTTTTGATCATGCCAACTGCTGGGGAATGCCCTTTGATGTATTGTTGTAGTTGAGTATATATGCTGCAACTCTGTAACGCAAACTCTCTCTCATTCTGATCCTGCAACTGCTGCTGCTGGACACAGACTTTGTGTCCTCCTACTCTGAGAGCCGTGGGCTTGCTCCCGGCGCGCATGCACGGCGCCGGGAGCGGAGCTCGTGATGGCTGGATGATATAATAAAGCTCCACTTAAAACCACAGCATCGCTTATTATTTTTTATTATCCACCGCATGAACCACTAATCCTATCATTGTGAATGCAATTGCTAGTCATATGTTTTCATGGTCAAGGAATCTGAAAACGTACACACAAACACTGTATGGGAGGAACTGTGGCCGCCATTACGGAAAATGCCATTTTCGTGAATAACTACTGAACCACTGCTTGTCATATGTTTTCATGATCAAGGAATCTGAAGACTGTATGGGGGGAACTGTGGCGCTTGGCGGAGGTCTGCGCTCTCCGAGTGCTTTTCTAGTTTCTCTCTTGTCGCCAAAATGTTATGTATGAGGAATGAGGAACTGGAGTCTCTTCTGTCATGCAGCAAACTCCCCTTTATCAACAGAGTTCAGAACTATATACAAGTGACCGTGCCCACCTGACGTCACACTGTGGGCAGGTACGGCAACACACACACACTCCACACAACAATATGCTCCCCAGATTGTGATTTGTTTTTTTCTAAAATGTTTGTCAAAGGAAAGTAACAATAGTGTTCCCATGTACCCTCTAATGTAATACAAACCATCTAAGGAAACTGTAAATAAGTAATAAATCAAATATTTGCTAAACTGAATTACAACAATCATTTCAACAATCATTTTCTTCATCATCATCATCATAGCAGTCTGTCGGGAGCGACAATGACTGTATCATTTAGGTCTGATCAGATTTCTCCATGCAGCTCCGTCCTTCCCCTTCTGCTGGCCAGGAACTCCTGACCTTGTTAACCCGGGCGATGTCCGAGCCGGTATGAGTTGCTTTCTGACTGACCATTGCATGAAACTGCTTGCAAAGTATTTGAGTACCACTAGCTTTTGCTGGACTAGCGACATTGATCTCACAGTAATTACACAATTCATTGCAGTATAAACAAGCACATTTCTAACTCGTTTTTAAAAAAGTGAAATCAAAAGTATCAAAGAGTAGCCATATATTGAGTAAATCTAAAATTCTATGAAATGTGCAAAGCTTCCTGGGATTTTTTTTTCTTTGTTCCAACCTCCATTCCACAATGGAATGCTATTTACTGTACTAGTGCATACCCATGCATGCCCGTAGAAACCAAGTATAAGCAAGTATTTCTGCATGGCCGTAGAAAGCAGGTGTATGCCAGCATTTCTGCATACCCATAGAAAGTTACTGTTACCATGGTAACAGTAACCATGGTGATGTCTGCCTTTGATCTTTGATGTCCTCATCCATTCAGTGATGCCTGCCTTTGATCTTTGATGATGTGTGTGTCTGGCAACAGTAACCATGGTGAAAGCTGCGTTTGATGTTTGCCGTAGAAAGCAGGTGTAAGCAAGGGTGTAAGCAAGCACGTCTGCCCTCTTTCAGTGATGTCTGCCTTTGATCTTTGATGGTGCCATAGCAAGTGCTATGGTCTTTGATGATGTCATAGAGAGTCCTATGATCGTGAGTGATGACTGCCTTTGATCGTTGATGATGTCATAGTGAGTCCTATGAGCTGTTATGATGGCATAGCAAGTCCTATGATCATGAGTGATGGCTGCCTTTGATATTTGATGTCCTATGATCGTGAGTGAGCTTGAGTAATGCCTGCGTTTGATCTCTGATGATGTCATAGCAAGTCCTATGATCGTGAGTGATGCCTGCAGTTGATCACATAGTCAAAAACATGTCTATTTGTCTGTATGATGTCATATAGACATCATATCTCTATGACGGCATCGCGAGTCCTATGATGTCTGCGATCATAGGAACATCATAGGTCATAGCTAGTCCTATGATCGTGAGTGCTGCCTGCCGTTGATCACATAAAGACACCTGTCTATATGTCTATATGACGTCATCTAGACATCATATCTATATGACTGCATTGGTTTATATGACATCATAAAGACGTCAAGGCAGGCATCATAGGATACTACATCATAGGTAGCCAATCCTATTGTGTATATGACGGCATCGCCTATATGACGGCATCGTGAGTCCTATGTAGCCTGAGTTCCTAGGATCATCATAGTACATCAGGCAGACATCATAGGCCGTCCTATGATGTCCCATGATCGTGACAGACACACACAAAGATTTCTTAAATTTATAGAGTGATACATGAAATGCTTCCACATTGTTGTGCTAAATATCTTAACCTCCAGTTCTTTTGGTACGAAGGCCAAATAACCAGACTGAGAGGTAAAGTGTAGTTTCACTTACTGAAGCTGAGATATGGTACAAGGTACAGCTCTGGAGCACTACTCTCAAGACGCATCAAGAGAGAGTGCTGCTTCAACAATGGGCCCTATGGTTTTTATAGAACTCTGCCACTCCCTCACGCAGGAGGGAGGGCTCCCCTCACTTGTATCAGCGTCCTTCTACTATGTGCCAACTCAGCTGAGGGCAGAGCTGATTCTATCTGGTTTTAGCGAGTGAATCCTCGGGTGTAATCTAAAAGGCGGCAGTGTGACATGCAAAGCAAGCAGGATGAAGGATGAAACCATAGTTACAGAATAACTGATATTCTCAAAGCAAGCAGGATAAAGGTTGGAAAAACATAGTTGCAGACTAACCACATTCTCAGACAGACAAGGGCATCATAGAAATTTACCAACAATTTCCCCTGTTGAGGTGTCCTAATGGGCACCTCACTAACTTAATAGCAACTTATAGTTGCGTTTTTGCATCTCCCCCTGTTGAGATGGGCATAAACCCATCTCATAACCCTACTCTAACCCCTGAGTGTAGTGTTTCTAAGTTTCTATATGTAACTGATGTTCCCTTCCGGCAGTCATGTGGACCTGCCCCCTTCAGGTCGCCATCTCTCCAGTGGACATCAGGTGTGGCGCAAACATTGTGGGTCAACATGGCTAACAATTCTATATGTGTAAAATATACCAAAATTATCCCCCTATACGCGTCTACATCCCATGAATCATATCTAACAAAAGAAACCTGTGGAGCAGAGGCACAGCAAAGCAAATGCTAACATCATGTAAGTGTGCATTGTAGACCCTATTGCAGACCCTAAACTATTTCTGGTGCGTCTTCAAAGTCCTTGTCCAGGTCCAGTCGTGGCACAACTTCATTGCCATCCTCGCAGTCGGAAAGCAAGTGGGCAGCTTCCTGGACACCTTGGTATAGAGGAGGATCCATGCAAGAGAAAGCTGCTGAAATAGTTCTTTCAACAAGTCGTTTAATTATGGGAATACAACAACATCCACAAAAGACAAAGATCAATAAACTAATGATAATGCTTACAAGGACCCCTTAAATTATTTTTCCCCATTTGCCAAATACATTATCAAACCAACTACCTACATGATTGTCAATGCCAGATTGAGCTTTTAGCTCTTAAAAATTTTTTGTTTTTTCTGAGATTTAAGCTATACTTTACAATCGTATAATTTTATGAAAAATATGTAACTTATGGATTTTTTTATCTATTTTAGTAAGTTATAAATTTTCTTTTGAATTTCGAAAGTTTTGTGAAGTGTATGTTTATGTTATCATATGTCTTTTTGCATCTGATAAGAATTTTAGCGTTACAAAGGTAATGAATCACGGACTTCTGCCAATGTCCAAGTTCCTGGAGGCACTGGACACTTGATATGGTGGGACTTGTGCCAGTACCCACTCAGTTTTTTTTTTTTGTGAAACAATTTTAATAAATGTAAGAATCTATATTGTCTTTGTAGTCGATTCTAAATCAAGTCCCACAGTAAAACATAAATTCAGCACAAGTTGGACTTTCCTTAGACATTTGGAACTTTTCTCATAAATTTGCATGGTTTTCTTCCTTATCAGTTTACCTTGTTCCTTATAAACATGATATTGCCTTTACAATAATCTACAGATCTACAGATATTTTCTTAAATATCTGGAAATTTATTGATGTAACTTTTAACCTTTCCTATTTAATGTTGTGATTTCATTACCATGTGGTTTCATTTATATTTTTCTCTTCATTATTGATCATCTATTGATAATTTTTATGTATTATCTATTTTTCTGAGGATTGCTAATTATTTTTGCTAATTAATTTCTTTGATACCCCCTTTTTGATGCATGGAGATGTACATGCAGCAAAGTTGCAGGGTATTTGCTTGATGGGTAGTGTCTTTTACTGGAAGGAAGCGTGTTACCACTTTTATGTGTTACACACAGTTAATTTAGATGAATAGTACAGCTCCTTCAAAATGAGGTTTCAATAATCATGGCTCCTTTTGTGACGTCTCTTGAACTAATTTACAAATTCCATTTAGGAAAAACAATATAACTGTCTGTGCAGATTTGATATGATTTAGCATTGATAAGTAAGATCAGTTTGTCCAGTTGAACACAGACAGGTTGAATTTGTGTAAGTGAATCCTTATGAAAGGTTGTGTCACACTTCTTCAGTCAACGGAAAGGTGGGCATATTGCCTAATTAGAATTTGGCTTAATTTTGTACAAGGAATGCCTCATTTTATATATTCCTTGGTAAATTATGGGGTGGACTGTAGTCCTGAGACCCAGCTTGGCCACGGCTGAGCATCGGGAAAACACATTCCTTATTACTGTCACATTTCTGAAATGTGATATTGTCACACCATTATGTGGTGAGTAGCATCACATGTATCCTGCAGTGTAAAGTCATATGAACACTACATTTTTAAAGTCAGAGTCATTTAAATTGTTATGCTTTATGTCGTTTGCAATGTCATTTGTTCTACTTAGCTTCAAAAATGCTTGTCAATTTAGGGGTCCTTTCCCCTGTGGTCAGTCACTGTCGCCCCTTCCAGCCAATGAGCCCGTCACCCACACGCCCACTGTCCGGCCTCCCTCCATCTCCCACAAAGATCAAATCTCAGTGCTATCCTGCAAAGAAAAATTTGGGGAAAGTCTCACGGCTTCCCAGTCTGCACATCATCAGTATTTACATTAACAGGAGTGCAAATTTTATCACCTCATAAATTGATTTTACTTATGTTCCAGCGATCATCATTAGTTTTGTATCCCTTAAATGTTTATCCCAGCTGTTTATTATAACATGTAATATTAAAAAACACAAGTGAATTACTGTTTTTTTATTATTTTATTACATATTGCATATGTCACCAAGGATTTATTAAATTGAAAGGTAATGATGATGTTATGAGTCCTTGTTAATTTGGGAAATCTAATTCCTGGTGAAAGCTAAAAAATTTTGTGAATGCTTTCCCTTTCCTGTTGAAAAACAAAGAATGAAGAATAGCAGAAAAACCTTTAAATCACACCTAAAGCTTCCACAATTTGAATGTAAGCTTGCTACTCACAACAAGTATTCGCTAATTATTCTGTGACTCAGTAAAGGTTTTACTAATTGACATGGGTAGTCACTCAGTTTAAAGTTATGTTCAAACAAAATAGTGTCATATATTAGAAGCCTTAAATCAATGCAGCATTTAGAATTAGTAACTGCAGGTATAAACCTAATCTCTGTTTTCAGGAATTTATCAAATCAAATCAAATCAAACTTTATTGTCATATTGCTGTACATACAACTGTAGTGCAGGCAAGATGAAATTGCGTTTCTCTCGGCATCCATATAAATAGAAGCAGCATGATTTAAGACACACTCCCACATAGCTTCACCCCCCCCCCACCCCCCCATCCATTCACACATCCCTGAGACATACTTGGGAAAAAAACTAACTATAATATACAAATAATATACAAAATGTCCGTAGGTGCAGTAGTGTGTATGAGAGATTCCGGGTCAACTGTTCGGCATCCTGACAGCTTGTGGAAGGAAGCTGTTGATCAGTCTGGTGGTTCTGCCTCTGATGCTCCGGAATCGTTTACCAGATGGAAGAAGTTCAAAGTGTTTATGCAGAGGGTAAGAACGGTCCTTGATAATGTTCAGTGCCCTGCTCCTACAACGATTCTGAAAAAGTTCTTGGACAGAGGGGAGGGAGACTCCAATTACCCTCTCAGCCCCCTTGACTATCCTCTGCAGGGCTTTTTTGTCTGACATACTGCAGCTGGAGTACCATGTAGCAATGCAGTACGTCAGAACACTCTCCATCACACCTCTGTAGAAGGTCCTGAGGATGCAGATGGGGAGAGAGGCCTGTTTGAGTTTCCTCAAGAAGTGCAGTCTCTGCTGAGCCCGCTTCCTGATCCCCAAGGAATTCTTGCTCCAGGTCAGGTCCTGTGAGATCTGCACTCCGAGGAACTTGATGTTCTCCACTCTCTCCACTAAACGGCTGCCGATGCTGAGGGGGACGTGCTCAGGCTGTGACCGCCGGAAGTCGATAATCATCTCCTTCGTTTTGTCCACGTTGAGCACCAGATTGTTCTCCCTGCACCAGCCCTCCAGGTCTCTCACTTCTTCCCTGTACATTGATTCCTCATCCCTCTGAATAAGTCCCACCACCGTGGTGTCATCTGCAAACTTAATAATCTGGTTCCCCTCGTGTCTGGATACACAGTCATGTGTTATAAGTGTAAACAACAGTGGACTGAGTACACAGCCTTGAGGGGATCCGGTGCTCAGCGTGACAGAGTTGGAGATGTTGTTTCCAACCCGGACAGACTGAGGTCTCTCAGTCAGGAAATCCAGGATCCAGAGACATGTGGTGTTGTTCAGACCGAGAAGGAGTAATTTCTCCATCAGTCTCTGGGGAATAATGGTGTTGAATGCTGAACTGAAATCAATGTACAGGAGTCTGGCGTAGGTGTCTTTCTGGTCCAGGTGGGTGATGACAGAGTGCAGGGTGGTGACAATAGCATCCTCCGTGGAGCGGTTTGAACGATATGCAAACTGGAGCGGGTCGTGTGATGCAGGGAGGCAGGCTGTAATGTGTGGTTTGACAAGCCGTTCAAAACACTTCATCACAATTGGTGTCAGTGCAACAGGACCATAGTCATTCAAACAGGACACAACTGGTTTCTTTGCCACCGGTACAATGGTAGAGGTCTTGAAGCATCTGGGAACGATGGCCTGACTCAGGGAGATGTTATAAATGTCAGTCAGGACATCCGCCAACTCGCTGGTGCAGTCTCGGAGCACACGTCCCGGAATGTTGTCCGGACCTGCAGCTTTGCGTGGGTTGACTCTGGTTAGGGTCCTCCGTGTGTCCGCTGTGTTGATGGTAAAAGCTGGTCCGACCGATGGTGGGGGTGGGCCAGCCCTCCCTCTGATTGTCGAGTTTGATGTTTCAAAACCTGCAAAGAAGTTGTTAAGCCTGTCTGGAAGCAAAGCGTCATCATCATTGACCCCCTGCCTAGACTTATAGCCCGTCAGTGTCCAAACTCCCTGCCACATCTGCTTGGTGTTCCTAGTGTCACAGAGGTGTCCCTGGATTTTCTCCGCATAGGCGTGCTTTGCCGCCTTAATTCCCTTTGAGAGCGCAGACCTGGCTGAGCAGAGGACGATCCTGTCCTTCGCTCTGAAGGCTGCATCTCTGGCTGTAAGCAGCAAGCGCACCTCTGCAGTCATCCAGGGCTTATGGTTACCCCGCATAGTGATGGTCTTCACTGTAGTGACATCCTCTGTGCACTTCGCGATATAGCTGGTGACTGTATCAGCATACTCCTCCACATCTGTCTTGTCTTCCTGGGAGGCTGCTATTTTGAAGACCTCCCAGTCTGTGTGCAGAAAACAGTCTTTCAGTGCAGAGGTTGCACTCTCTGGCCAAATTCTAATTTGTTTCACTGCTGGCCTGCTGCGCTTCAATAAAGGTTTGTAGGCAGGCAGCAGCATCACGGACATGTGATCAGAAAGGCCGAGATGGGGGCGGGGTATCGCTTTATATGCATCTGTGTTTGTGTACACTAAGTCCAACATATTCTCTCCTCTGATCTTAAAGTCTACACATTGTTTAAACTTGGGGAGCACAGTCTTTAGGCTGGTGTGGTTAAAATCCCCCGCAACCACCACAAAACTGTCCGGGTGTGAAGTTTGGATTTCACTAATAGCATTGTGCAGTACCCCGAGTGCCTTCTTAGCATTAGCTTTAGCATTAGGGCTCGGCTTGATGTTTAATAAGGTCTCACGGTTGTAAGTTTTACAGAATGTACGTCTGGGAAGATCAAAACACTCAAAACTCTCACACTCGCTGATGCCAAGAGGGGCCGCTGCGTCCGTGCGCGCTGCCGCCATTATACAACTAATGGCACAGGACCACAATCTGTGGCCTGTGTGTTTTTCCCTTTGAAGGCTGATTCTGTCTATTCTTATCTAGGTCAGTCTGACACAACTCGCTAATCAGTCTGAGTTTACCATTGAAATTAAATTCCCTTTCTCCATTTTATCAAAATTCTTGTGCTATTTCTCTCTTTTCTGTTCATAAATTTACCATCTCCCGATAATAAAAAACTTCATCATCATCTTGCTGTGTTCTTTAGGAGGGAAAAAGTCACAGCATGGACTGTCTCAGATCCTGCTCTCATGTTCTCCCCCTTTTTTTTACATGGTCAGGACTAGGGTCGAAATGTAAATAAGATTGCATATGTCATTTATTAAAAAATGAGTATAGTATTATTTAAACAAAGCAACAATATGACATACAATTACCAAGACCCCTGTTTGATAATCAGTCGTCTCTGGAAAATCATATGCACAAACACATTAATTATCAATCTCTTTTGAACCTCTATGCTTTGAATCATGTAATATAGGGTATACATAAAGCCTTCAGTGATTAGGCATTATTAAGCGACAGCATGATAGTGTAATATTCAATTAATTTCATCATTGTCATGCTGGTAGCATTGATTAAGATGCAAGCATTTATACTTAACTTACTGTTAAGTATAAATGCCTCCCTCGATGTGCCTGTGGTCACATCGAGGGAGGCATGGACAGCTGTGAGGGGCCGGATCACAGAGGCTGGTTGTTTTGGCGACAGCGGGGAAATCGTTAGTCCTGCGTCCTTTTTCCCTGTAAAGTGCACTGTTATGCTTCAGTCAAAGAAAAAAGTCAGTGATACGTCAAAAAATTGCTTTAAAAAATATGTAAATAGTTTATCACGAGCACAATATTACAGTTAAAAACCCTCAAAGTTAGATTGGAAAAAATAAAACCCCCAAACTTTTGCAAAAATACCCATATATAGATTACTTCTCTTTCACTCGCCTGTCACACAGGTCAGCACCCACACAGCCTGTGTTTTTTCATTCTCTTTTTTTCTCCTCAAGCAACCACACACACACACACACACACACACACACACACACACACACACACACACACACACACAAACACAGAACTGCTCCTCTCTCCGTTATCTCCACAAGGTCGGAGCAGCGTGAAGGTCCTTCCATTTTTTCTACACTGCCGTAACACACACACAACTCTAGTCGGCTCCTTGTGCTCAAAGCTACTATTTTCAAATACCTATAAGTTTAAACATTTCTCTAAAGGATAACAGTTAATTAACCAACCCTTTTACACCCCACAAATACCAGGAGGAAAAAAATCACAAACAATTTCACAGCCTGCTCCCTCCGCCTCCGCGGAGTATTCACTTTTTTTTTTCCCTTCCACACCAGAGCAGATTACACAAAGACAAAACAACCCAGACCGCAGCAGCTTCTATCTAAAACTCACAAAATAAAATAACTGTGTTTCTCATTGTCCATTTTATCGTTATCCGGTTCTGTTGCCATTTAATCCGACTGTCTTTAAATGCTATAGTCTAGTATCAATATCTTATAACATAAAATGTAGTTATTATGATCTTATTTATCTCCACTTTTTCACACCAACTTCTCCACAATTTAAAACTCTCTGCAGTAAGACCAACTGTATTTTAGAGACGCGCCCGTTGCAATTCTCTGGGAGTTAAAACCTTTTGGTCTGAGCTAAATACGCTAGGGGTGCCAACTCTTCTTTCAGGAATTAACAAATAAATCCTAGGAGTTTAAACCTTTTGGCAAAGCAATGCACAACTGGATAACACTACTTTTTCGGTGACCCTATATCAGTCACCTCGGGGTTTAAACTTTTTACCCAGGCTATGCAACGCTCAACAGGGCAACTCTATTTTCTGGTGGCCCTACAAGATTTTTTTTTTGTCTTTTTTCTTATTATCCACCCGGGGTTCAAACCTCCTGCCCAAGCTGTCTCCAACCTTGCTTTTTAGGAACAGAATTAACGCGTATGACTTATTCCACAGGGTTAAAACCGTTTGGAGATTTCCTTATCAAACTCAGTAAATATTCCTTAAAACAACATATCATAAATCCAAGACCATATCTCAGGTTCATTCCACAAATAAAATCACACGTACGTGAATATTTAAGCTCTACAGAAAGGTCTGTCCCCAAAGGGACAGGCAGAAGTTTGTTGAAAAAGGTTTCTGCTTACCTTTTATAGTTTGCGGCTGCTGAACTGTAGAGAAAAAAAATTCCTCACGTCGTCTACAAAATTAAAATTTAGCCTCGTAACTGGGCGGAAACACCAATTTGTTGCGCTAAATATCTTAACCTCTGGTTCTTTTGGTACGAAGGCCAAATAACCAGACTGAGAGGAAAAGTATAGTTTCACTTATTTTAGACTTAGACTTAGACTTAGACTTAACTTTATTAATCCCTTTGGGATGACTCCCTCTGAGAAATTTAAAATTTCCAGCAGCACATAAAAGGAGCATACAGATCAGAAAAGCAAAACAGAAAAAAATAAACACTTAATAAACACTTAATAAACACCTAACATAATATACACAGTATAAATATAAGGCTAAATATGGCTTGTACAAGTATGGTTAAGTTAAGGTTATTTCACTATGAATGCCCTACTGTCCTCTGTACTCTGCCCCCCCCCCCCCAAGTGAGGAGTTATAGAGTGTGATGGCATGGTGGACAAAAGAGTTCTTGCGCCTGTTGGTCCGACACTTGGGAAGGAGCAGTCTTTCACTGAACAGGCTCCTCTGGTCACTGATGATGGTGTGCAGAGGGTGGCTGACGTCCATTATATCCAACAGTTTATCCAGAGTCCTCATCTCTGCCACCGTCACCAGGGTGTCCAGCTTCGAGCTGACCACAGAGCCGGCCCGCCTGATCAGTTTATCCAGTCTGGATGCATCCTTCTTGGATATACTGCCCCCCCAGCACACCACAGAGTAAAAGAGGATGCTGGCAACCACCGACTGGTAAAACATCCGCAGAAGTTTGCTGCAGATGTTGAAGGACCACAATCTCCTTAAGAAGTACATCCTACTTTGTGTCTTCCCATACAAGTGGCTAATGTATGTTGTCCAATCAAATTTATTATCCAACCACAACCCGAGATATTTGTATGAATCCACAACCTCCACCTCAGCTCCCTCTAACAGGACTGGTTGAGGTCTTGGTCTAGACCTCCCAAAATCAATAACCAGCTCCTTCGTCTTAGAAGTGTTGAGCTGTAGGTGGTTAGTGTGGCACCATGCAGCAAAGTCCCCAACTAGTCTCCGATACTCCTCCTCTCTGTCATCCCTGATACACCCAACAATGGCTGTGTCGTCAGCATACTTCTGAATATGACACAGCTCCGAGTTGTAGCAGAAGTCCGAGGTGTACAGGGTGAAGAGAAGAGGGGCCAATACTGTGCCCTGGGGGGCTCCAGTGCTGCAGACAACGGTGTCAGATGTAATATCCTTCAGCCCGACATATTGTGGTCTGCCAGTGAGGTAGTCAGAGATCCAGTCCACCAGGTGGGAGTCCACTCCCATCTTGCTTAATTTATCCCAAAGCAAGGGGGGCCGAATGGTATTGAAGGCACTGGAGAAATCCAAAAAGAGAATCCTCACTGTGCCACTTCCCTTATCCAGATGGGAGTGGGCTCGATGAAGCAGGTAGAGGATGGCATCCTCCACACCGACACCTGGTTGGTACGCAAACTGCAGGCAGTCCTGGGCGTATTGCACCTGGGGTCTGAGGAGGCTGAGGAAGAGCCGCTCCAGCGTCTTCATCAGATGTGAGGTGAGTGCCACTGGTCGGTAGTCATTCAGCTCGCTGGGCCGGTTCTTTTTCGGAACTGGAACGATGCGGGATTTACTGGAGCTGAGATATGGTACAAGGTACAGCTCCGGAGCACTACTCTCAAAACGTATCAAGAGAGAGTGCTGCTTCAACAATGGGCCCTATGGTTTTTATAGAACTCTGCCACTCCCTCACGCAGGAGGGAGGGCTCCCCTCACGTGTATCAGCGTCCTTCTACTATGTGCCAACTCAGCCGAGGGCAGAGCTGATTCTATCTGGTTTCAGCAAGTGAATCCTTGGGTGTAATCTAAAAGGCGGCAGTGTGGCATGCAAAGCAAGCAGGATGAAGGATGAAACCATAGTTACAGAATAACTGACATTCTCAAAGCAAGCAGGATGAAGGTTGGAAAAACATAGTTGCAGACTAACCAACATTCTCAGACAGACAAGGGCATCATAGAAATTTACCAACAACATCAAAGGTTCAAGAAATTACCAGATTCATTCATTTATATACACACATGGACAATATTGTTGATACCCCTCTGTTAATGAAAGAAAAACCCACAATGGTGACAGAAATAACTTGAATCTGACAAAAGTGGTAATAAATAAAAATTCTATGAAAATTAACCAATGAAAATCAGACAATGCTTTTGAATTGTGGTTCAACAGAATTACTTTAAAAAACAAACTCATGAAACAGGCCTGGACAAAAATGATGGTACCCCTAGAAAAGATTGAAAATAATGTGACCACAGGGACATGTTCAACCAAGATGTGTCCTCTAATTAACATCACAGGTGTCTACAAACTTATAATCAGTCAGTCGGCCTATTTAAAGGGTGACAAGTAGTCACTGTGCTGTTTGTTGACATGGTGTGTACCACACTAAACATGGACCAGAGGAAGCAAAGGAGAGAGTTGTCTCAGGAGATTAGAAAGAAAATTATAGACAAGCATGTTAAAGGTAAAGGCTATAAGACCATCTCCAAGCAGCTTGATGTTTCTGTGACTACAGTTGCACATATTCAGAAATTTAAGATCTACGGGACTGTAGCCATCCTCCCTGGACGTGTACGCAGGAGGAAACTTGATGAAAAATGGAAGAGACGGATAATACGAATGGTAACAAAAGACCCCAGAACAACCTCTAAACACATTCATGGTGAACTCCAAGGTCAAGGTACATCAGTGTCAGATCACACCATCCGTCACTGTTTGAGCCAAAGTGGACTTCATGGGAGATGACCAAGGAGGACACCACTGTTGAAAACAAATCATAAAAAGCCAGACTGCAATTTGCCAAACTGCAAGTTGACAAGTTGCAAAGCTTCTGGGAGAATGTCCTATGGACAGACGAGACAAAACTGGAACTTTTTGGCAAGGCACATCAGCTCTATGTTCACAGACGCAAAAATGAAGCATACCAAGAAAAGGACACTGTCCCTACTGTGAAACATGGAGGAGGTTATGTTATGTTCTGTGGCTGCTTTGCGGCATCTGGCACAGGGTGTCTTGAATCTGTGCAGGGTACAATGAAATCTCAAGACTATCAATGTATTGTAGAGAGACATGTGCTGCCCAGTGTCAGACAGCTTGGTCTCAGTCGCAGGTCATGGGTCTTGCAACAGGACAATGACCCAAAACACACAGCTAAAAACACCCAAGAATTGCAGCGACCGGCAGCGGGTGAAAAAAGTTTGACGTCTGTGTCTCTGTTTTAATGCACTTTAATGTGTTTTAACATAATTCTCTGTGCTGTTTTTGTCCTTGAATGTTTGTGGACTATATAATGAAGAGCTCCCTGGTTCCATCAGTATGGATTTCCTTCTTGTTTTT
Organism: Pholidichthys leucotaenia; assembly: GCA_020510985.1. Classification (NCBI taxonomy): domain Eukaryota; kingdom Metazoa; phylum Chordata; class Actinopteri; order Cichliformes; family Pholidichthyidae; genus Pholidichthys; species Pholidichthys leucotaenia. The sequence continues at coordinate 135,447,952 of CM035844.1, forward strand.
GCACTGTCGTTTCTTTCTTACCGGCTCTTTGTCTCGGAGGTAAGCGCGATCGCGATCACGCCGGGAAGAACGCAGTATTCCAGAGACATGTTACTGCATTTAAAAATGGATAATGCAGCATTTGTGTTTGAGTCTGTGCTGCAACTGCCGGACTTAAAGAGATTTTCATGGACACAGCGATGAAAAGAGAGACAAGAGGGGGAAACGCGGAAAGCATGGAGGCGTAAGATTAAACCTGAGGAGGCGTCAGCTTAACCGCATTCCTCTTCCTTCCATTATTATGGGGAATGAACAATCCCTGAGAAATAAAGTGGATGAAATTCAAGAAAATGTACGATATTGGAAGGATTTCAAGAACTGCTGGGTCATGGCTTACACGGAGACGTGGCTTACGGCGCATGACTGGGACCCGGACCTGTGTATTGATGGCTTTGGAGCCCCACTTTGCTCGGATCAGCAGGAAGAGGTAATGGGGAAACGTCAGGGGGGCGGCGTATGTTTATATATTAATAAACAGTACTGTACATCTGTCACGGTCAGAGACCGCATCTGTACACCAGATGTGGAGCTTCTGTCTGTGTCACTACGCCCTTTTTACCTGCCCCGCGAGTTCCCCCAACTTTTCATAACGACTGTGTACATTCACCCAAGAGCGGATGCTGCCTCCGCCTCCAGCACCGTCTTTGATGTGGTACAGCAGTTGCAGTCGATTTCCCCAGAGGCTCCAAATTTTATCCTTGGGGATTTTAACCATGTGTCTCTAAAGAAGACACTTAAAAACTTTTATCAGTATGTCTCCTGCCCAACCAGGCGAAAAAAGACATTGGACCTGTGCTATGGCTCCATAGAGAGGGCCTTTAAGTCTCTTCCCCTTCCTCCTTTAGGATCCTCAGATCACAACTGTGTACATTTGCTGCCCACATATAAAACTGCTCTCAGAAGAGACAAGGCGAAGACCAGAGACATAGACGTGTGGACAGAGGATTCAGTGCACTGCCTCCAGGAATGCTTTAACTGTACAGACTGGGAGGTTTTCACACTGGCCTGCGGAGAAGATTTGGACTCTTTAGTGGACGTGGCATGTTCATACATGGCTTTCTGTAGGGACATGATCGTTCCACATAAACGTGTCAAAATATATCCCAACAACAAGCCATGGGTTACTAAATCAGTTAAATCCTGCTTACAGAGGAAAGCACTTGCCTTTAAACAGGGGGTTGTTTCTGAGCTGCAGGTTGCCACAAAAGAGCTGAAGTCCGAAATTTTAAGAGCAAAACAGAATTATAAATCAGAGATGGAAAGTAAGATGGCAACAAAGAAGCTTGGTTCAGTCTTGGGCCAGTATGAAAACTATTGCAAGCCTTGAGAGCACAGAGCACAGTAATTGTGTGTTTTAGATGGTTTTAACTTTTTAGTCCAGACTCAGAGCTGGCTAATGCTCTTAATTGTTTTTATGGTCGTTTTGATTCCTTTGATTTTAGCACAGAAACCCAAGATTTGAAACAGAAACTCAAAGACAATCAGCACTTTAATATTGAGGTGCAGGATGTTAAAAGGGCGTTCTGTGCTGTAAAAGTGAACAAAAGTCAGGGCCCTGATAATATATGTGGACACTTGGTAAAGTCCTGTGCACATGAACTGAGTCCTGTGTTTCACTACTTTTTTAGACACAGACACAACATGTGCCTAAGATCTGGAAAGATGCCGTGGTTGTCCCCGTTCCAAAATCCAGCTGTCCAAAAACGGTAAATGATTTTAGACCAGTTGCTTTGACTTCAATTTTAATGAAAATTTTTGAAAAACTGGTCAGATTTGAGGTCCTAAAGCAGACTGAGCATGCATTGGATCCTTTGCAGTTTGCCTATAGGCCTCACAGAGGAGTGGAGGATGCCACTGTCACTCTGTTTAACATGCTTTTTAAACATCTGGATTTTAATGGGACACACGCCAGGCTTTTATCTGTGGACTTTTCTTCCGCCTTTAATACAATCCAACCTCATATTTTAGTTGAAAGGCTCCTGCAACAATTTGATTTGAGTAATAATCTGGTAGGTTGGATTCTGGATTTTTTAACCAACAGGACACAGAGAGTAAGGGTCAATGGTACATTGTCTGACCAAAAGTGTTCTTCTACTGGCTCTCCTCAGGGGTGTGTGTTGTCACCACTACTCTTCATCCTGTACACAAACATGTGTCGGAGCAGACATGACAACAGACACATTATAAAGTATGCTGATGATTCAGTTGTTGTCAGTCTCCTCCAGGATGGTGAGAGTGGCCACGGCCCAGTAGTTGATGATTTTGTTCACTGGTGTGAGGATTCTTACCTGCAGCTGAATACAACAAAAACTAAAGATACGATTATTGACTTTAGGAGGAAAACTCCCAGGCACAAAGTCACTGTACTAAAAGGCCAGACCACTGAATGTGTGCAATCCTACAAATATCTTGGGACGATTATTGATAGTATTTTAAACTTTGAAGAGAACTGTGAAAGGGTGTGCAAAAAGGGTCAGCAACATTTGCATTGTTTAAGGAAACTTGCACGCTTCCAAATTGGCCGAACCATAGTGACAATGTTTTATCGGGCTTTTATTGAATCTGTTTTATCCTTTTTTTAGTGTCATGGTTTGGTCAGATAAAACTGAAACAGAGGAAATCCTTGGATCAGGTTGTTAGATGGTCCGGTCGTTTGCTTGGTGAGTCACAGCTGAGCCTGACATCCCTGTACACCAGACAGGTACAGAGGATTGCTACCTCCATTTTAAATGATGACTCCCACCCTTTGCAGTGCCACTTTCAGCTTCTTCCCTCCAGACGGAGGTTTGCTGTCCCAAAAAGTAAAACCCAGCGCTACAAAAACAGCTTTGCTCCTGCTGCTGTCAAAGAGTTGAACAAGATGTAACAATATATTGCACATAATTTAGTTACCTATGTATTAATTTTATTTTATATTTACTTATTTTTGTAGGTTTTTTATTTGGATTCTAAATCTTTTATTGGGTTTTAGACTTTTGAGTTTTTAACCTCTTTGACTAGTCTAACTTTTTAATATGACCCTTCTCTCTTATCTCTTTGTTTTTTTCTCTTATCTCTTTGTCCTATGTCCTAATTGGTGGAGCCTTGAGTACTTTTATTGTGTTTATAGTCAGCTTCATGTGTGCCTGTGTTTGTGTTCATGTTGAATGTAATTGTGGTTTGTAAATATGGATGTCACCTGACTGCAGAACAAATCTACCTACGGGTACAAATAAAGTAACCTGAACCTGAACCTAAGAGCGAAACATTGGACTATTCTAAAGTGGCCTTCTATGAGTCCTGATCTAAATCCTATTGAACATTTGTGGAAAGAGCTTAAACATGCCGTCTGGAGAAGGCACCCTTTAAACCTGAGACAACTGGAGCAGTTTGCTCATGAGGAGTGGGCCAAAATACCTGCTGAGAGGTGCATAAGTCTCATTGACATTGCAATCGTCTGATTGCAGTGATTGCCTTAAAAGGTTGTGCAACAGAATATTAAGTAAAGGGTTCCATCATTTTTGTCCAGGCCTGTTTCATGAGTTTGTTTTTTAAAATAATTCTGTTGAACCACAATTCAAAAGCATTGTCTGATTTTCATTGGTTAATTTTCATAGAATTTTTATTTATTACCACTTTTGTCAGATTCAAGTTATTTCTGTGACCACTGTGGGGTTTTCTTTCATTAACAGAGGGGTACCGACAATTTTGTCCACGGCTGTAGAGGTTGCATGCAGCTTTGTACAAAAGTTCCAGTCAAGTAATTCAATTTTTGCAGTCTGGTGCATTTTTTTAAACAGGGTTGATGTGTATAAGGTGTGACAAATAATGTCCAGTGTGATCCTGTGCGCAATCTGTAATCCAGGGTGCTTTCATCACAATAATCATAGCATATGCAAAAGGGTTTATTCAGCCAAGAATAAATGTCAAAGCCAATCATCACTGCCCTCCCTTCAAACAACCATGCACAAATAGATATAAGTTTTAAACTGATCCAAATATCACAGACAACAAGCTATTGTAAAAAAAAAAAGAGAGTATTTAGTGTTAAATCTAGAGAGAGTAGCCATATACTTTTTAGTGGTGTCAATTTTAATCATATTTAATAGTGATTAGTGATTGCATGAACCGCAATATATATAAATTATTTTGCCATTGGCAGCATATGGGACAAGTGAAGTACATGGCGGTGTTGCACCTGTAAGCTGGTTGCCAACCGCCAATCAAATCTAAAAGAAGAATAAGAAGAAGGCAGAATATGGGTGAGACAGAGTGGTGTCAAGTTAATTGTGCAATAATGCAATAAATGTGATTAACGCAATTGAGGGCACCGCTTATTTATTTTTTAAAAGTCCATAATCTTAAGCAGTATGCATATAAAGGCAAATTTTGAACATGGAATAAAAATTGTCAGAGAAAACCTGGTGCTGTGTCGCCAGCAGACTGGCTTCTGAGGTGCTTTTTATCATATGAGTCAAAGGTGTAAGGTTAAAGAAGGCGCAGGGGCAGTCAGATGTAGTGGTTTGACACTGTACATGTAATTTTGCAAGAAGAGAGAGCCATGGAAGCATTCATTTGATTCAACGGTCAAAGGTTGTTTTTATTAAGCCATTCAGAGCTGGACTGGCTGGTATGTTTTGGATCATTGTCCTGCTGTAGAATCCAAGTGCGAACATTCTCCTTCAGGATTTTTTGGTAGACAGTAGAATTCATAGTTCCATTTACCACAGTAAGTCTTGCAGGTCCTGAAGCAGCAAAACAGCCCAAGACCATCACACTACCACCACCATATTTTACTGGTGGTATGATGTTCCTTTTCTGAAATGCTGTGTTACTTTTACCCTGGATGTAATGAGACACACACCTTCCAAAAAGTTCAACTTTTGTCTCATCAGTCCACAGAGTATTTTCCCAAAATTTTGGGGATCATCAAGATGTTTTTTGGCAAAACTTAGATGAGCCTTTATGCTGTTTTTGCTCAGCAGTGGTTTTCGTCTTAGAACTCTGAAAGCAGGCCATTTTTGCCCAGTCTCTTTCTTATGGTGAAGTCATGAACACTGACCTTAACTGAAACAACTGAGGCCTGCAGTTCTTTGGATGTTGTTGTAGGGTCTTTTGTGACCTCTTGAATGAGTTGTTGCTGCACTCTTGGGGTAATTTTGGTCGGCCAGCCACTCCTGGTAGGGTTCACCACTGTTCCATGTTTTCGTCATTTGTGGATAATGGCTCTCACTGTGGTTCCCTGGAGTCCCAAAGCTTTAGAAATGGCTTTATAACCTTTTCCAGACTGATAGATCTCAGTTACTTTGTTTCTCATTTGTTCCTGAATTTATTTGGATTGCAGCATGATGTCTAGCTTTTGAGAATCTTTTGATCTACTTCACTTTGTCAGGCAGGTCCTATTAAAATGATTTCTTGATTGAGAACAGGTGTGGCAGTAATCAGGCGTGGGTGTGGCTACAGAAGTTGAACTCAGCTTTCCAAAGATGTGATAAACCACAGTTAATTTATGTTTTAATGGGATGGGGGATCTTTTTTTTTTTTTTTACACAGGGCCATGTGGGTTTGGATTTTTTTTTTTTTAACCCTTAATAATAAACACCTTCATTTAAAAACTGCATTTTGTGTTTACTTGTGTTATCTTTGTCTAATATTTAAATTTGTTTAATGATCTGAAACATTTAAGTGTGACAAACACAAAAAAATGAGAAATGAAGTAGGGGGCAAACATTTTTTCACACCACTGTAGGCGAGAGATAATTGCGCTAACATGAGACGGCTGGGATAACGGGAGCAGCTACAAACAGGATGGGCAGAGCTGTGCAGACAGAGACACTGGAGAACAGAGATGACAAATAATGCAAACAATAATCATTAATAAACCAAATCAGGGAGAAAACATAACTGAACTAAGAACCTGAGGATAACCCAACAAATTAATGATAACAGAATAAAGGTGCAACAGTTCAAAACAAACAGAAAATGTGGACATAGTTGGAAACTTTGTCCAGATATGACGATGAAAGAGGACTGGAGTAAAACTTTCAAATCAAACACATCCAGTATCAGAGTAATCTTCAATATGACAATCGTTTTCCACCACTGCAGGGAGGACTAATTGGAAATGTCTGTTGATTGGCTAGTGACTTAGTCACCCACCCCATGCCTTAGCTATTTGATTGGTTGACAGTGTCCGGACTGCTCTGTCTGCAGCAGATTAATTAGGTCACCTCATTGAGTTCAGATGCATATTGCATAAAACCAAGATAAAGGATTGAGCCAGGATTTTCAAATAATTCTGGCTTAATCTATACTTGATTTGTTTGTATAAAAGTAGGATAAATGAAATCCATTCAAGTTGCTATTGAGATTTATTCTCTACAGCCAGCCTGGTCCAGAGCAGGCTAAGAGTCAGGCTAAAATTAATCCTTGTGATTTATTTGTCAGTGCAGGAGTCAATCCTCTAAGAAATCGGTGCTTTTCTGTGTCAATAAATGGTCTACTGATGTAGTCTGACTAGTAGATGATAGATGATGTGTGAGGTGATTTTGATGAAGCTGCACTTAATTAATACCTAAGAAGCTACTGAATTTTATTTCAAATCAATATTTCCAAAAAATATGAAAAACTGTTCTCTACCCAAACTAAGTGATGTAGTATGACCATCAGATGATGGATAATGTGTGAGGTGATTTTGGTGAAGCTGCACTTAATACCAGAGAAGCTATTGAATTTTATTTCAAATTAATATTTCCAAAAAATATGATTTTTTTTTAAATCTAATTAAATGATGTAGTATGATCATTGGATGGTGGATGATGTGTGAGGTCATTTTGGTGAAGCTGCACTCAGTTATTTAGAAGTTTTTAAACTATCATTTATTAATAAATGTTTCCCTAACCTATGATTTTTATTTATTTATTTATTTATTTATTTTTTGGTCCAACTAACAAGTGTTACTAACAGGAGACCCTGGTGGCTGGCCAGCATTTAGTGGCATTAACCTTGATGATGCTGAAATTTAATCCTAATAAATATTCCCAAAAGCTATGAAAACATTTCTTTAATCCAAACTATGTGTTGTAGTTTGACTACATATTTGATGGATTGCTTGTTTTGTAATTATCAAGTTATTGGATATTTTTTAAATAAATATTTCCCCAAACTATGAAAAATAAAATTTATGCAAACTAAGCATTTTAGTCCGAACAAAATGACACAATTGACGTATGAACTGATTCTGGTGACGTTACACCTTATGATCATGACGGTATGTAATTTTGTCTTTTTAAGATGAAATATCCAGGGACGGATTGTTTTTTCGCTCATGGAGAGTTGTTCAGAACTCCTTATAAGAACTCCTTATACAAAGATATGGAGTGATGATAATCAAGTCAGTGGCGGTAATGCACCTGTAAGCTGGTTGCCAACCACCAATCAAATCTAAAAGAAGAAGTTATCTTTTTTTTCCCTTGGAGTTGCAATTTGCAGACGGTCTCTGCGCATTTGTTTGCCCGACGGCAGCTCATAGACACCAGTGTAACTGCTGGAGCTCAGAGGACGGCTCTTTTAATGGAAATGAAGTTGTAGCTCGTTGTCCACTTTACCAGTGCATTCGATTGGTGTGTTTTGTGTTTTAACAGCGTTTTGTTCAGGAATTATTGATCCGCAAAGTCCGAATCTGTGACGATCTTGCCAACTTTACTGAAGTGTCCCCCATGGTGGAACACACTGAATACATTTCTTCATCGGTAGAATTTTGGCCACTACATACATTTGCCAGGGTGATAACCGGCTCTTACATTACTTAGTATAGCTGCAACTAACTTTTTTGCTGGTTCACTCATAGCTGCACTTCTTCCATCTCCGTTCATTACATATAACACACACCGAAAACAATGCTAAGCGTCCAAATGGTCCTGATCATCTTCATCTTTATCTTCTTCCGCTTAATCCTTTTCGAGTCACGGGGGGGGCTGGAGCCTATCCCAGCATCTTTTGGGCGAGAGGCAGGGTACACCCTGGACAGATCGCCACTCCATCGCAGGGCCAACACAGAGAGACAGACAACCATTCACTCTCACAGTCATACCTAAGGACAATTTGGAATCCCCAGTTTGATGCCAATTAATCTAACTTGCATGTTTTTGGCATGTGGGAGGAAACCGGAGAAATCCCACGCAGGACACGGGGAGAACATGCAAACTCCACACAGGTCACTGTGTGGATCCCCCGGCCAAGGGTGAGTTGATGCGCTGCCGCAGTGCTAACCACTCCGCCACCGTGCTCACATACGTACAAAACACAGAATGTATCTTCTCAGTTTCATTCAATATATTCTGAAGTTCATTCAATATATTCTGAAGTTCATTCCATATATTCCAATTCCATATATTCTCTGGTCACACAATACTGACGCACTCTACAAGAAGGGACAGCGCAGGCTGTTCCTGCTGAGGAGACTCAGGTCTTTTGGTGTACAAGGGGCGCTGCTGAAGTCATTCTATGACACGGTGGTGGCATCAGCCATCACTTTTGGAGTGGTCTGCTGGGGCAGTGGCATTACTGCAGCCGACAGGAAGAGACTGAACAAACTGATCAAGAAAGCTAGCTTCGTCCTGGGGCAGCGCCTTGATCCGGTGGAGGAGATAGGAGAGAGAAGGACGGTGGCTAAACTGTCATCTCTGCTGGAGTCCGAGTTCCACCCTATGCAGGACATACTGGATGCACTGAGGAGCTCATTTAGCAGCAGACTACATCATCCCAGGTGCACAACCGAGAGGTTTCGTAGGTCCTTCCTACCAACGGCTGTCAGACTGTACAACCTAAGCAGGGCTGCTCGCAGAGATAGCAAAAAGACGTAACAAACTAATAGTTTTTTTGTTTTTTTTTTTTGAATGCAAAAGATGCAATAGACTTACACAATGGTCCTCTCCGGCATACAACTAGGAACATACTGGTCGCTATGGAGGGTGAGAATATGTATGGGCACATAATCATACCATGTAGGATAACTAAATAGACGGTTGTGCTGTTTCATCCCACCTAGCAACAATGCTCTGCACTGTGTGTGTTTATATATTTACATATTTATTCCACCTAGCTACAATGCTCTGCACTGGGTGTGTTTATATTTATATATCTATATATTTATTCCATCTAGCTACAATGCTCAGCACTGGGTGTGTTTATATTTATATATCTATATATTTATTCCATCTAGCTACAATGCTCCGCACTGTGTTTTTATATATCTACATATTATTCCATCTAGCTACATTGCTCCGCACTGTGTGTGTTTATATACTTGCATATTTATTCCACCTAGCTGCAATGCTCCGTACTGTGGGTGTTTATATATTTACATATTTATTCCATCTAGCTACAATGCTCTGCACTGTGTGTTCATATATTCATATATTTATTCCATCCAGCTACAATGCTCTGCACTGTGTGTCTGTGTGTGTGTGTGTGTGTATATATATATTTTATAGTAATACGTACATATGTATGTATATTAGCTGCTCTTGCTTGCTTGTTTTTTTTCTTGCCTTCTGATTGTTGCTCTGAGTGTTGCTATCCCTGTGCTGTTGCAATCCTGGAATTTCCCCGTTGTGGGACTAATAAAGGCTTATCTTATCTTATACAGTGGGGCAAAAAAGTATTTAGTCAGCCACCAACTGTGCAAGTTCTCCCACTTAAAAGATGAGAGAGGTCTCCAATTTTCATCATAGGTGTACCTCAACTATGAGAGACAAAATGAGAAAAAAAAATCCAGAAAATGATTTTTAATGAATTAATTGTTAAATTCCTCAGTAAAATAAGTATTTGGTCACCTAAAAACAAGCAAGATTTCTGGCTCCCACGGACCTGTAACTTCTTCTTTAAGAGGCTCCTCTGTCCTCCACTCGTTACCTGTATTAATGACACCTGTTTGAACTCGTTATCAGTATAAAAGACACCTGTCCACAACCTCAAACAGTCAGACTCCAAACTCCACTATGGCCAAGACCAAAGAGCTGTCAAAGGACACCAGAAACAAAATTGTAGACCTGCACCAGGCTGGGAAAACTTAATCTGCAATAGGTAAGCAGCTTGGTGTGAAGAAATCAACTGTGGGAGCAATTATTAGAAAATGGAAGACATACAAGACCACTGATAATCTCCCTCGATCTGGGGCTCCATGCAAGATCTCACCCCGTGGGGTCAAAATGATCACAAGAACGGTGAGCAAAAATCCCAGAACCACATGGGGGGACCTAGTGACTGACCTGCAGAGAGCTGGGACCAAAGTAACAAAGGCTACATCAGAAACACACTACGCCGCCAGGGACTCAGATCCTGCAGTGCCAAACGTGTCCCCCTGCTTAAGCCAGTACATGTCCAGGCCCGTCTGAAGTTTGCTAGAGAGCATTTGGATGATCCAGAAAAGGATTGGGAGAATGTCATATGGTCAGATGAAACCAAAATAGAACTTTTTGGTAAAAACTCAACTTGTCGTGTTTGGAGGAGAAAGAACACCATACCTACTGTGAAGCATGGGGGTGGAAACATCATACTTTGGGGCTGTTTTTCTGCAAAGGGACCAGGACGACTGATCCGTGTAAAGGAAAGAATGAATGGGGCCATGTATCGTGAGATTTTGAGTGAAAACCTCCTTCCACCAGCAAGGGTATTGAAGATGAAACGTGGCTGGGTCTTTCAGCATGACAATGATCCCAAACACACCACCCGGGCAACGAAGGAGTGGCTTCGTAAGAAGCATTTCAAGGTCCTGGAGTGGCCTAGCCAGTCTCCAGATCTCAACCCCATAGAAAATCTTTGGAGGGAGTTGAAAGTCTGTGTTGCCCAGCGACAGCCCCAAAACATCACTGCTCTAGAGGAGATCTGCATGGAGGAATGGGCCAAAATACCAGCAACAGTGTGTGAAAACCTTGTGAAAACTTACAGAAAACGTTTGACCTCTGTCATTGCCAACAAAGGGTATATAACAAAGCATTGAGATGAACTTTTGTTATTGACCAAATACTTATTTTACTGAGGAATTTACCAATTAATTCATTAAAAATCCTTCAATGTGATTTTCTGGATTTTTTTTTCTCATTTTGTCTCTCATAGTTGAGGTATACCTATGATGAAAATTGGAGACCTCTTTCATCTTTTAAGTGGGAGAACTTGCACAATTGGTGGCTGACTAAATACTTTTTTACCCCACTGTATATACACTACCGTTCAAAAGTTTGGGGTCACCCAGACAATTATTTTGTGTTTTCCATGAAAAGTCACACTTATTTACCACCGTGAGTTGTAAAATGAATAGAAAATATAGTCAAGACATTGACAAGGTTAGAAATCATGATTTGTATTTGAAATAATAATTTTTTCCAGATACTCAACCTGCTCAAAGGAAGGTCAGTTTTATAGCCTCTCTAACCAGCTAAACTGTTTTCAGCTGTGCTAACATGATTGCACAAGGGTTTTCTAATCATCCATTAGCCTTCTGACGCAATGAGCAAACACATTGTACCATTGGAACACTGGAGTGATAGTTGCTGGAAATGGGCCTCTATACACCTGTGTAGATATTGCACCAAAAACCAGACATTTGCAGCTAGAATAGTCATTTACCACATTAGCAATGTATATTAGATATTAGAGTGTATTTCTGATTAGTTTAAAGTTATCTTCATTGAAAAAAACAGTGCTTTTCTTTCAAAAATAAGGACATTTCTAAGTGACCCCAAACTTTTGAACGGTAGTGTATTTTTTCCTTAACGGCTTGCCATAACACACACACACACACACACACACACACACACACACACACACACACACACACATATTGTTTTGATCTTGGAAACAAAGTTTGGTCAATAAATTGAATGAATGAATGAATCTTTATTTCGGATAGATTAAAAGTAAAGATTAAAAGTAAGGAACAGAATTGAAGCAGCACATTGCATAACTAATTCTGTCTTTCAAAATAGGTCATTGGTGTGGTGTACTGCATGTAATCAGTTACATGATTGACTCAGTATCAGCCAGTCCTGAAGGGGGCGCACTTGTACCATCTCTGGGGAACTCTCCACATGGCTTGAGAGGAGCCATGAACCTTTGCTGTACACTGAGCTGGTTAATTGTTGAATAAAAGTGTTAAGTAGTGATGGGTCCATGAGGCGTCATGATGCGTTTCGACACATTGCAAAACTGTATTGATACTGTGTTGATACTGTGTCACTGAATACTGACACCTGCTGGACCTTAAAAATCCCTACAGGCAACCTAGTTGACAGACTCAACTGACACTGATTTGATGACCTAGTATATACAATAATATACTGCTCCAAAAAAATAAAGGGAGCACTGTCCCTCAAACTGTCCACTTAGGAAGCAACACTGATGATCAGTTTCACCTGCTGTTGTGTGATTTTGTTGTCAGCACATTCAACTATGTAAAGAACAAAGTATTGAATAAGAATATTTCATTCAAATCTAGGATGTTTAGTCCATCCATCCATCTTCTACCGCTTTTCCGGAGGTCCGGGTCGCAGAGGCAGCAGTTCAAACAGAGAAGCCCAGACTTCCCTCTCCCCAGCCACCTGCTCCAGCTCTTCAGAGGGGATACCAAGGTGTTCCCAGACCAGCTGGGAGAAAAACTTGACCCCGGGGCAGACCCAGGATGTTTAGTGTTCCCTTTATTTTTTCGAGCAGTATATAATTTAAGTCATTGTATTTTATATTGTATTATTTCATGTCTTCATTTTAATTTCAAATATCGTTGATATTTTTAGATACAGTCAATAAATAATGTGAACATGTATCATAACATGAAAATCTAAGTGAACATGTTGTGAATGAGGATGCTTGTGGACTGGGATTTTTTTTTTTTTTTACAAATTTTTATTAAAAACAAAAAAGCTTTCCCAACGTTTTGAAATTGAGTGTTACGCTTTTTTGATACAACTTCTCCAGCTGTAGAAAACACCCGCTCACACGGCACAGATGAGGCTGGAGTGCAGAGAAATTGTAAGGCAAGCTGAAAGAGGTCTGGATAGATGGTCTTTTGGTTGTCCCAGTATCTCATAGGATCCTGGGACCTGGCAATATTGCCCTCTGCCAGGTATCTCTGCACCTCCTGGATGGCATCAGCTGTGGCACTTTTGGTCTGCCTGCCCACTTCGATGTTGAGATGTTGCCAAAGGTTAGCTAAAAAAACAACAAGATGGCATTTTAGTACATGATTTCCAAACAACAACAAACAAATAATGCTGAATAACATGGCTGAAGTGGGTGCAGACAGCTGTTGTGAAGACGGTCCCGTCTAAATTGAGACTATGTGCAATGCAAATTGAGTGCCGAATTTGGAGCTGTCTAGTGGATGCAATCATGTTTGGTGCTGCGTCGGTCACAAGACACTTTATTGGTTATGGCCCAGTCCTCCATCATGCCCCTTTTGACTTGGGCCAAATTGTCAGCAGTGTGACTTTGTGGAAAGTATTGCACTCCCAACACAGACGCACACAACTGCAAATTCTCATTAATGTAGTGACAGGTAAGAGCCAAGTAAGCCTCCATGTTCACAGATGTCCACATGTCGGCTGTTATGCTCACTGCCACAGCTTGCTGTACTTGCATTTTCATTCGTTCCCGTTCCTCCTCGTACTTTTTGGCCACCATTTGTTTGATGGTCTGAAAATTACACCAAGTCAAACCAAAAGCAAATCCATATATTTAAATTAAAGATTAAATAAATTGGATATATCAACTAATACTTTAGATAATTTCCACAAACCTTTCTGGTTGGCAAAACATGAGGGCTGAAGGGCCTGAATCAGTTCCCTGAACCCTTCACTCTCCACAATGCTGAGGGGCTGGCAGTCCTTCACGATGAAATTCAGCAGAGCCTCATCCAGCATCTGCTTCCTGGAAGCTTGATGGTTAAAAATGAAGTAAAAAATAAATTAATAGGAATTAATTATCAATAAAGAAACTGTGAGCAAGTTGTAGAATGGCTGTATACCTGAGTCTATCCTGGGTGTATCCGGGACTTCATTTTCATGCCTGGCCCTATAATGCCTCAGCATTAAGGAGGCGCTTTTGTTTAAATACGGCAGCTCTGTTGAACAAATGCGACATTTAGCCTGCAGAAAATATGAAGAGTAAACTAAGAGTCACTTTCAAATGAATTTGAATTCAGATAGATCAAGTGGAAACTCTGAGAGGAACAGGATGAAACAACAAGGAAATTAATACAAAGAAAATAGTATTTTTAAATACCTTATTTTCCGATATCGGATCAAAATGGTCCCACACAGCGGGAACCTTTCTTTTTCCTTGAGGCTGCTCGTGCTCCATAATTTGTGATAAATTTGCACAAGGACCGTCTGCAACCCATACGACAGTCTTTGGGCAAATGCATCCCGTTGACAGATGCGCTTCCTTATAAACGCTGGCCTGTCAGTGTTTCGACGCGCTAGCATCACGTGACCGATACAGTACCTGTATCGGTCACGTGAACTTTCTTAAAGCGAGACGCACCGACACGCACCGAAACTGGGTTTTGCTCTATGAGCTCGACGCATGCGCCGACGCATCGGTGTTGCCGGACCCATCACTAGTGTTAAGATACACTCCCTGTCCTTTCTATTATTAACCACAAGACATGACATGGTACCAGGAGTGACAGAACTCACCTTCCAGTCAGCAGTTCAAGCTTATGAACGAGTGTGACGGTGAAAGGAGCCGACCTCGGAGTAACACTAACTGCTAGCACAACTATAAGATGGATCAATTAAGGCCTCCTTCTCCACTCAAGCTGACGGGTAATGTGGAAGAGCAATAGAAGCGGTTTAAACAACGTTTCAGCCTGTACATTACAGCAATTGGAGCAGTTGACAAGAGCGGTGAGCAGAAAGTTGCACTATTCCTGACAGTAGCTGGCTCAGATGCTATCGATGTTTTCAATAGCCTTCAGCTAACAGCAGACCAACAAGCTGACTATAATAAAGTACTGGAGGAGTTTGAGAAATTCTGTGCGTCAAAGAGAAATGAAACCTATGAACGATATATCTTTCACAGTAGATGCCAGGCTGAATCAGAGACAATAGAAGAGTTTATAATGGACCTTAAACTCAAAAGTCAATTGTGCAACTTCGGACAGTTGACAGATTCGTTCATCAGAGACCGCATAATTAGTGGAGTTAGAGACAAGAGCCTTTGAGAGCAACTTCTGGGTGAAGGTGACAACGCTGGAGAGAGCAATCCAGATATGTCAAGCTAAAGAGGCTACACAGTCGAATTAAAACGATGGACAGCGACAAAGCAAACAACAAAGACTACAGCGTGGAGGCAGTTGTGAGGGGAAAAGTGAACCCCAGTGCTGCTAAAACAGAGACAGGAAGGCCAAGGCAGAGCAAAGGTGGCAGAGAGCCGCGCACCAGCAACAGGGAGCCACGCAGATGTGACAGCTGTGGAGGACAGCACCCATCATGCCAGTGTCCAGCTTATGGGAAAGAGTGTCGCGCCTGTGGACGAAGGAACCACTTTGCACGGGCATGCAAGCAAGCCAAGCAGAGAGGGGTGATCCACAGCATAGAGGATGACAGTTGTGGCAGCACCGAAACAGGAGATCTCTTTATAGGTACTGTGGGAGCTGAGACATGTGATGAAGAATGGACAGCAAGCTACAAGGTAAATGGTACACAGATCATGTTCAAGCTCGGCACGGGAGCACAAGTGAACATTATTCCAGAGATTGACTTACAGCGCCTTAAGGTAAAACCTGTGGTGAATGAGAAACAAATTATAAGACTGAAATCATACAGCGGAGAACAGATTCCCACTGTTGGCACATGTACATTGTCAGTGCATGTTAATGATGAATCACGAGATACCATTTGTGATTGTAAAAGGTAACAAAACACCGATTTTGGGTCTGAAGACATGTAATATGTTAGGACTAGTTAAAAGAGTGCAGGTTGTCTGTGAAAAGAAGACAGCGCCTCAGATTGAAAAAGAGTATCTAGATGTGTTTCAAGGCGTTGGTAAGCTAAATGCAAAACACAAAATAACATTGGAGGAGCCAAATCATCCAGTTATTCATGCTCCAAGACATGTACCATTGGCACTCAGGGACAAATTAAAAGCAGAGTTACAGAGACTAGAAGCTGTAGACATAATCTGTAAAGTAGAAGAACCTACTAAATGGGTGCATTCACTAGTCATAGTGGGAAAAAAAGAATGGGTCTCTTAGACTATGCATTGACCCAAAGCAGCTGAGCAACTATGTGAAAAGAGAACATTTTCAGCTACCAACCAGAAATGAGCTACTCAGTGATATAGCAGGAGCCAAGTATTTCTCCAAACTTGATGCATCAGCGGGATTTTGGCAGATACCCCTAGATGAAGAGAGTACTGCACTTTGCACTTAACACACCTTTTGGCAGGTACTTCTTTAAAAGGCTACCTTTTGGGTTAACATCAGCACTAGAAATATTTCATTGAACGGTACAGCAGATTTTTGACAAAGTGCCAGGCACAAAAGTGTACATTGACGACATATTAGTTTGGGGCAAAACTGTTGAAGAGCACAACACTAGGTTGAAACAAGCTCTTGAGGCAGCCAGAGTGAACAGACTGAAGCTAAACACAGACAAATGTGAATTCAGAAAAACAGAAATAACTTTTCTAGGAGAGAAACTGACCTGCACTGGTGTAGAGATTGATCAGAGCAAAGTAGCTGCTATCAATAATATGCCACCACCAACTGATAAAAAGGGAGTTCAAAGATTTCTTGGCATGGTTAACTATGTAGGCAAGTTTGTACCTAACCTGGTGACACACACTACTCAGCTTAGGAGCCTACTTTGTGACACAACTGAATGGAGCTGGGATGCTAACCATCAAAAGGAATTTGATGATCCCAAAACACTGATCACTGATCACCAGTCTTGAGATTCTATGATGACAAGAGAAAAACAAAACTTCCAGCAGATGCTTCTAAAGCAGGCATAGGAGTAGTATTGTTGCAGCAATATGGCAGCAGATGGAGACCAGTTGCTTATGCATCACGGACACTAACAACATCAGAGTGTAATTATGCTCAGATCGAAAAGGAAGCATTAGCACTATCCCATGCATGTGAAAAGCTTCACTATCTGATTTATGGTAGAACATTGTGGGCAGAGACTGACCACAAACCTTTGGTGACTACTGCAAAAAAGGGCTTAGCCAACACACCACCAAGAGTGCAGAAAATTTTTCTCAAATTACAGAAATATGATTTGTACCTTGAATATAGACCTGGTAAAGAACTTCTTGTTGCAGATACACTTTCCAGAGCTGTAGACAGCACTGAGAACTCGCAAGAGTGTGAGCATGATGATACGATTCATGTGAACCTGATCAGAAAATCATGCCCAGTGTCAGATGAAATGTGGACTGTCATAGGAAGAGCGACGGCTAAAGATGAAACACTGACTGAAGTAATCAGAGCCATCTCCAAAGGATACGACTCACGGTCTATTCCTTCTCCTTATGGACACTTTAGAGATGAGCTATCAGTTGTTGATGAAGTACTGTTTAAGGGCTCAAGAATCGTAGTACCTCAAATATTACAGGAAAACATGCTGATCAAGATACATGAAGGTCATTTAGGCATGGAGTGTTTGTGTTTGTGTGTCTGTGTGTTTACATATTCATATATTTATTCCATCCAGCTACAATGCTCTGCACTGTGTGTCTGTGTGTGTGTATATATATATTTTATAGTAATATGTACATATGTATATTAGCTGCTCTTGCTTGCTTGTTTTTTTTTTTCTTGCCTTCTGATTGTTGCTCTGAGTGTTGCTATCCCTGTGCTGTTGCAATCCTGGAATTTCCCCGTTGTGGGACTAATAAAGGCTTATCTTATCTTATCTTATCTTATCTTAAAAGCAGTCCTTTATTGGCCGAATATGAATGCTGACATTGAAAGAAAGGTCAGGGCCTGTGAAAACGTGTCAAAAATACCAGACGAGAGAGATTAAAGAGCCAATGTGGGTGGATGAGACAGATGCAGCAAATCCATGGCAGAAAGTTGGCATTGATCTATTCACAATGGGGGGCAAGAACTATGTTCTCATAGTGGATTATTATTCACACTATCCTGAAATGGCTTTACTGAAGGACACTACAGCTGAAACTGTGATCACTCACATCAAGTCAATTTTTGCACAGCATGGAATACCTGATGTGGTGAGATCTGATAATGGTCCACAATTCAGTAGTGCTGAATTCAGTGGATTCTCAAAACACTATGGGTTCAGACACATCACCTCAAGCTCTGTGTATCCACAATCTAATGGACTGGTGGAAAATGGCGTAAAAATTGTCAAGCGTCTTGTTAAAAAAGCAATTGACTCACAAACTGATCCCTATTTGCCATTGCTGAACTACAGAGCCACACCTTTGAAAAATGGGCTATCACCTTCAGAGTTGCTGTTTAATAGAAAACTCAGAACGAGACTACCATCACTGTTAGAAATGGAAAAGAACAGCAGACTCATTCAGACAAAAGGAAGGGAGAAACGGGTGCAGAAAAGGTACTATGACAGAGGCTCAAGACAGCTATCTACACTTAAATGTCATGATAGAGTAAAGATGCATGATGGGAAATATTGGAACATAGAGGCAAGAGTCCTGAAAACTGTAGCGCCAAGATCTTATGAGGTACAGACATCTGGGAGAGTGACTTATCGCAGAAACAGGAGACACTTACTCCATGTACCTGAACCTGAGAAAACAAACAGTCAGGACAATGACAACTCAGATTCTACTCCTTGTCAGAATGATGAGCAGCTTGTAAGTGCTCAAGATAATCCACAAGGAACAGTCATTAGAAGGTCTAACAGAGCTATCAAACCGCCACAAAGGTTAATAGAGGAAATGTAAAAAATCAAGGGTGTTAATGTAAAGAACCACTTGAGTTTGTCAGAAATGATGTTTATTAGACTTCACATAGTTCTGAATAATAGTGAAGTTATTGATTTTAAAATGTATTTGAATTGTTGCTAGTTGTTATACAGCAAGGATGAAAGGAAAAAAAAACAAGCTTGTGTACAAGTGTGGAAAAATGCTGAACATACTGTATGATGTAATGTAAGTGAGTTTATGGAATCTACATCTTGAGAAGGGGGATGTGGTATACTGCATGTAATCAGTTACATGATTGACTCAGTATCAGCCAGTCCTGAAGGGGGCGCACTTGTACCATCTCTGGGGAACTCTCCACATGGCTTGAGAGGAGCCATGAACCTTTGCTGTACACTGAGCTGGTTAATTGTTGAATAAAAGTGTTAAGATACACTCGCTGTCCTTTCTATTATTAACCATAAGACATGTCAATTGGGTTCTGTATGTTATAGGTCCTGTGTTTTGTTTTTGTAAAGAAGGATATTGCTATCCTCACAGTTTGATAAGATAAGGGGGCCACTGGCCACCCTCCCTCAGTAATATTGTGGCTTAAAAGGGAGTGGTTTTATAGCTTTATCTTACATTTCTGTTTTGCCCAGTGTCAGTGTTTTGTTTCTCTGTGTGTAAGCATGTCTGTAGACTTCAGTAGGAATGTCCAGGAGAGACCGGATCCTGTTAAGGCAGACGTTAAAGGTTGGTTGGAGTTTTATTACAAACAGCTGAATGTACCCGATATGTGTTGCTGAAAAGTGTGTGTGTGGGGTTTTTTTTTTCTTATAGGGAACATTCCCGGCTGGCTGCAGGGAACTCTGCTGCGAAATGGCCCTGGACTTTTCTCTGTGGGAGAGACCAGCTACAACCACTGGTTTGATGGGATGGCCATAATGAATGGCTTCACCTTCAAAGATGGTTAGAGTTTAACTTTCATGCCTGAATGACATGTATCCTGAAAATCATATGTGCTCTGCAGTTGTTAATGTGTGACTTTGATGCTTAAAATGCTCAGAACAAGCAGAAATGACTAAATATATTCATTTCCCTTGCAGGTGAAATGACCCATCAAAGCAGATACCTCAGAAGTGACACCTATAAATCCAACATGGACGCAAACAGAATAGTTGTGTCTGAAATGGGGACGATGGCCTATCCAGACCCAAGCAAGAACTTCATTGTCAAGTGAGCAAACTCTCTGTATCACTTTTGTCACACTAATTAGAAGAATCAGAATCAGAATCAGAATCAGGTTTATTGCCATTGTTCATGTAGTACACAAACTAGGAATTTGTCTCGGTACAATGCTGCAACATTAAACATGATAAGATAAAAGAAATAAACTATACATGTAATAAAGTGTAGGATAAGATTAAGTGATACTGGTCAACAGTTAAAATATATTAGCCAGCAGCAGATACTGTGGAGAACTATATAGTGCAGTCGGTAATGCAGGAAGAAAACAGTGATGATTGACATGAGTCTGGTTGAGCTGCTGTACATAGTGCACGAGAGTCAATAAGTCACTTAGTGTTCAGCAGTCTGATGGCAGAGGGGAAGAAGCTGTTCATGTGACGGGAGGTTTTAGTCTGGATGGACTGAAGTCTTCTACCAGAGGGGAGGGGGGCAAACAGTACGTGACCAGGGTGTGAGGGATCGGCTATGATCCGGCCAGCACGCCTCCGGGTCCTGGAGATGTACAGATCCAGGAGAGATGGGAGCTTGCAGCCGATCACCTTCTCAGCAGTGCGCACGACGCGCTGCAGCCTTAGTCTGTCCCTGGCAGTGGCTCCTGCGTACCACACGGTTATGGAGGTGGTGAGGATGGACTCGATGATGGCTGTGTAGAACTGCACTAACATCTTGGTGGGTAGCTTGAGCTTCCTCAGCTGCCGCAGGAAGAACATCCTCTGCTGGGCTTTTTTGATGAGTGAGCTGATGGTCGGCTCCCATTTGAGGTCCCTGGTGATGGTAGTGCCTAGGAAGCGGAAGGAATCAGCAGTGGTGATGGGAGAGCCTGAGAGGGTGAGGGGGGGAAGAGGAGTAGTGACTTTCCTGAAGTCTACAATCATCTCCACTGTCTTCAGAGCGTTCAGCTGCAGGTTGTTATTGCTGCACCAGGACGCCAGCTGGGCCACCTCTCTCCTGTAGGCGGACTCGTCGCCGTTGGAGATGAGCCCGATGAGGGTGGTGTCGTCCGCAAACTTGATCAACTTGACAGACTGGTGGCTGGAGGTGCAGGAGTTGGTGTAAAGGGAGAAGAGTAGGGGGGAAAGTACACAGCCCTGGGGTGATCCGGTGCTGATGCTAGTATAGTCTGAGACAGTCTTTCCCAGCCGCACATGCTGCCTCCGGTCCGTCAGGAAGTCGATGATCCGCCTGCAGAGGGAGTCAGGCACGTTGAGCAGGGACAGCTTGTCCCGGAGCAGAGCGGGGCGGATGGTGTTGAATGCGGAGCTGAAGTCCACAAACAGGATCCTGGCGTAGGTTCCCAGGGAGTCCAGGTGCTGCAGGATGGAGTGGAGGGCCAGGTTGACTGCGTCGTCTATAGACCTGTTGGCTCGGTAGGCAAACTGCAGCGGGTCCAGGAGAGGGGTGGTGATGGACTTGAGGTGGGACAGGACCAGGCGCTCAAAGGACTTCATGACTACAGAGGTGAGCGCTACAGGTCTGTAGTCATTAAGTCCAGTGATCCGTGGCTTCTTGGGGACAGGGATGATGGTGGAGGATTTGAGGCAGGACGGCACGTGGCATAACTTAAGGGAGGTGTTAAAAATGTCTGTGAAGACAGGAGCCAGCTCTTTCGCACAGAGTCTCAGGGTGGAGGGAGACACGCCGTCTGGGCCGGGGGCCTTGCGCGGGTTCAGTCTGGAGAACTGTTTGAGCACATCCTGCTCACTGATGATAAGGGGAGGGGGGGAGGAGGGGGGGGTGCCTTAAATGAAGTAGGGAATGTGGAGGCTGTGGAGCTGGAGGGAGGGGGGGAGTTGGACACAGATGACGAGGTGTCAAAACGGGCATAGTGTTGGGACAGTCTTTGACAAAGGGCTTTGTCATCCTGACCTTTAGGAGCCTTAGGTCGATAGTTGGTGATTTGCCTCAGTCCTCTCCACACGGAAGCCGAATCATTAGCAGTGAACTGCTGCTGGAGTCTCTCTGAGTATAGAGATTTAGCCCTCTTCAGCTCTCTGTTAAACCGGTATTTAACCTCCCTGTAGCAGTCCCTGTCTCCACTTTTCAGCGCTGCTTCCTTCTCCTTCCTGATCTGTCTGAGCTTAGCTGTGAACCAGGGTTTGTCATTAGAGTAACTCACCCTGGTGCGTGATGGAAGAATGTTCTCTTCACAAAAGTGGATATATGAGTTCACAGTGTCCGTGTACTCATCCAGATCATGCGTGGCTCCTTTAAACATGCCCCAGTCAGATATTTCCATGCATGTTTCCAGCTTCTCCTCAGCATCACTGGTCCGTATCTTTGTAGTGCTCACAACAGGTTTAGTGAGCTTCAATCTCTGTCTGTATGTGGGAATGAGGTGAACCATCACGTGATCAGATAATCCCAGCGCAGCTCGAGGGACAGCGCGATATGCGTCTTTCACTGTGGTGTAACAGTGATCCAGTGTGTTTAATCCTCTGGTGGGGCATTTAATAAACTGTTTGTAGCGGGGGAGATCATGGCTCAGATTGCACTGATTAAAGTCGCCAGCCACAATAATCAGCGAGTCTGGAAAAATCCGCTCCGTGTGTTGAATGTGATCCGCGAGCACGCGCTGAGCTTCGCGCGTGTCCGCGTCGGGAGGGGCGTACACAGCGATCATTATAAAAGAAGCAAACTCCCGCGGGGAATAGAAAGGCTTGCAATTGATAACAAGAAATTCCAAGGCAGGAGAACAGTGTTTGGAAATTACCGTTACATCAGAGCACCAGCTGCAGTTGATGTAGCAGCAGACTCCGCCTCCTGTGGTCTTGCCGGAAAGCTCTGTGTCACTATCAGCACGGAAGAGCCGAAAGCCGTCGAGGCGCAGCGCGCTGTCTGGTATATTTTCCCGGAGCCAGGTCTCAGTAAAGCAGAGGACAGCTGAGGAGGCGAGGTCCTTAAAACGCATCAGCAGTCTCAGTTCATCTACCTTGTTAGAGAGAGAGTTGGTATTGGACAGAAATATGCCAGGCAGCGCCGTTCGCGAGCCTCTCCTGCGAAGCCGCACGAGAGCGCCCGCTCGTCTACCTCTCTTTCGCCGTCTCACTTTCCGAGCCAAACAGTAAACCAGATCGGCGGCAGGGGCTAGAAAAACTGGGAGGAGGTCCGTGGGGGTGAAAGTCCTGATATTTAGAAGTTCTTCACGGGTATAAGTGCAAGCAGACACACAATTGACAAACAAAAACAAACAAAAGAGCGCAGCGAAGCACCATGTCGACCGCTGTGGGCGCCATCTTGGCCATCTTGGCCAGATCAATTAACTTGATCTTATTAAAGGAGTCACTGACCATGTTTTCATGTACAGAAATTATTGGATTTCTGGAATTATCTGTACCAAAAGCCAGTTTAGGAAGCTTGGGATCAGTACGCCAAGGTCTCCGCCTTTGACCGCCACCTAATCCACATAGCACCGGACCCCCATGATCCCTCCTGCAGGTGGTGAGCCCACTGGAGGGCGGACCCATGTAACTCCTTCGGGCTGAGCCCGGCCGGGTCCCATGGGTGGAAACCCGGCCACCAGACGCTAGCCTTCGAGCCCCTCCCCCAGGCCTGGCTCCAGGGTGGGGCCCCGGTAACCCCATACCGGGCGGGGTACACTGAATCCTTGATATACAATTTATCATGAGAGTCTGATGGATCGTTCTTAGTCTGGCCCTTCACCCAGGACCAGTTTGTCTCTGTACGACCGTTGTGAGAGTTTGGTTCGTATTGCCAACACTCGGTCGGAGTCATTCCCAGTGAGAGTTGGACTCCGCCAGGGCTGCCCTTTGTCACCGATCCTGTTCATAATTTTTATGGACAGGATTTCTAGGCGCAGCCAGGGAATGGAGGGTGTCATGCTTGGTGACCACACGATCTCATCTCTGTTGTTTGCAGATGATGTTGTCCTGTTGGCTTCATCCAGCAATGACCTACAGCTCTTGCTGGGATGGTTTTCCGCTGAGTGTGAAGCGGCTGGGATGAGAATCAGCACCTCCAAGTCCGAGTCCATGGTCCTCAGCCGGAAAAAGGTGGATTGTCCTCTCTGGGTTGGGGACAGGCTCCTGCCCCAAGTGGAGGAGTTTAAGTATCTTGGGGTCTTGTTCACGAGTGAGGGGAAAATGGAGCGAGAGATCAACAGACGGATTGGAGCAGCATCTGCAGTGATGCGGACGTTGTACCGGTCTGTTGTGGTGAAGAGGGAGCTGAGTTCTAAGGCAAAGCTGTCGATTTACCAGTCGATCTACGTTCCTACTCTCACCTATGGTCATGAGCTTTGGGTAATGACCGAAAGAACGAGATCGCGGATACAAGCGGCTGAAATGAGCTTTCTCCGTAGGATTGCTGGACTCACCCTCAGAGATAGGGTGAGTAGCTCAGTCATCCGGGAGAGGCTCAGAGTAGAACCGCTGCTCCTCCACATTGAAAGGAGTCAGTTGAGGTGGTATGGGCATCTGATTAGGATGCCTCCTGGACACCTCCCACTTGAGGTGTTTCAGGCACGTCCCACTGGGAGGAGACCCCGGGGCAGACCCAGGACACGGTGGAGAGACTATGTCTCCCAGCTGGTCTGGGAACACCTTGGTATCCTCTCTGAAGAGCTGGAGCAGGTGGCGGGGGAGAGGGAAGTCTGGGCTTCTCTGCTTGAACTGCTGCCTCCGCGACCCGGACCTCCGTAAAAGCAGTAGAAGATGGATGGATGGATGGATGGATGGATGAATTATCTGATTATTCAAGAGGCCATGTAAACAGAATAATCTGATAAAGGCATCATTATTAATTCAAGTGGTTTACCCTCCAATAACAGTTTATTCAGTGCGTGTAAACGCGACAAAATGGATTATTGCCATTATCGTTTTTTTCCCAGTGATTGGTTTATTACCTCCGCCAAGGAGGTTATGTGATCATCGGCGTTGGTTTGTCTGTCTGTTTGTTTGTTAGCAAGATAACTCAAAAAGTTATGGACGGATTTTCATGAAATTTTCACAGATTGTCAGAAATGGGGTGTCCTACACATGATTAGATTTTGGGGGTGATCTGGATCACCGTCCACAAGAAAACCGCCATTACGCAAAATGCCATTTTCGTGAATAACTACTGAACCACTAATCCTATCATTGTCAATCCAATTGCTTGTCATATGTTTTCATGGTCAAGGAATCTGAAAACGTACACACAAGCACTGTATGGGGGGCACTGTGGCGAAAACCCCCATTACAGAAAATGCGATTTTCGTGAATAACTACTGAACCACTAATCCTATCATTGTGAATCCAATTGCTAGTCATATGTTTTCATGGTCAAGGAATCTGAAAATGTACACACAAACACTGTATGGGGGAACTGTGGCGAAAACCACCATTACGGAAAATGCGATTTTCGTGAATAACTACTGAACCACTAATCCTATCATTGTGAATCCAATTGCTAGTCATATGTTTTCATGGTCAAGGAATCTGAAAATGTACACACAAACACTGTATGGGGGGAACTGTGGCGAAAACCCCCATTACGGAAAATGCGATTTTCGTGAATAACTACTGAACCACTAATCCTATCATTGTGAATCCAATTGCTAGTCATATGTTTTCATGGTCAAGGAATCTGAAAACGTACACACAAACACTGTATGGGGGGAACTGTGGCGAAAACCCCCATTACGGAAAATGCGATTTTTGTGAATAACTACTGAACCACTAATCCTATCATTGTGAATCCAATTGCTAGTCATATGTTTTCATGGTCAAGGAATCTGAAAACATACACACAAACACTGTATGGGGGGAACTGTGGCGCTTGGCGGAGGTCTGCGCTCTCCGAGTGCTTGTCTAGTTGACCATGTAACTGGGGTTAATGCCTGAAAAATTTTGTTTTTGTAGATTTTAACCTTCCGAAATGTGTCTATTGGTGACATGATTACTGAAAAAAAATATCAAAACGTTCATTTTACTTAAAAAAAACAAAACAAAAACATGGCCTTTATACAGTTTCTGTGTCCGATTAACCATTTGGACTCTTCCGGATTTGCCAGAGGACATCATAAAATGGTAAACCCAGCCTTCATATCCACCCACTGCTCTATTATTGGCCAGCCGAGCTGTCTGTCATGTACTCCTTTAAACAGTGTTTCAAGAAATTTTTTTACCAAGGTAAGACATCCCTGTTTCCACCTGGTTCATTAATCCACAGTTGGTAATATATCTCACATTATTCTGGCTTATTTTGTTATATTTTCGCCACGATGCCACATCGAACTGTTAGCGTTAGCTTGACTAGGTGGTCAGCATTGGTCAGTATGCAGGTGCCACCTGCTGGTCAGTATACAACATCAGGAGCTCACTTCAGCAGATTGGAAGTGACAGACACATCGCCTGCCATTAGCTTAACTGTTGATCTGGCTGCTTTGATCACGGTTTTCTATAAATTATATTCACCCTCAGTGGAATCCTTCTTCATACAACGCTTGACCATGTATGTCATTCTTAGACATTATTTTTTTCTTGTAGTATTATCTATATCCTGGACCAAAGGCAGTTAGCTGAAGCTAACTGCTTCAGTTTACCCACTCATTCACAAATGTTTCTGTTTTTATTATACTTCAGGGACCGGTCATATATTGATCACTGAAGCCACACATCCCTGCCCATCAGTGATATATTATTTCATTCATTCTTTGAGACACATTTACAGTATGTTAGTTGGCTCAGGCGAGATACAAGCTAGGAGCCGAGATTAGCAATAGTGATGTAAGAGGGAGGGTGGAGTTGACTGTGGTCTTAGAGATTTAAAAAGATGTGTGGAAGAAGAAAGCAGACAAGGCAGCGAGCTAGATGACATATGAACTTTATTCTTCTTCCACCATTAAGTACAGAAAAATCTCCATCTGGGTCTCTGGGCGCCTCCTTTTTATAACCTTTATTTCCGTCCCATGAGACACAGGGAGCCAAAACAATACAATCGGTGGACAAAGGCATATTTGGCACATTAACATCATAAAACATCAGTCCCACTTCTCACACCCTCTCTTCCTCCAGCGGCTCTGGCGTCTCCTGAACTCCCCGGGGCCAAACAGTCCTTTCTACTACATCTGAGACCTCCCGGTGCCACTTCCTCCTTCAGTCGTTTGTTCCATCTTCCCCTGGCTTCTGACTCTGGGTAGAGAACCCCCTATGCAGTGCCACCACACAGCCCGGCCCCCCCCCAAACACCCAGAAAGGGCACTAACCTCCCCTCGTCCTTTGGGCTTGAACCGGCACCCATAGTGGCTGTAGCAGGGGGTCACCAGTCTGGTAGAAACACCCTGCTGGCGAGATGTGCAGGTGGGCACCTTAGTCTGTGGGGGGAAAAAGGGTGGGGGGAAAACATGTTAGCTTCCCGAGCGCAGGTCTCTAATGAGGAAACACCAATTTGCGGAACCACCGAAAGTGGGCATCCGCACCAGGGAGCTTGGGCCAACACCACTTGCTTGTCTGCCAACACAAAAGCGGGCTTCAGCCTGTCAATACAGATGGTCTCCCTACGCCCCCCCCCCAAGTCTAACACAAAATGCTTTGCCCCAGTTTCCAGCACCCTGAACGGTTCGTCGTACGGTGGGTTCAGCGGGGTCCTGTGTGCATCGTGCCTGACAAAAACAAAACTGGTGTTCTGTAAGCTTTTCGGGACAAAGGTGCGGGGAAAACAATGGTGGGCCGGGCCCTGCACGTTAACAACCTTCGTACTGTGCAAAAATTGCGCGGGCGGATCAGCCCCAGGCACGGGGTTTTCCAGTAAAAACTCCCCGGGGATTCACAGTGGCTGAGGAAAAAATGAGTTCTGCTGGGGAGGCTGCCAGATCCTCCTTAGGCATGGAGCACAACCCTAAAAGAACCCTGGGAAGAACTTACAGCAGACGGGGACATGCTGTTATCGCGAGACGTTTCGAGACTATTGCGCAATAATCTGAACGGCGACTGCTGTCGACAGAGCTTAAAACAAACTTTTCCCCAGGTAGTTTCTTTTCTTTTTGTAATTAATTCATTAACTGATTGTCTGTGTTTATATTTCTTTTTTCATACGGAGCTGGAGGAACTAGAGAACTACATCGACGAGTTTTATTACCGTTGCTGTGTCATGGAGCAGGTGAGTGTGTGTTCCGTCCCTGCTTCTCAGTCTAAACGACTGAGACCCCCAGATTCGCCAAAAATAATGCCTGAGAAATCACAGCAGGGCACCAAGGTTAGTGATATCCTCTTCTCCACTGAGAATAAACTTACCAGCATGGATGGTAGACTGGCGCTGATCGAGCTCCTTCATAAGGAGTTCCAGAGTTTGCGGGAGAGTTTAGAGTTCAGTCAAACACAGCTTGTCTCTCTCGTAGAGGAAAATAACAGCCTCAAAAAATTAGTAAACACACTAACCATGCAGCTTGGCGTTGTTGAGGGAGAAAATCGAAAAATGAAGGAAGCAGTTGTCAGTCCCGGGCAGAGATAACCTTGTTTTTTCCGGAATTGTTGAAAAAAAAAAGAAAATCCAGAACAGCTGGTCCGTGAATTTATTTCAACACAACTAAAACTATCCCCCGAAGTCACAAATTCAGTTACCTTCCACCGAGTCCACCGACTTGGGCAAAAAAATTCCCAGAATAAACGTCCCAGACCTATTGTTGCCAAATTTGAGCATTTCAAGCAAAAAACTTTGGTACAGAGGCAGGGCAGACAGCTTAAAAACACCAATTATGGTCTAAATGATCAATTTCCACAGGAAATCTTGGAAAGGAGAAGGAAGCTTTTTCCCATTAGGAAATAAAACATCCAAGAAGGTAAACAAGCTATTGTTTCCGTGGATAAACTGTATATGGATGGCAAGCTGTTTATGGATGAAACTATAATGCCCTGGTTATTCTAGAGCCTATTTTGTTTTTTTTGTTGTCGTCAGCGTCCTTTCGCCAAATGTCCTGATGGTGGATCCGTTGGTGGCTATGAGCTCAGGACTGCTGCCTCGTCTCCCCGAATGTGTGTCCGTGATAAAAAGCAGCTTGTTCCTGTCGCCAGCGGTCGCAGCTGCTACTGACTGCTGGCCGTGCCGTGCTCCCGGCTTCTTGAATTGGCACGGCGGCAGACAGTGTTGGGCATCTGAGCCAAAACGGTGATGATAGAAACAGATCACCCCGTTCCTGCGTCTCTTGGCATCCGTCCCGGCTACCATCAATGCCCCCTCGACCTTGCTGGAGTCCCTCATGGATGCCAGTGAAGCTGCATGCATGCTGAGAGCTCTGGTTGCTAAAATGATGTGGTCTGCTTCCTGCGCCAGGGCGCAGTTGTCCTTGGTCACCAGCTGCTGCGAATTGGCCAGGATCACCCTCGCTGTAACAGGTAGGTTCCTGAGGAACAGGTGGGTGAACAGGAAAGATTTGTCATTCTTCCCCCTCAGTGCCAACATGCTCTCCATAAGCTCCATGGATGATCTGTCACCTAACTCTGAACATGTTAGGAGTCTCTCTGCCCTCTCACTGTCAGACAGGGTATAACGCTGGAATAGCATCCTCTTGAGCACTTCATTTTTCCTTTGGGCCGGCGGCTCCTGGGGCAGGCTTGTTACCTGTTGCGTGGCATGCACATCCAGCGCAGCGACCACATGGTAATATTTCGTGTCATCCATTGTGATCCCGTGGAGTGCGAACTGGGCTTCTATATATGTAAGAACCACGTGGTCGGGTTGTGAAGTCAGAAGTCTGGGAGCTTGACCGTGACTGCATATGCGCTGCTGGTGTTCTCCCTCTGGGTAGTTTCTGGGGCGGTGCTTGGCTCACTCTTCATGGCACGTCTTGGGGTCACCAATGTGGAAGAAGAAAGCAGCTGAGGCAGCGAGCTGGACGACACATGAACTTTATTCTTCTTCCAACATCAAGTACAGGAAAATCTCCATTTGGGTCTCTGAGCACCTCCTTTTTATAACCTTTATTTCCATCCCATGAGACCCAGGGAGCCAAAACAATACAATTAGTGGACAAAGACATGCGTGGCACATTAACATCATATTACACCAGTCCCACTTCTTACACCCTCTCTTCCTCCAGCGGCTCTGGCGTCTCCTGAACTCCCCGGGGGGCGAATAGTCCTTTCTGCTATGTCTGAGACCCCCCGGTGTCACTTCTTCCTTCAGTCCTTTGTTCCATCTTCCCCTGGCTTCCGACTCTGGGTGGAGAACCCCCCACGCAGTGCTACCACACATACACTGAAACCAGGCATTCTGAGAAAGGCTGAAGAAAAGGATTCACAAATTATGCTGCAATAATTTGACCAAAATATGTCACAAACATTTCAAAAAGACATGTGTGAGCTATTAAAATGTGGAAAAAATCAATGAATCCTAAATTTATTACATGGATAGTTTCATTTTATTTCTTTGAACAATTACATTATTTGCATTACATATTGTCTATCAGTGCAGTAATTTCAATTTCTGTAATAGTGCACACATTCATTTTGATGTTATACTGTATATAAACTTGCAATAGAAATGCTCAATAATATCAGTAGTAGTATGTTGATGATTTGTGTTAGAATAATTCTGAGTTTAAATTATTCAAAGTCAAAAAATCAGGCTTGATATTGGATTTAGGTAAATTTATTATAAAAATAGATAAAAGAAAAGTATCCAGTTCAAATTTAACCTCAAATGGCCATTCTTGAGGGAGAGATTACAAAGCATGGCCTTCAGCACACACATAGAATTTCTGAAGATACATTCTTTAGGTTTGGTATATATGGATAACAGAAAGGAGGGGGAGGAGAGGGGTAAGAGGAGGAAGGGAGAGAGAAAGACAGTCCTGATAAGCAGGTCAGCATGACATATGAGAAGAAATGTCACAGGCATTCTGGAGACAGGGTGTTCATAAACCTTATCTATACAAGCTAGGAGTTCATGTGACCCAAAGCAAAACAGGGCATGTCAAAGAGATTATCAATGTAGCTTTGATCATCCTTTACGCATGTACTGATCCTCAGTCTGAATTCTCTGAAGGTCAATAATTGCTCACAGAAACATGCCAAGAATATATGAACTTATCCTACATGGAATGCACATATTGTGGAGAGCGTGAAAAGATGAGGCTGAGTTTATTTCTCAAATCAGATTTATTCACTTGTCTCCAACATCCTCCAAACAGAAAAAGAGACACATCCCCCCACATCTGTCCTTTTTATACCCAGGACATCAAAGTACAGAGTCACATTGTCTTTAAATCCCAAGACACAATACATCATCCCCCAGGTCTTCTCCCCTCCACCTAAAACCACTGGTGGTCAGGAAATCCCTCAAGGCCATCTCTAAAGATCACGTTTCGCATGCTCCTGTTATCCCCAGGGTGACTCAGACCTATTGTTCATTCTGAGACGTGAAGCAAGAGTAATATACATATGCAGCCTATGCAACTCACATATGTGTCCCACATGACCCCCCCCAAACGTCTAAGATGAAACAATACAACACAGTCTGCATATCATGATAAAATCACAAACATCAGTCCACGTGCTGTTTGGGCTTCAATCTTCTTCCGAACTTGCTGTGGAGCTGCTATCTGAGGATGAGAACTGTTAGTCAATCCCTGTGGGAGCTCTGGGGAATGCTCCCTAGGAGGTCTGCCGCGTCGAGGAGCCCTCGCCAACTGCACAACTTCGTCAGCCATCACAAAAGCGGGTTTGAGCCTGTCTATGCCAATCATTTTCTTTCTGCCCCCCAAATCTAGCAAAAAGTGCTTATCACCTGTTTCCAGCACTCTAAATGGGCCATCATAAGGCGGTCGCAAGGTTGGGCGATGGGCATCGTGTCTGACAAAAACAAACTCCGCATTTTTTTTAAAGCCTTAGGCACAAAAACGCGTGGAAAACTGTGATGAACGGGGCCAGGAAGCGTGCTCGCTCCCGTGTCGCTCTGCAACCGCTGAGCAGGGGAGCACTCCGGCGCAGGGTTATCTGGGAGAAACTCCCCGGGCAGCCGGAGTGGCTGTGCAAAAACTAATTCCGCTGGGGAGACTTTTAAATCCTCTTTAGTTGCAGAACGCAACCCCATTAAAACCCATGGTAGCCTATCCACCCAATTTGCATCCGTAAGCGACGCTCTGAGGGCTGCTTTCAATGACCTATGGAAACGTTCGCATAAACCATTAGCCTGCGGGTTGTACGCGGTAGTGCGGTGGATTGTTACCCCCAGGCTGCGGGCCATCGCTGACCAGAGCTCGGAAACAAATTGAGGACCTCTGTCGGACGTAATATCCGACGGAACTCCAAAACGCGCTACCCAAGCCGTTAAAAATGCGCGCGCCACCTCTTCGGCTGTGGTTGATGCCAGTGGGACCACTTCGGGCCAACGCGTGGTGCGGTCCACCATTGTCAAAAGGTGTGTGCACCCTTGCGACGGCGGGAGGGGGCTTACGAGGTCGACATGCACATGATCGAACCTCTTAGCCGGAATGTGAAACGGCTCCAAGGGGGCTTTAGTGTGTCTGTGTATTTTGGCTCGCTGGCAAGCCATGCAGGCTGCTGCCCACTCCTTAACGTGCTTGCGCAGGCTCGGCCATACAAATTTCTCTCCTACCATTTTGACCGACGCGCGCACCCCCGGGTGCACCAGAGAATGAATCGAGTCAAAAACGCAGCGGCGCCACACGGCCGGCACCACGGGACGTGGTCATCCCGTGGAGACATCGCAGATTAAGGGGGGCATACCACCTTGCAGCACCCTGCTCTCCAGCCTTAACCCTGTTGGTCCAGACTGGAGCGCGCACACGTCCACGTCGCTAACCTGATCTGCGGCCATGGCTGCATAATCTATCCCCACGCGGACTGGGGCCGCGCGCACCTCTGCGCCGCTAGCCTGCTCCGCGGCCATGGCTGCATAATCTACCCGTACGCGGACTGGAGTAGTTACGGCGCGCGAGAGACAATCTGCCACTACATTTAGTTTACCCGCTACGTGTTGAATATCAGTAGTAAACTCGGAGATTGCAGCCAGCCGCCTCTGCTGCCGGTCTGACACCTTGGCCATCGCGAAAGTCAGCGGCTTGTGGTCGACGAACGCAGTGAAACGGCGTCCTTCCAGTCAGAACTGGAAGTGGCGAATAGCCAAGTGGAGCGCTAACAACTCCCTGTCGAACGCGCTGTATTTTCGCTCGGTATCGCGCAAAGTCCTGCTGAAAAAAATGAGCGGCTGCCAAGCCCCGGCAACCCGCTGCTCCACAACCGCCCCTATGGCCACATCCGACGCGTCAGTAGTAAGCGCTATGCAGGCTGTTGGGTCTGGGTGTGCTAACAACGCAGCGTTTGCCAAGGCGGTTTTAACCTCCGAGAATGCGCGCTCCCGCCCCGGAGACCATTCGATTTTATTTGTGGATTTTTGTTTTTTAAGCGCGGCATACAGTGGTTGCATGAGCTGCGCTGCGCAGGGGAGGAAACGGTTATAAAAATTCACCATTCCCAAAAACTCCTGTAATGCTTTGACCGTTTGTGGCTGGGGAAAATTTGTTACTGCGCGCACTTTGTCCGGCAGTGGAACCACTCCTTCTGGAGAGACGCGGTGCCCCAAAAAATCAATCTGCGTCACCCCGAACTGACACTTCGCTGGGTTGATTATTAACCCGTGCTCTCCCAACCTCCGGAAAACTGCCATGAGGTGGTTTTCGTGTTCCTCTTCGGACGCACTGGCTACCAAAATGTCATCCAGGTAGACGAACACAAAGGGGAGATCGCGCAACACCGCGTCCATCATGCGTTGGAACGTCTGCGCAGCGCCTTTAAGCCCGAACAGCATGCGCAAAAACTCGAAAAGGCCAAACGGAGTTATTACCGCTGTTTTGGGTATGTCCTCAGCGCGTACTGGGATTTGATGGTACCCGCGGACCAAGTCTATTTTAGAAAAAAATGCGCGCCCCCGCCAGATGAACGGAAAAATCTTGGATATGCGGGATTGGGTAGCGGTCGTGCGCTGTAGCGTTGTTCAACCTGCGGAAATCACCGCAAGGTCGCCACGAGCCATCAGCTTTAGGGACCATGTGAAGCGGGGAAGCCCATGGGCTGTTCGAACGCCAAATGATGCCCAACTTTTCGAGGTTGGCGAACTCCTCGCACGCTATGGTCAGTTTAGCTGCATCCAAGCGCCGAGCTTTTGCAAAAACGGGGGGACCGGCGGTAGTAATAAGATGTTCCACTCCGTGTTTAGCGACGGCTGCTGAAAATGTGGGAACCGTGAGTGCTGGAAACTAAGTGAGGAGTGTGTGGAACTTACCGCTTGCCGTAGTGACGTTGGTTTGTGCTGTGGGCGGGGTCACTCGGGCTGCACAGGGAATAGAGTAAAAAGAGAGTGCATTAACCAAGCGTCTATTGGGAAGATCAACCAACAACCCATGTGAGCACAGAAAATCAGCCCCTAACATGTTGAAGCTCACCGCAGCTATAATAAAAGTCCACTCAAATGTACAGCCTTGCAGGGACAGAAGCAGAGTCTTCTCACCGAAGGTCTTAATGCTCGAGCCGTTCGCTGCTGATGCTCCGTGACTCCCGGGACCTGCCAGCCGGTCAGCATAGGTTGGCATGATGAAACTCACTTGGGAGCCTGTGTCCACGAGGACTTGTCTCCCCGAACGCGCATCCATCAAGTAGAGCAGCTTGTTCTGTTCACCGAGGGCCGCGGCTGCTACCGACCCCCGGCTCTGGCGTTTCCCGAGCTCTTGAACTGACATGGTGGTATACACTTGCGTGCCCTCTCTGCAAAGCGGCGATGGTAGAAACAGAGGTCATCTCCTCCGCGATGTTTGGCCTTCACCGCCGCCGTTGCCGGTGGGTCTGCTGCCGCCGCCTCTGGCCCCCTGCCATCTCCGGCCATCGCGTCGAGTCCTGTCGCTGCTGCGGTGGCCGCGTGCTGTCTGCTGGCGTTGAGAATCCGCTGTGCCTCCTGGGCCAGCGCGCGGAAGTCCCGCTGGGCCAACAACGGTGAACCAGCCAGGGTCGCTCTCGTGGCCGACGGTAGGGTCCTGAGGAAAATGTGGGTGAAGAGAAAGTCGTCGCCGTCTGAGCCCCTCAACCTCAGCATGTCTCCCATCAGGTCGACGGGTGTGCTGTCTCCCAAGTCGTTCAGGGCCAGGAGTCTCTCCGCTCTTTCCTGGACCGAGGGAGTGAAGCGCTGGATGAGCGCTGCCTTCAGCCCGCCGCATTTGTCTTCGGCTGGTGGGCACTGCACCAGGTTCTGCACATGTCGAGCCGTGCGGTTGTCGAGCTTGGCAATAACGTGGTAGAATTTCGTGTCATCTGCTGTTATTCCCCGGAGAGCGAACTGAGCTTCGGCCAAGATGAACCAGGAGCACGGGTTATCCTGCCAGAAATCTGGTAGCTTGACTGAGACTGCGTTCGCCTGGCTGGTTCCTGGCGAGTCCGGCTCGGGGGAATTTCTTTCGCCCATGATACGTCTTAAGGTCACCAGTGTGGAGAGCGTGAAAAGATGAGGCTGAGTTTATTTCTCAAATCAGATTTATTCACTTGTCTCCAACATCCTCCAAACAGAAAAAGAGACACATCCTCCCACATCTGTCCTTTTTATACCCAGGACATCATGCTCTGCACTGTGTGCCTATATATATATACATTTATAGTAATATGGACATATGTTTACTAGATGTTGTTTTTTCTTGCCTTCTGATTGTTGCTGTGAGTGTTGCTATCCCTATGCTGTTGCAATCCTGGAATTTCCCCATTGTGGGACTAATAAAGGCTTATCTTATCTTATCTTATCAGAGTACAGAGTCACATTGTCTTTAAATCCCAAGACACAATACATCATCCCCCAGGTCTTCTCCCCTCCACCTAAAACCACTGGTGGTCAGGAAATCCCTCAAGGCCATCTCTAAAGATCACATTTCGCATGCTCCTGTTATCCCCAGGAGACCCAGACCTATTGTTCATTCTGAGACGTGAAGCAAGAGTAATATACATATGCAGCCTATGCAACTCACATATGTGTCCCACAATATAAACATTAAACATGGCATATGAAAGGCATGATACCTCTCAATAATAATAATACGTTATTAATAACAATAATAATGTGGATAATATGGAATTTTTATATCATATTCCCCCCTTGATGCTTTATAAAGCATCAGGATTAAAAGAAAAATTATCAAAGTGGTAGTAAAATAAAGTGAATGAAATAATATAAGGATATGTGTAAGAATTTACGTTATATGTCTTTGTGGGTTAAAAACGTGTGTAGAATATGTCATTAAGAGTGAACATGTGTAATATGATCAAAATCAATCTTAGACTGTGTCAAATAAGCGCGTAGAAAATAATATGAAGATACTCAAAACAGCCTTAAATTATATTGCAACCTTCAAACTCCTTAGGTTAGTATTACCCCTTTCACCATCCTCATCATCTGCAGCAGTTGTATGAAGATATATCACTAAGTTTATGATAACCAGCCTCATTATCATATTAAGGACTCACACAAGAAAAATCTGAAGTTAAAAAAATCATTACCAAGTTCACGAAGAGACTTCTCCATGAAGAGAAACACTAACGTAATCAGTTTTGTTATCATTGCCTGCAAAGCAATGAAGCTATGTGTATCTGAAGTATTAATGTGACCATTTGCATCATTTTCATGGATAGAAATACAACAATAACCTCATATAATAGGGCGCACACACCCCTATGGGTGGCAGTTAGTCGCTCAAGAACCATTCTATCCTTTGTTATAATTTTGTCAATAATTGTAGCCTATAATTAAGTGTTTTAATTCCTAAGGTATTTCGTATCCACTCTCACTCAAAGAAACGGTGAACAAAAAACCTCACTCCTGTACTTTCCATCTGAAATCACATTCATGCTTCAAAAATGGCATCATGTGGTAGAAAAGCATCTCTCTTCACCCCGCCCACCTGCCCTGCCAATGATGAGGGTATGGTCAGTTGCCAAAACGGGGTACACAAACCTGCCCAGTGTCCTGGCCAGGTGCGAATACGCCCAATGACTCAATGACCTTTGACAGTGTAGATCCTTGGTATAACACTTTCTTGCTTTGTTGGTCAAGCAGGGTAGCAGTACAGGGGAGAGACGCACTATAAGCCGTTGCACCTTAGAGAGTGTTAAGCTGCTGGAAAGGGACATCACCACTTCAAAAAGAGGAGTTCCCTGATGAAATTAACCTTGCATTTGCAGAGTAAGGAGTGCATCATGTTTCTAATCAGTGGAGTGATGTGTTGTGCCAGGTGTGATTCAAAGTGAAGTTTGCTATGTCATTTCTGTATATAGCCTCTCTTAAGAAAACAAACAGCCTGTAGTAGCTGCATCATTTCAGCAATAAAAGATAATTTGTCCAACTGTTAGTGTTATTAAGGAGTAAACATAACAATTCTCTACAGTGTATAAGCAATGGAACAACTTAACAACCAATGTTAAGTATTACTAGAGGATGATGAGGATGATAAGGTAACAACACCAACCACACTTCTTCTATTGAATGTTGTGATTTCATTACCAAGCGGTTTCATCTATATTCTTCTCTACACTATTGATAATTTATTGATAATTTTTTATGTATTATCTATTTTTCTGAGAATTTTGCTAATTATTTTTTGGTAATTAATTTCTTTCTTTGGTACCCCCCCCCCCCCCCCCCCCCCCCGATGCATGGCGACGCACATGCATCAAAGTTACAGGGTATTTGCTTGATGGATAGTGTCTTTTTACTAGAAGGAAGCGTGTTACCACTTTTTATGTGTTACACACAGTTAATTTAGATGAAAATGTGTGAGTAGTATAGCTCCTTCAAAATGAGGTTTCAATAGTCATGGCTTCTTTTGTGTCTTTCTTGACCTAATTTACAAATTCCATTTAGGAAAAAGTAATATAGCTGTCTGTGCAGATTTGATGTGATTTAGCATTTATAGCAACCATTCTGAGTTAGTCACTAAGACCACATCTGTCTGTCCAGTTGAACACAGACAGGTTGAAATTGTGTAAGTGAATCCTTGTGAAAGGTTGTGTCACACTCCTTCAGTCAGTGGAAAGGTGGACATATTGCCTAATTAGAATTTGGCTTAATTTTGTACAAAGAATGCCTTATTTTATATATTCCTTGGTAAATTATGGTGTGGACTGTAGTCCTGAGGCCCAGCTCAGCTGAGGCCAAGCACCGGGAGCACAGGCCAGGTCTGTGGCAGTCATTTTCATACAACACAAGAATTCCTTATTACTGTCACATTTCTGAAATGTGATACTGTCACACCATTATTTAGTGATAGGCATCATTGCAAGGTGTGAGATTGCAATGTGTCAGATGTATCCTGCAGTGTGAAGTCATATAAACACCACATTTTTAAAGTCATTTAAATTGATGTGCTTTATGTCATTTGCAATGTCATTTGCTCTACTTAGCTTCAGCAATGCTTGTCAGCTGAGAGATCCCCCGTGACGTTCTTCTATTTTTTCTACACTGCTGTAAAAACACAAGTCAACTCCTCTTACTCAAAATTACTATTTTCAAACACCCATAATTTTAAACATCCCTCAAGAGGAAAACAATTAATTAACCAACTCTTTTATGCTCCACAAATACTAGAAAAAATCACAAACAACAAATTTACAGTTTCGTGCAACCTGCACCTTCCGCCTACGTGGAGAACTCCGTCTCTCTCACACTGGAGCAGATTTCATGAGACACAGAAACAAAACAGACCAACTGCAGTAACTTTTATCCAGCGCTACAACAAAACTTTAAAAATAAAAACTTACCAGTATTTTTCAGTGGTCATGTGTATTCCCCATGGTATCTTGCAATGATTTTACAACAAAACCTGAAATATTGCCAGACAGGAATCCTGCGCAATATTATCCAGTGTTTTATCAAATCCAAAAGCTCCCTGTGGCGGGATAATGAATCTTCCCTGGACTTATCAATTAACAGCTCACTGCAGTATTGAGGCAGAATCCCACCTTGATAAACATCAAAAAACAATTGATAAATATCAAAAAGTTCACCACGCAATAATTATACAGTATCTTGCGTTAATCCTTGCGTGCAATCTCATCCGAACCTTCACCTCGCCGACACAAAAGCAACAAATCCTGGGGTTCGTCCCCCGGTATCTTGCAATAAAGCTCACTGTGGCGGGGGAAATCCTGGATTCCCTCCCTCAGTATTTTGCAATAAAGCTCACCGTGGTGGGGGAACCAGCGACCTAGTGCAATGAGAAACTTAACCAGGCTTTGCGATGTCAAAGCGGTCCGGGCAAACCATATGACATCTACACTTATTTAACTCACTGGGACTCAAACCCAATGTCCATAAACTCAACAACAAATGTATTTACATCTAAGCCGCCTATAGGATTCTTAGATCCGTCACCCAGTCAGTTCCAGCGCCCCGGTTCGAAATGCCTTCACTGCTGTCCTGTGGTGATCCTCGCGGATCACCAAGAGACGCCAAAGAGTCCACCAGATTGGGCGGACTCCGAATGCCCCAAGGGACCACCCTGCCCCCCACCCCCCAGGGTGGGAGGCTGGGGGTAGGTGCGGAGGGAGAGAACCCAAAACCAGAAACAAAAAGTGACAACCACATCCAGGACAATGACAAAACTAACTACTAAGCATAAATCAAGAAAATGCACATGGCGAAACCCAAAAAACCAGAACTACTAGGTCAGAAAGACTAGATACAAGGCCTAAGACAAAATACCAAATATACAAATCAGATAAATCACACAGAGGAAAATAAGGCAACAGCAGAACATAACCCAATTGCCAAAAATCCCCAACTAAACTACAAGAAACACAAGGCAGCATGAGAAAAAATAAATCTTGGCCCACATGTTACACAAGAAAATGACACCCCCCCGAGTGAATTCACATGAGTTTTCAGAAACCCAAATACAGAAACAGAGCACTTACTGGCTCATAACTGAGTATACACAATACAAATTAAAGGCTACTACAAGACATAAAACACAAAATACACCAGACAGCAAGGAGAGAAAAAAACAAAACAAAACAGAACAATCACAGCCAGAACAACCCAGAAACACGACCACTACCCCCCGACAGTTCATGCCGACCGGCGGAGACCAAGTGCCACAGAAACAGTTCAGGCGGTCTCCCCGCGTCCAACAGCCGGCGGGTGGTCATATGAGGCGAGACGTGACCAGGCGGCTCACCAGAGTCCAATGCCCGGCACGTCCGCTCCTCCGGTGGTCAAACCAGGTCGCTCGATGGCACGCACAGTAGGTCGGATGGCTGAACCGAGGTGCTGAACCGGCGAAACAGTCCCTCCGGCAGCCGACCCGTGTCCCTCAGCCACCAGTCCAGGGCAACAACAACCCGCGGCGGCCTCCCTGACGAGGACACAACTCGGGAGAGCCGGGGCAAGCGAACTGGAGCCCCCACGGCCCCCGGCAATGATGCACAGGGACGGTGACTCAAAAGAAACAGACGAGCAGGGCGAGCCCGTAATCCGCTCGACGGAGAAAGTTCTGCAGCTCCTCCCCCGCCCATGGACCAAGCTGGCGTTGCACTGCCGTTGGACCCCGATTGTGTCCCAGCTGCACCCACGTTGGACCCCGATTGGGCCGGAACTGCACCCGCGGTGGACCCCGATTGGGCCTCCGACGCACCCACGTTGGACCCCGATTGGGCCAGAACCACACCCGCGGTGGACCCCGATTGGGCCTCCGACGCACCCAC
The DNA here is from genome assembly GCA_020510985.1 of Pholidichthys leucotaenia. Classification (NCBI taxonomy): domain Eukaryota; kingdom Metazoa; phylum Chordata; class Actinopteri; order Cichliformes; family Pholidichthyidae; genus Pholidichthys; species Pholidichthys leucotaenia. The sequence goes on from CM035844.1 coordinate 135,488,799, forward strand.
GTCGGACCCCGATTGGGTCGGTGCAGCTCCGCTGACGATCTCCACCCCCGAACCTGGGACCTCCAACTCGGTGACTCCGACCCGTTCCCCGCCAGTGATACTGCAAGAAAGCTCAGGGACAGGAAAACCGGGATCAGAATCACCGGTAGCAGCGGAACCCAGCGAGACGAGCTCGGGCGCAGCAGACAGCTGCTCCTCACTCACCTCCCCAAGAGGCAGGCAAAAATGCTCCAAAACAGGGGACAGAGACACAAGAGGGAGCACTTGCCTGCACTCGGGTTCCGTTGCCACCCAGGACTCCGACGATCCAGGTTCAGGGCAACTCTCGTCAGCAGACTCACACTCAGCTGCGTCGGGCTCCGCAGCTGGGAAGATCTCATCTGCAGCCCGAGGTTCCTCCCATGCTGCTGTCCACGCCGATGACCCGTTTGGCGTGGGGGCAGGGGACCCTCGACCCACTGGCTCAGACCGCCCTGGCGAGGAGACCCGGGGACGCTTCTCTGTCGGCTCAGGCTCCGGGCCGCAGTCCGCTCCTCTCCTCCATCCACGGCGTGGCTGCAGGGCCAGATCCAGGCTTTCTAGCACTGCGGGGGCCCTCTTCATCCGACGACGCTGGCCTGGCGTCGCGGACCGCTCGGCGGGGGAGAACACAGAGGCAGCAGGTTTAGTAATTTCATCCACAGCAGGTGGAGGGAGCTCGGGGGGCTGCGAGCCCCGAACTCCACCCCCAGGAGTCAGACAAGGCAGAACAAAATCAAGGTGTAACAAATTATCGTACACTTGCCTTCCTCCCAGGGTTGAGATGGTTCCTGCTGTGGGGGACGTCGTTCCTCCTTCTCCCCGCCGGATGGCAACAGAGGGCCCCCTGGGAAGACGAGGTGGGGCCGCTCTCAGAGGTTCGCTGATGGGCTCTGCCGGCAGCGAGTCCAGCCGGGGATTCTGCTGCGAATTGCCCGTGCCGTTGCGCCGACGTCGTCGTCGGCCCCCAGACAGCGCGCACTCCTGGACCAGCTCCGGGACGGGAACGGGACTCCAACGCGGGGAGCAAGGATGCCTCCTCCTCTGCTTCCTGCTCTCTTCCTCCTCCAGCCCACGAAGTACCTCGCGCTGCACGGCGAGTTCCTCCCACCTCGTTATCACCTCCTGGTGATCGTCATAGTCGAGGGGGAGGTTATCCAGAAACTCCACAGCGTAGTCCAAATGCCTGCGAATGTCGCTGGGAGCGATGCACAGCATAGCGGTGAATAACGTGCAGTCCACATACTCCAGAACCTCCGCTAGCTTTCTGTCCAGGCGCCGACCGCGGCCCCTGGATGACGGCATTCTCCCAGCAACAGGCACCCAGACAGGGAAGAGCAACAGTCAAATTAGGCACAAAACTCACGGTGAAACGGCGTCTCGGTGTGGCGCCTCCGTTTAGACGACCTGGCAGGAGTATACTGTCATGTGGTGATCCTCGCGGATCACCAAGAGACGCCAAAGAGTCCACCAGTGAGTTTGGCAATGATGTTAATTTATTTACACACGTGACAAGACTATGAACCCCGCAGGGCAAAACACACATTTAACAAGACTTGGGCTCGTAGGGCTAACCTCAGCCACTACGAGCTAAACTATGACATGAGTTCAGATCACGAACCTGACATGAAGATCTGACGAAGTGTTGACCAACGTCTGGCAAGGAAGATTAGACGCTAATCCTGACAAGGAAGATTAGATGCTAATCCTGACAAGGAAGATTAGACGATACTCCTGCGTCATACCGTCGCTAGTGCTGAGTTTATAAAGGCGAAGCACTAATGAACGGCAATGACATACAGCTGGCCAGCCTTGACAGGCGGAAGCCCCACCGAGCACCTTCACAATAAGAGCCCGGTGAGGCCAGAATACAGCGCGCAGCTGTCAAGGCCGGCAGCGAGTTGGACATGGCCCGAGCGCTATCAGAACCAGCGCTCGGGTCGTAACAGCTGCAGTAACACTGAGTCTTGTACCCAGCCTGGGAAGGTCTTTCATCAGCTGTGCACTTGCTGAAATTGGGCAGAGGCGCCGTAAAGACGGAGATATGTGGATTCGCTGTTCGGAGCGCCAAAATGTTAGAATAATTCTGAGTTTAAATGTACCTAAATCCAATATCAAGCCTGATTTTTGACTTTGAATAATTTAAACTCAGAATTATTCTAACAATTTGCTACTGCTTTATAGAATGATATTGTGGTAAGAATGTGTTATGTGCTTAAACTCTTGTTTTCCAGATTTGTGTGATTTGTATACAGGATACTTGTTATACTGTAAGAAAATTTATGTCTGGTTTTGTAGTTAAGACCAGAGTGCACCAAGTCCAAGTCAAGACTAAGGAGTTAAGCTCAAGTCAAGACCCGCCATTCTAACTGCCATACACAAAGCCAGAGACAAACAGGAAATTAGTAATTATAGGTCGATAAGTATACTTCCTATTTTGTCAAAAACCATTGAAAAGGTGGTAGTAGACCAACTGGTAGAACATCTCAAATCTGCCCAGCTGCTGCGTCCCATGCAGTTTGGTTTCAGGCCGAACCACTCAACGGAGACTGCATGTTGTTGCTTTATTGAAATGATTAAAGAAAATCTGGACGGGGGCGGGGGGAGCCATCTTTTTAGACTTGTGAAAAGCCTTTGATACAGTCAATCACTCAGTCCTTCTTTCTAAACTCTCAGGATATAAACTGTCCATGAATACCCTTAGCTGGTTAAAATCTTATCTATCTGGTCGCTCCCAGTGTGTGCGCATAAACAATACTGTATCCCAATCAAAGGCATGCACCATGGGAGTATCACAAGGTTCAGTCTTAGGCTCCCTGCTGTTTACTTTGTGTATTAATGACTTGCCATCAGTATGTCAACGTATGCAGATGACACAGTCATCTACACATGGGAAGGATGCCAAACAAGTGGCTGACAAGTTAATGATAGCAATGGAGAAAGTGTCAGAATGGCTTAATCAATCATGCCTCACTCTGAACGTAGGGAAAACAGCTACCATGTACTTTACCAACAAACAAAATCATACGCACTGTCCGACTATAACTGTAAATGGAGCAAATTTAGAAAATGTAACAGAGTTTAAGTATTTGGGTGTCACATTAGATCCCACGCTTAGCTTTAAAAAGCACATAAAACGGATGAGCCTCACTCTGAAATATAACCTTGCAAACTTTCGTTGCATCAGAAACTCACTTACTCTAAAAGCATCAAAAACCTTTCTGAATGCCATGATTCTGACACATTTCATTCCATCTAGCAACAATGCTCTGCACTGTGTGTGTTTATATATTTACATATTTATTCCATCTAGCTACAATGCTCAGCACTGGGTGTGTTTATATATTTATATATCTACATATTATTCCATCTAGCTACATTGCTCCGCACTGTGTGTGTTTATATACTTGCATATTTATTCCACCTAGCTGCAATGCTCCGTACTGTGGGTGTTTATATATTTACATATTTATTCCATCTAGCTACAATGCTCTGCACTGTGTGTTCATATATTCATATATTTATTCCATCCAGCTACAATGCTCTGCACTGTGTGTCTGTGTGTGTGTGTATATATATATATTTTATAGTAATACGTACATATGTATATTAGCTGCTCTTGCTTGCTTGTTTTTTTCTTGCCTTCTGATTGTTGCTCTGAGTGTTGCTATCCCTGTGCTGTTGCAATCCTGGAATTTCCCCGTTGTGGGACTAATAAAGGCTTATCTTATCTTATCTTATCTTATCTTATCTTATTTCTCCTATTGCTTCTCTTGCTGATCACAAGCTGATAGTATGATTCTGAAACCCTTGGAATCCCTGTATAAACAATCCATCAAAATTCTGGATAAGAAGACACTGTGGTGACACTAAACACAGCGGGGAGACATTCCCCTTGGGGACATTCTTCTGGAACTTGCCTCACACCCAGCAGGGGCTCGGAGGAAACAGAGGACAATTGACACACAACCAAAAGAACCACAGGAGACAGTCAGACGGGACTGAATGCATGCATCTTTGTGCCAACCAATGTCATGCTAATCATGTGTATTGACCAATGGTATTAGATAATTGATATGCTAATGTTCCATGCATTCTCTCTGTCTGTATAAGGTATAAAAGAGCTGCTCTCCCTCATCTCTCTCTCTTCACTCTTACTCTTCTACTCTCATCATGACTAGCCGGGCCCCAGCAGCCACGCTGGGGCCCGGCCCCGTGCGCACACCGCAGGATTATGAGGACAGCGCAACTGGAAGCTACGTGGCCGCAGCACACGCCACGCACTAGGGACAAACCAGCTCCATTGACTTATACATTGTCTTCCGCCGCTGCACATCCCGGGGTCCACGGCCGATCACCATCCTCGGAACCTTTAGGGCTGACCTTGCACCTAAAGCAGCTGTGCAGCCCACACACAGGACTTTGTATGGGTTTCTTTGGCCACGGCGCACAACAGGGATTTAGCCGATTGCAGTCCCTTCCGCATCTACGGCCACACCGCCAAGTCCCTCACACAGCTACAGTTGTTTCGCAGCCGCAACGCATCCTTGGGGAATTTGGCCGCCCTCCTTCCCCACATCCTCGCAGGACAAGCCGCGAGAGAAGTCAGAGACTTAAGTTTTCTTTTTTTTTTTCACAACCGCCGGCTTTTCCACCTCTCCCCCTTTCCCCCACAGACATAGGGGCCCTCCAACTCTTCTCACCAGCAGACAGTTCGACCGGAGCGGCAACACCCCCCCCCCCCCCCGCTGCAGCCTCTACTGGCGTCGACTTGAGCCCAAACGACGGGGGGGGGGGGGGTCACAGCCCTTTCTGGGTGTTCGGGGGGGGGGGCTGGTGTGGTGACACTAAACACAGCAGGGAGACATTCCCCTTGGGGACATTCTTCTGGAACTTGCCTCACACCCAGCAGGGGCTCGGAGGAAGCAGAGGACAATTGACACACGACCAAAAGAACCACAGGAGACAGTCAGACGGGACTGAATTCATGCATCTTTGTGCCAACCAATGTCATGCTAATCATGTGTATTGACCAATGGTATTAGATAACAATTGATATGCTAATGTTCCATGCATTCTCTCTGTCTGTATAAGGTATAAAAGAATTGCTCTCCCTCAGCTCTCTCTCTTCACTCTTACACTTCTACTCTCATCACGACTAACCGGGCCTCAGCAGCCACGCTGCGGCCAACAGGCTGTATTCATGTTAGAGGGTAAATAAAGAATCTGTGCTGACCTACACTCGTGCCTCGTCTCCACATCCTTTCCTTCGCACCCTCTACAACATGACAGTATCACCATTGTGGTATAGTTGCCAAACACAAGATGTTAAGCTTTGAAAATATGATCATGTATGCAAATATTAAATTAAATTAAATCACCCTTATTGTCATTCAACCGTACAACCAATCATGTACAGCAGAACGAGATTGTACTTTTCCTATCTACAGTGTAAATCACACACACCCCAAGTGCAGAATCAGAGGGCCGCTGCCATGCAAGGCGCCGCCACAGAGCTCCCTCCTCCATTCCATTTATTGCTGAGCACCAAGCTGGACGGCAGGAAGTTCCACTTTTTTATATGGTCTTTGGCATGACCCGGCCAGGATTTGAACCCCTGCCTCCCGGGTGTGGGGCGGATGCTCTACCAAATGAGCCACCACTCCGGTAAATATTGATTGATCTTTAAAATTCTTCATGGTTCTGCACCCCTGCCCCTTAAGACCTTTGTGTACCTGACTTCTGAACAAAATACCAGAGTAACAAGGACTTCCTCTAGGTGGCATTGTTGCATCCCCCTATGTAAAACTGCTTTTGGACAATCAGCTTTCTCATGCAAAGCTATAACGGAATGGAACAAGCTCACCACTGCTTTGAAGACCAGAACAAATTACAGACTTTACCACAGAGACTAAAAAATAGATGTTAAGTAATCAAGCCTGCCAGCATCAAGTCTCTCCCTTAAAGGCGTCGGCCGGACGAAAATTCAATATCGCTAAATCATATCTTAAATTTTTGTGTGAGACGAGCTAATTTGAACCGCACATGTTTTGGTGTCAACAAATGTCGCATAAGGTGACAATGCGCTCTTGAAGTATGCTGTCCTTGAGAGCTGTCTGACTCAGCCAAGCGATCAGCGGCTAAGATGGCCACTGACTGTGTGACGTAATTTCAGGGAGAGACACGCACACGCTCGGCGGACATTGCTTGTTTACGTTTTAAAATCGGCGATTACGGATATTTCTCGGAGTACTTGTGGATTACAAATAGATTAAGATTAGGATTTCAGTAATCAAATTATTTATGGTTTGGCGTTGTGTTGTCTACGGGTGCGACGGTATATCAGAGGAGCATGAGGTGAGTGTTTATGAATTTCCCGTCCCTGGGAAAATCAGAACGGCATGGGTGAAATTCGTTCAGAAAACGCGAAAAAAATTGGAATGATGTCGGTAAATCACTCAACATGTGCAGTAGACATTTCGTTGACAGCGATTTCGAGAATAAGATGCAATTTGTGTCACGACTCGCGGCTCCAGCTGCGCGCACACCTGCGCCTCGTCAGCTGCCGACGCCAGCCACCTGCCCCTGCAAGTAAGCAACATTATCACCGATTATCCCTGTCTCGGTGTGGTGCCCGTTACCCTTGTCCTCTGCTTTTTTCCGGCTGAACGGCGCGCTGCTCTGCTGCCTGCGCATCAACCAGTACAAAGATGCGAGCACTACATACGATCCCCCAGCTCCTGAGAGACTGCAACCTAACACAAAAAACAGTTTCACACAATGAAACAGTGCATGTATTATATATAAAAATTATCCCATTGATTTTCATCATTTTTGGTGACATATCTCACACCTACAATTTATTTCAGGCACAAAGGGCTGTGAAAAAGTTATGATCAACAAAACATGGGTCCTCAGGGATGTGCGAAAGCTGAGTCCAGGGCAGCAAACTTCAAATGTGGAGGCTTTCCACAGTCTGATTATTCATTTTGCACCAAAGAGTGTACACTTCTCATTCCTTGGAATGTTGACAAGGTGAGGAGATGCAATATGTGACCAAAAATATGAAATGCAATTATAATAACTGACATGTTTCAGGACCCAAGAGACAGACACAGACAAAATAGTTATTCTTTATTGTCAAGTGTGAGTGAGTGTAGTGCAAGTGTAAGTGCAGATATAGCAGCCTGGTCACCGGAGCTAAGCGATACAGAAGACGACCTGGCAACCCTAGAACACACAAGCAGAAACCGTTAAGGCTGTTCAGCACAAAAGGACAAGTGCAGGTGTGCAGCTTACTTGAGGTTGTCTCTGACTGTATCTGGCTGTTCCCCGATGTCCGTGAGCTGTGGTGGTTCTGGTGCTTGAAGCTGTGACGGTGATAACTCCAGTAACCGTGGTGGAGTTCGTGGCGAGAGCAATGACTGCACTGACAGCTGTGACGTTGTTCCCGTAGCCGTGACGGTGATAATGTCCGTAACCGTGGTGACAATGACTCCTGTGACAGAGGGAGTGACAGTACCTGCAGCTGCAGTGGAGAGAATTCCTGAATTAGCGAAGGCCAGGAGGAGCTCCGGAAGGGAGAGGGTAATTCTCCGTCCGTTAGAGATACCGGTCCGCCGCCTGGGAGGTCCACCTGTGCACAGGGGTAAAGATTAGGCGTAGAAGAGCAAATAGTCTTCTTACGTGGTAGGTCTTGTCGTGGCGTTCTTGACTTGGCTGTGAAACGAAGCTCTGGCTCATACTCGGTCGAGGAAGACAGACGACTCCGTGCCGGGCTGTCCATGACGCTGGCTTTTAAGAGCCGCTGATTAACACCTGTTGTTCTGTGCGCAGCTGGAGCTGATGAGCGGGATGACGGCCCAGCGGCCATCATGACAATAACAGTGCCAATTACATAGAGTTTCTGCTGATAGATCACTTATATGTCCAAAAATAAATCATTGTGATAATATTCTAATTACAGACTTTGTTTAGCTGCGATGCAATTTAATGAAAATGCAGGCCACAAGCAGACACAGAATCGTGATGGTGAGCCGGTCTTCATCATCAGGTACCCAAAATTCAAAAAAGGCGGATATAAACTGCAAGCAAAGAAAGTTAATCCAACTTTCCGTGAGTATAAGAAATATTAGTATCATTTTCTAGGCTTGTATATGATATTTACAGTGGGTGGAGGGTTGGTCTTCATTCAACTTTCACATTTCATAGCTTTTATCAAATTATGTTAATTTGGGTCAAATTTGTATTTCATACTGTAGTCAAATGGATGTCTAATTTTTATTGAATATATATTTTTTTCAGAATATGTGGATGATCTGATGAATACTCTGTTCAACAAAACCTTGGTTGATCCAACCCACTTATGGGAGCAGTGGCACTATGTACAAGCCAGAGTTCCCACCACATTGAGTGCCAAATTGAACCCGAATTTTATACCATAAAATGGTAGAAAAATTATTCAAATGTATATGATATGCGACTTTGATGAATGCTGAAATATTAGAATTATAAAATTGACATGAACATTAATAAACTCAATATATGATTTTACAAAACTTTATTTAAATATCATTTTTCACAAATCTAATCTTGGTAGGCAAAATCCCTTGTAGTGATCCGATGGGAATGTTTCTCTGATGAGGCTCACAGCACAGGCAGGCAATATCACCCTCACTTCTTCCTGAGCTGACGTCACTGCTGCCTGCCCCTATCGACAGATGGCGGTACTGCAGCATCACTAAGTGAAAGATGGGCTATTACCAAATAAAGTCATTTATGGAGGCTGGTGACACATATTAAATCACGGGAATGGCCAGAATGGAATATTTTCATACAATCAGTTTATTGGTTCAATAAAAAAATGTCACCGTCCGAGGACTTTAAAGGCCAAATGTCACGTAATTTTTTTTTCTAAATGACAACGAATTTAGATAAAATACACATAGCTTAAACCAAATATTCATACCAGAGACCATATCACCCACCCGTATTTACATAATTGCACAAAATACACCAGGCGAAGGCCCCGCCTTGCTCGCTGGCTTGTGACAGCCAATCCAGACCACGCCCACGTTTTTGACGTCACAAGTTGTACCCTGGCTGCCCTGCCTATTCACATTCACACTTATCAACATTGGACAATCATGACGGAAAGTGACAGCGATTGTGAACAAATTAGTTTAGTTTTGTCTTTTTTTTTTGTCAGTGGTTCAGACAGTGACAGAGGCATAGAACCTTACAGGTTTGAGCCGTCCGAGACGGAATCAGATGCTTTGTCTGATGACAACAGTTCCGACAATGACCAGAGAGCAGAACCAGTGGAAAATGTCATTGAATTGGACATTAATCGCCTCCAGAATTGGGAAGCCGAAGGGGGTCTGTCGAGGGCGCCCCATAAATATTGATTTTTCGGAAGCCATTATTATTACAGTGGAGGAGAGCCGCTGCTGTCAAGAAATTGACCAGATCAATATGAAAATGGAGGCGCATACCTGTCAAGTGAGACGTTTTCGCCGTATTTTAATACGGGGAAAATGCAATTTTAGCAAATACGGGCGTATTGCCATTTCTGTACGCCCAAAAGAAAAATATACGGGAAAAAAAATTGAGTGTGTTGAGGAGCACGTCGTGTGTGTGAGACCCACAGCTAGGGGGGCTGGCAGATGGCTCAGCGGGAGCTATTCGCACTACACTGAGAAGTGTGGACTCAGTCATTAGGCTGATTGTCGGGGCGGGCAGATCGATCAGCGGGAGCTATTATCACTACAATGAGAAGTCATTAGGATAATGGCTTAACACTTTCAGCTGTCCTGCGGCTGCGGAACAGAGAGGAATCGCCTTACAAATACAGAATTCTGCTTTTTTTATTTTGAGCCGGACGCTGAGTTGTGTTGTTATTGTCAAATATCCATGAATCCTTAAAATATTTGACAATAACAACACGAATTACATTTAAAACATTTCCCAGAAAAGTGTCCCTTATTACCCCGCCGTCCCTTATAGCCGCGTTTTACGGTATTAAAATACGGCGAAAACGTCTCACTTGACAGGTATGAAAACATTTCGCAGAAAAGTGTCCCTATTACCCCGCCGTCCCTTATAGCCGTGTTTTACGGTATTAAAATACGGCGAAAACGTATCACTTGACAGGTATGAAAACATTTCGCAGAAAAGTGTCCCTTATTACCCAGCTGTCCCTTATAGCCCCGTTTTAAGGTATGGGTGAAATATCCAATTTTTTCTTTCTTGTTGCTCACTTCAATCTTCCAGTCTCCATATAAACAATCAATCGGGATACCCCAAGCATCAAACTAAGGTACAATCTATTTCGTCACTTCTGCCTTCTTCCCCAGGCAATTCCAGGGGCCGTGAGTAGGAATGTCAGGCCAAGCGCGGCAGTTTTAAATTAACGAATATTCCGGCGTTACTGAAGCATATGCACCAAGACCCGAACGGATTGGTTCCCTTTTATATCTAGTTTCAAGACATTTAAAGTACCCTGTTACGTGACATTTGGCCTTTAAATGGGATTATGAAATTGTACTCTTAAACTGTTTTTATGTGTGCTGTCTCTCTTATCTTTTTACCTTTAAACTTACTCCATGCTTGTCTCGGGGTCAACAGTTTCTGAAACCCAACCTAAATGGCTTTCTATATGTGCTGTTTTTCTTTTAATATCTTCCTGCCTGTCTCAGGGACTACGGACTGAAATTAGTGAGAATGTTATAATCTGGTACAGAGCATCTTTACCTTGTGTTTAATGTTTTTTTGTACATGGTCCCTGACAAATAAACCAATAAACTAACCTAAACTAAGACCATGATGTACATGCACTGTGGTCTTGTTCTTGACTTGGTTTCTTCCTTTTTTAGGGTGATCACTTTCCTCAACCACACCGTGCCCGATTTCACCGACAACGGTGCGAGCAACTTCATCAAATATGGAGACAGCTACTTTGCCACCTCTGAAACTAACTACATCCGCAAGATTGATCCTGTGACCCTGGAAACACAGGACAAGGTAATGCTATCAGCTGACTTGAGCGGCCCCGCTAGTATATATATATATATCAGTCCCTCCAGGATTTCGCAATGTTGCGATCGCACCAATTCACGCAAAATCAGCCAATCAGCACAACTATTGCACAACCTTGCAACTTTGTCCAATCACTGCAACTTTTTTTGGCAAATCCTCGTCAACTTACGCCAATTTCACCAATCAAATTTGTCTTAACTGCCACTGAAACGCTCAGTCTAACCATTCAAATGCATTGTTGCACCGCGTTCACTTCCGTGTTTACAGTGAGTATTGAATTTATAGTTTACAGTGAGTAACGGAACACATCTGCAAACAGAGTATGTGATTTAAAAAAAAAACAAAAAACACTCACCCGTGAGGTTTTTAACACCATCCCTTCCTCCGTCTCCCCCAGCCTGCCCGTGGACACCTCGCCACATCTCCATCTCCATCTCCATCTCCATCCATTCCATCTAGCTACATTGCTCCGCACTGTGTGTGTTTATATACTTGCATATTTATTCCACCTAGCTGCAATGCTCCGTACTGTGGGTGTTTATATATTTACATATTTATTCCATCTAGCTACAATGCTCTGCACTGTGTGTTCATATATTCATATATTTATTCCATCCAGCTACAATGCTCTGCACTGTGTCTGTGTGTGTGTGTATATATATATATTTTATAGTAATACGTACATATGTATATTAGCTGCTCTTGCTTGCTTGTTTTTTTCTTGCCTTCTGATTGTTGCTCTGAGTGTTGCTATCCCTGTGCTGTTGCAATCCTGGAATTTCCCCGTTGTGGGACTAATAAAGGCTTATCTTATCTTATCCTTACCGTGTGTGCGAAGCGCTGGGTTTGTGTTGAAAAGCATGCCCCTACCCAAAAGCACCCCGTCGCGTGAGCGCGTGTGAGGAGAGTACACAACACTACAGCGAGTGTTTGAACATGTTTAGAGGTAAAATCATTACTACATCTGGTCAATGAGCTTTAAAAGTGAATCTCCATTGTGGACGGCCAAATGCACCCACCCATCCATCCCCTCTCCCCGTCCCATTGTAAATGAAAGGTGGGTGTGTGTGTGTGAAGCCTGACATGCAGCAGACAGGTAGGCATAGAAAAACAGAGAATATTCTTTGTAAAAAAAAAAAAAAATTCAGAAAAACACAGACTCCAATACCCAATACAGTGCAACAGAATAATTTATTTTTTCCTCTCCATTTGGTACCGAGTGGTTGGGAACTGTAGGGAGTTTTCAAATGAAGGTGCTGCCAATAATTTCCAAATCTATACTCTTTAACATGCATGACTTTTTCTGTATAGCAGAAGTTTCTGCTTAATTTAAAAATCACTATAATAGGACATTTTTTGACAATCCTGTGCTTTTCTTGTATTGTTATATAGAATATCACTGCAGTAAACTGGAAAAAAGCATCTGCTTTAAAATTTTGAATTCTTCCCACAACCTTTAGTGCAGAAAACACTCTAAAAACATCACAACTTTTCCCGCAACTTTTTAAAAAGCTCCCGTCAAATTCAGGCTTTTTGGCCCGCAACAATCATAAAAACATCCTGCAACATCCTGGAGGGACTGATATATAGTATAGCACACATCAAAGTCAAGGGTTTTTTTTAGAAGTTGCTCATTTCTGTTAGTTAATACGCAGGTGGACCACAGGAAGTATCTGCCTGTAAACTTAGCCTCGTCCCACCCGCACTATGACAAAGAGGGCAACGCTTACAACATCGGCACATCAATAGCTGAGAAGGGCAAGACTAAATACATGCTGTTCAAAGTCCCAGCTGCATCTGAGAAAGGTATTCAAATCTTCTTGTTCTAGAATATTTGTTTTAGAATGTTTAGAATAGTTTGAAAATGTAAGGAGGCTCAGATAACACAGCATAACAAAAATAAGTTTTTTGTAAGTTGTCTGTGTTTTTTCAACTGATTTAAGACAATTTTGCATCGCTGAATCCAAAAATGACATCCGTTTCTCTCAATCAGGTCAGGTTTTTATGTTAAGTTATAAGCAGTTGTACAGGTGTACTGTAAATTGAATAGTAGACATTGATAAAGGTAAGTACATGTAAATTGAATGTTATGTCATCATTGTTCAAAAGTCAGAGAATTTCAAGAAATAAAAAAGAATTTTGCATCATATAAAGCAAAAATACCCATACATGTAAACAAAAACATAATAAAACATGTGGCCAGAGTTCAAAAAGTTGACCTGATTGAGCAAACCCAATGTGATTTTTGGATTCAGCACATCAAAATTATCCTAAATCAGCGAAAAAAACTTAGACGATAAATTTGGTGTTGACCAGTGTAATGATTGTTTGGTTTTTTTGTGGGGTGCTTTCAGAGGTGGACACATGAGCCAGAAATGGTACTCAAGTAAAAGTACTATTACTTTATAACAGTTACTCAAGTATAAACAAGGAAAGTTACAAGGCATACGGTAGTGTGCCAATGTGTGTGTGTGTGCGTGCGTGTGTGTGTGTGTGTGTGTGAGAGAGTGAGTGACATGCACTGAGACGTCAGCACCCCTGGTGCTTTTATTTGATTAAAAGATGGTTTCATCAGGCCACAAATAACTACTCTGTACAATGCCTTGCAGTGCATTCTAGTAGTGTCACGTCTAGAAACACAAGCTGTCATGAGGGTGAATTCAGCTACCCTACAGAGAAATTCAGCAGATGTATCTGCAGTATCATTTTTCTGCCTCAGTGAAAGTGAGAGACATACGGTAGTCAGTTAGTGTGTCTGTTTGTGGCTGTATGTATCTGTCCATCCATCTGTCTGTCCACCTCTGTGTTTCATCTTGCACGGTCAAAATTAAGTGGAACTAAAGGCTTGTATCATTGTATCACCATAGTTTCTCAACTTTTAATTTGCCAGAATTTTGAAATAATGCTTTGTTTTTGAAATAAACAAAAAAAATAGCTGACCTTTACGATCAATTGAATGGTACTGTGCATGTGCCTGGAAACTCCCACCAGAGGAAAATACTCAGTAGTGGTGGGCGGATCGATCCAAATATCGATAATATCAGTACCAACGTTGGTATTCATATTGATCAATTCCAATGTAATGAGATCGATGCTCTGTGTTTGTGTTGCCGGTCCCATCACAGCACGGAGCAGGCACACTCAGCCACACTTTGCTCCTCTTCTTGTGGTTTTACCTCCTCCCTCTTGTACCATCACATGACTCAGCAGTGCCAGGTAAACAAGCTAGCAAGCAGCAGCCGCCGGCTGCCAGAGTGCCAGTGTTCAATAATTCTATGCTACTTATCGAGATGCGCGACCACAGCGCACACACACAGCACAGAGACGGAGCAGAAAAATGGCAGAGGGGAAGAGGAGCGCCGTGTTGTGTGGCTATATTTCCAGGCCGAAAATGAAATAACGGCAAGCTGTACAATTTGTGAAAAGGCTGTGAAATACAGTGGTAACACAGGTAATTTATACAAGCATATGAAAAATCATCCAAAAGACAATGCCGAGCTACAGAAACGGAGAGAGGAGGAGAGAAATATTCCACCCCCTGGCCCCAACAGACCCAAACCCCGATCCAGAGGCAGAGATCATTGGCAGAGGCCTTTCGGTATGATGGAGAATATCCAAGTATTTTAGTAATCTTCAGCATTAGTTAATATTAATTTTCGAAGTGCAACTGGTCATTTGTTACTTTAGCCAACTCAAAAAAGTATAAACAGGGATGAGAATTTTTCGCGGATCTGATCATGTCTAGGGTCATTCTCGTGAATCGTCTAAATTCGAGGAGAAAATTTTAGGGGGGGGGCGGTGAGGTATGTTATGACCAGCGAGTCATATTTTTGATTGGCTGCTAAAATCCACCGCGCAGAACGCGCTACCCAGCGAGATCAGTAATGTAATGTAACAAGGCCACTGATTGGCTGATACTTATTGAAGCAACCAATCAGCGATTTTGTTAGATTTCCTTTGTCATATCCAACACGTGGAGTGAAATGTAAATGGCGGACAGTTCAATCAACCGAGTTTTCCTGATTTTGTGAAAATGGTGAACCTAAAACTCACAACAAAGCAAGAATTTTCGAAATCGACAAAGGGATAAGGAACAAGTTTCGTTGAGAATGGCTCGAAAAAACTGTGTCAATGACTGTAAAGATCGGTAAAAATACCGAAGTTGTGGTTGAAAAAACGGCCGATTTCATAGCGAAATGCGAAGTACCAGGGAAAGCCCAGTGTGTTTATTGCAATGATTTCTTGAGTTATGGATCTCTTGGTTGTGTTGCCTTAGTTGAACACTGTTCAAAACAGAAACATCTCAAAATTGTGGCTACAAGGAGATCGAACTACTTGCTCGGTGCTGCATTCAAAACGATCGATGGACACGGTCAAATTCAGATGCCAGTCAATTAAAGTTCATCACAATCGGCCCCGATTACAGCAATTAGTGATCGGAAGACACATTCCGAGGTGAGATTTTTTTCTCGTTATAAGTAATGTACTTGAGAATTTTCGCGTAATGAATTTGTTATGAAATAGCATGTGTAAGTTGTGATATCATGCCTGTTTTGAAACACTAATTGCATTTGAATGCTGATTATCGATTGTTAATAGATAAATGTTATTATGTGGGGCACATATGTATCACTTTAAGCTTCACATCTCAGAGTAGAACAAAGGACTGGGCCTCCTGTGAGATAACAGGAGGATGTGAAAATTTAGTCTTTGGTATGCAAGAGACGGCCTTGGGGGATTTCCTGGCTGCCAGAGACTATGAGGAGGATGTTATAGGATTTAAAGAAAGATGCATTGTTACTTGGGATTAAATACAATGTGACTGTGAGCTTTGAAGGTCCTGGATATATGAAGGACGAATGTCTGTGTTTTTCCTCTTTCTGCTTTGCTGATGTTGGAAGATGTGAATAAACCTGACTCGTGAGATAAACTCTGCCTCGTCATTTTCACATTTCCACACTGGTGACCCTAAGACGTGTCATGGATGAAAGAAATTCCCCCGGGCCAGCCGAGTCAGGAGCTCCCAGCCAAGCGTATGCCGCTACCGTCCAGCTACCGGACTTTTGGCAAGACAACCCGCGCTCCTGGTTCCACTTGGTCGAAGCACAGTTCGCCCTCCGGGGGATAACGGTAGATGACACGAAGTTCTACCATGTGATCGCAAAGCTCGACAACCGCACGGCTCGGCAGGTGCAGAGCCTATTGGAGCGGCCACCTGCCAACGACAAATACGGCGGGTTGAAGGCTGCGCTTATCCAGCGTTTCACTCTCTCAGTCGAGGAGAGAGTGGAGAGGCTCCTGGCTCTGAACGGCTTGGGAGACGGCACGCCCATTGACCTGATGGAGAACATGCTGAGGTTGAGAGGCTCAGACGGCGACGACTTCCTCTTCACCCACATTTTCCTCAGGACCCTACCGTCGGCCACGAGAGTGACCCTGGCCAGTTCGCCGTTGTTGGACCAGCGGGACTTCCGCGCGCTGGCCCAGGAGGCGCACCGGATTCTCAACGCCAGCAAACAGCGCGCGGCCACCGCGGCAGCGACGGAGTTCGGCGCGACGGCCGGAGATGGCGGGGGGCCAGAGACAGCAGTAGCAGACCCACCAACGACGGCGGCGGCGGGGGCCAAGGGTCGCGGAGGAGACACCCTCTGTTTCTACCATCGACGCTTTGCAGAGAAGGCACGCAAATGTATACCACCGTGCCAGTTCAAGTGCTCGGGAAACGCCAAGACCGGGGGTCGGTAGCAGCTGTGGCCCTCGGGGAGGAGAACAAGCTGCTCTACTTCAAGGATGCGCGCTCGGGGAGACAATTCCTCGTGGACACAGGCTCCAAAGTAAGTTTCATCACGCCTTCCTCCACTGACCGGCTGGCGGTTCCCAGAGGTCACGGGGCGTCAGCAGCGAACGGCTCGGAAATTAAGACCTTTGGTGAGAGGACTCTGCTTCTGTCCCTACACGGCCGTACATTTGAGTGGACTTTTGCCATAGCTGCAGTGAATTTCAATATGTTGGGGGCTGATTTTCTGTGCTCACTTGGTTTGTTGGTTGATCTTGCTAACAGGCGCCTGGTTAATGCACTTTCTTTTTATTATATTCCCTGTACAGCCCGAGTGACCCCGCCAACAGCACAAGCCAACGTCACAACTGCAAGCGGTAAGTTCCACACACTGCTCACTCAGTTCCCAGCACTCACGGTTCCCACATTTTCAGCAGCCGTCTCTAAACACGGAGTGGAACATTTTATTACTACCACCGGACCGCCCATTTTTGCAAAAGCTCAGCGCTTGGATTCAGCTAAACTGACCATAGCGCGCGAGGAGTTCGCCAACCTGGAAAGGTTGGGCATCATCAGGCGTTCGAACAGCCCATGGGCTTCCCCACTGCACATGGTTCTGAAAGCTGACGGCTCGTGGCGACCTTGCGGAGATTTCCGCAGGTTGAACACCACCACAGCACATGACCGCTACCCAATCCCCCATATCCAAGATTTTTCCGTTCATTTGGCGGGGGCGCGCGTTTTTTCTAAGATAGACTTGGTCCGCGGTTACCACCAAGTCCCAGTGCACGCTGAGGACATACCCAAAACAGCGGTAATAACTCCGTTCGGTCTATTCGAGTTTTTGCGCATGCCATTTGGGCTTAAAGGCGCTGCGCAGATGTTCCAACGCATGATGGACGTGGTGTTGCGCGATCTCCCCTTCGTATTTGTCTACCTGGACGACATCTTAGTAGCCAGCGCGTCCAAAGACGAACACGAAAACCACCTCACGACAGTTTTCCGGAGGTTGGGAGAGCACGGTTTAATAATCAACCCAGCGAAGTGTCAGTTCGGGGTGACGCAGATTGATTTTTTGGGGCATTGCGTCTCTCCAGAAGGAGCGGTTCCGCTGCCTGACAAAGTGCGCGCGGTAGCAAATTTTCCCCAGCCACAAACGGTCAAGGCGTTACAGGAGTTTTTGGGAATGGTGAATTTTTATAACCGTTTCCTCCCCCGCGCAGCGCAGCTCATGCAACCATTGTATGCCACACTCAAAAAACAAAAACCCACAAATAAGATCGAATGGTCTCCGGAGCGAGAGCGAGCATTCTCGGAGGTCAAAACAGCCCTGGCAAACGCTGCGCTGTTAGCACATCCAGACCCAACGGCCCGCATAGCGCTCACTACTGACGCGTCAGATGTGGCCATAGGGGTGGTCGTGGAGCAGCATGTAACCGGGGCTTGGCAGCCACTCGCCTTTTTCAGCAGGACTTTGCGCGATAGTGAACGAAAATACAGCGCATTTGACAGGGAGTTGTTAGCTCTCCACTTGGCCATTCGCCACTTCCAGTTCTGGCTGGAGGGACGCCGTTTCACCGCATTCGTTGACCACAAGCCGCTGACATTCGCGATGGCCAAGGTTTCAGAACCGTGGTCGGGCCGGCAGCAAAGACAGCTGGCTGCCATCTCAGAGTTTACTACCGATATTCGGCACGTAGCGGGTAAACTGAATGTAGTGGCAGACTGTCTCTCGCGCGCCGTGGCGGCCCCAGTCCGCGTAGGGATAGATTATGCAGCCATAGCCGCGGATCAGGTTAGCGACGCGGATGTGCGCGCGCTCCAGTCTGGACCAACAGGGTTAAGGCTGGAGAACAGGGTGCTGCAAGATGGTATGCCCCCCCTAATCTGCGATGTGTCCATGGGGCGACCGCGTCCTGTGGTACCGGCCGTGTGGCGCCGCCGCGTTTTTGACTCGATTCATTCTCTGGCACACCCGGGAGTGCGCGCGTCGGTCAAAATGGTAGGAGAGAAATTTGTATGGCCGAGCCTGCGCAAACAAGTTAAGGAGTGGGCAGCAGCCTGCATGGCTTGTCAACGAGCCAAGGTACACAGACACACGAGAGCTCCCTTGGAGCCATTTCACATCCCAGCTAAGAGGTTCAATCATGTTCACGTGGACCTCGTAGGCCCCCTCCCGCCGTCACAGGGGTGCACACACCTTCTGACAATGGTGGACCGCACCACGCGCTGGCCGGAAGTGGTCCCACTGGCGGCAACCACAGCCGAGGAGGTGGCGCGCGCGTTTTTAACAGCATGGGTAGCACGCTTTGGAGTCCCGTCGGACATTACGTCCGACAGAGGTCCTCAATTTGTTTCCGAACTTTGGTCAGCAATGGCTCGCAGCCTGGGGGTAACGATCCACCGCACAACCGCGTACAATCCGCAGGCTAATGGGTTATGCGAACGTTTTCATAGGTCATTGAAAGCGGCTCTCAGAGCGTCGCTGACGGACGCAAATTGGGTAGACAGACTACCGTGGGTTTTATTGGGGTTGCGTTCTGCACCTAAAGAGGACTTAGAAGCCTCCCCGGCTGAGCTAGTTTTTGCGCAGCCACTTCGGCTGCCCGGGGAGTTTCTCCCAGATAATCCTGCGCCAGATAGCTCCCCGTATCAGCGGTTGCAGCGTGGCACGGAATCGGGCACGCTGCCTTGCCCCGTTCACCACAGTTTTCCGCGCGTTTTTGTGCCTAAGGCTTTGAAAAACGCGGAGTTTGTTTTTGTCAGACACGATGCCCATCGCCCACCGCTGCGACCAGCTTATGATGGACCATTTAGAGTGCTGGAAACAGGGGACAAGCATTTTTTGCTAGATTTGGGGGGCAGGAAGGAAAAGATTGGCATAAACAGGCTCAAACCCGCCTTTGTGGTGGCGGACGAGGATGTGCTGTTGGCCAGGGCTCCTCGGCGCGGCAGACCCCCTCGGGGACATTCCCCAGAACACCCACAGGGAGTGACAAACAGTTCTCACCCCCAGACAGCAGCCCCCCAGCAGGATGGCGCCGCAGAAGTGGCGAAGCCCGCTTACAGCAGATACGGGAGGAGACTGAGGCCCAAGCAGCACGTGGGTTAATGTGTAATAATTTTATCATGACATGCAGACTGTGATTCTGTTGTTCCATCTTAGATGTTTTGGGGGGGTCATGTGGGGCACATAGTTAATCCCTTCACACCTGAAGGTGTATATGGGCGGCGCCTATCTCCGTTTCTCTGACCCTAGGCCACACAGCTACTGTAAGTAGTGAAAGCTACAGCGGGGGGTCAGTCCTCTGGTAGCTCTGTGTGTAACTTTACTTTCCCCATTCCATTATACGGAGCACCACGCTAGAAGGCAGAAAGCACCATTTTTATATGGTCTTTGGTATGACCCGGCCGGGATTTGAACCCCTGCCTCCCGGGTGTGGGGCGGATGCTCTACCAACTGAGCCACCACTCCGGTTGTGGGGCACATATGTATCACTTTAAGCTTCACATCTCAGAGTAGAACAAAGGACTGGGCCTCCTGTGAGAAAACAGGAGGATGTGAAAATTTAGTCTTTGGTACGGCCTTGGGGGATTTCCTGGCTGCCAGAGACTATGAGGAGGATGTTATAGGATTTAAGGAAAGATGTATTGTTACTTGGGATTAAATGCAATGTGACTGTGAGCTTTGAAGGTCCTGGATATATAAAGGACGAATGTCTGTGTTTTTCCTCTTTCTGCTTTGCTGATGTTGGAAGATGTGAATAAACCTGACTCGTGAGATAAACTCTGCCTCGTCATTTTCACATTTCCACAATTACATATTTTCTCACAATTTGAAATGCAATCTAAGAATTTTGAATATAACTTATCATTTTTTGTTTCACTAGGAGGAGTTACATAATGCATGTGTAAATTTTTTTGTCATGGGTGGTGATGGGTTGCCTTTCCTAAGATATCTTTGCTTTTATTAGTAAACATAATTTCTTTATGGTCATTTCATAAAAATATTAAACATCTTTTAGGTTTTACTTACTTTCTTAGATTATCTTTCAAATATTAAAATATACTAATATGTAACTTTTTTATATTCCTAGTAACACTAACAAATGCACACATTAATAAATCAAAATGTTTGCAGAATTTCAGTATATTTTAATAAATGGGTGATGGACTTGGTGATGGAATTTTGTTAATATTTATAATTTATTTTACTTGGTTAAATTATTTTGTCTGTTCTAGAACTATGTAAATGTAATTCTGTATCAGTTCTAAACATATTTAATAGTAGTGAAATATAATTTAGTATTATTACATCAACATAACATTCAGATATCATAAATTTAAAGCCATGAAAAAGAACAGAGAAGCTGCAGCTAAGCAGGCACTGCTTGCCCACAGAAAATCAGAGAAGAGGAAGGCTACAGAACGGCTCCAGGCTTTGGTAGCCAAGAAGAAAAAATTGCACAATTAAATGTGAAGAATACGTTGACTTGTACATAAGTTCATAGAGTAGTAGCGCAGGCATGTAAATATGGAAGTGACATTTTCTATTTCTCAATCAAGTGTGACACTGAATCAAAACAGTATTGAACATGATTACACATGTGATGCAGCAGCAGATTAAAAAGGTAAACTATAAATGCATTTGTACTTACTTCTAACTTTAAATATAAGACCACATTTGAGCATTCTAAAACACCAGATTTTGTTAGCTTATGGGGGGCGTTGACCCCCCCACCAAGGCTCCTCCTTGGATCTGGCTTGGGGGCCTGCGTCCCCCAAGACCCCCGGCTTAGTTTCCTCATTTTTTCCCAAACCCCATTCTCATCCCTGTATAAATTGTTAAAACCTTGGTATCACATTTATGTAATTGGAATGTTTTTGTCATGGTCTGAGCGCCAATTTCGTCTGCGCTCGGGCCATGCATCATCTCTGCCAGGTTTGACAGCAGTGTTTACCTTCTGGCTCCCCGAGCTCTTATTGTGACAGCGCTCGGAGGGGTTTCCAGCTGTCAAAGCCTGACAGCTGTGCTGCATCTTCGGCTCATCAGCAGCCCTGTATTTAAGCGGGCGCTGGGAGCAGAATGATGCAGCAGTCTCGTCAACAATTCCACGTCAACGAGTGTTCTTGGTCATGATTGTAAGTAAGCTTCGTTATTGCCTCATGTGTATGTAGTGTTGTACGTTTTAGCCCTTTGTGGCTCATGGTTTTGTGTTGCCTTCGTTAATAAACACCTATGCAAACCTCACCGGTGACTTTTGGCGTCTTATGGTGGCTCGCGACAGCCACCGCATGACGGTAGACTGCTGCCACCTAGGCGCCCAAACTGAGACGCCAAACTGAGACGCCGTTCTCAGTGAGTTTTGCTTAATTGGACAATTGTTCTTTCCTGTCTGAGTAACTGCGTGCTGGGAGAATGCCGTCGCGGAGCGGCCACACTCGGAGTCGGGACTACGAGCTGGCGGAGGCTTTGGACTACGTGGGCAAAACGCTCGTTGCTGCCTCCCTCCTCGACTATCACAGCGACGTACGCTGGTACCTGCACCTCGCTGAGGATGTCCTAAATCGTCTCCCCCGCTTCGCCGACCACCCTGAAGTCGGCGCGAGGAGGGACGACATCGCCGCACAGCGCGAGATACTCCGTGGGCTCGAGGAAGACTACGTCAGGAAGCAGAGGAGGAGGCATCCTCGCTCCCCGCTTTGGGATCCCTTTCCTGTCCCCGATCCAGTCCAGGAGTTCGCGCCATCCGGGGGCCGTCCAAGACGTCGGCGCCACGGCCAAAGTTAACCTCAGCAGGATCCCCGTCTGAATCCGCTTCCGGTGAAGCCCGTTAGTGGACCTTCGCGAGCGGCTCCTCCTCGTCCTTCCAGGGGGCCCTCTGTCACCATCCAGCGGGGAAAGGGAGGAACAACGTCCCCTACAGCAGGCAGGGGACGTTGCCTGTTTCCTTCCGCCAGGAAACAGGCAAGTGCAAGTTCATTCTCATCATAATGAGTAATGATGATCATAATGAGTTCACTCTTATCCTCACTTCCGGCGCCACACGAGTCGGCTGCCTTTTTGCAACAGCGGCTCAATTCTGAGTTTTTTTCTTCCTCTAACTTTCTGATCCAGTGACACCTTACACACCTTATACATCACGGGCACACAAATCGCCCCAAATGTCGCCCGAGCTGGTGGACGGAGCCACTGTTTACAGTAGGAGACGGTACAACAGGGACCAGCTGTTAGCACGCAACCGCCACTCGGTGCTAACGGAAAAACTCGACATACTGGGAGAAATAAGGCGAAAACGACGTGGGTGTCGTGCTGGTGTAAGACGGCGGGCAAGGAATATAAGGTACAGACCCACCCTCCCATCCATTGTTATGGGGAATGTACGATCGATATTAGGAAAGGTAGATGAGCTAGCGGATATCTCCCGCTACGATAGCATATACCGGGAGTGCTGCCTTATGTTATTCACTGAGTCGTGGCTAAATGAACTAGCAGTGGATGCTAACATTGAACTGGAGGGTTTCCACGCGATACGGGCAGACCGAACACCAGACAGTGGCAAGGCAAGGGGCGGTGGAGTGATAATGTATGTTAATAACAACTGATGCAGACCGGGACATATCACGGTTAAACAACAACACTGCAACAAGGACATGGAGTTGCTAGCTGTTTGCATGGGGCCTACATATCTCCCGAGGGAATACTCACATGTGATCTGCATTGTTATTTATGCAAATCCGACGGCGAACGCTTGGACAGCGCGTGACGTCATCCACTCAGTAACTGGCAGGCTGCAGACAGAACACCCAGATGCTCTTCTCCTCATCTCAGGTGACTTCAACCATGTTTCACTGTCTCCCATTCTACCCACGTTCACCTAGTATGTCACATGCCACACTAGAGACAATAAAACACTGGACTTATTCTATGCAAACACTAAGGAGGTGTACACCTCATCACCACTCCCCCCACTCGGGAGATCGGATCACAACTTGGTTCATCTCCGGCCGGTGTGCAAACCCCTAGTGCACAAACAACCTCTGGTCATGCGCACAGTGAAGTTATGGTCTGAGGAGGCAATGGACGCTCTAAAGGACTGTTTTGAAACCACTGCCTGGGAGCAGCTCTGCGATCCACATGGTGAGGACATCGATGGCCTCACTCACACCATCACGGACTACATCAGCTTCTGTGTGGACAACACCGTACCCACCAAGACCATACGGTGTTGCTCGAACAACAAACCCTGGATCAACCCTGAGATAAAAACACTTCTGAGAGAGAAGAAGAGGATCTTCAGGTCGGGGAACAGGGAGATGCTGAAGTCCGTACAGAGGGAGCTGAGGAGGAGGATCAGAGAAGGCAAGGACAGCTTCAGGAAGAAGATGGAGGACAAGCTGCAACAGAGCGACATCGGTGGGGTCTGGAGAAACCTTAAAACCGTCTCTGGGCTCCAGAATACCTCCCCCCAGGCCACGGGGGGCAGGGAGTGGCCGAACAATCTGAACCTGTTTTTCAATAGGTTAGACCAACCGCCCTCCCCCCGACTGCACAACAACCACTGCTGCCTCTGAAGACATCGAGTACTGCTGCCCACAACCCACTCCACCATCACCCCCCCACTCCCAACACACAGCCCCCCAACATGACCCTCACTAAGACCCAGGTGAGGACGGAGCTGAGGAAGATCAAGGCGAGGAAGACATCGGGACCGGACGGCATCAGCGCAAAGCTCCTCAAGTCCTGCGCAGACCAGCTGTGTGGGATTGTGGAGCACATCTTCAACCTGAGCCTGAAGCTGGGGAGGGTACCACAGTTGTGGAAAACATCTTGTGTGGTACCTGTACCAAAGACTTCCCACCCCAAAGATCTGAACAGCTACAGACCAGTGGCCCTGACGTCCCACATGATGAAGACCCTGGAGAGACTGCGCCTTGCTCACCTCCGCCCCCTGGTGGGACCAGCGATGGATCCACTCCAGTTCGCCTACCAGCATGGCATTGGGGTGGATTGGGGTGGATGCGGTGATCTTCCTCCTTCACCGTTCCCTGTCCCACCTGGAGAAGCCCGGGAATGCGGTGAGGATCATGTTCTTTGACTTCTCCAGTGCTTTCAACACCATCCAACCAATGATCCTGAAGGACAAGCTGCTGTGCGCAGGGGTGGACCAGCACCTGTCATCATGGATCCTGGACTACCTCACAAACCAGCCACAGTTTGTGAGAACCCGGGACTGTGTGTCCGACACGATCATCGGTAGCACGGGGGCCCCCCAGGGAACGGTTTTGGCTCCCTTCCTGTTCACCCTCTATACTGTGGACTTCTCACACAACACAACACGCTGCCATCTACAGAAGTTCTCTGACGACTCTGTGATTGTTGGCCTCATCTCCAACAGAGATGAAGCTGAGTACAGAGGGCTTATCCAGGACTTTGTGGACTGGTGCCATCGGAACTGCCTCCAGATCAACGCGAGGAAAACTAAGGAGCTGGTGGTGGACTGCCGCAGACAAGGACAACCCCTCACAGCACCAGTAAATATACAGGGAACTGACATCAAGATGGTAACAATCCTACAAGTACCTGGGTGTTCATCTGAACAATAAACTAGACTGGTCACACAATACTGGCACACTCTACGAGAAGGGACAGCGCAGGCTGTTCCTACTGAGGAGACTCAGGTCTTTTGGTGTACAAGGGGCACTGCTGAAGTCATTCTATGACACGGTGGTGGCATCAGCCATCACTTTTGGAGTGGTCTGCTGGGGCAGTGGCGTTACAGCAGCCGATAGGAAGAGACTGAACAAACTGATCAAGAAAGCTAGCTCTGTCCTGGGGCAACACCTTGACCCAGTGGAGGAGATGGGAGAGAGAAGGATGGTGGCTAAATTGTCATCTCTGCTGGAGTTCGAGTTCCACCCTATGCAGGACATACTGAATGCACTGAGGAGCTCATTTAGCAGCAGACTACATCATCCTAGGTGCACAACCGAGAGGTTTCACAGGTCCTTCCTACCTACGGCTGTCAGACTGTACAACCTAAGCAGGGCTGCTCGCAGAGATAGCAAAAAGACGTGACAATCTAATAGTATTGAATGCAAAAGATGCAATAGACTTACACAATGGTCCCCTCCGGTATACAACTAGGAAAATACCGGTCGCTACAGAGGGCGACAATATGTATGGGTACATAATCATTCCATGTAGGATAACTAGGTAGACGGTTATGCTGTTTCATTCCATCTAGCTACAATGCTTCGCACTGTGTGTTTATATATTTATTCCATCTAGTGACAATGCTCCACACTATGTGTGTTTATATATTTATTCCATCTAGCTCCAATGCTCCGCACTGTGTGTATTTATATATTTATTCCATCTAGCTACAGTGCTCCGCACTGTGTGTCTATATATTTATATGTTCATATGTATACTCGCTGCTCTTGTTTTTTCTTGTCTTCTGATTGTTGCTCTGAGTGTTGCTATCCCTGTGCTGTTGCAATCCTGGAATTTCCCCATTGTGGGACTAATAAAGGCTTATCTTATCTTATCTTATAATTGTGATTTGCCTTGTCTGATTCCTGGGGGCGGAGTTCGGGGTTCACAGTCCCCCGAGCTCCCACCAATTGCTGTAGCTCTTTCCACTAAACCTGCTGCCTCTGTGTCTCCCTCCGCTGAGCGGTCCACGACGCCAGGCCTACGTCGCCGGACGAGGAGGGGGCCTGCGGTTCTGGAGAGCCTGGTTCCAGCCCCGCAGCCACGTTGTGGGCAGAGGAGAAGAGCGGACTGCAGCCTGGAGCCTGCGCCGTCGATAAAGCGTCCCCGGGTCTCCACATTGGAGCAGTTCGAGCCAGCGGGACGAGGGTCCCCTGCCACCTCGCCGTGCGGGTTATCGGCATGGACGTCAGCGCCGGAGGATCCACGGACTGCAGAGACCATCATGCCGGCTGCGGAACCCGCCGTGGCCGAGTGGGAGCCTGAAGACGAACTTCTCCGTCCTGAGCCTGGATCGACGAAGTCCTGGACGGCGACAGAACCCGAGTGCAGGCAAGTGCTGTATCTTGTGTTTCTCCTTTCTGTCTTGGAGCATTTCTGCCTGCCTCTTGGGAAGGCGAGTCAGGGGCAGCCGCCTGCTGCACCCGAGCTCGTCTCGCTGGGCTCTGTCGCTACCGGTGATTCTGATCCCGGTTCTTTCTTGTCTTCCGAGCCTTCTTGCAGAGTCACTGGTGCGGAGCCAGTCGTGATTGCTGTGCTGGAGGTTCCAGGTTCGGGGTCGGAAGTCGTCACTGGTGCTGCGCCGACCCAGTTGGGGTCTGACGCGGGTGCAGCCGAGACCCAGTGGGGGTCCGCCGAGACCCAGTCGGGGTCCGACGCGGGTGCAGCCGAGACCCAGTGGGGGTCCGATGCGGGTGCAGCCGAGACCCAGTCGGGGTCTGACGAGACCCAGTGGGAGTCCGACGCGGGTGCAGCCGAGACCCAGTCAGGGTCCAACGCGGGTGCAGCCACGAGTGCAGTACCGGTATGGGTCAAGTTCGGTGGAGGAGCTGCAGACCCTTCGCCACCTGACATCGTGCGGGCTCGTCGTCGTCATCATCGCCCTCGTCAGAGTCACCAACCCTGCTCACCATCGCCAGGGGCCGTTGGGGGGCCTCTATGTTCGACCCGGCTCTCCCACGTCTTTCCCCCACCAGGGAGGCCACCGCAGGCTGTCTTCCCACGGTTCTGGTGGCTGAGGGATGCGGATTGGCCACCCGAGGAACTGTTTCGCTGGTTCGGCGCCCTGGGTCAGCCACCCGACATACTGTGTTTGCAACTGGGCGACCTGGTTCGGCCACCGGAGGATTTGACTTTCCGGGCCTGGGACTGGGGTAGGCCGCCCGATCATGTCTGGTCCACTGTAATCACCCGTTGGCCATTGGACGCAGGGAGACCACCGGAACTGTCTCCGTTATTTTTGGACTCTGCCTGTCGTCATTTCTGTTGAATTGTGTGGATTAAAGGTCAATCGGTGTGATAATTCTGCTCAGTGTTTTTGCCTTGTCAGCATGTGTTTTTTTTTTCTCCCCTCTTCTGTTTGAGGGATGTAACGTGTTTTTCTGGTTGTTTTTTTTTCTCTTGCCCTGTGTGTTAATGTGCTTTATGGAGTGTTGTATTTTTTGTTACCGTGCCCTGTAATTGCTTCATCTATGCCCTGTGTTAGTGATGATTCATGTACAGTATTTGGGAGGGTTTTTTTTCTGGTTGTCAATGTGCTTTTGTTAGCGTCATGGTGTTTTGTCTGTTGCTGGTCCTCTCCCTCCAGGCCTGTTTCCCCTTCTGCCTGCCCTGGGAGGGGTGGGGTGGGGGGGGCTCGGGTGTTATCGGGCGTTCGGAGCCCGCCCTTGGGGGGGAGGTACTGTCATGGTCTGAGCGCTGATTTTGTCCGCACTCGGGCCATGCATCATCTCCGCCAGGTTTGACAGCAGTGTTTACCTTTTGGCTCCCCGAGCTCTTATTGTGACAGCGCTCAGAGGGGTTTCCTGCTGTCAAAGCCTGACAGCTGTGCTGCATCTTCGGCTCATCAGCAGCCCTGTATTTAAGCGGGTGCTGGGAGCAGAATGATGCAGCAGTCTCGTCAACAGTTCCACGTCAGCGAGTGTTCTTGGTCATGATTGTAAGTGAGCTTCGTTATTGCCTCATGTGTATGTAGTGTTGTACGTTTTAGCCCTTTGTGGCTCATGGTTTTGTGTTGCCTTCGTTAATAAACACCTATGCAAACCTCACCGGTGACTTTTGGCATCTTATGGTGGCTCATGACGGCCACCACATGACAGTTTTATTTAAATGAATACATTTACTGGAACTGAAACAAATATGCTGAATATAATATGGTTCAAATTTGATTGATTATAATTATCCTTTTGCGTTAACTGTGAAAGTGATACTGTATGCATTTACCTCTAAACTTTGCCCAAATTCTGTCCTGGGTTTTAACTAACTAATAATCCAAAGGAAAAATCACAAAACACTTAAAGGTCATGAAAATTCATTCAGATTTAATAATTTGATGATGCCATCCACCTAAATGATTAAAAAGTATTGTATCGTATCGATATGTATCAATATCGGCGATACTGGCCCTATATTTACTTGGTATCAGATCGATACCAAATCTTGCAATATCGCACACCACTAGTACTAAGCATTCCGCCAATACTGGGTGAACAAATGTCTGTCTTTTTGCCCGTCTCTTTTCTTCCTCTGTCACTAAACGGCAAAAGCTCCTGTTTGTCTTGATTGTCATTATATTCACATACCTCCTCCTTCCACCATTTAAAACATCTGCCACCATGCTCTTCTTCTGTGTGTGGATTGCAGCTGTTCAAATCAGTTTGGTGGCTCTTGGCTGCCACCAACAGTATGGGCATGTGAACTGCAGATTATTTCCAATGCACATGCATGTACTCCAAAACTACTGGATGGATTTGGATGAAATTTTTACCACAGGTGGTCCTTGGGCTAGAGAAGAACCCATAAGATTTTAGTGATGATCTGGGAATGCATACCTCCACCAAGGCTCTGGCACCAAGGCATCAGCACCTTGGTGCTTTCATTTCAATCATTACCCAAATCTTTAGGACCATAGGTGAGGTTCAGAAACGTAGATTGGCCAGTAAATTGACAGCTTTGCTTTAGAGCTCTGTTCCCTCTTCACCACAACAGACTGATGCAACATCCACACCACTGCAGATCCTGTTCCATTCTGTCTGTCAATCTTCCATGTCATTCTCCCCTCACTCATGAATGAGACCCCAAGATACTTGGACTCCTTGCCTAGGAGCAAATTTTCAACTTTTTATTGAATTTGTAACTTTACTTTGACTGTTTTGGGACATTTAAATATCTGTAGTCTTAGAAAAAATATAAACAATTTATGAATTCTCTAAAATAATCCAAATCATGTAAAGAAACAACAGACAGCAATGAATTATATATTTTCTAATACAGAATAGAATCGCAATGATTTCAGTGAAATGGGAATGTTATTTCACTGTACAATCGTGAAAAAATTAGGATACCCTGTATAAGCCTATGTGTTTTTTTTTAACATATTTGGACATATGGATATTTAATATCAGTGTTTAAAATACTGAGAGATTCATGTAATACAACTAAACAAAAATGAATTAAAGACTTTTTTCAAATTTTCAGTAAAATATAATTCGAAACAAATAGTAAGGAAAAAATTAGGATACCCCCATCTTTTTTAGGACACCCCCACATTCATTCCCACTTAAAATGGCTAAAATAAATGTTAAAAAATGCAAATAAAAACAAAAACAAGGTTAGACATAGATATGTGAACATTTCTTAATAAAGAACTGAATGCGGCGGCAAAGAAATAATAAACTGCGAACTGAGAGTTTTATGTAGAGTTTATTAAATCACACCGCCGTCACAGGAACTCCGCTCCAGCCTTTAGTGTGAGCAGGCTGGAGCGGGATTCCTCAGGCTCTCAGAGAGAGAGACACAGAGTGCGTGTCTGCAGCAGTTGCAGGAGTGAGAGAGAGAGGCTGATTTACAGAATGGCGCAGCATATATACCCAACAACAGACAATACATCAAAGAGCATTCACAGCAGTTGGTATGAGCATTTGCATATGAGAGGCACAGTAAGAACGGATGCATGAACACAATACATGAATGGCACATTAACATCTCAGTACATAGCCGGAAAAAGCCAGAAGAAGCGAGGCTGCCTGTAGACATCAATACACACATTTCACTGTTAAGTTAATTGCTCTAGCCGAGCGCTGTGTCTGTCCCAGTCTGTTGTGGGGGGTTACGCCACACCGCTCCCCCTCAGAGGGCTCGGCAGGGGGCCGAGACCTCAATAGTCCGGATTTGGCAGCGAGCAGTGAAAGCTCCGTGCAGGCGGAGGTGGAGGGGGGTGGGGGGTGGTAAGTGCCGGCCGGAGACGGTGAAAGCGTCTGGGCCGCGCAAAAAGTGCTTGTGGATCTGCGATGTCGAGGGGCTGTCCCGTTGAACGTGCGGAGATCACAAGAAGAAAAATTAGTCACTGGCTCCTCCCGCGATCAAGTCCTGCAAGGATTAATAGTGGCCGTGAAGAAAAGCAGGAGCGGCTGTAAGGAAAAACAGAAGCAAAGGGACTTGGCGTGTTGACTTTTAGGTGCGGGCACAACCTTAAAAGCCCTCGGGAACCGCAAAACCGCTGAATTCCCCGTGTGTGCCGTGGCTGAGACCATTAACAAATCCTTCGTGCATGCTGCGTGCGTGCTTCAGGTGTGTGTGCAGCGGCGAAGGAGGATGGGGGTCTGCAGAGCCATATGCGTCCCGTGCGTGGTGCGCTGTCCGCGTAACTCCCTGTGCGTGTGCCAGGGCTCCGTGCGTTGTTGGGCCAGCTGGAGAGGAGACAGGGTCAGGGAGCGTAATCATCCCTGTTCGATGTGTTGGAGCGGTGAAAGGAAGTAGACGATTTTTGTCCCTCGAGCTCGTGCAGATGCGTTGGAGCGGTGAGAGGGAGGAGACGATCTTTGTCACTCGCTCGGCCATGGTGCGTTCAGGTCCACGCGCTGCATTCTCCGTTGGCCATGGAGGTCGCTGT
Source organism: Pholidichthys leucotaenia (assembly GCA_020510985.1). Lineage (NCBI taxonomy): Eukaryota > Metazoa > Chordata > Actinopteri > Cichliformes > Pholidichthyidae > Pholidichthys > Pholidichthys leucotaenia. The sequence goes on from CM035844.1 coordinate 135,520,236, forward strand.
CGTGGAGAGGGGACGAGGTGCATGCGCTCTCGTGTGGAGGAGCCGTGAGCACGGCCGGTCCAGCGTGGATGTACCAATCTAGGCGTGCAGATCCCACCATGAAGTTTGCTGCGGCTTTCCCGGTCGTGGGTGATGTCCTGAGAGTTCACTGAAGCAGAAGGCAGCTGCCGCGTTCGCCTGTCGTCGGAGCATCACCGCCGGGTGCTGCGTTCGCCGGCAGCGTGTTCGTTTCAGCGTCGGGTCACCAGTGCGGCGGCAAAGAAATAATAAACTGCGAAGTGAGAGTTTTATGTAGCGTTTATTAAATCACACCGCCATCACAGGAACTCCGCTCCAGCCTTTAGTGTGAGCAGGCTGGAGCGGGATTCCTCAGGCTCTCAGAGAGAGAGACACAGAGTGCGTGTCTGCAGCAGTTGCAGGAGTGAGAGAGAGAGGCTGATTTACAGAATGGCGCAGCATATATACCCAACACCAGACAATACATCAAAGAGCATTCACAGCAGTTGGTATGAGCATTTGCATATGAGAGGCACAGTAAGAACGGATGCATGAACACAATGCATGAATGGCACATTAACATCTCAGTACATAGCCGGAAAAAGCCAGAAGAAGCGAGGCTGCCTGTAGACATCAATACACACATTTCACTGTTAAGTTAATTGCTCTAGCCGAGCGCTGTGTCTGTCCCAGTCTGTTGTGGGGGGTTACGCCACACTGAATATTTAATGGGGTATCCTAACTTTTTCATGACTAATTAAGCATGTTGCAGCAATTTCTATCCAATTTTTAAATCAGTGAAATTAGAAGTATAACTATATTTACTTGAATGAAAGTACTGCTTTTTTTTTTTTTCTTCATACATTTTCTCAAGTGAGAACACGGTATCCTACAATAAAACTACTCAGGGCTGCACGGTGGCGCAGTGGTTAGCACTGTGGCAGCACAGTTTACCCTCGGCCGGGGGATCGCGGGGATCGTGAGATCGTGGGTTCGATCCCTGCCCCCGGCCAACAGTGATCTGTGTGGAGTTTGCATGTTCTTCCCGTGTTGCGTGGGTTTACTCCGGGATTTCTCCGGTTTCCTCCCACATGCCAAAAACATGCAGGTTAGGGATACAGGGCACTTGCGCACGCAGCGACCAGCAGCTGGTGGCTTGTCACCAGACTGCAAAACAAATCTACCTACGGGTACAAAATAAGTAATTAAAAAAAAAGGCTACACTATCAAGATCTTAGAAGAAGGGTCACATTTTCTCAACACAAGGATTGGAACGGCATATCAGAAATGGAATGAGCTGAAACACATCCTCATGGACCATCGGATCCCCTTACCAACCAGAGTGAAGTTTTTGACGGCCTGTGTTGTGTTCGGTCTCATCTGCTATACAGTGTGCAGGCGTGGGAGCTGAATTGAAATGACATTGAAAGGACTGAATTAGGCACAGTTTCCTTCACAAGATGGCTAACCTTTATTTTATACAGAGGACGTCCATTGAGAGGCAGCCTCTCTTTTTCAAGGACGCCCTGTTCACATTCACACAGTTTCACATTCACAGCTGGAAGCTGCCCAGTACAGCCACAGACTGACCTGTGGCCACTGAGCAGCTCCACTGGAGCAGTTGGGGACGATGAGGGCCTTGCTCAAGGACACCACAGTGGGCACCATGAGTGGGGCAAACCCTGCTATGTCATCGTTCCCATCCAGATCTGATCCTGCTAGTCCAGGGATTAAACTGACAACCCTCCAATCACCAGATGGCATCCCTAACCATTAGGCCACCACTGCCTCCAAGGGAGGTAAGAGAGGGTATAAAAGAAAGAATGCCCCTGATAAGGATAAATATTACAGTTGTACTTTTGTTGATGGGGAGGTGGATTGGCGCTTTAAGTTTTCAAATAAGATAAGATAAACTTTATTGTCCCTCAAGGGGAAATTTGTCCTGGGCTTGTCACCTGTGCTGCAACCACACAATCCACACATACACAATGGATGTAGTACATAATAAATGAAATAAAACCCAATAAATAATACAAGTACATACATACATAAATATATAACAGCAGTCATTAAGAACAGGAGTTATAAGTGTCCCTGCCCTATTTATCTGAGTTTAAAAGTTTTACTGATGTCGGGATAAATATGAACTGTCGGGTCAAATGTGGACCTGTGGGAAAAACCCAAGACACTACTTATAAGATTGTTCTGATTTGAGCAGCAATTGAAATACCTGGGTCACATTTATCAAATGGACAACAGTGAGCTATAGAAACTGCTCCTGTTTAAATCAAGATCAGAAAGTTGGACAAAGTATGAGAAATTGCTGCGAGTGGACACCCAGCAAATCCAGAGGATGATGAAGAATAAAATAGACTTTGAGCAACTGCAGGGCAATGCCTTGACAGACACAACCTAAGGAGTTTTCTCTTAATAATAGGGAAAGATGATGATGATGATTGCAAAAAGTAACCCGTTACTACCTACCTCTGGGGGTGCCTTGATCACTTTATTATCATATAAAAACATGAGCATTTTATGCATTATTACAGACGTGGACAAAATTGTTGGTACCCCTCTGTTAATGAAAGAAAAACCCACAATGGTCACAGAGATAACTTGAATCTGACAAAAGTGGTAATAAATAAAAATTCTATGAAAATTAACCAATGAAAATCAGACAGTGCTTTTGAATTGTTGTTCAACAGAATTATTTTAAAAAACAAAGTCATGAAACAGGCCTGGACAAAAATGATGGTACCCCTAGAAAAGATTGAAAATAATGTGACCATAGGGACATGTTCAACCAAGATGTGTCCTCTAATTAACATCACAGGTGTCTACAAAGTTGTAATCAGTCAGTCGGCCTATTTAAAGGGTGACAAGTAGTCACTGTGCTGTTTGGTGACATGGTGTGTACCACACTAAACATGGACCAGAGGAAGCAAAGGAGAGAGTTGTCTCAGGAGATTAGAAAGAAAATTATAGACAAGCATGTTAAAGGTAAAGGCTATAAGACCATCTCCAAGCAGCTTGATGTTCCTGTGAGTACAGTTGCACATATTATTCAGAAATTTAAGATCCACGGGACTGTAGCCAACCTCCCTGGACGTGGCCGCAGGAGGAGACGGGTAATACGAATGGTAACAAAAGAGCCGGGAACAGCCTCTAAACACATTCATGGTGAACTGCAAGGTCAAGGTACATCAGTGTCAGATCGCACTATCCGTCGTTGTTTGAGCCAAAGTGGACTTCATGGGAGACGACCAAGGAGGACACCACTGTTGAAAACAAATCATAAAAAAGCCAGACTGGAATTTGCCAGACTGCATGTTGACAAGCCACAAAGCTTCTGGGAGAATGTCCTATGGACAGACGAGACAAAACTGGAACCTTTTGGCAAGGCACATCAGCTCTATGTTCACAGACGCAAAAATAAAGCATACCAAGAAAAGGACACTGTCCCTACTGTGAAACATGGAGGAGGTTCTGTTATGTTCTGGGGCTGCTTTGCTGCATCTGGCACAGGGTATCTTGAATCTGTGCAGGGTACAATGAAATCTCAAGACTATCAAGGTATTGTAGAGAGAAATGTGCTGCCCAGTGTCAGACAGCTTGGTCTCAGTCGCAGGTCATGGGTCTTGCAACAGGATAATGACCCAAAACACACAGCTAAAAACACCCAAGAATGGCTAAGAGTGAAACATTGGACTATTCTGAAGTGGCCTTCTATGAGCCCTGATCTAAATCCTATTGAACATCTGTGGAAGGAGCTGAAACATGGCGTCTGGAGAAGGCACCCTTCAAACCTGAGACAACTGGAGCAGTTTGCTCATGAGGAGTGGGCCAAAATACCTGCTGAGAGGTGCAGAAGTCTCATTGACAGTTACAGAAATCGTTTGATTGCAGTGATTGCCTCAAAAGGTTGTGCAACAAAATATTAAGTTAAGGGTACCATCATTTTTGTCCAGGCCTGTTTCATGAGTTTGTTTTTTAAAATAATTCTGTTGAACCACAATTCAAAAGCATTGTCTGATTTTATTGGTTAATTTTCAGAGAATTTTTATTTATTACCACTTTTGTCAGATTCAAGTTATTTCTGTGACCATTGTGGGTTTTTCTTTCATTAACAGAGAGGTACCAACGATTTTGTCCACGTCTGTATTTTCCTAATTGACTTTGGTTATGTGCTTTCTTTTTAAACTCTCACCATGCAGACAAAGGCAAGGATGTCCCTGCACTGAAGCACGCACAAGTGATCTGCACGATTCCCTGCCGCTCCCTCCTCACACCAAGCTACTACCACAGTTTTGGCATGACGGAAAACTACATCATCTTCATTGAGCTTCCTTTCAAGCTGGACATCATCAAGATGGCCACTGCCTACATGAGGGGACTCACTTGGGCAAGCTGTCTCAAGTTCTGCCCTGAAGAAAATGTAAGGAGTCACTACAGTTTTACAGCTCTTTAATGTAATGCTAACAGCAGACTCAGGAGAAAATGTGTATTTGGGTGTTACCAGACATCAAAGCTAAACCTTTTCTCATATAATGACCATATATACTCTCTGAAACCCCTTTTACGCAGGGGTGGAGATCATTGAGAGATATGGCCAATTTTTGATCAATGATCTTCAGTGGTCTCCACATTTGTCAGGTCCCTTCATAGTTTTGAAAGTCCAAAACACACAAGGATCTCCTAAACAATCCCAAAGATCAAAAATTGGCTCAGTCTCTCAGCAGTCATTGTGCTGTGTAAAGGGGGCCTTACTAAATGTACATTTCTTTGTCAGACTCTGATCCACTTGATTGATAGAAAGACCGGGAAAGAGTTTGAGGTGAAGTACTACACTGGGGCAATGGTCGTCTATCACCACGTGAACGCTTTCGAGGACGACGGCCACGTGGTGTTCGATGTCATCGCTTATAACGACAACAGCCTATACGAAATGTTCTACCTGAACAAGCTGAAGGAGAAGAAAATGTACCCAAAGTCAAGTTACAGAAGATTTGCTCTTCCCATCCGCTCAGAAAAAGTGAGACTCACTACTGATTTCATCCTGTAATTTCAAGAAAACAGTCATCCCACAGCGTGCATTTACATTTTTCTGCTGCAGGACATTGCAGTTGGGGAGGATCTGGTGAAGCTCAAGTACACAAAAGCCAGTGCTGTGAAGGAGAAAGAGGGCAAGTTCATGTGCCAATCAGAGGTGCTCTGTGAAGGTACAAACAGTGTCTTTCAGACAGACACTGTTTACTGCTGTTTTAATAAATAGATGAAATCCTTTAGATGAAAGTAACAACCGTGAAATCCATTTCCTTATCAGATTTGGAGTTGCCCAGGATCAATTATGACATCAATGGCAAGAAGCACCAGTTTGTCTATGGGAACTACGTGGAGGAAACTGCAGAAATGGTGAGGAGATTCATCCTTGTTGACTTCTTACAGTATTATGAGGCTTATTTGTCAGTGGAGACCTTAAACTTTCATGTTTTGAAGGAATGAAGATGTGAAATACAGGGCTTTTGGGACACGGGTTGTTCCTGGCAGCATTATTTTATAGAGGTATAGGAAGCAAACTGCAGGATTGAGAGTTACCAGCTGGTGCATCAGACAGTTGTAAATACTTTGCAGAAATATAAAATATCAAATCCTTCAAACATCAAGCCCTTTTATTACTCCACTGGGTGCACTTGTTCTTCAAGTACCAGCAAACAGGACTCTAAAGTCATAAGCTCCAATGTCAGCCATGACACGGGAGCATAAAAATAGAAAGATGATGAAAGTGGAAATGCAAATATGTGTGTTTAGACAGTTAAATGAGTTTATTAATCCCTGTCTGATATGCAGTAACAAAAACAGGAAGATAACTTTTCTTTGGATTTTGATGACATTTGGATAAAGGCAGGGTGAGCTTAGTAATAACATTAAACAAAAATGTCATGATAATTGCTGCTTCCTACATCAACCATGGCTGCAGAGGTACCAGATATTTTCCTACTGGAGTATTTTGTGTGTTTGATGGACATCCAGAACACAGTTTGGTAGGTCTTCAGATTCCCTCACCACTTAGATTAATTTGTGACTGCAGGATCTGTCTTAAAGCTGTTATTTGTGTGTGTGATCCTGCTTTCCATGTCATGGTGAAAGAGTTCAAATGCATAGCTGGGGAGCAAGTACATCTTGTCCCCCTGGTGTCTTCTTTCATCTTATTACAATTATGTTGTTTTACAAACATTCTCCAATTTTATTTTATTGCAGTAGATAAGAAAACACTGTTCAAGTACTGAAAAGCAGTTCATGGATAATTCTGTTTTCAAGGACATGAAAGGAAAAAAGAATAACAAAGCATTCTGTTTTTTGGCATATCTTTTGGGTTTCTTATTGGATGATGAGTTTGAATGTTGCTAGAGCGTTGATGTGTGGAACCTTGCATATTTTTGATATATATGTCAATATATATACTACTGGTCAAAAGTTGTAGATCATCCCAGTTTTTCCAGTGTTTTACTGAAATTCAAGCAGTTCAAATCCAATGAATAGCTTGAAATGGTACAAAGGTACAGTAAGTGCTGAAATGCCAGAGGTTAAACCAAAAGGTAAGGTTACCCAAAAATGAAAAATAAGGCACATTTCAAAATTATACAAAAAGGCCTTTTTCAGGGAACAAGAAATGGGTTAAAAACTTAAAGCTGTTCTGCACCAGTGGAAGTTGATCAAGCCTTGAAAGTTGGTGCTACCAATTCCTACAGGTGTCTCAACTTTTCTTGATTACTTACAACCCCCTCTGTCTGGATAAAAGTAGTGTTCAGGTTCAGGTTCAGGTTACTTTATTTGTACCCGTAGATAGATTTATTTTGCAGTCAGGTGACATCCATATTTACAAACCACAGTTACATTCAACATGAGCACAAACACAGGCACACATGAAGCTGACTATAAACATGATAAAAGTGCTCAAGGCTCCATCAATCAGGACATAGGACAAAGAGATAAGAGAAAAAACAAAGAGATAAGAGAGAAGGGTCATATGAAAAAGTTAAAAGACTAGTCAAAAAGGTTAAAAACTCAAAAGTCTAAAACCCAATAAAAGATTTAGAACCTGACATATTATTTGGCCCAGGAAACACGCACGCAGGCTCAGACAGATTTGAAAACTTTATTTTACAGCAATGTTTGTGTGTGGATGCGTGTATGTAGGATGTAAGTGTGATGTGGGTGGAGGATGCAGTCAGGACAGAGCAGTACGCTGTACGGCCAGGCAACCCTATAACAGAGGAAAGCAGGGATTAGCTGGGCAACCACACGGGAGAGTGAAGATGTACTGTGCTTACTTGTAGCGGCGCGGTGGCTGGCGTGGCAAGTCCCAAGCCTGGGAGACAGCGTCCTGCTGTGCGTCCGGGATGATGCAGCGAAGTGGGGGAGCAACGTGACGAGGGGGAGTGAGTCCGCCGCCAAGGAATCCACCTGTGCACAGGGGAAGTCTAAACGGGAAAAGGTAGGCAATAATGACAGCTTATGTGTCAGACGAGTAGTCAGCAGGCCTGATGAGAAGGAAGTTGCTGAGTTGATTACGCAGGGAGACAGACAGCTCCAGGCCGCAGCTCAGGGCAGAATGGAATAAATAGCTGAGCCTAACGAGGAGCAGGTGTGCGCGCAGCTGAGGTGGAAGCCCGTGAGCTGCGGGTGATGACAGTACTCCCCCCCCTACCAGCGCCTCCTGGCGCTGGCTTACCTGGGTGTGTCTGGTGGAACTCCGCGATGAGGTCAGGATCCAACACCCACGAAGAGCGCACCCAGGATCTCCACTCCGGACCATAACCTTCCCAATCCACCAGATATTGCAGCCCACGACCCCGACGCCGGGAGTCCAGGATGGCGGTAACACCCCACACCGGGTCACCGTCGATCATCCTAGGCGCAGGAGGAGACCTAGGGGGAGGGCAGAGTGAATTGGAAAGGACATGTTTGATCTTAGAGACGTGGAAAGTGGGACACACACGGGAAGGGGGGGGCAAACGCACAGCCACCGGGTTGATGATCTTGGATATGGTGAAGGGGCCGAGGAACCTCGGTGCCAGCTTCTTCTTCTCACCTTTTAGGCTGATGTCCTGGGAGGAGAGCCAAACCCGCTGACCCACCTGGTAGGCAGGAGCCGGCCTTCTGTGGCGATTGGCGGTGGAGCTGTTGCGCGCCGCTGTGCGTAAAAGCGCGTCTCTGGTCTTGGTCCACATGCTCCGGCAGCACCTGATGTGCGCCTGGATCGAAGGAACGGCCAGCTCACCCTCCTGCTCAGGGAAAACAGGGGGGTCGTACCCCAAGGACGCTCGAAAAGGTGACACCCCAGTAGCAGTGGACCGGGCCGAGTTATGGGCGTATTCCACCCAGGTCAGGTAGGAGCTCCAAGACGAAGGGTTGGACGATGTCACGCAGCGCAGGGCGGCCTCCAACTCCTGGTTCGTGCGCTCGCACTGCTCGTTGGACTGGGGGTGATAACCAGAAGAGAGACTGGCTGTAGCCCCCAAGGTGCTGCAGAAGCTCCTCCAAACCTGGGAGACAAACTGCGGACCTTGGTCCGAGACCACGTCCAGCGGAATCCCATGCAGCCTGACGACATGCTGGACCAGGAGATCGGCCGTCTCACGCGCCGAAGGAAGACCCTGAAGAGGCACAAAATGAGCGGCCTTGGAGAACCTGTCCACAATGGTCAGAACCGTGTCACAGGTGTTAGAGACAGGAAGTCCGGTGACAAAGTCAAGGGCGATGTGTGACCAGGACCTGCCCGGAACCGGCAGGGGCTGGAGTAGACCCGCAGGTGGAGAGTTCGGAGACTTGCCGGTGGCGCACTGGGGACAAGCCCGGACATAGTTGGTAATGTCCCTCTGAAGACCTGGCCACCAAAACGAGCGTTGCAGCCAACTTGCCAAGCGGGTGATGCCTGGGTGACAGGAGAGTTTGGAGGTGTGGGCCCAGTGGATCACTTCACCCCGAACCGCTGAAGGAACATACAACCTCCTCTCTGGCCCCCCGCCGGGATCCGGCTCCACCTCCTGAGCCTTCAGAATCTTGTCCTTGATGGACCATGCAATCGCCCCCACGACGCACGAATCGGGCAGGATGGTGTGCTCGGACTTCTCTGGACCCTCTGGGGCGAATTGTCTGGACAGGGCGTCGGGCAACCCATTCTTCGAGCCTGGATGGTACGTGATGGTAAAGTTAAAGCGGGTAAAGAATAGGGACCAGCGTGCCTGGCGGGCATTCAGGCGCCTCGCTGACCTCAGGTACTCAAGGTTCTTATGGTCCGTCCAGACCACAAAAGGCTGAGCTGCCCCCTCTAACCAGTGACACCACTCCTGTAGGGCGAGTTTGACCGCGAGGAGCTCCCTGTCGCCGACGTCATAATTTCGCTCTGCCGCCGATAGCTTCCTGGAGAAGAAGGCACAGGGCCACTTAACTCCATCCACCGGTGATCGCTGGGACAACACCGCTCCCACCCCCATATCGGACGCGTCGACCTCCACCAGACACTGAAGGGCGGGATCAACCTGGGTCAGGACCCGGGAGGACGAGAACTCCGCCTGGAGAGTCTTAAAAGCGGTAGCCGCTTCCTCAGACCACTGAAAAGGCACCTTAGATGACGTGAGGTGGGTCAGGGGGGAGACGATGGCGCTGTAGTTGGGGACAAAGCGCCGGTAGAAATTAGCGAACCCGATGAATTGCTGCACCTACTTCCTTGAGGTCGGCGTGGGCCACTTGACCACCGCTTTAACCTTAGCGGGGTCGGGGAGGATCTGATTGTGGGAGATCACGAACCCCAGGAAGGAGGTGGTCTGGGCATAGAATTCACACTTCTCTGCCTTAATGAACAAACGATTCTCCAGCAGACGTTGCAGGACCCGCCTCACATGGGCCTGGTGCTCCTCGCGTGATCTGGAGAAGATTAGAATGTCGTCGAGATAGACGAAGACGAAAACTCCCAGGAAGTCCCACAGAACGTCGTTTATAAGGCGTTGGAAAACGGCAGGTGCGTTGGTGAGCCCGAACGGCATCACAAGATACTCGAAGTGGCTGCTGGGTGTCCTAAAGGCCATCTTCCACTCGTCTCCCTCCCGGATCCTAATGAGATGGTAGGCGCTGTGGAGGTCAAGCTTGGTGAACCAGGTCGCCCCCTGGAGGGAGTGGAAAGCGGTGTCCATGAGCGGCAGGGTGTAGCGGTCCTTAATCGTGATGTCGTTTAAAGCTCTGAAGTCAATACAGGGACGTAGGGACCCATCTTTCTTACCCACGAAGAAGAAGCCCACGCCAAGCGGGGACGAGGAGGGGCGGATGATCCCAGCGCTGAGTGACTCCTTTATGTAGGTATCCATCGCCTCGCGTTCAGGTGCAGAGAGACTGTATAGGCGGCCAGATGGCAGGGGCACCCCTGGGCGGATGTTAATTGCACAGTCGTAGGGTCGATGCGGCGGAAGGGACAAGGCTCTGGACTTACTGAAAGCTGCCCCCAAGTCATGGAACTCCTGCGGCACCAGAGTCAGGTCCGGGGGCTCAGAGACCGGGGCCGGCAGAGGGGCAGATGGAGCGCAGGCTGCCGACTGGAGGCATGTGCCCATGCAGAAGGTGCTCCAGGACAGGACGCTGCCGGTTCTCCAATCCAGGACAGGGTTATGCAGCCGCAACCAGGGGTAACCCAGAATGACACGGTCCGACAAGGAGGGCAGGATGTAGAGGGTCAGATCCTCCCGGTGGTTGCTGGAGACGATGATGGGAACTGGCTTTGTTCGGTGTGTAACTGTGCCGAGAGAAGAGCGTGAGAGCGTTACCAAGTTCAGGGGGTTAGGCAGCAGCTGGCTGGGTATGCCCAAACGGGTTGCCAGGCTCTTAGAAATAAAATTCTGCTCTGTCCCAGAATCCACCAGTGCGTGAGTGGAATGCCCGGTGGAGTTGTGGTAGAAATGTATGGGCAATGTACAAGAAGATAGGGGATTAGATCGGTTAGAGTCCGCGAGGCCCCCTATTGTGACTCACGGACCTCCCCGTTTGGCTTCACCGGGCACAGCTCCATGGGATGCCGGTCATCTCCGCAGTACATGCAGAGACCCCGTTCCCGCCGGCGTTGTCTCTCCACTAGAGGGAGCCTAGTGCGCCCGATGGCCATGTCCTCTGGTTCATCGGCGGACTCCGGAGCTGGTAACGCCAGAGGGCGCGACTGAGCTGGACGGAGGGAAGCTCCGCACGAGCGGCTGACAGACTTCCGCTTCGCAGCCCGCTCATGCAGCCTGTTGTCCAGGCTAATTGTGAGCGAGATCAGCTCAGAGAGTCGCCCTGGGAGATCCCGACCAGCTAGTTCATCCCTCAGACCTGAATTAAGGCTACGGAGGAAAATGCTGCAGAGAGAAGCCTCTCCCCAGCCCACCTCCTCCGCAGCCACCCAGAAGTCGACCGCGTATTCCGCCGCGGACCGGGCTCCCTGTTGGAGACTGAGGAGCCAGTCCACGAGGATGCTGTCGAGTCGGGAATGATCAAAGACTTCTAGGAAGTCGCGCACGAACCGGTCATACGAGAGGTCTGCGTAGCTGGGCTTCGTCATTACAGCGTAAGCCCAAGCTAACGCTCGCCCCTCGAGAAGGTTAGCCATGTACCCAATTCGGCTATGGTCTGAGGGAAAATCCCCGGGAACGCGCAGAAATACCGACTCACACTGCAGGATAAACCCCTTCGCTCCACCGAGTGTCCCGCTGAAGCAAGCAGGAGTTGGGATAGGTGTGAGGCGGGTAGGCGCTCCCAAGCTAGGCTGGCCAGCCGTGGAAGCACCCGGAGCCGCACCGCCAAGAGGACCCGGAGGGAAAGGCCGCGGAGGGTCCAGGCGGTCCAACCGATTAGTAATTGAGGTTAGTTGGTTCAAAATCACCTGCTGCTGATGAGCTATCAAACCTACCCGAGCCTCAAGGGTGGTAAAACGGCATGCGAGCTCGCTGTCCGCTGGGCCGCTTTGCTGGAGCCGTACTGACATATTATTAGGCCCAGGAAACACGCACGCAGGCTCAGACAGATTTGAAAGCTTTATTTTGCAGCAATGTTTGTGTGTGGATGCGTGTATGTAGGCTATAAGTGTGATGTGGGTGGAGGATGCAGTCAGGACAGAGCAGTACGCCGTACGGCCAGGCAACCCTGTAAGAGAGGAAAGCAGGGATTAGCTGGGCAACCACACGGGAGAGTGAAAATGTACTGTGCTTACTTGTAGCGTCACGGTCAATTTGGAAGCGTGCAAGTTTCCTTAAACAATGCAAATGTTGCTGATCCTTTTTGCACACCCTTTCACAGTTCTCTTCAAAGTTTAAATTACTATCAATAATTGTCCCAAGATATTTGTAGGATTGTACACATTCAGTGGTCTGGCCTTTTAGTACAGTGACTTCGTGCCTGGGAGTTTTCCTCCTAAAGTCAGTAATCATATCTTTAGTTTTTGTTGTATTCAGCTGCAGGTAGGAATCCTCACACCAGTGAACAAAATCATCAACTACTGGGCCGTGGCCACTCTCACCATCCTGGAGGAGACTGACAACAACTGAATCATCAGCATACTTTATAATGTGTCTGTTGTCATGTCTGCTCCGACACATGTTTGTGTACAGGATGAAGAGTAGTGGTGACAACACACACCCCTGAGGAGAGCTAGTAGAAGAACACTTTTGGTCAGACAATGTACCATTGACCCTTACTCTCTGCGTCCTGTTGGTTAAAAAATCCAGAATCCAACCCACCAGATTATTACTCAAATCAAATTGTTGCAGAAGCCTTCCAACTAAAATATGAGGTTGGATTGTATTAAAGGCAGAAGAAAAGTCCACAAATAAAAGCCTGGCATGTGTCCCATTAAAATCCAGATGTTTAACCTGTTGCACTTCGGTGTACCGCTGGCGGACACGTCTCTGCGTCCTAGGGCGCACGAGGGCGTCCTAGGAGGCACTGAAAAAAAGAAGAAGCTGCATTTCCGTTCTTCCACTACAGACACAGCCGCGAACAGAAAGCCAAAGGAGTGCTTTGATTGGTTTAGATGTGACTGACCTCTCATTCGACTAATAAGAGCCTTGAATTGGGTTTCTGAAACCGTGAAGAACCAATGACTGAAAACCTAGCAAGAAGGACCCGCCTACCAACGGCTGCGAATACAGCGAGCCAATTGAAGCACAGTAGTTCGAAAGCATGCCTCCCTTGCAAAATCTGTTTTGTTTTAGCCGCTGGGTGACACACACGCGTTCGCCAGTCTTTTTTTCTTACTACTGTTCTTATTTGTTTTGAAAAATCGTTCGTCAAAACCGCAATCATGGAAGCGCAAAACCGCAATAATGGAATTATGGTTTGACCGGGTCGCGTGACCAGAACCATGAGTCCGTAACAAGCGGACCAGCATCAGGTTCGTCTGAGAATGAGGAAGAGAAGTTCGCCAGCGACACTGCTGTTGTGAACAGGTAAGTGTTATAAGCTAAATTATTCTTTATCCCTGAAAATTGTAATCAAAAATGACTTTTGACCGATTGGTAAATTACAACTGTGCGTAGTAGACCGCGGTGCACCGTGACCGCGGCGCACCGTGACCGCGGCACACTGGGCGATGTCCGTCCTCTGTAGCGGTGGGGGGGGAGGACAACCCCCCCCACACACACACACAGCCCTGAGTGTCACCTTTCATTAGAGCCCAACATCAAGCTTCTATATTGAATCATTCAAAAGTTACAGATGTTTTTCCAAACTGTGCCATTTGGCACAATTTGGCACAGTTCAAAAACACCTGGGAACAACCTAAGAAAAAAGCTGTGTAATATATTCATTTTTTTGTGGTATTGTTACAAAATTTTGACCTCATCTGGATAACACTTGGTTCTACATTTCTGTTGCATTTTCCAGCCAGTATCTGACAGCTGTGTGTTATTTGCAAGCATTTGTATCCAAAAAAAACACCCAGGCGAAATTTATTTTCTTCAAGTTCAGTATGTTTAGATGACTGTTACTCAGTGGCCAGAGCACTTAGAGAGATTATGACTATTTTGCCAAAAAATTCAAAGTGTTTTCTTTTAAATGAGACCAACCCCATGAAGATGCTGCAAAGGGTTGAAGAACAGCTTTTGATTTACTTTGGGTACGTTATTTTTTGCCGTTTTTAGGGAAATTGATCAGAGTGCAAGGGGTTAAAAAGCGTGTTAAACAGAGTGACAGTGGCATCCTCTACTCCTCTGTGAGGCCTATAGGCAAACTGCAAAGGATCCAGTGCATGCTCAGTCTGCTTTAGGACCTCAAATCTGACCAGTTTTTCAAAAATTTTCATTAAAATTGAAGTCAAAGCAACTGGTCTAAAATCATTTACCATTTTTGGACAGCTGGATTTTGGAACGGGGACGACCACAGCATCTTTCCAGATCTTAGGCACATGTTGTGTCTGTAATAACTTATTGAAAATGTAGTGAAATACAGGACTCAGCTCATGTGCACAGGACTTTACCAAGCGCCCACATGTATTATCAGGGCCCTGACTTTTGTTCACTTTTACAGCACAGAACGCCCTTTTAACATCCTGCACCTCAATATTAAAGTGCTGATTGTCTTTGAGTTTCTGTTTTAAACCTTGGGTTTCTGTGCTAAAATCAAAGGAGTCAAAACAACCATAAAAACAATTAAGAGCATTAGCCAGCTCTGTGTCTGAACTAAAACCATCTAAAAACACACGATTACTGCGCTCTGTGCTCTGAAGGCCTGCAATAGTTCATACTGGCCCAAGCTGAACCAAGTTTCTTTGTTGCCATCTTGCTTTGATTTATAATTCTGTTTTGCTCTTAAAATTTCGGCCTTCAGCTCTTTTGTGGCAACCTGTAGCTCAGAAACATTCCCCTGTTTAAAGGCAAGTGCTTTCCTCTGTAAGCAGGATTTAACTGATTTTGTAACCCATGGCTTGTTGTTGGGATATATTTTGACACGTTTACGTGGAACGATCATGTCTCTACAGAAAGCCATGTATGAGCATGTCACTTCCACTAAAGAGTCCAAATCTTCTCCGCAGGCCAGTGTGAACACCTCCCAGTCCATACAGTTAAAGCATTCCTGGAGGCAGTGCACTGAATCCTCTGTCCACATGTTTATGTCTCTGGTCTTCGCCTTGTCTCTTCTGAGAGCAGTTTTATATGTGGGCAGCAAATGTACACAGTTGTGATCTGAGGATCCTAAAGGAGGAAGGGGAATAGATTTATAGGCCCTCTCAATGGATCCATAGCACAGGTCCAATGTCTTTTTTCACCTGGTTAGGCAGGAGCCATACTGATAAAAGTTTTTAAGTGTCTTCTTTAAAGAAACATGGTTAAAATCCCCAAGGATAAAATTTGGAGCCTCTGGGGAAATCGACTGCAACTGCTGTACCACATCAAAGACGGTGCTGGAGGCGGAGTCAGCATCTGCCCTTGGGTGAATGTACACAGTCATTATGAAAAGTTGGGGGAACTCGCGGGGCAGATAAAAGGGGCGTAGCGATATGGACAGAAGCTCCACATCTGGTGTACAGATGCGCTCTCTGACTGTGACAGATGTACAGTACCGTTTATTAATATATAAACATACGCCGCCCCCCTGACATTTCCCCGTTACCTCTTCCTGCCGATCCGAGCGAAGTGGGGCTCCAAAGCCGTCAATCCACAGGTCTGCATCCCGGTCATGCGCCGTAAGCCACGTCTCCGTGTAAGCCATGACACAGCAGTTCTTGAAGTCCTTCTGATATCGTACATTCCCTTGAATTTCATCCACTTTATTTCTCAGGGATTGTACGTTCCCCATAATAATGGAAGGAAGAGGAATGAGGTTAACCTGACGCCTCCTCAGGTTTAATCTTACACCTCCACGCTTTCCGCGTTTCCTCCTCTTGTCTCTCTATTCATTGCTGTGTCCATGAAAATCTCTTAAAATAAAGTCCGGCAGTTGCAGCGCGGACTCAAACACAGATGCTGCATTATCCATGTTTAACCCCTTAACGCCTGAATTTATTTCCAATTCTGAAAAAAAAAAATTTCACTTGTGTTTTTGCTTTCAAGTAGATGCTAAATTAAGTTGAGAAAGTTAATTTGACTATAGCACATAAAATAGATATATTTTAGGTATGATGCAAATTAGCGAAAACAGGCATCTATGGTAAAAAAAAAAATGGTAAAAAAGCACCTGTTCCCATCTCAAGTATGAAGAATCTTTTATTTATGCAACAAAGTTATTTTCAGTATTTTCAACTCTCATGACTGCCAAACTATAACCCTAACCCTAACCATAATCCTAACCCTAACCCTAACCCTAGCAATCTGGAAATGGATGGTGCTCTGTCTCTGACCGTTCCTACGAGAAACTAATGCTTGCAAAAGGTTCCTAGGTATGTGTTGGAAGTGCTCCAACCGGAAGTGGAGGAATACAGATGGTATTTTGGTTGCATTTGGAGTGGAAGCAGTTTGATGCGAATTCGCAACGACAGGCGTCAAGGGGTTAAATGCAGTCACATGTCTCTGGAATACTGTATTCTTCCCGGCATGATCGCGATTGCGCTTACCTCCAAGACAAAGAGCCAGTAGGAAAAAAAGACAATATCCATACTGATGGAACCAGGGAGCTCTTTGTTATATAGTCCACAAACATTCAAGGACAAAAACGACACAGAGAATTACGTTGAAACACATTAAAATGCATAAAAACAAAGACACAGACGTTGAACTTTTTTCACCCACTGCCGGTCGCTGCGTGCGCATGTGCCCAATAAAAGTAGTTTTGGAACACACTATAAATTTCAATAAAACCGGAAAAATTGGGGTGTTCTAAAACTTTTGACTGGTAGTGTATATATACAGTATATAAGAGCGGGAGATTTTCTATGTGTGTTATAATGGTCTGACAATACTGATAGTTGTATATTTATGCTTTTTTGTCTCTGTAAATAGTTTTAGTGCCTTATCATAAGAAATTATACACTGGGTGTGTGAAAGTCAGTTTAACTACTTGTCCCCATTCATTCTCTGCAGGTTGCAAAGTTTGACACAGAAAACAAGGAAATGGTTTTCTGGAGAGAAGACAAGTGCTGGCCATCAGAGCCCGTGTTTGTCCCCAGACCAAATGGAGAGTCAGAGGATGATGGTATGTTGTATACATGCATCAAGGCAAAAGTTATTATATATGCAGTGGGTATAGTAAAGAATCACCCCCTTCAAAATAATCACATTTTTGTTGCTTTGCAGCCTGAAATGAAGATTCATTTTGTTTTCATTTGTTTTATCCAATCCTATTTATTCAATGAAACATATAACATCCAACTGAAAGATGTTACAGCAGTGGTCCAACAAGCCATTTCAATTCCACCTGTGATCATTTGTAATCATTTTGATTAACTCAGCATATAAAGATCTATTTCTGGAGCATTTCAGTCTTTGGTAGTGCAACTGTAAATGTTCAACTATGATTTAAAAAGATCTCCAGGGTAAACTATTGGACAGGCACAAATCAGGAGATGGATGCAAAAAACATTCACAGACTTTATTAATCCCTAGAAGCACAGACTTCTTCTGGCTGCTCCTTTTAGGGGTCGCCACAGCAGATCACCTGCCTCCATCTCACCCGATCACTTGCATTCTCTTCTCTCACACCAACCCTGTCCATGTACTCCTTCACTACATCCATGAATCTTCTTGTGGTCTTCCTCTTTTCCTCCTGCCTGACAGTTCCATATTCAACATCCTTTATTTAGTATATCTACTAACCCTCCTCTGCACATGCCAAACCATCTCAGCCTTGCCCTCCTAGTCACTCATAATGAGAATCTCAGCATCTTCAACTCTAACACCTCCAGCTCTGTCTCCAGTCTTGTTAGTGGCGCCACTGCCAAACCATACATCATAGTAGGTGTCACTACGGTCTTGTATATATTCCCTTTCACTCTAGCTACTATCCTTATAGCACAAATCACCCCGACACTCGTCTCCACCCACTCCACCCTGCCTGCACTCATCTTCACCTCTCTGTCAGGGATGGCAATTTTCCGCCGATCCGCGGATTTCTGCCGATTTATTTTCAAATTGATCATTTCTGTGAATCGTCTAAATCCGTTGAGAAAATTTTAGGGGGGGAAAGGTACCTTACTGTTACCGATTTTAGCGAAAATCAACATGATTACATAAGCGCTCGGCGCTTCCCCGGGTCAAGTCTCGCAATAACCCGGATGTACTCAGGCTACTGCTGTATTGTAAACAGCCCTGCGATTGGATAGTTGCAAACGATTGGACCAATCAAATGGCTCGTTGTATGCTTTGCCAAAAATTCATGGCGGCTTGTTCTCAGGGATGTGATTTTTCCGGTAATTCGCCGAATTCCGCTTTATTTTATCTTCCAGGAAGATAAAGTACGTTAAGTACGTTAGCGGCTTGTGGTCCACGAACGCAGTGAAGCTGCGCCCTTTCAGGCAGAACTGGAAGTGGTGTATGGCCAGGTGGAGAGCCATTAACTCTCTGTCAAACACGCTGTATTTACGCTCACTGTCGTGCAAAGACCTGCTAAAAAAAAAAAAGGTGAGCGGCTGCCAAGAACCGGCAGCGCATTGCTCCACGACGGCCGCTATGCCCATGTCCGAGGCGTCGGTAGTGAGCGCTATTTTAACCTCAGAACGCCTGCTCCCATTCAGGAGTCCAGTCGACTCTGTCCGCCGGTTTCCGTTTGAGTGCGGCGTACAACGGCTGTATGAGCTGGGCTGCGCGGGGGAGGAAACGGTTATAAAAGTTAACCATCCCCCAAAAATCATGCAGCGCCCTGACATTGATGTTTAGGAGAAAAAATAGCAAAACAAATTAGTTAGATTACTTTTATGATTCCAAACAGTTTGAAATTGACAGTGCACAGTGGATATTGACTCATAACATTTGAATATTTCTAAGACTTGGCTGCATCAGTGATTGTGCAAAATGAACTGCTCAAGACTCAGTGGAGATTGAAACTGGTGATCTGAAATGAATGCTGAAATTATAAAAAGTAATGGTATGTTAGAATTTTATTTCTATTATGGAATAGATAAAATTAACTGATTTTGATTTGATCAAGTGTTAAAGCATATGATGGATAATGCTTGTTGGAATATTTTAGGAATGCTATCTTCTTGGAACATAAGTCAATATTATATAGTAATAAGTGGCATTCAGCTGTTTGTTTTATGTCATTTAAGCACAGTTCTGGTACTTAAAAATCATAAAAACCCAGGAGCTTCGGGGGGCAACCCCCCCCAACGGGGCTCTGCCCCGGACCCCGCTGGGGGATTGCGTCCCCCAGACCCCCTGCAAAATTTTCAGATAATTTCACCAACCCCAAATCACATGGCTGGTTCATGTTGGAATTCTGAGTTTTCGGTATTGTTTTCAGCGGAATTATGAGATTTTTATCGAAGGATCAGGAGTCATCAGTGCTAGAAATAGACAAAAGTGTCAAAAATAAGTTCTGATGGAATTGGCTTGAGAGAAAAGTGACAGTAAAGGTGAAAATTGGCTCAAAGTTCGACGAGGTAACAGAAACACTCGGACAGTTTCTGAAGAAACCAGAAAAGGAGATGAAGTTCAAAGTTCAGAGAATGACACAGCTTGCTGCCAAAAGGAAGAAAGTTTCATATTAGAAGTGACTTGGTGACCAGTGTAAATAGTGTAATAAACTCTTATAGAACTGTTAAATATGTTGGACTAAAGACAGTGAGACAACATAGAAGAAAAAGTAAGTTAACTTTTAATTAAATTTAATGATTTATCTAAGTCTAGTATTTCATTTTTTTATCATTTTTTTCAGTCTAAATTACTTCTGTTTTACTGAAAACCTCCCAGCTTCAGGGGGGCTGCCCCCCCATAAGTCAATCGACCAAATTAGATTTCAGCTGAAATCAGAATTTCCTGTTGCCATCCCTGTCTTGTGCATTTTCCATTGCTTTGGGTGATTGACCCCAGTTATTTAAACTCATCTACCTTCACTACCTCTACACCTTTCATTTTCACCATTACAGCTGCCTCTGTCTTATTCACACTCATGTATTCTGTCTCGCTTCTACTGACTTTCAATTCTCTTGAATGCATGCCTCTACCTCTCCAGGTTCTCTTCCACCAGTCTCCCTACTCTCACTGCAGATCACAATGTCGTCTACAAACATCATGGTTCACAGATACTCATGCCTGACCTCGTCTGTCAGCCTGTCCATCACCACAGCAAACAAGAAGGGGCTCAGAGCTGTTACCTGACATAATCCCACCCCCACCTTTAATCCACCTGTCACGCCCACAGCACACTCCACTACCATCTCACCGTCCTCATACGCGTCCTGCTCCACCATCACATACTTCTCTGCCAGTACTGACTTCCTCATACAGTACCACACTTCTTTTGACACCGTATCGTATATGGGAGGCTGTGGCACAGGTGTAGTGTGACCGACTACTGATCGGAGGATCATGGGTTCGATTCCCATTCTGTCTGCAGTCTGCATGTTGAAGTGTCCTTGAGCAAGACACTGAACCCCCAGTTGCTCCTGGTGGCCAGGCTAGCTCCTGTGTGTGTATGGCAGCTCTGTCTCCATCAGTGCGTGAATGTATGTGTGAATGGGTGGATAGCCAGATCTGTAAAGCACTTTGGTCATCCAGAGATGAGAAAAAGCGCTATATAAGTGAACGCCATTTACCATTTACCATATGATAATAATAATGCATCAGATTTATATAGCACTTTTCATAGATACTCAAAGACGCTTTACAGTGGATACAATATTCATTCACTCTACAGACAGACAATGGTAGTGGTAAGCCACTATTGTACCCATAGCTACTCTGGGGCAGGCTGATGGAAATGTGACTGCCAATCCACACCAACGGCTTCTCCGACCACTACTGAACATTTATACACATTCATACCCAATGTCAAGGACACTGGAGGCAAGGTGGGTAAAGTGTCTTGCCCAGGGACACAATGGCAGGATGTCTGCAGAGAATGGGATTCAAGCCACCAACCCTTTGGTTATTGGACGACCCACTTCTGAGCCACTGTCGTCCCATATGCTTCCTTTAAATCCACAAAGACGCAGTGCAACTCCTTCTAGCCTTCTCTATACTTCTTCATCAACACTCTTAAGGTAAATATTGCATCTGTAGTACTCTTTCTTGGCATGAAACCTTACTAAGCACAGAGTTAAAATTAATTTTCTGGACAGTTAGCAGAATCTTTTCAGTTAACCAACCAATGATCACAGAAGAAAATATTATTTCTCAGCTTAACTTTATTGACCCATGCAAGGAGTCAGAGTACATGGCCACAGATCCTCCCAGCTCTGTCTCTTGGAAAGGACCCTGCACACAGGCATTCATAGCTACATATAGTCAAGTTAATGGGCGTTTGTTCCTGCCTTTATGGCTTTATGGCTTCCTCTCAGCATCCATACAGTTAGGCCCAAAAATATTTGGACAGTGACACAAGTTTTGTTATTTTAGCTGTTTACGAAAACATATTCAGGATACAGTTATATAATCAATATGGGCTTAAAGTGCAGACTCTCAGCTGTAATTTGAGAGTGTTCACATCCAAATTGGAGCAAGGGTTTAGGAATTACAGCTCTTTAATACGTAGCCGCCTCTTTTTCAAGGGACCAAAAGTCAGAATCAGAATCAGAATCAGCTTTATTGCCAAGTATATTTACAAGTAAACACACAAGGAATTTGACTTGACATTGGGCGCGCACGTTAGGTGCATCCAATGACACGGCAGCCATGAAGGCGCCTGTCATGCAGTGAGGGTAAAGAGGGGAAGGGGGGGGGGACACAATAGGCAGAGAGAAAAAACATAGTTATCAGAATAACGCTCGTATAAGCTCATATAAGCTCAATGAGCCAAATTTTGATTACACAGAAAAAAACCCTCTATGCACATTAGCAGACAATAGATACAATCACACAGCAGAGGGAGGGAGAGCAGTGTGTGTATATTTGCATGTCATTGTGTAGTGTAAATGTAACAGTTGTTAGTGAGCAGCAGAGGGCGCCTCCTGGCAGTGAATAGATGTTATAATCATGTGACTTATAAACAAGTCCAGAGTTCAGAGTCTATCTCTCTTTTTCTCTTGCTTGCAGAAGGCACATGGGCATTGTCCTTGAGAGTCCAATCCGCTGACGACAACAACTGATTGTTGATTGTATGGGTAGACATAAGCCACTTCTCCGGCGTTATCTTCATCGAGGAGGAATGTAAACAAGGGCACCAAAACACAAGGTCAAATCTGCACAGTGCACTCAGAGAATAAAAAATTTCCCTCTCTTCGATTCTGTGCTTCAATTTCATACAGGCTTGAATCATGCTTTAGATCATCCTCTGGAGAGCACTCAGCGATCCACAGATGTTATCCACCTACCGAAACATAGGTAAAACATGTCCAAGAGAGTCCGTTCTCTCTTCAATGCATGCCAGGTAGTAAATTCCATGTTAATTCTGCCGCTGACAGTCAGTGCTCCCCCCAGCTGGACGAATTGTTGAATTTGTTAAGGGAGCTACGCCGGGGTCCGCATTTGATTAGCTCACCCAGATAATTTCGATACACTAGGAAAACTCCAGGGGCCAAACAGAAGATCGTGTGATCAGTTCAATCTCAGTCGAATCACACAGACACATGAATTCCAATGCCATGAGTCTCCCTTGGGTTCCCCCTGACCCGATCTTCTTCTTTTAAAGTGGTGACAATCGCATATAAGCCGCTTTCCAGATCCATAATTTCCATTTGGATTAAGATTCAGCCAGGAGAAGAGCGACATTGCAAGCTGGGATCAGAAGGGAGAGGATTAGGAGGGAGAGGGAAGAAAAGCGTCTGCTCTCTCTCAGAAGCGGAAGTGAGTAAAGTAAAGTAAAGTAATTGGACAATTGACTCAGAAGGCTGCAAAAAAAAAATAACAAGGCTGCATGGGCTCTTCCCTCGTTAACCTGTCATCAGTTAAGCAGTTAAAAGGTCTGGAGTTGATTCCAGGTGTGGTGTTTGCATTTGGAAGCTGTTGCTGTGAACACACAACATGCGGTCAAAGGAGCTCTCAATGGAGGTGAAACAGACCATCCTGAGGCTGGAAAAAAAAGACGAAATCCATCAGAGAGATAGCAGAAATGTTAGGAGTGGCCAAATCAACAGTTTGTTACATTCTGAGAAAAAAAGAGTGCACTGGTGAGCTTGGGAACTCAAAAAGGCCTGGACGTCCACGGAAGACAACAGTGGTGGATGATCACAGAATCCTTTCCATGGTGAAGAACAACCCCTTCACAACATCCACTCAAGTGAAGAACACTCTCCAGGAAGTAGGTGTATCAGTATCTAAGTCTACCATAAAGAGAAGACTTCATGAGAGTAAATACAAAGGATTCACCACAAGGTGCAAACCATTAATCAGCCTCAAAAATAGAAAGGCCAGAATTAACTCAGCAGCCCAGTTCTAGAACAGCATTCTTTGGACAGATGAGACTAAGATCAACCTGTACCAGAATGATGGGAAGAAGAAAGTTTGGAGAAGAATTGGAACAGCTCATGATTCAAAGCACACCACATCTTCTGTAAAACATGGTGGAGGCAGTGTGATGGCATGGGCATGCGTGGCTTCCAATGGCACTGGGTCACTTGTGTTTATTGATGATGTGACAAAAGACAGAAGCATCCGGATGAATTTTGAAGTGTGTAGGGATATACTTTCTGCTCAGATTCAGCCAAATGCAGCAAAGTTGATTGGACGGCGCTTCACAGTACAGATGGACAATGATCCAAAACATACTGCAAAAGCAACCCAGGAGTTTTTTAAAGCAAAGAAGTGGAATATTCTGCAATGGCCGAGTCAATCACCAGATCTCAACCCAACCGAGCATGCATTTCACTTGCTCAAGACAAAACTTAAGGCAGAAAGACCCACAAACAAGCAACAACTGAAGACAGCTGCAGTAAAGGCCTGGCAAAGCATCACAAAGGAGGAAACCCAGTGTTTGGTGATGTCCATGGGTTCCAGACTTCAGGCAGTCATTGCCTGCAAAGGATTCTCTCAACAAAATATTGAAAAGTAACATTTTACTTAGGGTTATGTTTATTTGTCCAATTACTTTTGAGCCCCTGAAATGAGGAGCGTTTGTATAAAAATAGCTACAATTCCTACATGTTCAATCATATATTTTTGTTCAACCCCTTGAATTAAACCTTAAAGTCTGCACTTCAATTCCGTTGTAGTTGTTTCATTTCAAATCCAATGTGGTGGCATGCAGAGCCCAAATCATGAAGATTGTGTCACTGTCCAAATATTCCTGGGCCTAACTGTATGTCTTGTTCTTTACCCTACACATGTCCATATATGGAAACAAGAACAGAGACTTTCCTGTGAAGCTATTATGTGTGTGTGCATGTGTGTTCAGTATGTGTGTAGTACGTGTGTAAGCAACTGATGTTTATGTGTGAATGGTTGGGAGAGCATTTGACTTGCATGTCTGTGTGTGTGTGAGTGTATGTGTGGATCTAAGAGATATGTGTATGCAAACACTTTGTGTAATATCTAATTAACTAATCTTCACTATTTATTTATTATAACAACAATGAAGTCTGTTATTAAGAAAAGAAAGGAGTTTTGTACAACTGAGACCTTGTTGGATCAGGACATTCCTCCAAACTGGATGTAAAAACTTTTTTTCCCATCTGGCTGTTAAATCTTTCAGTTTGATGTTATAAGATGCACTGATTAAATACAGCTGAATAATTATACTTTTCTATATCCACTGTATGTTGATCAGAAGATTCTAGGTTTCAGTGGATCCTTGATAAAGTGAAAATCACTACTTTTCTTTTAAGTTTCAAGTTCACCTTAATTATCTAGAGATAAAACTGTCATAAATCGCCCTTTTCAAGGGCTACTGAAGAACACCAAACGCACACTATGGTTTCTTCACATTTATTAACTTAAAGACAAACTGACAGGGAACGACAAACACATACAAAATAAAGCGCTGGAGGAGAGTGGGGCTCGATGTCTCAGGGGGAACGGAAGCCTGGGAATGCCGGGCAGAGGGCAGAATCCAGCCGGAGCACTCCCGAAGGCAGCGGGGCTCACTGCTGGAAGTAAAAAGGGAAAAACTGACCTGGACGGAGCTCTCCTCTCTCCTCGACAGCGAAGCACAAACACACTCAGAGCGAGACTCAGCATCTGAGGACGTGCAGTGATAGAAGGACACAAAAATGGAAAGACGTTGTCCTACCCTCTTATATCGTTTAATAATAAATGACAGGTGTGGATGCATGAGTGGAGAAAATAACAGAATGAATGACAGCTGTGCAGCTCCGAACAGTCTGACAGCTGGAAGCTGCACAGTGGTGTCAAAATAAAACACAAACCGGAAACCATAATGAGACAACACAACCACAAAATGTAAACATGCTACAAATACAAAATGACAATGACTAGACAAAATAACAGAGAAACAGACAGAAAAAGACTAAACTTAAACTGAGACTGGGCACGACACCTAAAAACTGGTTATGGCTGAATACTTGTTGCTATTTTGTGAGTGTTAAGGTCTTAAATTTGATCAACTGGCTTGAAATTGGTCTTAAAAACTCTCATTTAACTTCCACATATCTATCTTTACCTGCAAATACCCTGAGATTAGCTATAATCTGTATCTCCAAAAATATAACTAACCCTTTCCTGCCCATTTGCAGGTGTGGTCCTGTCATCGGTCGTCAACTGCAATCCAGGCCAGTCTGGTTTCCTCCTGATTCTTGATGCAAAAACATTCAAAGAAATAGCTCGTGCTTATGTGAATGGTGAACTCCACAAGGACATGCATGGGTATTTCGTCCCACTAGGAAGTTAGTCAGTTGTGTATTTGCAGTTAAAAAAGCATTCCCCTAAAACCTGTACCCAAATCACATGTGTGGAACAGGAATATACAGTATGTGAATATAGAAAAGAGCTATGTAGACAGTGCTCAAATGAGTTTGTACATGGTTTCATGAAACTCATTGCTGTTTTTACTACACATATTCTAAGTAGAAATGCAAGTGTATGCATTTTGTGACAAACAAAATTTCACTTCAGTAAAAGTATGCGTATATGTATCATCTGTTGTTACTGTACTTATGCTTATCCTTGTCATTAAAGCCTGTAATGCTTCAAGACAATTTTTGCATTCTTTGATTCAATATGTTTAGATGAATAAATTCAATCAATTCACAGTAAGCAGTCTTCTTTTACTTGGATTATTTTATAGTCAGTTATACTTTATAATCTGCTGCCAAAGTCGTTTAATTAGTAAATGCCTATGATTTATCCAGTCTCTTAAGAAAGTAATCTCAGCTAAGTTAACTATGGTATAAACTTCATTGCGTTCGCTTCTGTGTATTTTAATTGCAACAACTATTCAACTTTTTCATGTTAGTTGGTTCTGTTTTAAAGGGGTCACTGACTGCCCCTTTTCACCATTTTGACAGTTCCTACAGGTCTTGAAGTGTTTGTGACATACTTTGACCAGTTACCTTTAATAATTTAACTATTGCAAAATAATTGAGAATCATCTTTTGCAGCATTCCTCATAAGTTTGTTTCAGTGCATGGCTCTTTAAATACCCAAAAGCTGCAGTTAACTCCACCTTCCCTCACTCATCACTGCTGCTAATCATAGCTGGCTAGCTCCTGGCTTGGGTAGTGAGCCTAAGCCAATTAATGTAAATTTGTCTGAAAAAATTAATGACATAAAGCATCACTGGTTGTCAGAGATGTGTGGTTTTAGTGGTTGATATGACCGGTCTCTAAAGTACAATAAGCACAGAAACATTTGTGAATGAGCTGCTAAATTGTTAACTTCAGCTAACCACCTTGGGTCTCAGTTAGAAAAAATATAACTAAAATAATTTCTAAGAATGACGTATATGGTCAAGTATTGTTAGATGGACAAAGAGTTCAGTGGTTGGGGGGGTAGAATTTATAGAAAATAGTGATCAAAACAGCTGGATTGACAGCTAAGCCAACACCAGGTGGGTCAGTCTCTCCCCACTGAGGTGGGCCCTAATGCAGTTAGAGTCCCAGGTAGGGGTGGGTGTATTGATAAAATTATTGATGATATCAGTGTCAGTGTTATTAGTATCATATCAAAATTTCATTTTCTGTCCTCTGTGTTCATAAGACTGCTGCCATAGTTCATCTAAAAGTAGACATGTCCTGACAAACACCGTTTTTCTTGTTCTTCTCGACCTCCATGCTCTGCTCCACTGGTGTTGCGCTGTCACTTTCAGCCTGACCTGTAGCTGTATGAGTGAGAGCATGGAAGAAAGCATGGCAAGAATTTAAATATTAAACATTTGTTTTATAGTAACAATTTTCCCCACTTTGTTTCTTTAAAAAAGCCAGAGGGGGCAATGAAAGGAAGAAATTGTGTTTTGTAACAGTCATTGTTGCCCACGACGGACTGTTATGATGATGATGATGATGATGTTTTATACAAGAACCTCAGACTGAAGGAAAAAACATTAAGTTTAAAAACATTCATTGTTCTTCAGTAACAATCGAGTACATACTTCATGGCTCAGTTCATTTCAGTAGCAATCATTTTAAACATGGACATGATAAAGTTATTTACATCAGGTTCAGGTTCAGGTTACTTTATTTGTACCCGTAGGTAGATTTGTTTTGCAGTCAGGTGACATCCATATTTACAAACCACAATTACATTCAACATGAACACAAACACAGGCACACATGAAGCTGACTATAAACATGATAAAAGTACTACCCCCCCCCCCCCCCAGACAGAGTTTCAGTCGGCACATCTTTTGGGCTTCAGTCTCCTTCCATATCTGCTGTAACAGGGGACTCTGTGCCGGCGGGGGGCTGCTGGACGTGTGTCTGACTGCGGGTGGGCCATGGCGATGGGGGGAGGAAAACCGCTTTGCCCGTGTGGCTGTCCTGGTGAATCGTTTGCCTGGGGAGTTTTCAGTGGGGGTCTTCCACGCCGAGGGGCCTGGGCCAGCAGCACTTGCTCGTCTGCCACTACAAAGGTGGGCTTAAGTCTGTCTATGCATATTTTCTCCCGACACCCACCCCAAGTCTAGCAAATAGTGCTTGTTCCCTGTTTCCAGCACTCTGAACGGACCATCATAGGGTGGGCGCAATGACGGGCAGTAGGCATCGTGTCTAATGAACACGAACTCCGTGTTCTTCAAAGTTTTTGGCACAAAAGCGCGTGGAAAACAGTGGTGGGCTGGGCCGGGCAGCGTGCCTGTGTCTGCACTACACTGCAAACGCTGAGACGGGCAGCTGTCCGGCGCGGGATTATCTGGCAAAAATTCCCCGGGCAGCCGCAGTGGCTGAGAAAAAAACAGCTTAGCCGGGGAAGCCTCCAAATCCTCTTTTGGTGCGGAACGCAACCCCAATAAAACCCACGGCAACCGGTCAACCCAATTTGCATCCGTCAACGAAGCCCTGAGTGCTGCCTTCAGTGACCTGTGAAAACGCTCGCATAACCCGTTTGCCTGTGGGTTGTACGCGGTTGTGCGATGAATTGCAACACCCAGGCTGCGGGCCATCGCGGACCAAAGTTCGGAAACAAACGGAGGGGCCCCTATCGGACGTGATGTCTGACGGGATTCCAAAACGCGCCACCCATGTTGTCAAAAAAGCGCACGCCCCGTCCGCGGACGCCAGCGGGACTGCTTCTGGCCAGCGTGTGGTGCGGTCCACCACTGTCAGAAGGTGCATGCACCCCTGCGATGGTGGGAGGGGGCCCACGAGGTCCACGTGAACATGGTCGAATCTTTTAGCCGGTATACTAAACGGCTCCAAAGGAGCCTTCGTGTGTCTGTGCACTTTGGCTCATTGGCATGCTACGCAGGCTGCCGCCCACTCTTTCACTTGTTTGCGCAGGCCTGGCCACACGAATTCGCTCCCACCATTTTGACTGACGCGCGCACTCCAGGGTGCGCCAAAGCGTGAACTGACTCAAACACGCAGCGGCGCCACGCGACCGGGACCACCAGGCGCGGGCATCCGTGGAGACGTCGCAGATTGGGGGGGGGGCTGCCGTCTTGCAGTACCCTGCTCTCCAGTCTTAACCCTGTTGGTCCAGATTGGAGCGCGCGCACGTCCGTATCGCTAATCTGCTCTGCAGCCATGGCTGTATAATCTATCCCTACACAGACCGGGGCCACAACTGCGCGCGAGAGGCAGTCCACCACCACATTCAGTTTACCCGACACATGCTGAATATCTGTCGTAAACTCTGAGATCGCGGCCAGCTGTCTCTGCTGCCGGCCCGACTATGGTTCTGAAACCTTGGTCATCGCGAACGTCAGCGGCTTGTGGTCCACGAACGCGGTGAAGCTGCGCCATTCCAGCCAGAACTGGAAGTGGCGTATGGCCAGATGGAGAGCCAGTAACTCTCTGTCAAACGCGTTGTATTTACACTCACTGTCGCGCAAAGCCCTGCTGAAAAAAGCGAGCGGCTGCCAAGAACCGGCGACACGCTGCTCCACGACGGCCCCTATGGCCACGTCCGAGGCGTCGGTAGTGAGCGCTATCCGGGCCGCCGGGTCTGGGTGCGCCAACAGTGTGGCGTTTGCCAGGGCTGCTTTAACCTCAGAGAATGCCTGCTCTCGCTCCGGAGTCCATTCGACTCCATCCGCGGGTTTCCGTCTCTTGTGCGCGGCGTACAATGGCTGCATGAGTTGAGCTGTGCGGGGTAGGAAACGGTTATAAAAGTTAACCATCCCCAAAAATTCCTGCAGCGCCCTGACCGTCTGAGGCCGGGGAAAGTTCGCCACTGCGCGCACTTTGTCGGGCAAGGGTATCGCTCCCTCCAGTGAGATGCAGTTCCCCAAAAAATCAATCCCCGTCACGCCGAACTGGCACTTCGCCGGGTTGATTATTAACCCATGCTCCTCCAACCTCTGGAAAACCGTCCTGAGGTGGGTTACGTGTTCGTCTTTGGACGCATTGGCTACCAGGATATCATCCAGGTAGACAAACACAAATGGGAGATCGCGCAGCACCGCATCCATCATGCGCTGGAACGTCTGTGCTGCTCCTTTTAAACCGAATGGCATGCGCAGAAACTCGAACAAGCCGAACGGAGTTATTACCGCTGTTTTGGGTATGTCCTCCGCGCGCACTGGGACCTGGTGGTAACCGCGGACCAGGTCTATTTTAGAAAAAATGTGCGCTCCGGCGAGGTGAACGGAAAAATCCTGAATGTGGGGAATCGGGTAGCGGTCATGTGCTGTGGCGTTATTCAACCTGTGGAAATCGCCGCACGGTCGCCACAACCCCTCAGCCTTAGGGACCATGTGTAGCGGGGATGCCCATGGGCTGTTCGATCGCCTGATGATGCCCAACCTTTCCAGGTTGGCAAACTCCTCGTGTGCTATGGCCAGTTTAGCTGCGTCCAAGCGCCGAGGTCGTGCGAAAACAGGCGGCTCGGTGGTGGTGATAAAGTGCTCCACCCCGTGTTTAGCGATGGCTGCTGAAAACGTCGGGACCGTGAGTGCTGGGAACTGGGTGAGCAGTGTGTGGAACTTACCGCCTGGAGCTGTGACGTTGGCTTGTGTTACTGGCCCGGCTCCTCGAGCTGTACAGGGGAGAGAGTCAAAAGACAAGTGCATTAACCAGGCGCCTATTAGTAACATCAACTAGTAAACCATGCGCACACAGAAAATCAGCTCCCAGGACTGGGAAACTCAGTGCTGCTATGACAAAAGTCCACTCGTATGTACGGCCGTGTAGAGATAAAGCCAGTGTTCTCTCACCAAAGGTCTTAATGTCCTAGCCGTTTACTGCTACCAGTCCAGGGCCGCTAGGTCCTGCCAGCCGGTCGGCATAGGTCAGCAGGATGATGCTCTTCTGGGCTCAGGTGTCTACGAGGAAATGCCTTCCTGAGCGCGAGTCCGTCACATAGAGCAGCTTGTTCTCTTCGCCGGCGGTCGCAGCTGCTACCGACTGCCGGCCCTGGCATTTCCCGAGCGCTTGAATTGGCACGGTGGCGCACATCTGCGTGTGTTCCCTCCAAAACGGCGGTGGTAGAAGCAGAGCGTGTCTCTCTGGTGCTCCTTGGCCCCCTCTGCCGCTACCGTCGGTGGCTCCTCGCCTCCTCTGGTCGTCTCGCTGGGCTCCGACGCCAGTGCATTCACCGTGAGCGCTCTGGTGGTGAGGATGATCTGGTCTGCCTCCTGGGCTAGCGCACGGTAGTTACGCGCGGCCAGCAATGGCAAATTGGCCAGGACCCCTCTCGCCTCTGTTGGAAGGTTCCGGAGGAAAAGGTGGGCAAACAGAAAATGCCCATCGTCCGTGCCCATTAACGCCAACATCTTCTCCATCAGATCAACGGCCGAACCATCTCCTAACTCGGAACACCTCAGGAGCCTCTCTGCTCTCTCACAGTCTGAGAGCATGTAGTGCTGGGTCAGCGCAGCTTTGAGAGTCTCGTATCTGTTGTGCGCTGGGGGCTGGTCGAGCAGGCTCGCTACCTGATGAGCTGTGCGAGCGTCCAGCGCTGCAACCACATGGTAAAACTTGGAGTCATCTGCATTATTTCCCGGAGGGCGAACTGGACCTTGGTGTGGTGGAACCAAGAGCACAGGTTGTGCTGCCAAAAGTCCAGTAGCTTGACTGCAACAGTGCACGCGTCACTGGGGGTTCCCGTCCGGGCCGTCTGTGAGATGCTTGCCGCGTTGCTGGGGCTTCCCGTCCGGGCCGACTCCGGGGTTATTGCCTCGTGTTCCATAATACGTCTAGGATCACCAGTGTGGAGAGTGTGGGAAATGATGAGGCCAGTTTACGAACAGACGAAGTTTATTAACACTCTCCCATCATTCATACACAGAAAAGCATGAAAGCATTCAGGCACGGTTCTCCTTTATATCTCCACCACTCATCTCACATCTGCGTGACATTCCACATCACACTGCATGACATCCAACATCACAATACATTCACCCTTAAACCCCCCATCCACTGTTTACCCTCTGCTTCCCGACTGAGACGCTGTCTGACTCACTCAAGTCTCTACATGCTACAATATGCATTTTGTGTCTGCTACAAGGTAACTAAATTATGTGCAATATATTGTTATATCTTGTTCAACTCTTTAACAGCAGCAGGAACAAAGCTGTTTTTGTAGCGCTGGGTTTTACTTTTTGGGACAGCAAACCTCCGCCTGGAAGGAAGAAGCTGAAAGTGGCAGTGCAAAGGGTGGGAGTCATCATTTAAAATGGAGGTAGCAATCCTCTGTACCTGTCTGGTGTACAGGGATGTCAGGCTCAGCTGTGACTCACCAAGCAAATGACTGGACCATCTAACTACCTGATCCAAGGATTTCCTCTGTTTCAGTTTTATCTGACCAAACCATGACACTAAAGAAAAGGATAAAACAGATTCAATAAAAGCCAGATAAAACATTGTCATTATGGTTCAGTCAGTTTGGAAGCGTGCAAGTTTCCTTAAACAATGCAAATGTTGCTGACCCTTTTTGCACACCCTTTCACAGTTCTCTTCAAAGTTTAAATTACTATCAATAATCGTCCCAATATATTTGTAGGATTGTACACATTCAGTGGTCTTGTGGAAATGTGAAAATGACGAGGCAGAGTTTATCTCACGAGTCAGGTTTATTCACATCTTCGAACATCAGCAAAGCAGAAAGAGAAAAAACACAGAAGCATTCGTTCTTTATATACCAGGACTCTCTCAGTTCACAGTCACATTGCATTTCAATCACAAGTAACAATGCATCTACTCTTTGATCCTATAACATCCTTTTCATAGTCTTCGGCACACCCGGAAATCCCCCAAGGCCGTCTCTCGCATACCAAAGGCTAAACTTTCACATCCTCCTGTTATCTCCAAGGAGGCTCAGTTCTTTGTTCTAATCTGAGATGTGAGGCCTAAAGTGATACATATGTGTCCCACATGACCCCCCCCCCCAAACATCTAAGATGGAACAACAGAATAACAGTCTGCATGTCATGATAAGATCATTACACATCAACCCACGTGCTGCTTGGGCCTCAGCCTCCTCCCGTATCTGCTGTAAGCGGGCTTCACCACTTCTGCGGCGCCATCATGCTGAGGGGCTGCTGTCTGGGGGTGAAAACTGTTTGTCAGTCCTTGTGGGTGTTCTGGGGAATTTCCCAGAGGGGGTCTGCCGCGCCCAGGAGCCCTGGCCAACAGCACATCCTCGTCCGCCACAACAAAGGCGGGTTTGAGCCTGTTAATGCCAATCTTTTCCTTCCTGCCCCCCAAATCTAGCAAAAAATGCTTGTCCCCTGTTTCCAGCACTCTAAATGGTCCATCATAAGGTGGCCGCAGCGGTGGGCGATGAGCATTGTGTCTGACAAAAACAAACTCCTCGTTTTTCAAAGTCTTAGGTACAAAAACGCGCGGAAAACTGTGGTGAACGGGGCCAGGCAGCGTGCCCGATTCCGTGCCACGCTGCAACAGCTGAGACGGGGAGCTATCTGGCGCAGGGTTATCTGGGAGAAACTCCCCGGGCAGCCGAAGTGGCTGCGCAAAAACTAGCTCAGCCGGGGAGGCTTCTAAGTCCTCTTTAGGTGCAGAATGCAACCCCAATAAAACCCACGGTAGCTTGTCTACCCAATTTGCATCAGTCAGTGACGCCCTGAGGGCCGCTTTCAATGACCTATGAAAACGCTCGCATAACCCATTAGCCTGCGGATTGTACGCGGTTGTGCGGTGAATTGTGACACCCAGGCTGCGAGCCAATGTTGACCAAAGTTCAGAAACAAATTGAGGGCCTCTGTCAGACGTAATGTCCGACGGGACTCCAAAACGCGCCACCCACGCAGTTAAAAACGCGTGCGCCACCTCCTCGGCTGTGGTTGACGCCAGTGGAACCACTTCCGGCCAGCGCGTGGTGCGGTCCACCATTGTCAGAAGGTGTGTGCACCCCTGTGATGGCGGGAGGGGGCCTACGAGGTCCACGTGAACATGATCGAACCTCTTAGCCGGGATGTGAAACGGCTCCAAGGGAGCTCTCGTGTGCTTGTGTACCTTGGCTTGTTGACACGCCATGCAGGCTGCTGCCCACTCCTTAACTTGTTTGCGCAGGCTCGGCCATACAAATTTCTCTCCTACCATTTTGACCGACGCATGCACTCCTGGGTGAGCCAGAGAATGAATCGAGTTAAAAACGCGGCGGCGCCACACGGCTGGTACCAGCGGACGCGGTCGTCCAGTGGAGACGTCGCAGATTAGGGGGGCATACCGTCTTGCAGCACCCTGTTCTCCAGCCTTAACCCTGTTGGTCCAGACTGGAGCGCGTGCACTTCCACGTCGCTAGCCTGATCCGCGGCCATGGCTGCATAATCTATCCCTACGCAGACTGGGGCCGCCACGGCGCGTGAGAGGCAGTCTGCCACTACATTAAGTTTACCCGCCACATGCTGAATATCGGTAGTAAACTCTGAGATCGCGGCCAGCTGCCTCTGCTGCCGGCCTGACCATGGTTCTGAAACCTTGGCCATCGCGAAAGTCAGCGGCTTGTGGTCAACGAACGCGGTGAAACGGTGTCCTTTCAGCCAGAACTGGAAGTGGCGAATGGCCAAATGGAGAGCTAACAACTCCCTGTCAAACGCGCTGTATTTACGTTCACTATCGCTCAAAGTCCTGCTGAAAAAAGCGAGCGGCTGCCAAGCCCTGGCTACATGCTGCTCCACAACTGCCCCTATAGCCACATCTGACGCGTCAGTAGTGAGCGCTATGCGGGCCATTGGGTCCGGATGCGCCAACAACGCAGCATTGGCCAGGGCTGCCTTGACTTCCGAGAACGCTCGCTCTCGCACCGGCAACCATTCGATTTTATTCGCGGGTTTTTGTTTTTTGAGCGCGGCGTACAGTGGTTGCATGAGCTGCGCTGCGCAGGGGAGGAAACGATTATAAACATTCACCATTCCCAAAAACTCCTGTAACGCCCTAACCGTTTGTGGCTGGGGAAAATTTGTTACCGCGCGCACTTTGTCAGGTAGCGGAACTGCTCCTTCTGGAGAGACGCGATGCCCCAAAAAATCAATCTGCGCCACCCCGAACTGACACTTCGCTGGGTTGATTATTAAACCGTGCTCTCCCAACCTCTGGAAAACTGCCGTGAGGTAGTTTTTGTGTTCGTCTTCGGACGCGCTGGCTACTAAGATGTCGTCCAGGTAGACGAATACGAAAGGGAGATCGCACAACACCGTGTCCATCATGCGTTGGAATGTCTGCGCAGCGCCTTTGAGCCCAAATGGCATGCGCAAAAACTCGAATAGACCAAACGGAGTTATTACCGCTGTTTTGGGTATGTCCTCAGCGCGCACTGGGACTTGGTGGTAACCGCGGACCAAGTCTATCTTAGAAAAAACGCGCGCCCCCGCCAAAAGAACGGAAAAATCTTGGATATGGGGGATTGGGTAGCAGTCGTGCGCTGTGGCGTTGTTCAACCTGCGGAAATCTCCGCAAGGTCGCCACGAGCCGTCAGCTTTCGGGACCATGTGAAGCGGGGAAGCCCATGGGCTGTTAGAACGCCTGATGATGCCCAACCTTTCCAGGTTGGCGAACTCCTCGCGCGCTATGGTCAGTTTAGCCGCATCCAAGCGCCGAGCTTTTGCAAAAACGGGTGGGCCGGTGGTAGTAATAAAATGTTCCACCCCGTGTTTAGCGACGGCTGCCGAAAATGTGGGGACCATGAGTGCTGGGAACTGAGTGAGCAGTGTGTGGAACTTACCGCTTGCAGCTGTGACGTTGGCTTGTGCTGTTGGCGGGGCCACTCGGGCTGTACAGGGAATAGAATCGAAAGAAAGTGCATTAACCAGGTGCCTGTTAGCGAGATCAACCAACAAACCATGTGAGCACAGAAAATCAGCCCCCAACATGTTGAAATTCACTGCTGCTATGACAAAAGTCCACTCGAATGTACGGCCGTGTAAAGACAGAAGCAGAGTCCTCTCACCAAAGGTCTTAATCTCCGAGCCGTTCGCTGCTGCCACCCCGGGACCTCTGGAAACTGCCAGCCGGTCAGCGGAGGAAGTTGTGATGAAACTCAACTGGGAGCCTGTGTCCACGAGGAAATGCCTCCCCGAGCGTGCATCCTTCAAGTAGAGCAGCTTGTTCTCCTCCCCGAGGGTCGCAGCTGCTACCGACCCCCGGTCTTGGCGTTTCCCGAGCGCTTGAATTGGCACGGTGGTATACATTTGCGTGCCTTCTCTGCAAAGCGGCGATGGTAGAAACAGAGGGTGTCTCCTCCGCGATCCTTGGCCCCCGCCGCCGTCGTCAGTGATTCTGCTACCGCCGTCTCTGGCCCCCCGCCATCTCTGGCCGCCGTGCCGAACTCCGTCGCTGCTGCGGTGGCCGCGCGCTGTTTGCTGGCGTTGAGAATCCGATGCGCCTCCTGGGCCAGCGCGCGGAAGTCCCGCTGGGCCAACAACGGCGAACTGGCCAGGGCCGCTCTCGTGGCCAACGGTAGGGTCCTGAGGAAAATGTGGGTGAAAATGAAGTCGTCGTCGTCGTCTGAGCCCCTCAACCTCAGCATGTTCTCCATCAGGTCAATGGGCGTGCCATCTCCCAAGTCGTTCAGAGCCAGGAGCCTCTCCGCTCTCTCCTCGACTGAGAGAGTGAAGCGCTGGATGAGCGCAGCCTTCAACCCGTCGTATCTGTCATTGGCCGGTGGCCACTCCAATAGGCTCTCCACATGCCGAGCTGTGCGGTTGTTGAGCTTTGCGATCACATGGTAGAACTTCGTGTCATCTACCGTTATCCCCCGGAGGGCGAACTGTGCTTTGACCAAGTGGAACCAGGAGCGCGGGTTATCCTGCCAAAATTCCGGTAGCTGGACCGTAACGGCATACGCTTGGCTGGGGGCTCCCGATGAGTCTGGCTCCGGGGAATTCTCTACGTGTTGTATGCTACGTCTTAGGGTCACCAGTGTGGAAATGTGAAAATGACGAGGCAGAGTTTATCTCACGAGTCAGGTTTATTCACATCTTCCAACATCCAGGACTCTCTCAGTTCACAGTCACATTGCATTTCAATCACAAGTAACAATGCATCTACTCTTTGATCCTATAACATCCTTTTCATAGTCTTCAGCACACCCGGAAATCCCCCAAGGCTGTCTCTCGCATACCAAAGGCTAAACTTTCACATCCTCCTGTTATCTCCAAGGAGGCTCAGTTCTTTGTTCTAATCTGAGATGTGAGGCCTAAAGTGATACATGTGTCCCACAGTCTGGCCTTTTAGTACAGTGACTTCATGCCTGGGAGTTTTCCTCCTAAAGTCAATAACCATATCTTTAATTTTTATCGTATTCAGCTGCAGGTAGGAATCCTCACACCAGTGAACAAAATCATCAACTACTGGGCCGTGTCTGTGTCTGTTGTCATGTCTGCTCCGACACATGTTTGTGTACAGGATGAAGAGTAGTGGTGACAACACACACCCCTGAGGAGAGCTAGTAGAAGAACACTTTTGGTCAGATAATGTACCATTGACCCTTACTCTCTGTGTCCTGTTGGTTAAAAAATCCAGAATCCAACCGACCAAATTATTACTCAAATCAAATTGTTGCAGGAGCCTTTCAACTAAAATATGAGGTTGGATTGTATTAAAGGCGGAAGAAAAGTCCACAAATAAAAGCCTGGCGTGTGTCCCATTAAAATCCAGATGTTCAAAAAGCATGTTAAACTGAGTGACAGTGGCATCCTCCGCTCCTCTGTGAGGCCTATAGGCAAACTGCAAAGGATTCAGTGCATGCTCAGTCTGCTTTAGGACCTCAAATCTGACCAGTTTTTCAAAAATTTTCATTAAAATTGAAGTCAAAGCAACTGGTCTAAAATGATTTACCGTTTTAGGACAGCTGGATTTTGGAACAGGGACAACCACAGCATCTTTCCAGATCTTAGGCACATGTTGTGTCTGTAAGGACTTACTGAAAATGTAGTGAAACACAGGACTCAGTTCATGTGCACAGGACTTTACCAATCGCCCACATATATTATCAGGGCCCTGACTTTTGTTCACTTTTACAGCATAGAACGCCCTTTTAACATTCTGCACCTCTATATTAAAGTGCTAATTGTCTTTGAGTTTCTGTTTCAAATCTTGGGTTTCTGTGCTAAAATCAAAGGAGTCAAAACGACCATAAAAACAATTAAGAGCATTAGCCAGCTCTGTGTCTGAATTAAAACCATCTAAAAACACAGGATTACTGTGCTCTGTGCTCTGAAGGCCTGCAATAGTTTTCATACTGGCCCAGGCTGAACCAAGTTTCTTTGTTGCCATCTTGCTTTCCAACTCTGATTTATAATTCTGTTTTGCTCTTAAAATTTCGGCCTTCAGCTCTTTTGTGGCAACCTGTAGCTCAGAAACAGACCCCTGTTTAAAGGCAAGTGCTTTCCTCTGTAAGTAGGATTTAACTGATTTTGTAACCCATGGCTTGTTGTTGGGATATATTTTGACACGTTCACGTGGAACGATCATATCTCTGCAGAAAGCCATGTATGAGCATGTCACATCCACTAAAGAGTCCAAATCATCTCCGCAGGACAGTGTGAACATCTCCCAGTCCGTACAGTTAAAGCATTCCTGGAGGCAGTGCACTGAATCCTCTGTCCACACGTTTTTGTCTCTGGTCTTCGTCTTGTCTCTTCTGAGAGCAGTTTTATATGTGGGCAGCAAATGTACACAGTTGTGATCTAAGGATCCTAAAGGAGGAAGGGGGATAGATTTAAAAGGTCCTCTCTATGGATCCATAGCACAGGTCCATTGTCTTTTTTTCGCCGGGTTGGACAGGAGACATACTGATAAAAGTTGTTAAGTGTCTTCTTTAAAGAAACATGGTTAAAATCCCCAAGGATAAAATTTGGAGCCTCTGGGGAAATCGACTGCAACCGCTGTACCACATCAAAGACGGTGCTGGAGGCGGAGGCAGCATCTGCCCTCGCGTGAATGTACACAGTCGTTATGAAAAGTTGGGGGAACTCGCAGGGCAGATAAAAGGGGCGTAGTGACACGGACAGAAGCTCCACATCTGGTGTACAGATGTGCTCTCTGACTGTGACAGATGTACAGTACTGTTTATTAATATACAGTATAAACATACGCCGCCCCCCTGACGTTTCCCCATTGCCTCTTTCTGCCCATCCGAGCGAAGTGGGGCTCCAAAGCCGTCAATACGCAGGTCCGGGTCCTGGTCATGTGCCGTAAGCCACGTCTCCGTGTAAGCCATGACACAGCAGTTCTTGAAGTCCTTCTGATATCGTACATTTCCTTGATTTTCATCCACTTTATTTCTCAGGGATTGTACGTTCCCCATAATAATGAAAGGAAGAGGAATGCGGTTAACCTGACGCCTCCTCAGGTTTAATCTTATGCCTCCACACTTTCCGCGTTTTCTCCTCTTGTCTCTCTTTCCATCGCTGTGCCCATGAAAATTTCTTAGATTTTCTCTTAGATAGGCAGACTCAAACACAGATGCTGCATTATCCATGTTTAAATGCAGTAACATGTCTCTGGAATACTGTATTCTTACTGGCATGATCGCGATCGCGCTTACCTCCAAGACAAAGAGCCAGTAGGAAAGAAACGACAGTGCAAAAACAAGAAGGAAATCCATACTGATGGAACCAGGGAGCTCTTCGTTATATAGTCCACACACATTCAAGGACAAAAATGGCGCAGAGAATCACGTTAAAATACCTTAAAGTGCATAAAAACAGAGACACAGACGTAGAACTTTTTTCACCAACTGCCGGTCGCTGCGTGCGCATGCGCCCAATCATTGGAAGAAAAAAAAAGTAATTCAATAGTCATAAAAATGCATTCAGATTTCGTATGCTGAAGTTGCATTCACCTCAAAATATGACATAATCTTTCCAACATCGAAGTATAAGCTGCATGTGCAAGGAAAAAATATCAATAGTTTTTTATATCAATATTGGCATGGTGGCTTTGTATTATTTATCATCATACTGAAACTAAATTTGCAATATTGCACAGCCAAGATGTCAAACTCATTGCATGGAGGGCCAAGACCCTGCACGTTTTACCTTCAGCTAGTTTCTTCAACAGATGGTTTCACTCAATCTCTTACCACTGACCAGTGAAAACACCTGCTGAAGAGACTGGGTGGAAGAGAAAAGCTGCAGTGCCTTGACCCTCCATGGCAGGAGTTGGATGTATGTCAGATAGACTGACTGACTCCAACTGCTTAGCCAAGCTAATGCTAACAGATCAATGTACAGTGGGGCAAAAAAGTATTTAGTCAGCCGCCAATTGTGCAAGTTCTCCAAAGATGAGAGAGGTCTCCAACTTTCATCATAGGTATACCTCAACTATGAGAGACAAAATGAGAAAAAAAAAATCCAGAAAATCACATTGAAGGATTTTTAATGGATTAATTGGTAAATTCCTCGGTAAAATAAGTATTTGGTCACCTACAAACAAGCAAGATTTCTGGCTCTCACAGACCTGTAACTTCTTCTTTAAGAGGCTCCTCTGTCCTCCACTCATTACCTGTATTAATGGCACCTGTTTGAACTCGTTATCAGTATAAAAGACACCTCTCCACAACCTCAAACAGTCAGACTCCAAACTCTACTATGGCCAAGACCAAAGAGCTGTCAAAGGACACCAGAAACAAAGTTGTAGACCTGCACCAGGCTGGGAAGACTGAATCTGCAATAGGTAAGCAGCTTGGTGTGAAGAAATCAACTGTGGGAGCAATTATTAGAAAATGGAAGACATACAAGACCACTGATAATCTCCCTCGATCTGGGGCTCCACGCAAGATCTCACCCCGTGAGGTCAAAATGATCACGAAAACGGTGAGCAAAAATCCCAGAACCACATGGGGGGACCTAGTGAATGACCTGCAGAGAGCTGGGACCAAAGTAACAAAGGCTACATCAGTAACACACGCCGCCAGGGACTCAAATCCTGCAGTGCCAGACGTGTCCTCCTGCTTAAGCCAGTACATGTCCAGGCTCGTCTGAAGTTTGCTAGAGAGCATTTGGATGATCCAGAAGAGGATTGGGAGAATGTCATATGGTCAGATGAAACCAAAATATAACTTTTTGGTAAAAGCTCAACTTGTCGTGTTTGGAGGAGAAAGAACACCATACCTACTGTGAAGCATGGGGGTGGAAACATCATACTTGGGTGTGGGGAGACTTGAATAACGAAACCGAATTGTCTTCCATTTCAGTTTATTCAAGAAATCATTCCACTGTCTGCTCTTATTCTTGAGCAGCGAACAAAGAGAGTGAACACACCAAAGTTCTCTCATTTAAACATTCTCACATCAAACCATTTCCCTCGCGGGGGAAATCACACATCTATATCAAAGTCTCTTTATTCACATTCATTAGCCTTTTATTTACATAACTCCCCCTTCTCTCTTCTCAAGCCTCAGTGGTCAGGAAGTCTTCTGTCCCCTGTCCTCCGCAGGGGGTCCAGGCTCTGTGGCTCCGCACCGCAGGGGGCTGGCTCTCCTTCATCGTGGTTAAATCAAATATGCAGTGTCCAACATATACATGTCTCACAACACAGCCATATAACCCCCCCCCAAACGATGAAGAACAGACTAATTCCCAAAATTTAATAGCACCTTACTCACTACTGAATAATCAACACCAACATTCAGTCTGTGCGCCGCTTGGGCTTCAGCCGTCTGCCGAATCTGCTGTGCGTTGGCCCCGCCTTGCCTGCGGTGCTGTTCTGCTTCGGGTCTGTTGACTGAGGAAGAGAGTGGTTAATTGCCCTCTGCGGGGGCCTGCCTCGTCGAGGCGCCACCGCGACCGGTACAGACACGTCCTTCATGACAAAAGCAGGTTTTAGTCTGTCAATACTGACTGTCTCTTTTCTGTCTCCAAAATCTAGCACAAATTGCTTATCACCTGCCTCCAGCACTCGAAATGGCCCTTCGTAAGGTGGTTTGAGCGTTGCTTTAAGGGCTTCGCGCCTGACAAAAACGAAATCGGCATTTTTCAAAGCCTTGGGGACGAAAACTCGTGGAAAAGCGTGATGAACCGGACCCGGGAGCGTGTCTGCCCCCGTGCCGACTAACGGTCCCAGAGCAGAGAGAGGTGGGGGCTCTGGGTGCTCTGGTAAAAACTCGCCCGGCAGCCTCAGAGTTTGTGCGAATACCAGCTCCGCTGGGGAGGCGTCTAAGTCCTCTTTAGGCGCAGAACGCAACCCTAATAAAACCCATGGAAGTTTATTTACCCAATCTGCATCCGTGAG
Organism: Pholidichthys leucotaenia; assembly: GCA_020510985.1. Taxonomy (NCBI): domain Eukaryota; kingdom Metazoa; phylum Chordata; class Actinopteri; order Cichliformes; family Pholidichthyidae; genus Pholidichthys; species Pholidichthys leucotaenia. The sequence goes on from CM035844.1 coordinate 135,562,522, forward strand.
CGACGCTCTGAGTGCTGCCTTCAAAGACCTATGAAAACGCTCGCATAAACCATTAGCCTGAGGGTGGTAAGCCGTAGTGCGATGAATTTTGGCTCCTAAGCCGTTGGCCATCGCTGACCACAGCTCAGAGATGAATTGCGGTCCTCTATCGGACGTAATGTCCGACGGAACCCCGAAGCGCGCCACCCAAGCCGTTAAAAAAACGCGAGCCACCTCCGCGGCCGTGGTCGTCGCAAGTGGGACCACTTCCGGCCAACGTGTGGTGCGGTCCACCATTGTCAAAAGATACGTGAACCCCTGTGATGCCGGTAGGGGGCCCACAAGGTCGACGTGCACATGGTCGAACCTTCTGGCCGGAATGCGGAACGGTTCTAACGGGGCTCTTGTGTGCCTGTGAATTTTGGCCCGTTGACAGGAAATGCAGGTTTTTGCCCATTCCTTCACGTGCTTGCGCAGGCACGGCCAAACAAACTTTTCCGCCACTAGTTTCACCGACGCGCGCACCCCCGGGTGCGCCAGTGAGTGGACCGAGTCAAAAACACGGCGGCGCCACGTGGCCGGAACCACCGGACGCGGGCGCCCCGTCGACATGTCGCAGATCAGGGGGGGCATACCGGTTTGTAAACACTTGCTCTCCAGCCTCAACCCTGTTGGTCCAGACTGGAGCGCGCGCACGTCTGCGTCCGCCCCCTGGTCCGCTGCCATGGCTGCGTAATCTATACCCACGTGCACCGGGGCTGCGCGCGCCACCGTGCCGCTCTCCTGCGGCGCGGTCACGGTGGCCCGTTCTGCCTCTGCGCGTGTCGGGGTCGTGAACGCGCGTGAGAGACAATCCGCTACTACATTGAATTTGCCCGCGACGTGCCTAATGTCAGTGGTAAATTCCGAGATTGCGGCCAGCTGCCTCTGCTGCCTGCCGGACCACGGATCTGAAATTTTGGCCATGGCGTATGTGAGCGGCTTGTGGTCCACATAAGCGGTGAAGCACCGTCCTTCCAGCCAGAACTGGAAATGACGAATAGCCAAATGCAGCGCCAACAGTTCTCTGTCAAACGCGCTGTATTTTCGCTCAGCCGCGCTTAAAGATTTGCTAAAGAAAGCCAAAGGCTGCCAAACTCCGGCTACCTGTTGCTCAATAACGGCCCCTATGGCTAAATCTGAAGCGTCTGTCGTCAGCGCGATACGTGCTGCAGGGTCTGGGTGGGCCAGGAGCGCAGCGTCAGCCAAGGCTTTTTTAACCTCTGTGAACGCGCGCTCCCGCTCCGGGGACCATTCGACCGCCTGGGTCGGCTTTTGTTTTTTGAGCGCGGCATATAACGGTTGCATGATTTGAGCTGCGTGGGGCAGGAACCGGTTATAAAAATTCACCATCCCCAAGAATTCCTGTAGTGATTTGACCGTTTGTGGACGGGGAAAATCCGCTACCCGCGCGTACTTTCTCTGGTAACGGAACCGCTCCCTCCGGGGAGACGCGGTGACCCAAAAAATCAATCCGCTCAACGCCGAACTGGCACTTGGCTGGGTTAACTATTAAGCCGTGCTCTCCCAGCCTCCTAAAAACTGCTGTGAGGTGCGTTTCGTGTTCGTCCTCTGAAGTACTCGCGACCAAAATGTCGTCGAGGTACACAAACACGAAAGGGAGATCGCGTAACACGGCATCCATCATCCGCTGAAATGTTTGCGCCGCCCCTTTGAGACCAAACGGCATGCGTAAAAATTCGAAAAGTCCGAACGGGGTTATTACCGCTGTTTTAGGAACGTCCTCCGGTTGGACCGGGACTTGGTGATAGCCGCGAACTAGATCAATCTTTGAAAAAATGCGCGCCCCCGCCAGGTGCACCGAAAAATCCTGAATGTGCGGGATGGGATAACGATCGTGTGCCGTAGCGTTGTTTAGCCTGCGGTAATCCCCGCACGGTCTCCAGGAGCCATCGGCTTTCGGTACCATGTGCAGCGGCGAAGCCCACGGGCTCTTCGACCTACGAACGATGCCCAGCCTCTCCAGGCTGGCGAACTCCTCGCGCGCAATGGCGAGCTTAACTGCATCCAAGCGCCGAGCTTTTGCAAACACGGGAGGACCAGAAGTGGGGATGAAGTGTTTCACCCCGTGCTTCGCGACCGTCGCTGAAAAAGTGGGCACAGTGAGCGCTGGAAATTGGGTGAGGAGTGTGTGAAACTTACCACCTGCTGTAGCGACGTGGGTCTGTACTGGTGGCGGGGACACTCGAGCTGAACAGGGGAGAGAGTAAAAAGAGAGTGCATTTACCAGCCATCTATCAGCAAGATCAACTAACAGATTGTGTGAACACAAAAAATCCGCGCCCAACATGTTGAAACTCACCGCCGCTACTACAAAAGTCCATTCATATGTGCGGCCATGTAAGCATAAAGGCAAGGTCCTTCTCCCGTAGGTGTTGATGTTCGAGCCATTTGCCGCTGTAGCTCCGTCACCGTGGGGTCCAGCTACCCGGTCCGCGTATGTTGGGGTGATGAAGCTCACTTGTGCTCCGGTGTCAATGAGGAACACTCGTCCGGAGCGCGCATCCGTGATGTAGAGCAGCTTGTTGCGTTCTCCGAGGGTCGAAGCTGCTAGCGACCCCCGGTCTTGCCGTTTCCCGAACTCCTGAAGATGCAGGGCGGCACACACCTGCGTGCCTTCTCTGCGAACCTCCGATGGTAAAAGCAGAGATCTTCTCCTCCGCTGTGTCGTGCCCGCGCCTCTGTCGCCGGGCTATTGGCTCCCCCTCGTCGCGGCCGTGTTGCCGCCGTCGTCGGCCAGTCTGGTTCTGCCGCCTCTGGCTCCCCGCTGTCTCGGGTCGCTGCTGTGGTTGCTTGCCCGCCGCAGGCGTCCAGGATCCCGTCTGCCTCCTGGGCCAGCTCCCGGAACTCCTCCAGGGTGTGACACTTTTTGCCGGCCAGCGTGCTTCTCGCATGCGCCGGGAGGTTGGAGAGGAAGATGAACTGAAAAATGAAATCATCGTTGTCCAACCCTCTCAGCTGTATCATCTCCTCCATCAGGGCGCTCGGCCTGTGTCCACCTTGGTCTAGCAAAGACAGGATCCTCCTCGCCCTCACTTCAGCCGAGGGGGTGAAAAACTTGATGAGGGTGGATTTCAGCTTGCCGTACCTGTCGGTCGCGGGTGGCTGCTCCACCAAGCTTTGCACGCACCGAGCTGTGCTGTTGTCCAGTTTAGCGATGACATGGTGGAACTTAGTGTCATCCACCGTTACTCCTGCGAGCGCGAACTGCGACTCTGCTTGCAGAAACCACGACCGTGGGTTATCCTGCCAGAAATCAGGCAGCTTAACGGCCACTGCGCTCGCCAGCTCTGAGCGCTGTGAGTCCGGGACCCTGAGAATTTCTTCGTTCATTCTCAACGTCGTCAGTCACCAATGTGGGGAGACTTGAATAACGAAACCGAATTGTCTTCCATTTCAGTTTATTCAAGAAATCATTCCACTGTCTGCTCTTATTCTTGAGCAGCGAACAAAGAGAGTGAACACACCAAAGTTCTCTCATTTAAACATTCTCACATCAAACCATTTCCCTCGCGGGGGAAATCACACATCTATATCAAAGTCTCTTTATTCACATTCATTAGCCTTTTATTTACATAACTCCCCCTTCTCTCTTCTCAAGCCTCAGTGGTCAGGAAGTCTTCTGTCCCCTGTCCTCCGCAGGGGGTCCAGGCTCTGTGGCTCCGCACCGCAGGGGGCTGGCTCTCCTTCATCGTGGTTAAATCACATATGCAGTGTCCAACATATACATGTCTCACAACACAGCCATATTGGGGCTGTTTTTCTGCAAAGGGACCAGGACAACTGATCCGTGTAAAGGAAAGAATGAATGGGGCCATGTATCGTGAGATTTTGAGTGAAAACCTCCTTCCATCAGCAAGGCCATTGAAGATGAAATGTGGCTGGGTCTTTCAGCATGACAATGATCCCAAACACACTGCCCGGGCAACGAAGGAGTGGCTTCGTAAGAAGCATTTCAAGGTCCTGGAGTGGCCTAGCCAGTCTCCAGATCTCAACCCCATAAAAAATCTTTGGAGGGAGTTGAAAGTCCGTGTTGCCCAGCGACAGCCCCAAAACATCACTGCTCTAGAGGAGATCTGCATGGAGGAATGGGCCAAAATACCAGCAACAGTGGGTGAAAACCTTGTGAAGACTTACAGAAAACGTTTGACCTCTGTCATTGCCAACAAAGGGTATATAAAGTATTGAGATGAACTTTTGTTATTGACCAAATACTTATTTTATCGAGGAATTTACCAATTAATTCATTAAAAATCCTTCAATGTGATTTTCTGGATTTTTTTTTTTCCTCATTTTGTCTCTCATAGTTGAGGTATACCTATGATGAAAACTGGAGACCTCTCTCCTCTTAAGTGGGAGAACTTGCACAATTGGTGGCTGACTAAATACTTTTTTTCCCCACTGTAACATCATGGCGAAAATATAAAAAATAAGCCAGAACGACATGAGATATATTATTGACTGTGGATTAGTGAACCAGGTAGAAACAGGGCAGGGGTGTCCAATCATGTGCCATGGAGGGCCAAGACCCTGCAGTCTTTACCCCCAACCAGTGTCTTAAACAGCAGATTTCACCAAATTTCTTCCCTCTGATTGCTGATAAGTGAAAACACCTGCTGAAGAGACTGGGTAGAAGAGAAAACCTGCAGGGTCTTGGCCCTCCATCGCTCATGATTGGACACCCCTATTTTAAAGTGACTGAAATTTAAAGAAGATAATTATATAAATCTCAGTTGGTAAGTTAACTCCCTAGTAGCACTTTTAGCTCTGAAGCTAATGCCTTGGGCTCCCCGCTCATCTACATTTGCAGACAGGCAGCTAGGCTAGCCTCTCGTGTAATTCAGATGTTCAGCTTGGTGTTGTAAAGCCATGCTCTTGTCTCAGGGTCCATTTGAAAGAGGCCTGCCTCTGAAGGTGGTCTGTACAGCCTGCAGGTGGTAATGATGTAGTCAGCAGTCTGCCGGGGTCCCCACACTCGCATGCTGCACTGTTTGCCAGGCCCTACTTCTTCATGGTTGGTTTGAAGCAGCCGACAGCCATACGTAGGCGGGTCTGATTTTGAATATCCAATCAAGTCGCCAAAGCTTTAGATTATGAAAGACAAAGACACATCGATCTATGTACAACACATCAGGGCAGTGAGTCCAATCAGAGAAACTGAGTGAAACGAAGACAGAGAAATCTTCCATCACCATCTTTCACTGTCCATACATTCAGAGTCCATTGACGGCGAGGAAGACCCACTCCTAAGCCATCCCCCGGGTCCCAGATGTAGTGTTGAATATGTGAGGGCCCAGATGACTCCCACTCCTGCTCCCAGGATGGTGCTAGCCAGTCACTTGTTGACTGGTTCTCAGGGACGGAGAAGGGCAGCTCTTGTGCTGCCCTGTTGTAGGGATGGTGAGACTTGAGTCTGCTTGGGGGCACAGCTGTTGTGGTATTGTGCAGGATATGCCAGTCATGTTTCTGGGCTTTCCTTGCTAGGGCAGCAGCCTTTCATCTGAGGCCAGGTGGGGTGATTCCTGAGAGGACTAGCAGGAAGGAGACGGGGTGGATCTTAGGCAGCCTGTTATGGTCCTGAGTGCGTTGTTGATGGCAGCACCAGCTAGGCTAGCCAATAATTGAACAGCCAGTGGGTATCAAGGCTGGGCTTATCTTGATACCTGGAAGAGTTAAAATGCCTCATCAAAGACAGAAATGATATAAAGGCTCGAGATTTTTTTTTAAGTGAGCGTTTTGATATTTTTTCAATAATCAAATGACCAATATACGTATTTCAGAAGGTTAAAACCTATAATCTTTCAATGATCCCTTTAAGTTAGAGTTCTTGAAGTTCTACGTATGTGGTCATTAACTTATGCATTCCTACAATAATGTAGTTTATAAGAGCAATTCAGTAATAACAAGCACATTTTAAGTAATAACTTGTATGAACATTAAAAATAATATGAACTATATAGGTATATAAAAATAGTAAGACTTAATGGTTTAGACATTCAAAGATATTAGTGAAAACAGTTTAGACATGACTATAATACCATTTAATTGAAAAATTGTAGCTGAAGATGCTCACATACACAGACAACCCACAGTTTTGTCACAAATGTAAAAGTGATTACAGTCTCAGTGTAAAGTAGCAATTCTACAACATAGGCTAACAATTAAACCATCTATCACACAAAATTACAGTTATGGTATAATCGTTTGCATTACTTTATCAAAATGTTGTGCACAAAACCAAAATGATCAGTTATATACTGTAAATGCAAAATTATAATGTAAACTAGAAAAGCACTCAGAGCGCAGACCTCCGCCAAGCGCCACAATTCCCCCCATACAGTGTTTGTGTGTACGTTTTCAGATTCCTTGAGCATGTAAACATATGAGTAGCAATTGGATTCACAATGATTATTTGTTTATTTGACAGGGACAGTGCAATAAACACACAATCAATGACAATGTGATAGGATTAGTGGTTCAGTAGTAAAAGCATTGCCTCCTTGGCGGAGGTAATAAACTGAAGTGTTGCTGTTGTGTCCATGTCCTCCACTGACTGATGCAAATTGGGTAGACAGGTTGCCGTGGGTTTTATATTATATTATTTTGGGGTTGTGCTCCGCGGCAAACGAGAATTTAGAAGCTTCGCCGGCAGAGAGCTCGTTTTTGCGCAGCGCCTATGGCTGGCCGGTGAATTTCTGCCAAATGCGCAGCGCCTATGGCTGGCCGGGGAATTTCTGCCAAAGAATCCGTCGGCGGACAGCTGCCCGTATGAGGTTTTGCAGTTGCGCGCAAACACAGGCACGCTGGCGGGCCCAGGCCAGCAGTGTTTTCCGCGTGCTTTTGTGCCTAAAACGTTGAAGAACGCCGAGTTTGTGTTGCAGACACGACAACCAGCGCCCTCCATTGCGCCTGCGCACATGTTGAAAATGGCCCTATGTCACAGTGTTGAAAAATGCTTTAAAAAAATTCCTGTATCCAGACGGTGAACCGGATCACCCCCAAAATTTAATCAGTTCTTCCTTGTACCATTTCCAACAACGCCTGAAAGTTTCATGGAAATCCGTCCAAGACTTTTTGAGTTATCTTGCTAACCAACAGACAGACAGACAAACACACAGACAAACCCCGGCAAAAACATAACCTCCTCCTGGCCTTTTTGGCCTGGCGGAGGTAATTAACCACCAGGGGGAAGCCTTATGTCAAATTTATTTGTACCTTAAAAGCTTACAAAATTGAAAACATGAAGACATTACACACTCAAAACTAACTGCTTGATTTCACAGTTAAAGTTTTTGAGGATGATTCTGCTCACTTACTCAGCAACAGTACTGATCCATAAATCATTGCATCCGTCTCATATGTTATTGTGGACTTGAAATACAAAGAAAACATCCTTAATTAATCTACGATGTTAAAACTGTGAAAGTGCAGGCTTCAGTAATGCTATATTGTGCAGCATTGAATAAAGTTAAAAAAAAAAAATCACAGTAGGGCATTCAGATCCAAAAAAATAAATTGGATAAATAAAAGAAAGTGATTTGAACTTGTAGCAAAATGTAATGACTTCTTCTTAGCTCATTTTCACCACATTTTAGGAAAGCTAGAAAAGTAGTTTTGGTGTAATTCAGCTCACAGATAAAAGACCAACAACAAAATCAAAACCTTCTTGACATACGAATGGAAAAGAACAGATTCAATTAAATACATTTTACAGTGCATGTTTTTTTTTTTATAGTAAACCAAACAAGGGGGTAAAAATTATAGAATTAACAGAGGTGGTTTATTTCGCTATGAAACTTTTACATAAAAGGGGGAATTTATGGGCAGTCAGTCTGCTGGAGTATAATTATTCCGTTATCCTATCTAGAGGAAGACACACATACTATTTAAACACCTAAAATAAACAATAATACATGATCATGAAAATGCTAGTGTACTTTAGGGCTTTCAGAAGTGCATTTTCTCCAGTCTCCTACAGCAAACAATTTTTAGCACAGATTTTGATACAATAAGTGGCAGTGTATTGATCTACTGTGTGCAAAAAAGAAAGATTCTGTACATTTATTAATTTTTAACAATGGAGCAGCTACTGACAGTATTTCGTAGGGTGAAGACAGTGACACAGTGCAGTCGGACAGTGAAAGAGGTGACAAATATAACCTAATAGAAATTGGATATAATCGGAGAGAAAAAATGCACAACATATTTGAGGTAATTACCTTATTCAAGTAAAATAAAACCTAGGGATCTGTGAAATATAGCTTGCCAACTTTCAAAAGACCTTTACCATATAGAAATGATTACCTAAAGAGGGTCAAATGCTGCATTCAGGGAGAAAACCCTTATCTAAGTGAGCTACAGTCATGTGAAAAAATTAGGACACCCTGTATAAGCCTGTGTTGTTTTTTTTTGTTTTGTTTTTTAAACATATTTGGACATATGGATATTTAATATCAGTATTTAAAATACTGGGAGATTCATGTAATACAACCAAACAATTAAAAATGAATTAAAGACTTTTTTCAAATTTTCTGTAAAATATAATTCTAAACAAAGAGTGAGAAATAAATTAGGACACCCCCCACATTCATTCCCACTAAAAATGGCTAAAATAAATGTTAAAAAAAGCAAATAAAAACAAAAATAAGGTTAGACATAGATATGTGAACATTTCTTAAAGAACTGAATATCTAATGGGGTATCCTAATTTTTTCACATGACTGTAGCTAAAGCTGGTAAATATTTACATGAACTCAGATATTGTACCCCAGATAATGCAGCTGTATGTCACCTTGACCGCGTAAAAGCCAAGTCAGTGTTACGCGTGTCAGGTGATTTGAACTGATCTGAAGAGTTCCCTTAAAAAAAGAAAAATCAATGTAATATTTAAAAATTGTAAACTGATTACATACTGCATTGTGTACCCACATTTAAAGTCTAATGAAGATGATCTGACACCTGGCACAAACTAAGGTAACTGTAGAGTGCAACATTAAAACCATTAGAATCCAGGAGCAATTTCATGTCCATCAAGGCCCGCAAAAAGTGATATGAAAAGAGCTAGAGATCTATGGTCAAAAAATAATCATAGCTAAAAAAAAAAAAAAAAAAAAAAGAGGGTGAAAGAGTCAAAATTGTCCACTGAGATAGGGAAAACATATACTGTATGCACTGTAGGTGTTCAGTCACTGTCCTTGTATCCGTGGAAGTGTTTTAGCCACACTGGTGATTTATTCAAGGCGACACAGTTGGGGAAGACAATTTTATAATTCTGTGGCAGCCCGCCCTCAGAACCCTCACTGGCTCCGGTTCCATCCACTTACAGACAAACAGGGCTGTTTTCCATTCCTGCTTTGTTCATCCAGTCTGCCTCATCAGCAGCCAGGAATGGAAATATGCATGGAAAGGAAACCTTTAAGGAAACTGGAACGTGCCCAAGTATGAGATAGACGGGAGAGACACACATCATGCTGTGGTCACCATAGCGGTGATTTCCTGATGGCGGGATACTGTAGTGGCAGTGGAGGATTGTGATGTTCACCGCTATTAGAGCAGAGGCTTAGCAATGAGGGATAAGAAGGACTAAGAGAAGTGGCTGTTGGAGTCCATCAAAGGCTGGTGCCCTCTGCTTTAGCCTCCTCTTCTTTAGTTGGAGAATTCTGGCTTTTCTCAGAGTCTTCCTCCTCATCACCTGACAAGAACAGAGAAAGATGGGCAGAGACAGAGTTTCATGCATGAATTAGTACTTGCGAGGTCAGTGATGGAAATTGGGTTAGTACTTGAATCACACTCACATACCACACATCTGCACACCAGAGGCCCCCAGTGAGAACTGTGGTCAACATAAAATGGCCGGGGAAAAAAAAAAAAAAAAAAAAGTCATCCTTCCCAAAATATGGAACCCCTCATCTGTGTCAGTGCTTCTGTATGAATAGGAAGTCAATCCAATCAGAAATGCAGACGCTATCGTGGCGACAACAGAAAAAAAATGACCCCTCCTAAATTAACAGAAGCCCTCATTAGATGTGTCTGAAAATCGAACTTGTCCAATGTATTGATGAGTTCAAACTTCTGTACAAATTTGAAGTCAGTTGCTCAGAAATGTCCAAGTTATAGGGACAACGATGTAAAATGTCAAACGGACAGATAGACTGATGAAAGGAGCACAGGCCTCCACAATAAAACTGTTGAAGCATTCCCACAAAAAAAGACAAAACAAAAAAAAAAAAACATCTCACCCTTAATCATTGGATACACTGGGCCCTAAAAAGTACAACTGAACCAAATCTTACAACACTTTGCAATCGTAGGCTGACGGATCCTGTTTTATCAAAAGAAGTTATTCCAAGTTGTAAGCTGTTTATTTATTGCTGCCTTATGAGAAAACACCCACTGATGTCTCTCACCTGATTTGTTGATGCTGAGCTGTGCCAGAGTTGGTGACAAGTCTGTGGGCCCCAACACTCCAGGAACTGCTGGGATTTCATGGACGGCGTTCCTGCGGCCCGATCGTCGAGAAGCAATGAAGTCCTCATACGTCGCCTCCACATCCGTCATTGCTGGCACACCTCAGCATAGCAGGGCCTAGAGCACAGCAGCACACACTCAGACTTCCTTAGGAACACTGCGATGCAGTATATGAACAAGAACGCCTCTTGCAGAAAAGGTATTCAGCGTGGGAAAAGTTGTCATGAATTAATTTTGAAACGTAGACAGGAAGACAGTGACAGTGCTATCTGTGTGCTTATTCAATACATCCCCCTTCCTCCCTTTATTTTGCGACCTAATCCCTGATTAATCTAGTTTAATCTCAGTCTAGGGGATGGGCGACACCAGTGACACAGAAGAGAGAAATTCTGTTGAAGCAATACCAGCGAACGGAATGACTCCCCCTGAATCACTGCAGCACAATGACCACAAATGCACACTAGACAATGTCGCGGTAATTGTGGCGCAAAAGAGGAAAGCGCTGTCAAACAATACAGAGTAAGCATAGCGCTGTGTTGTCATGGAGATTTAGGTTAAAGGATTCCCTTTAGCAATGAGAAGACAGTGTTGTCCCATTTTATCTGCTATTATTTTAACTATAACCATTTTGAATGCAATCAAGATTTTATTGAACAAAGGAAATTTAAAAAAAAAAAAAAGCTTTCTGCATGCCATGTATGCTCAGACAAAATATAAATAAATCAGCTTCACTCTCGTATTTTTTGCACAAGGTTTCTGAGTAAAGGCATATGACAAAAGGGTGACCTCTGCGCCAGCATCCATTCGTGGCTATTTCCAGAACGGTGCAGGCTGTGATTGACCACGGCTATTTTTGGATACCTCCTCCTCCTCATCATCTGAGCTCACCCCCGCTCAGCTGTCATTCTCAAAATGGTGTCACGAAAGGCAATACCCAACAGATGTTTGTGTACAATTGACAGACCCAATATAGGAAGGCCAGAGATACAAATTACAGGAAAAAAGAATGATAAGCCAGTAATGTTATTTTCTTGAAATATAAAGATTCTATTCAGAATCTGTAAAAAAAAAAAAAAATAGAATATGACACTTTATGTAGTTTAATTTGCAAAGGTAGTTCTTTATATATTTAATATTTATTACATGTAAAGTGAAATATTTTAAGACATTTTACATTAATTTTAATGATTATGGTATGTACCTATTTTAATTATTATTAGAATTTTTTGGGGTAAACCATTTACAGGTCTCTTGGTAAAATGAATTGAAAAGCAGCATTATTAAAGTTGATGGGATTTAGCACCATAATTGAGTTATAAGTTTAATACTGTCAAATTTATACATCACTCTATAAAGGCAAGAAATCTGTCATGTTCATAGGACATCATAGAACGGTCTATGATCTCTGCCTGAACATCATAGGACGGCCTACGATCTCTGCTTGAACATCATAGGACGTCCTATGAACTCAGGCATCATAGGACACAGACAAATGTGTCTTTATGATGTCATATAGACCATGAACTCTGGCATCATAGGACTCGCGATGCCTATATGCCGGCACATAGACAAATGTGTCTTTATGATGTCATATACATCAAGGCTGCCTTCATGTCTTTATGTTATATACAGTAAGTCCATGCCGGAAAGCCTCTTTTTGCTCAGATCTATTTTCATGATTCCTGTCCATGAACTAGAATTACAACGCACCTATACCTCAACCAGTGGTCTCAACGAAGAAGACCCACCAGATGGAGAGCAATAGAATGACGACAACTGTCGCACGTCAGAAAAGATGCCATGAAGATGAAACACCTGAGATTCCAGCAGTACTTAGCACCCGTCTGAGACAGGAGGACACCCTTCACCAGCATAGGGTATGACAGACTTTAAAGCACGTTTCTAGGACATCATAGGACAGCCTATGATCTCTGCCTCATCATCATAGTGCGTTCTATGAACTCTGGCATCATAGGATGACTCGCCATGCCTACATGTGGGCAAATGTGTAACCTTGACCAATGCCAGTCTACACTACAAATGTGTAAAATGCCAAGCAAAGCGCTGATTTTCACCGGGTGCTCCCATTTCTTGGTTTCTACGGGCATGCATGGGCCTTCCTGAACAGGGTCGAAAGCCACTTTTTCAGGATTGTGTCCATGAACTGGAATTACGACACACCTATCCCTCAACCAGTGGTCTGAACAAAGAAGAAGACCCACCAGATGGAGAGCAATAGAATGAGGAGAACTGCTGCACGTCAGAAAGGATGCCATGAACATGAAACACCTCAGGTTCCACCAGTACGCCGCAGGCATGACTGAACAACACAGCCGTCTGAGACAGGAGGAGACCCTTCAGTGGTCTGAACGAAGAAGAAGGCGACCCACCAGATGATGTCTATATGACGGCACATGGAGCACATGACTCCCTACAAGACATATAGACACAGAACATAGCACAGAACAGTAACAGGCAGGAGAAGTAGTAACAAGCAGGGGCAAACAGCCCCAGATGGCAGGGCATATTTTGTGTGATTTTTATGTTTTGCTGCATACAAAAGCCATCACACGTGATTGCCACTTAGTGCTGTGTTGCTATACCAACTGTCCTATAACTGGCAAGAATTCTGTTCCAATGTATCCCCTCTACGGGCATGTACGGGTATGCACAAGTCAAGTTAAAGTTAGATCAGTTTCAGCATTCAATGAATGAAACATGGTCCTAAAAACAGTCTATAATGATGCACAGATATATTAAATGATATACAGTGGGGCAAAAAAGTATTTAGTCAGCCACCAATTGTGCAAGCTCTCCCACTTAAAAGATGAGGTCTCCAATTTTCATCATAGGTATACCTCAACTATGAGAGACAAAATGAGAAAAAAAAAATCCAAAAAAATCACATTGAAGGATTTTTAATGAATTAATTGGTAAATTCCTCCGTAAAATAAGTATTTGGTCACCTACAAACAAGCAAGATTTCTGGCTCTCACAGACCTCTAACTTCTTTAAGAGGCTCCTCTGTCCTCCCCTCGTTACCTGTATTAATGGCACCTGTTTGAACTCGTTATCAGTATAAAAGACACCTGTCCACAACCTCAAACAGACTCCAAACTCCACTATGGCCAAGACCAAAGAGCTGTCAAAGGACACCAGAAACAAAACTGTAGACCTGCACCAGGCTGGAAAGACTGAATCTGCAATAGGTAAGCAGCTTGGTGTGAAGAAATCAACTGTGGGAGCAATTATTAGAAAATGGAAGACATACAAGACCACTGATAATCTCCCTCGATCTGGGGCTCCACGCAAGATCTCACCTCGTGGGGTCAAAATTATCACGAGAACGGTGAGCAAAAATCCCAGAACCACATGGGGGGACCTAGTGGATGACCTGCAGAGAGCTGGGACCAAAGTAACAAAGGCTACATCAGAAACACACTACGCAACCAGGGACTCAAATCCTGCAGTGCCAGACGTGTCCTCCTGCTTAAACCAGTACATGTCCAGGCCCGTCTGAAGTTTGCTAGAGAGCATTTGGATGATCCAGAAGAGGATTGGGAGAATGTCATATGGTCAGATGAAACCAAAATATAACTTTTTGGTAAAAACTCAACTTGTCGTGTTTGGAGGAGAAAGAACACCATACCTACTGTGAAGCATGGGGGTGGAAACATCATACTTTGGGGCTGTTTTTCTGCAAAGGGACCAGGACGACTGATCCGTGTAAAGGAAAGAATGAATGGGGCCATGTATCGTGAGATTTTGAGTGAAAACCTCCTTCCACCAGCGTCGTCGGCCTCCGTCGGTCTATGATGACCATGGAAGAGAATCCTAAACGTCTACTCTGCTGGAACAGCACCGCCTGTGGCTGAACAGGCCGATGCGCGAATGGCAGTCCCTGTCACACAGGTCGCACTTGTGGGTGGTCTCCGTGCTGCTGGGTCTGTGGCAGTTCTTCCTGCGGGTCCTTTTTTCATCTGCTGCAGCAGTCAGTCTCTCTTCACCCGCCTTGAGCTATCTGGTCAGGGTGCCTCTCCATTTGGAGCGGTCCGTTGCAAGGTCCTCCCAGCGCTCTGTGTTGATCTCCAGGGCCTTCATGTCTCTCTTGCAGACGTCTCTAAAGCGCAGCTGTGGGCGGCCAACGTCTCTCCTGCCAGTCGCCAGTTCTCCATAGAGGACGTCTTTGGGGATTCTGCCATCCTCCATACGGTGAACGTGGCCTAGCCAGCGGAGCCTGCGCTGCCTGAGTAGAATGAACATGGAGGGAAGGCCGGCGCGGGACAGAACTTCTGTGTTGGGCACTTTGTCCTGCCAGGATATGTCCAGGATGTGGCGAATGCAGCACAAGTGGAAGGAGTTCAGTCTCTTTTCCTGCCGGGCGTATGTTGTCCACGTCTCACTCCCATAGAGCAGTGTGCTGATGACGCAGGCGTTGTACACTGCCATCTTCGTCTTGACAGAGAGTTTGGGATTCTCCCACACTCGTGTGGTGAGGCGAGCAAGTGTGAAGGCTGATTTTCCAATCCTCTTGTTGATCTCTGTATCAAGGGAGAGGTTGTTGCTGATCGTGGACCCCAGGTACGTGAACTGATTCACGACCTCCAGCTCGTAGTCGTCAATGGTGATGGTTGGTGGTGCTTCCGTGCCTTGTGCCAAGACGTTAGTCTTCTTCAGGCTGATGGTAAGCCCGAAGTCCTTGCATGGCTGGGAGAAGCGGTCCATCAGGGTCTGAAGCTCCTGCTGTGTGTAGGTTGCGACTGCAGCGTTGTCTGCGAACAGCATGTCTCTGATTAGAGCCTCGCGTACTTTGGTTCTGGCTTTCAGGCGGGCGAGGTTGAAAAGCCTGCAGTCAGATCTTGTGTGCAGGTAGATTCCCTCTGTTGCTGTGCTGAAGGCATGCCTCAGGAGCATAGCAAAGAAAATCCCAAAGAGGGTTGGCGCAAGTACACAGCCCTGTTTCACTCCGCTGCGTATGTTGAATGGCTCTGAGACGTTGCCATCGTGCTGCACTATCCCCTGCATGTTGGTGTGAAACGATTCGATGAGGCTTTGCAACTTTGGTGGGCATCCCATCTTTGGCAGGATCTTGAAAAGGCCCTCTCTGCTGACCAGATCGAACGCTTTGGTGAGGTCGATGAAGGCGACGTACAGGGGCATGTTCTGTTCTCTGCATTTCTCCTGGAGTTGGCGGATGGAGAATATCATATCCACCTTTGATCGCTCAGCGCGGAAGCCACACTGACACTTGGGGTAGACACGTTCGGCAAGCTTCAGTAGATGAACGAGAACAACTCGTGCGTAGACTTTGCCAACAACGCAGGGAGATGCCCCTGTAGTTGTTGCAGTCGCTTCTCTCCCCTTTGTTTTTGTAGAGGGTGATGATCTTGGCGTCCCTCATGTCCTGTGGTACGGCACCTTCCTTCCAACACTGGCAGAGGACGTCATGCAATGGCAGCAGTAGGGCGGTCTTGCAGTGCTTGATCAGGTCAGGGGGTATGCCGTCGTTGCCGGGTGCCTTGCCAGCGGCCAAGCTATCAATGGCCTTGCTGAGTTCGTCAATGGTTGGCTCGGCGTCAAGTTCGTCCATGGATGGCAGGCAGTCGATGGCATCAAGGGCTGACGGTGTCACGGTGTTCTGTCTGGAGTAGAGGTCGGAGTAGTGTTCCACCCATCTCTCCATCTGCTTGTTCTTTTCTGTGATCATCTCCCCAGTGGAGGATTTGAGGGGGGCCGTCTTGCTCTGAGCTGGACCAAGTGCTTTCTTGATGCCATCGTACATACCACGGATGTTCCCTGTTATGGCAGCGGTTTGAATGTCTTGGCTGAGCTGAGTCCAGTACTCGTTGGCGCAGTGCTGAGCAGTCTGCTGAACTTTACTTCTCGCAGCCCTGAGAATCTGGGCTTTTCCACTTTTCCACCAGCAAGGGCATTGAAAATGAAACGTGGCTGGGTCTTTCAGCATGACAATGATCCCAAACACACCGCCCGGGCAACGAAGGAGTGGCTTCGTAAGAAGCATTTCAAGGTCCTGGAGTGGCCTAGCCAGTCTCTAGATCTCAACCCCATAGAAAATCTTTGGAGGGAGTTGAAAGTCTGTGTTGCCCAGCGACAGCCCCAAAACATCACTGCTCTAGAGGAGATCTGCATGGAGGAATGGGCCAAAATACTAGCAACAGTGTGTGAAAACCTTGTGAAAACTTACAGAAAATGTTTGACGTCTGTCATTGCCAACAAAGGGTATATAACAAAGTATTGAGATGAACTTTTGTTATTGACCAAATACTTAATTTTACCGAGGAATTTACCAATTAATTCATTAAAAATCCTTCAATGTGATTTTCTGGATTTTTTTTTTCTCATTTTGTCTCTCATAGTTGAGGTATACCTATGATGAAAATTGGAGACCTCTCTCATCTTTTAAGTGGGAGAACTTGCACAATTGGTGGCTGACTAAATACTTTTTTACCCCACTGTATATCGTACTGACCAATAATCAGCTTGTTGACTGAAATTCGCCTTAGGTTCACTGGTGGCAGTGGCTGAATTTTATCCAGTGCCTCCTTATTGTGTAGTGTTGATTTTTCCCTGTAGGCTACATCTGCCCTATAGACTACATCTGCAAATTCAGTTTTATTTATATAGCGCCAAATCACAACACAGGTCGTCTCAAGGCACTTTACAGAAAAGGGTGGGTTTAGGCCACACTCTGTTTATAGAACCCAGCAGAGAGCCCTAAGAGCAAGCACTGTGGCGACACAGGCGAGGAAAAACTTCCCTTTAACAGGCAGAAACCTCGGGCGGAACCATAGCTCAGAGGACGGCCATCCGCCTCGAAATTCAGAATACACCAGGACTGAACCATTTTAAAATATTTCCAAACAATTTTTTTCTAAAGCATGTTTCTTTGTCTCCCTGACATTAAAGGGAAAATAGATGAAAACAAAAATATAAGACACAATCCGTATTGGCTGGGGGGGGGGGGGGGGGGGGGGGTCAGTGCATCGCAGTATCGTGATACTTTGTGATGTGACACTGCATCGATTCAAAGACACTAGCGATACTTTAAGAATAATTAATAAATATTGCAAACACAAACATACCCATTTAGGTACCAGAGTAATAAAAATCAGTTGACTTTTCAGTCCATTAGATGGTGTTAAATGATCACTATCTGGTTAGGTCAGGACAGCAAAGGATGGAAAATTGATATTGCAATACTCAGCACATCCCGAGATCATGATAATACCTCACTGTGTTCCGAGGATCGTGATAATATTGTATTGTGGGGCCTATGGTGGTTTCCACCCCTACTGGCGATCAGCCGTCTGCCAACTTATTATTTTAAATATCGTATCAGCATCTGCCACACATTTTTACAATCGATGCAATCCCTACAATCTACATACAGTGGTGTGAAAAAGTGTTTGCCCCTTCCTGATTTCTCTTTTTTTGCATGTTTATCACACTTAAATGTTTCAGATCATCAAGCAAATTTAAATATTAGACTGTGGTGGCACGGGTGGGGGATTCTCCACTCGGAGATGACAGCTGGGGAAAGAGGGAACAATGGGGTGAAGGAGGAAGTGTTACCGGGGGGTCTCAGATGGGACATTAAGGACTATTTGCCCCCTGGGGAGTTGAGGAAGCACCAGAGCCACTGGAGGAGGAAAGGGTGTGAGTAGCAGTACTGGCACTATGTGATGTTAATGTGCCACGCATGTTTTTGTTCCACACAATGCATTATGGTCAGGATTCCTGGTCTCAATGCATGGAATTAAAGGTTTTAAAAAGTGGGTGCACAGAGACCCTGGCAGAGTTTTACTGACTTGATGTTGGAGGAGAAAATAAAGTTCATGTGTCTTCTAGCTCCCTGCCTCGTCTGCTTCCTTCCTCCACAAGACAAAGATAACAAGTAAACACAAAATGTAGTTTTTAAATGAAGGTGTTTATTATTAAGGGGGAGGGGAATCCAAACATACAGTACATGGCTCCGTCCGAAAAAGTGATTGCCCCCTAAGCCCAATAACTGGTTGGGCCACCCTTAGCAGCAACAACTGCAATCAAGCGTTTGCGATAACTGGCAATGAGACTTTTACAGCACTGTGGAGGAATTTTGGCTCACTCATCTTTGCAGAATTGTTGCAATTCAGCCACATTGGAGGGTTTTTGAGCATGAACTGCCTTTTTAAGGTCACGCCACATCATCTCAATCGGATTCAGGTCAGGACTTTGACTAGGCCACTCCAAAGTCTTCATTTTGTTTTTTTTAAGCCATTCAGAGGTGGATTTGCTGGTGTGTTTTGGATCATTGTCCTGCTGCAGAACCCAAGTGGGCTTCAGCTTGAGGTCATGAACAGATGGCCGGACATTCTCCTTCAGGACTTTTTGATAGACAGCAGAATTCATAGTTCCATTTACCACAGCAAGTCTTCCAGGTCCTGAAGCAGCAAAACAGCCCCAGACCATCACACTCCCACCACCATATTTTACTGTTGGTATGATGCTCCTTGTATGAAATGCCGTGTTACTTTTATGCCAGATGTAATGAGATACGCACCTTCCAAAAAGTTCAACTTTTGTCTCGTCAGTCCACAGAGTATTTTCCCAAAAGTCTTGGGGATCATCAAGACATTTTCTGGCAAAACTGACATGAGCCTTTATGTTCTTTTTGCTCAGCAGTGGTTTTCGTCTTGGAACTCTGCCATGCTGGCTGTTTTTGCCCAGACTCTCTTATTGTGCAGTCATGAACACTGACCTTAACTGAGGCAAGTGAGGCCTGCAGTTCTTTGGATGTTGTTGTGGGGTCTTTTGTGACCTCTTGGATGAGTCATTGCTGTGCTCTTGGGGTAATTTTGGTTGGCCGGCCACTCCTGGGATGGTTCACCACTCTTCCATGTTTTCACCATTTGTGGATAATGGCTCTCACTGTGGTTCACTGGAATCCCAAAGCTTTAGACCTGGCTTTGTAACCTTTTCCAGACTGATAGATCTCAATTACTTGGTTTATCATTTGTTCCTGAATTTCTTTGGATGATGTCTAGCTTTTGAGGATATTTTGGTCTTGTTCACTTTGTCAGGCAGGTCCTATTTCAGTGATTTTTTGACTGAGAATAGGTGTGGCAGTAATCAGGCCTGGGTGTGGCTAGAGAAATTGAACTCAGCTTTCCAACGATGTGAAAAACCACAGTTAATTCATGTTTTAACAGGGGGGCAATCACTTTTTCACACAGGGCCATGTCGGTTTGGATTTTTTTTTTTTTACCCATAATAAACACCTTCATTTAAAAACTACATTTTGTGTTTACATGCGTTATCTTTGTCTAAAATTTACATTTGTTTGATGATCTGAAACATTTAAGTGTGACAAACACACAAAAAAATGAGAAATCAGGAAGGGGCAAACACTTTTTCACACCACTGTATCTCTTCAGGGTGAGAAAACCAAGTTTTGGTGGATTTAACTGATTCTATATGCTAAAATGAATACCCCCCCCCCCCCCTTAATTGATTAAAAAAAAAAACTCATGTATTTCTTCTGCTCACATTCTATGAAATATTCAATGACAGTTTACATAATTTAGTCACACTGTTGTCCTCATGAAGTAGAACATCAATCAGCTCAACTCTGTGTGCGTTCATGTTTGTGCATGTCCCATGGGGGGGGGGGGGGGGTAGAGCTCAGCTGGCCTGGACAATAATTTATCCAACACCACCTCCAAGTGCATGCTCAGACCTCTGAATAAAGCAGCATGTTGTGTGCCTCCTCTGTCTGCAACTAAAGCCAAGGGGTAAAGGGGAAAAAAATGGCTGTTTATGCTTTGCAGATTCGTCATGGCAGACAGAAAACACTGACGAGATGTACTGAGGAATGGAGACCCAGAAGCTTATGCCAGAGTTTATTCTGGAAGACTTGTGCATAATTGGGGCTGGTGCCAAAAGTTAACTCTCCATCAATGCACCGTCGCCCACAGTTCGGCAGTATCCATGACTCTGGTTACACGCTGTTATTTCTGTATGCCCAGTGTGAGGCTGCCCATCAGCGCACAACCAACACCGACTGCGAGTACAACACGAGCTCTGCTCGCCACGTCTCATTTG
Organism: Pholidichthys leucotaenia; assembly: GCA_020510985.1. Lineage (NCBI taxonomy): Eukaryota > Metazoa > Chordata > Actinopteri > Cichliformes > Pholidichthyidae > Pholidichthys > Pholidichthys leucotaenia. The sequence continues at coordinate 135,583,129 of CM035844.1, forward strand.
CTGAAGTCCCATGAAGGCGCTAAAACAAGAAACAGCGCCGTTTCAAGCTGCGTACCCGTGCATATTATATGAACAATGACTCCCTGTCAAAAGAAGCAGCCTTTGCATCCGATGTCCTTAAAATTTCAAGAAAGGCAACCTTTTCATTCGACAGCCACTTGCCTTCCTCTCATAACAAAGACCCCTCACAAACAGCCATTGACCATCATTGACAATCATTTTTGCACGATATTAACGTTACACATGCATTTGTGACCAACGCACAGTCCGGATCTGCACACACTTTTACTGTGAGCATCAAAGTACCTGTTTGCGTTAAACGGCTCCCTAATATTCGCAGGTGTCAATCACATCAGCCTGAATCTTGTCACTTCGGTATTCCCCATTGCGCTCTTGAAAGAGGATTTACCTACGTCAAGCAAAGGTTTGGAGACGGCTATTTCCGGGCAGCAGTTTCAGAATAAAGGCCGTAAACCCCCCCCCCCCCCCATGCTTTGCCATTTTATGTACCTTTAACACACAAATAATAAGTCAGTTTTAGTTAATGATGTCGGCCTTTAAATGAACAGGAACATTTGACTGAGGCTGTCAGGACTGCTTTTTCAGGCCTTCAGGTAAGATTTATCCATTTATTTATTTAAATTCAAGTTGTGCAACAAAATTATCATTTAATTTAAAAAAAAAAAATCTGAGAAATTTGGGGAATACCCTACTATCAGCATTAAATTCAATAATGCTGCAATGATGCACAAAAAATGTCGTCGAATAAACATCTGTGAATATAAATTGACGTGTTTGTGAGATCAGTCAGTTAACTCAAAAACTATTTAATTGTTATGCATTTTATTCTTTCATTGAAATTCTCACTTTTAGTGTGCCACCCACACACTTTCACTGAAACATGTTGCAGCCACTGGAGATCATGCACAGACAATCTAAAAAGGTGGAATAAAGTCTTGGCTGAGGTTAGGATGATTTTTAGTGGGTTGGCAAACTTGGCAAGCATCTCCCAGAGAGCGAGAGAGAACAACGATGCTGTTGTGATGAAGTCAGAATCAGCCATTCACTAACATGTTAATATGGCCTCCCAACATCTGTCGCCTGAATTACTCCATTCAGACGACACATGCTGCCAATGTGGACAACTGTTTTTGCTCTGGGAGATATAAAAAACACACACAGAACAGAATGCTTTTTCTGTGTCAGCCAATTATAAATATAACCAGTATACTAGGCAGAAGAAAAATGATTTATAAAAAAGATTTTAATATGATCTGTTGTTGATGAAACTTAATTTGTAACCATTGCATTTGTAACTATGGCAGTGTAATCATGTTATTGATACAGTCCTAAATTCATGTATTTTCATGTATGGGGCAGTGGTGGCCTAATGGTGAGCGGAGGGTTGCTGGTTCAATCCCATGAGGACTGGCAAGATCAGATCTGGGTGGGAATGATAACATAGCAGTGTTTGCCCCACCCTCCGTAACCTCACTGTGGTGCCCTTGAACAAGGCCCTTAACCCCAACTGCTCCAGTGGAGCTGCTCAGTGGCCGCAGGTCAGTCTGTGGTTGTACTGGGCAGCTTCCAGTTGTAAATGTATAACTGAGTGTGAACAGGGCCTCCTTGAAAAAAAAGAGGTTGCCTCTTAATGGAACTACCCTGTATAAATAAAGGTTAAGTAAAACAAATAAAATTTTTAATTTCACTAAAACAATTTCTCTAGTGTTCCTGCAGCACTGTGGAAGGATGCATTTTCTCCACAAATCCATGTGTATAAACAACCTAAACACTGCATTAGCTCTTTTAATGCAGTTTTTGGGAAGACTGACTCCCTCCCACACCCCACCCATGGCAAGCCATTTTAACATTAAAACAAACCACAGTCCTATGTACAATGAACTTTTAAATATTTATAATTGCCTTCCTCCTAGTCAAAATTAAATTCTTCCTGGTTACAATTGTAAATACAGATATCCATAATAACATTCATGCTAATATACAGTATATATATATATATATATATATATATATATGATTTGTTACTAGTCATAATTTCAATTACAGATATCTGAAACTGAATTTTAGATATTTATAATATTTTTACTAGTAAAAATGTATTTTGGATTTCCAAAATTACATTATAGATATCTGGAATGTTTTTTTTTTTTTTCATTGTGGATATCCAAAACGAAAATTATGACTAGTAACAATTTCATTGTAGATATCTGAAATAAGAGTTTCTCCTAGTAAGAATTCTATTTCAGATATCCACAATGTTCATTCTAGATAGGAAGGATGTAAATGTAGATATCTGGAAGAGAAAACCCAGTACACATGAATGGGGAAAAGTGACGTCTTTCTCCGATGAAGAATGATGTCAGATATCGGAAAAATCATTATAGAGAGGAAGAATTTCTTTGTGGATATCTGAAATTTTAATTTTTTCTAGGAAAAATTGAATTATTGATATCTACAATGCATATCTAGGCTAGCTATTAAATGTTAAAACGGCTTGCTAGACCAACCTGCTGCCCAAACTAAAGCTATGCAAAAAAAATAGGGCACTGATGCGCATGCGTGACCCAATTCCTGTAGCAACAACCAATCAGACACTCGGATGTTGGCACATCAGGGGCATCATCAGACAAGCCAGTTGCTATTGGTAGCCAAAGAAAAATACACTTCAAGATATAAGCCTGAAAGTAAAGACTGTATTCCATTTTTACAGCTTCACCTGAATGTCATTGATGGTTGGAATTTAATATGCCTCATGACTAAAGGAGGTAGCATATATTCAGTGAATGAATGGATGTGTGAGTAATGAATGAATAAAGATAAAAATTCAAATGTATTTGTAACGCATCAGCATCTGTGTTCAAGTAGCTTAAATTAAAGTACATTCCGTGAAAAATTGCAAAGCGAGTCCGTTTCTGCGTCAAATCTATCAGTATTCCACGAAGATTCACTTGAATTAAGTTTAAATGTGATTTAAGCGTCAGTTTATGCAGTTTTAATTAAAAACAATCAACCCGGAAGTACGTAGAAGTGAACCATCTTGAATTTTCCTGTCGCACATCTAACCGTTTGGAACAACAGCTTCAGCATCAGACAAGGACAATGACAACTCCTGGCCAGATAGAGTGACAGAGTGATGATATAGAGTGAAGTACGTGGCGGTAATGCACCTGTAAGCTGGTTGCCAACCGCCAGTCAAATCTAAAAGAAGAAGAAGACAAGGATAACCTAAGGATGGAAGAATTTGAAGGTATCGCTCTCCCAGCATTTATTGAACCTTTTCACGGCAAAGTCCACTGTGTAATCTTTGTGTTGGACCTTCTTGACCAATATTAGTGGTTAATTGGTACCCAGTCATACTATTCTTTGAGGGCGTCCTCTTTTCTGTTTGGGATTTAGCCAAAGTAATGCCAGTAAATGCAGGGCCGGAGATGTTGCTAGCTGCTGACCGCCTCTGAATGGGTGTGATTCCCAGCTATAGAAACAGATAGCACGCTGCTAACTGTTCATTTTAATTAGGGCCCGAGCCACTGACAACGTCAGTGGGCGAGAGCCCTATTGTAATTGTTAGAATTTTTTTTCCCCTTCTCCTCCATCTAAGATCTCATTTGTGGGGTAGTCAACATGCACGAAAACACACCCATTTTTTTGCAGGGACATCAAGACTGGCAAAAAATTTAATATTTTGGAGGAAATATGAATGACCCCACAAAAATGGCTCTACAGTGCCACCTAACGTGAAGTCAATGGGGAGTGGCACACGCTTACTTTCGCGTAGAAAGATCAAAATCGTATGAGATGTTTATCATGTCAGGCATAAAAAGAACTGAGTTTATACTTCGCCGCCGAGGACACAGTCCAAGGACGGATAATTTTTTCCACACATGGGGAGTTGTTCAGAACTCCTTATACAAAGATATATAGAGTGATGATATAGAGTGAAGTATGTGGCGGTAATGCACCTATACCTGCTTGCCAACGCCAATCAAATTTAAAAGAAGAAGCTCATGTCAGACATGCAAAAAACTCCATAGAAGTGATGGTCTACACCCAACAGGAAGTCGGCCATTTTGGCAGGAAGTAGCAGTGACCTGATTTCCACCTCGCACAATTGATTGAACTCTTCCTAGGGTTTTAGTCTGATTGAGCTCATTTGTGGTGACAATCATCTATACCCATGTGCCATTAAAAGTTATTGAAAACTGTTCACAGCACTCGATGGTTTGGCTGTAGGGGGCGTGGCAAAGTTTGATGCCTTGCCATGATCATTCTATGATCATTCTGATGGAAGTAACTGGTATGCATTGTCAGATTTCAACAAGATTCAATATTATGGATATTAGTTCAATTCCAAGCAGTTCTATAGAACAGTATTCATAGAAATCTACAGCACCACCTATAGGAGGCAGAAAGTTTTGCATCAGAAAGTTTGCATCATGTTTTTTTTAATACCTCAGGAATGGAATGTCGGATTGGCACCAAGATTGGTATGATGTATATGGGTATGCCTCCGAACAATTACAGCAATGAATATTCATGAGTAGCAATAGCACACTATACCCATGTGCCATCAAAAGCTGTTGAAAAGTTTTCCAAATGCCTAACGGTTTGGCAGAAGGGGCATCGCCAAGTTAGTATTGCCATCACCCTTCCAATGGCTTTTACTCTGGCATACATTAGTTTCAACCAAATTTTGTGTGGTGAATAGGTAGCCAACACTGACAATCATCAATCTATCGCTCTATAAATTCAAGAAATCTGTGTGTGTGTGTGTGTGTGTGTGTGTGTGTGTGTGTGTGTGTGTGTGTGTGTGTGTGTCTGTCATGATCATAGGACTTGCTAAAAGATCATAGGATTGCCTATGATTTCAACATGATGTCCATCTTCTTCTCTCAGTTACTGGGGGATAGCAAACAACTGAAAGGTGCATACAGTTGGGCCCAGAAATATTTGGACAGTGACAATCTTCATGATTTGGGCTCTGCATGCCACCACATTGGATTTGAAATGAAACAACTACAACGGAATTGAAGTGCAGACTTTAAGGTTTAATTCAAGGGGTTGAACAAAAATATGTGATTAAACATGTAGGAATTGTAGCTATTTTTATACAAACGCTCCTCATTTCAGGGGCTCAAAAGTAATTGGACAAATAAACATAACCCTAAGTAAAAGGTTACTTTTCAATATTTTGTTGAGAATCCTTTGCAGGCAATGACTGCCTGAAGTCTGGAACCCATGGACATCACCAAACGCTGGGTTTCCTCCTTTGTAATGCTTTGCCAGGCCTTTACTGCAGCTGTCTTCAGCTGTTGCTTGTTTGTGGGTCTTTCTGCCTTAAGTTTTGTCTTGAGCAAGTGAAATGCATGCTCGATTGGGTTGAGATCTGGTGATTAACTCGGCCATTGCAGAATATTCCACTTCTTTGCTTTAAAAAACTCCTGGGTTGCTTTTGCAGTATGTTTTGGATCATTGGTGAAGCGCCGTCCAATCAACTTTGCTGCATTTGGCTGAATCTGAGCAGAAAGTATATCCCTATACACTTCAGAATTCATCTGGCTGCTTCTGTCTTTTGTCACATCATCAATAAACACAAGTGACCCAGTGCCATTGGAAACCATGCATGCCCATGCCATCACACTGCCTCCACCATGTTTTACAGAAGATGTAGTGCTTTGGATCATGAGCTGTTTCAATTCTTCTCTAAACTTTCTTCTTCCCATCATTCTGGTACAGGTTGATCTTAGTCTCATGTGTTCAAAGAATGCTATTCCAGAACTGGGCTGGCTTCTTCAGGTGTTTTTTTGGCAGTCAATTCTGGCCTTTCTATTTTTGAGGCCGATTAATGGTTTGCACCCTGTGGTGAATCCTTTGTATTTACTCTCAACTTTATGGTAGACTTAGATACTAATACACCTACTTCCTGGAGAGTGTTCTTCACTTGAGTGGATGTTGTGAAGGGTTGTTCTTCACCATGGAAAGGATTCTGTGGTCATCCACCACTGTTGTCTTCCGTGGACGTCCAGGCCTTTTTGAGTTCCCAAGCTCACCAGTGCACTCTTTTTTTTCTCAGAATGTACCAAACTGTTGATTTGGCCACTCCTAACATTTCTGCTATCTCTCTGATGGATTTCTTCTTTTTTTTCAGCCTCAGGATGGTCTGTTTCACCTCCATTGAGAGCTCCTTTGACCGCATGTTATGTGTTCACAGCAACAGCTTCCAAATGCAAACGCCACACCTGGAAGCAACTCCAGACCTTTTAACTGCTTAATTGATGACAGGTTAACGAGGGAAGAGTCCATGCAGCCTTGTTATTTTTTTTTTGCAGCCTTCTGAGTCAATTGTCCAATTACTTTTGGTCCCTTGAAAAAGAGGCTGCTACGTATTAAAGAGCTGTAATTCCTAAACCCTTGCTCCAATTTGGATGCGAATACTCTCAAATTACAGCTGAGAGTCTGCACTTTAAGCCCATATTGATTATATAATTGTATCCTGAATATGTTTTCGTAAACAGCTAAAATAACAAAACTTGTGTCACTGTCCAAATATTTTTGGGCCTAACTGTACCTGTTCAAGATTGTGCAACACAGACAGCATTTACGTCTGTGTTCAGCTGGCGATAGGAGTGATTTGTTTGTGGCGGAAAGCATAAACTGTACTCTGACGGTAACATTGTGGCATCTAGCTCTGACAGGCTCGATAAAGATGAGATGGAGTGGATACTACCCAGGTCTGGGAGGCAGAAAAGAGAAGCTAGGGGGGGCACTAAGAGCTAGAAGCGGGTCAGATGAGAGTGACACGGGAGGAAGTAACAATGCAAAGAAAACACGAACTAGCCAACATGGATGGCAGTTTGATGATGTAGGGAATGAATGGAAGGTTGTCATTGAGTTCAGTCAGGGTGGGGGGCACTATCACCCTGTTAAGCTAACAAAAGCAATTGAGAAAGAAATTGGGAGAGTTAAGTTTGCAAATTTCTTGAATAATAACCGGCTATTAATTCATCCATCAAGTAAACAACAGCAAGAGAAAATACTGACAATGACATGTCTAAACGGAGAACAAATGAAGGCGCATGTTCCTGGCGCAACAGCAGACTTGAGGGGAGTTATATCAGGTGTCCCTTTGAGCATGTTTATGGAAGAAATGAAAAACGAGATCCAAGGAGGAAAGATGAAGGATGTGAAAAGCCTAAAGAGTAAAAGAGAAGGTTCACTGACAGATACACTGTAATGATCCAGTTTGAGAAAACACTCCCTAAATCAGTCCAAATAGGATACCTGTATCACAGTGTCAGAGAATACGTCCCAGAGTCACTCAGGTGCTACAAATGTCAAAGGATGGGTCACACTGCTCAGCAATGTAGGGGAAAGTTAAGATATGCTAGATGTGGAGGGGAGCACGAATATGGTAAATGTGAAAAGGACGCCAAAGTGTTGCAACTGCGGGGGTAAGCACAGTGCTGCATATGGAGGATTTGTTGTGCAGAGGGAAGCTAGACAAGCCCAGGAAATCAGAATAACTAAGAAAATCTCGTATGCGGAAGCTCTAAAGACAGAGAGGCAGGAATGGTCAGAAACAACAGGCCTTCCTCAAAGAAGTTCATGTCAAAGGGAAGCACAGCCATCAACAAATCCCACATAAGCAGAAGATCATGCCACTGCAAGGAATGTTCACAAATGCAAATGGATGATGACACATTGATAGTTAAGAGGACAAACTTTGTAGCTTTTATCTGCCACACCATTAATGTTGCAGCGCAGCTAAAGAAGAAAAGTGACAGAATCAAAACCATTGTGGGAGCAGCAGGAAGATTTCTGGATATCAAAGCCAACCAGATACACGTTTTACTGACAGCTGAAACTGGGGAGCATGCACATGTTGAAACTTAATATCTGAATTATGGTACTACACATACTACAGTGGAATGCGAGGAGTCTTATAGCAAACGGACAAGAACTCAAGAAGTATCTTTATGAACTAGAAGTTGTTCCACAGGTAGTGTGTGTATAGGAGACATGGCTCCAACCTCACTTAGATTTTGTTATTCCAGGATATAGTTCAATCAGACAGGGTAGAATTAACAGTGTAAATGGAGGAGGATGTGCCACTTTCATTAAAGATGGCCTGGCTTATAGGGTGATTCCCTCCCCTGAGGATATAGAGTGTAATATTATTGAAATATGTAGGCCAAATGGACAAGGAAATATTAAGCTGATAAATTATTACAACCCATGTAGGAAGTTAACAGCAGATACTTTCAGTGTTATGGCAGGGGAAGGGTATATGAAAGAGGTATGGTGTGGAGACTTTAATGCCCATAATAGCTTGTGGGGAAGCACACATACAGATAATGGAAATGTTGTGAAAGAGATGTTAGATGAAAGATTGTTAATTTGTCTAAACAGTGGTGAAGGTACCAGGGTGGATGTGCGTAGGGGCAAGTCTTTAGTGAGCACCTGTGAATGGACAGTTATGAACAGTACAGCTAGGGGAAGTGATCACTTCCCAATACTTACAGTCATTAAAACTGAAGTATGTATACAAGAGGGAAGAAGTTTTACAAGATGGTGTTTTGACAAGGCAGATTGGGGAAAATTTAGGCAATACTGTGTACAATCATGTAATTTGGTAATATTAGAAGGTGGCATAGGAGAGTGTTCAAGTCAGGTAACCAATCATACTCTGAATGCTGTATACCTAAGAAAACAACTCGGGGTAGGAAGAAGGTTGTACCCTGGTGGAATGAGGAATGTAGTATTGCAGTAAAGGAGCGAAATAAGGCATTCAGAGAGATGAGGAAGAATATGAATAGTGAAAATTTAATAGATTATAAAAAGAAAAGTACAGTAGCTCAAAGGATTATTAAAAACAGGAAAAGGTCAACATGGAGAGAATTTTGTTCTACCCTTGGTAGGAAAGCGGAACTAGGTGATGTCTGGGGTATGTGTAAAAAAATGTGCGAAAGGGGTATCAGTTAAAGTCTCAGCTCTAGTGGATGGGGACAAGATGGCTGTATCAGATAAAGAAAAGACAGAAGTCCTAGGTAGAGCATCTGCAGCAGTGCGTAGAGGAGAACATCTCAGTGAAAGCCATAGACAGCAAAGGGAGCATAAACTCAGAGAAAATGTAAACTTAAAAAAGGAAGTGAAAGAAGATATGCACCTTTCAGTTGTTTGCCATCTGCCAGTATCCGAGAGAAGAAGAAGAACAAGAAGAAGATACGACTGTGTTAGACCTCGAGCTCACAATGTCAGAGCTTAAGAGAGCTTTGCAAGATAACGGATACACAGCTCCAGGATATGATCAGTTAAGCTATGCTATGTTCTGGCAGTTGCCTATGCAATCAATGCAACTAGTGCTGAAATTGTTTAACAGAATATGGAAGGAGGGAGTTACACCAAGTGGGTGGAAAAAGGCTGTAATTTTACCATATAATAAGCCAGGGAAAGATCCAGCTCATCTAGGCAACTACAGGCTAATAGCATTAACGTCACTCTTGGGGAAATGGATGGAGGTGTTCGTTTACAGACTCTCATATGTACTAGAGCAAAGATGATTAATAAACAACTATCAGAATGGTTTTAGAAGGGGAAAATCCACAGTGGATGCCCTAGTTAGGGTAAGTAATGATATTGAAAAGACTCTCAAAATGAAAGAAGTAATGGTTATAGTTTATCTGGATACTGAAAAGGCTTATGACTCACTGTGGAGGGATGGACTTCTTATCAAATTGAATAAAACTAGTACATACCTGTGCATACCCGTCCATGCTCATAGAAACCAAGTATAAGCAAGTATTTCTGCATGCCCTTTGCTGAAGGGTCTCCTCCTGTCTCAGACGGCTGTGTTGTTCACAGTCATGCCTGCGGCGTACTGCTGGAACCTGAGGTGTTTCATGTTTATGGCATCTTTTCTGACGTGCAGTAGTTCTCCTCATTCTCTTGCTCTCCATCTGGTGGGTCTTCTTCTTCGTTCAGACCACTGGTTGAGGGATAGGTGCATCGTAATTCCAGTTCATGGGCAGGATCATGAAAATAGATCTGAGCAAAAAGTGGCTTTCGACCCTGTTCAGGAAAGCCCGTGCATGCCCGTAGAAACCAAGAAACCGGAGCACCCGGAGAAAATCAGCGCTTTGCTTGGCATTTTACACATTTGTAGTGTAGACTGGCATTCTTCAAGGTTACACATTTTTACTGTGTCGCACCTCTTTAAAGACGACATTGCTGAGATAGCGACACTTTTGCTTAGTTTCTTCATCTTGAGCAACAATACTAAGACTGCTTGGTCTGGCAACTGTGCTCGCGGCAATATAGAATTGGCCATGGCTGCAGAAATCTGTTGTGCAGAAAACACGACCACGCTGTAAAGACTGGCCCTGTGACTTATTCACCTTGCCAATTTTGAGCCATATGACATCATAAAGACACATTAGTCTAGGCATCGTGAATAATGGTCTATATGACATATAGACACATTATAAAGCATGCTGGTGATTCAGTTATTGTCAGTCTTCTTCAGGATGGTGAGAGCAGTCACGGCCCAGTAGTTGATGATTTTGTTCACTGGTGTGAGAATTCCTACCTGCAGCTGAATATGACAAAAACTAAAGATACAGTATGATTATTGACTTTAGGAACTAAACTCCCAGGCACAAAGTCATTGTACTAAAAGGCCAGACCATTGAATGTGTGCAATCCTACAAATATCTTTGGACGATTATTGATAGTAATTTAAACTTTGAAGAGAACTGTGAAAGGGTGTGCAAAAAGGGTCAGCAACACTTGCTTTGTTTAAGGAAACTCGCACATTTTCAAATTGACTGAACCATAATGACAATGTTTTATCAGGCTTTTATTGAATCCGTGTTATCCTTTTCTTTAGTGTCATGGTTTGGTCAGATAAAACAAACAGAGGAAATCCTTAGACCAAGTAGTTAGATGGTCCAGTCGTTTGCTTGGTGAGTGACATCCCTGTACACCAGACAGGTACAGAGGATTGCTACCTCCATCTAAAATGATGACTCCCACCCTTTGCACTGTCACTTTCAGCTTCTTCCCTCCAGATGGAGGTTTGTTGTCCCAAAATGTAAAACCCAGTGCTACAAAAACAGCTTTGTTCCTGCTGCTGTCAGAGTTGAACAAGATGTAGCAATATTGTCTGCAAATATCCAGAAGTTGTTCCAAATAAGGGAGAAACAATATCATTTCAGAGGAACATGTATATTTAAAAAACCTTCAGTGAGAACTACTACCAAGCAACACTGTGTCTCAGTGCAAGGAGTTAGAGTGTGGAATGCTTTTGGACCCGAATTAAAATCATGTACAACATTGACACGATCTTCAAGTGAAAATTCACTGAAAAGATTAAACTACTGGAAAGAAGATCTGCAAACTGAAATTTCAGAGGAACAATGGGAATTGGCTTGTACAGAAGCTCAAACCAAATCAATAAATGTACGCCTTAAATTGATACATTTCAAATGGTTAATGCGGATGTATGTTACACCGGAGGAGTTAAATAGATATAACAAAAATATACCGGATACATGCACAAAATGCATGGAAAGTAAAGGAACCCTATTTCATTGTTTATGGGAATGTAGATTAATAAGAATGTTTTGGGAAGAGGTGAGGGTAACAATTGAAAAAATAATCTCAAAACAAATCATTGAATCCTAAACTGTTTTTGTTGGGTCTGTACCCAGAAAAGCACAATTTTAATAAAAGTGAAAGAACATTCATAGACCTCAGTTTGCTTAATGCCAAAAAATGTATTGCACTATTATGGAAAAAGACTCATAGACCAGATGTGACTCAGTGGTTAAGACAGATGTTAACAAACCTTCCATTAGAAAGAATAACATATATACTGAAATCAAAGGAAATTGTGTTTGAGAATATATGGAGACCTTTTATTGATTATGTAAAAAATTTAAACATAACTCTTGAAGAAGAAGGTGAATGATGTGTGTGGACCTTGTAAATTCCAAACTGGTGAACATAATATGTATACTTATGTATTGGATTGTCTAGACTAAACAGAGGAGCATTGTTGAAGATTTGATTTTGTTGGTGGTTGTTGGTGTTTTTAGTGCATTTTTTTTTTTTTGTAGTACTTTAGTGTTAGTGTTTGATTGTATCATGTTTGTTAAAAAAAAAAGGTTCAATAAAGATATTGTGGAAAAAAAAATCATGTACAACGCTTGGACAATTTAAACAAAAACTAAAGGAAAAAATACTCCAAACATATATACAAGATGACATGTAAAATCACATAAGAATTATCATATTCAGTTTGTGTTGTGCTGGTGCTTTATTTTTTTTTTTGTCACGTTTTGTCTTAGCTTTGTTCTGAATTGTAATCGCTCCTGTTTTGTTTTTCTTTTGAATTCTTGGATGGAATATGGGTGGGCAATATAAGCTGCGGCTTCAGCCATCACCCATTTCGGATAACTTATGTTGAACTGTATAATTTTTTTGATTTTTTTTTTTTTTTTTTTTTTTGATTTTGTATACTTTATTGATCCCCAGAGGGGAAATTGAGGGCATCCACCTGGATGGATGAAGCAGCCACGGTACGGCACTATAATCAGAGGAGTTCTTGTTTAATTTGACCTCGTTATATTTTTTTTCCCTTTGTTATATTATTCTGTTCCTTTCTTTTAATCTATCCGAAATAAAGATTCATATATTGCACATAATTACCTCCGCCAAGGAGGTTATGTTTTTACCAGGATTTGTTTGTCTGTTGGTTTTGTTTGTCTGTCTGTTACCAACATAACTCAAAAAGTTATGAACGGATTTTGACAAAATTTTCAGGACAAGTCCGAAATGGGACAAGGAAGAAATGGTTAGATTTTGGGAGTGATCCGGATCACCGACTGGATCCAGGAATTTTTTAAAGGATTCTTTATTATTGCGAGACAGGGACATTTTTAGCATATGTGTATATGACTCCACAATAAATGGTCTGGACGCTTGCCAAAAAAATACAGGTTAAGATCCCAGTAGGTTCTAGGAAATATCAAAGAGTGATCCGGAGCCTGCGAAAAATCCGGATACTGTGATCCAGAACAGCAAATAATAGGGGATCTTTGGAATTTTCATCACTGTAAGGTAACAAATTAAGATATAAACATACAACAAACACCAAAATATAGCCAAGACACTGAGGAATCAGTAGTGTGCCAATGGATTTGTTGTATCTTCAAAAGCTATGGAGATATATCCAGAAGAAAACCGCCATTACCGAAAAACTGATTTTTGTCAATAACTACTGAACTGATAAAGATATCAATGTGAATCCATTTGCTAAAGGTATGTTTTGATGGTCAAGGAATCTGAAAATATAGATTAAATAAATGTAGGACTATTATATTTGGGGAAAATCCCAATATTAGGGGGAACTGAGGTATTTGGCGGAGGTCTGCGCTCTCCGAGTGCTTTTTACCTCCACCAAGGGGGTTATGTTTTTACTGGTGTTTGTCTGTCACCAACATAACTCAAAAAGTTATGAATGGATTTTGACGAAATTTTTAGGAAAAGTCCGAAATGGGACAAGGAAGAAATGATTAGATTTTGGGAGTTATCCAGATCACCGTCTGGATCCAGGAATTTTTAAAAGGATTCTTTATAGATAGGGCCATTTTTAGCATATGTGTATATAACTCCACAATAAATGGTCAGGATGCTTGCCAAAAAAATACAGGATAAGATCCCAATAGGTTCTAGGAAATATCAAAGAGTGATCCGGATCCTGCAAAAAATCCAGATACTGTGATCCAGAACAGCAAATAATAGGGGATCTTTGGAATTTTCACCACTGTAAGGTAACAAATTAAGATATAAATAAAAACATACACCAAACACCAAAATATAGCCAAAACACTGAGGAATCAGTAGCATACCAATGGATTTGTTGCATCTTCAAAAGCTATGGAGCTATATCCAGAAGAAAACCGCCATTACTGAAAAAGTGATTTTTGTCAATAATTACTGAACTAATAAAAATATCAACGTGAATCCAGTTGCTAAAGGTATGTTTTGATGGTTAAGGAATCTGAAAATATAGCTAACATAAATGTAGGATTTTTCTAAGACTGGCAATTACATTTTTGAGTAGATCACAGCATGGGGAACTGAGCTGCCTTGGCGGAGGTCTGTGCTCTCCAAGTGCTTTTCTAGTCTAGTTATCCATTTATGAATTTTATTTTATATTTATGTAGGTTTTTTATTTGGGTTTTAAATCTTTTATTGGGTTTTAGACTTTTGAGTTTTTAATCGCTGACCTAGTTTTTAACTTTAATATGACCCTTCTCTCTTATCTCTGTCTTATGTCCTGATTGGTGGAGCCTTGAGTACTTTTATCGTGTTTATAGTCAGCTTCGTGTGTATCTGTGTTTGTGTTCATGTTGAATGTAATTGTGGTTTGTAAATATGTGTCTAAAAGGATGTCACCTGACTGCAAAACAAATCTACCTACGGGTACAAATAAAGTAACCTGAACATCATTAAGACACATTTGTCTTTATGACAGCATCGCGAGTCCTATGATGCCTGATATCGGATCATCATAGGGCATCATGCAGACGTCACAAGCCATCCTATGATGTCCTATAAACGTCTTATGATGCCTGTCTGTCTATGTGCCGTTATATAGACAAATCTTTATGACGGCATCACAGATATCTTTATGACGGTATCTCAAATGTCTTTGATGCCTGAGATCATTGGACGGCCTAAGATGCATCATAGGACATCAGGCAGACATCATAGGCCGTCCTATGATGTCCTATAAACGTGACACTGCTTCTCTCGGTTACTGGTGGATAGCAAACAAGTGAAAGTGTAACATTATGTCATCTGAGCCCGACCCCTAAATTCTATGACTTAATCCTGTTATTTAAAAAAAGAGAAAAGAGCCCTTCTCGTGGTTCTTATTGCCTCTCCATCTCAATCTGTTCCCAGAATCCCAGTTAAATCCCATTCCCAACTGGCCTTTTGAACTTCATTTTCCATTATCTGTCTTTCATTTCTGTATTTGTGATAGTGTAATAAGATGTGCTCAACATTTTCTTTTACTCCACATTGTCTACATTTGTCACTTTCGCTTTTCCCCATGATGAATAAAGTGCCGTTTAAACCTGTGTGATCCAGTCTGAGTCTTGCCATAATGATGTCTTCCCTCCTTTTGGTTGTTGTGAAATTCTTTATTGCAATAGATTTTTGTATATTGTAATACGATCTACCTTTATGATCTTCATCCCATCTTTTTTGCCATAGCTCAGTTCCTTTTTCTTGATTACTGCTTTCCCTTCACCTTTTCCAAGAGACAATGGTATAGTTATCTTTTTTCCAAGAGCACTTTTTGGTAATTTGTCTGCACAGTCATTCCCTTTCAATCCTTCATGTGCAGGAACCCAACAAAACTGAACTTCACCACCCCTTTGTACCCTAAATAAACTGAGATATAGCTCAATCACCAAGTCTTCCCTTGTAGATTTTAGTGTCTGTATGGTTTTTAGCGCTGCAAGTGAGTCCGTGCACGCCACCACTCGGTCCATTCTGACCTGCTCCACCCACTGCAAAGCAATAATCATTGCCACCATCTCTGCTGTAAACACGGATGTATTGTTGGAGAGTCTTTTTGTGATGGTCACTTGAAACTCTGGGATGTATACTCCCAACTCCAACAGATCCCTCTTTAGTCTTTGAACCGTCAGTAAAGAGCTGTAAGAAGTTATAGTAATTGTTCTTGAGGTAAATGCTTGTTTTAACACCAACTTCACTCATATGCCAATTCTTTTTCCTCATTCGCAGACTAGTGTCTGCTTCTATTCCCGGAAACAGCCAAGGGGGAACATTACTCACTGGACTGGCGTTAGCTATATCAATAGTGTGCAGCCCATACATTCTGGTCCTTTCAATTGTCCACCCAAACCCATGTCCCTGGAAATTAGAGTATTCCCAGCAGTCTTGTAGTGTTGTTTTTGGGCTGCACGGTGGCGCAGTGGTTAGCACTGCGGCAGCACAGTTTACCCTTGGCCGGGGGATTGTGGGGATCGTGGGTTCGATCCCAGCCCCCGACCAACAGTGATCTGTGTGGAGTTTGCATGTTCTCCCCGTGTTGCGTGGGTTTACTCCGGGATTTCTCCGGTTTCCTCCCACATGCCAAAAACATGCATGTTAGGTTAATTGGCTGTTCTAAATTGTCCCTAGATATCTGTTTCCTATAGGCCCTTAGAATAGAGGGTTAGTATTAATGAAAGCGCTTTGAGTGGTCTTTGTGACTAGAAAAGTGCTATATAAGTGCAGGTTAGTTAGTAGTTAGTTAGTTGTTTTTGAAATATTTGCTTCATCACTTCCTTTCAGCTTGACCCAGTATGAAAATGCGAGCTCATCTCTTCTCAAATCCATTAACATTTCTCCTGCTTCTATTAAAACTGCATTGTTTGGTGTTGTTTTGACGGCTCCAGTGCACAGGTGAAGCGCTCTATGCTGCATTCTATTTTTTCCAGAGTCGTCTTTGCCGCTGCTCCATAAATCATGCATCTGTAGTCTGTTGTCGATTGCATTAGTGCTCTGTAAATGTCAATTAATGCCTGTTTATCTGCACCCCATTCATGTCAAGCTACAGCTTTTATGAGACTGACTTTTTTGCATTTTGTCTCCAGATTTTCAACATGAACTCTCCATGTGTATGCACTATCAAACCACAATCCTACATATTTGAACTCACTCTCTTTCTCTATTGGTTGATTATATAATGTTAATGGTTCTGTACCAGTTCTGTGTTTTTTTGTGAAAGTCATATAGCAGGTTTAACTGTTTGAAAATTTAAGTCCCCAGTCATATGACCACTTTTCCACTTTCTCCATTGCTTTCCTGATGTTTTTGAACACCAATTTCTCATTTCTTCCCCTCGTCCATATGGCTTCATCATCTGCATATAGTGCTGTTTTGATCCCTCTTGATCCTCAAACATGTCATTAATCATTATATTGAATAAAGCTGGGCTTATCACACTCCCCTGAGGAACATCATTTTCTATTTCTAAGTCATTGGAAACTTCTGATCCTACTTTAAGCCTAATTGTCCTGTGTTAAAAAATCCATTATCCAATTATACATCCTACCACCAGTGTCCATTTTATTCAATTTCATAAGAAGTCCATTTCTCCACAGTGAGTCATAAGCCTTTTCAATATCCAGATAAACTATAACCATTACTTCTTTCATTTTGAGAGTCTTTTCAATATCATTACTTACCCAAACTAGGGCATCCACTGTGGATCTTCCTCTTCTAAAACCATTCTGATCGTCGTTTATTAATCATCTTTGCTCTAGTACATATGAGAGTCTGTAAACGAACACCTCCATCCATTTCCCCAAGAGTGACGTTAATGCTATTAGCCTGTAGTTGCCTAGATGAGCTGGATCTTTCCCTGGCTTATTAAATGGTAAAATTACAGCCTTTTTCCACCCACTTGGGGTAACTCTCTCCTTCCATATTCTGTTAAACAATTTCAGCACTAGTTGCATTGATTGCATAGGCAACTGCCAGAACATAGCATAGCTTAACTGATCATATCCTGGAGCTGTGTATCCGTTATCTTGCAAAGCTCTCTTAACTAGGGCATCCACTGTGGATCTTCCTCTTCTAAAACCATTCTGATAGTTGTTTATTAATCATCTTTGCTCTAGTACATATGAGAGTCTGTAAACGAACACCTCCATCCATTTCCACTGAATATGATAATTCTTATGTGATTTTACATGTCATCTTGTATATACGTTTGGAGTATTTTTTCCTTTAGTTTTTGTTTAAATTGTCCAAGCGTTGTACATGATTTTAATTCAGGTCCAAAAGCATTCCACACTCTAACTCCTTGCACTGAGACACAGTGTTGCTTGGTAGTAGTTCTCACTGAAGATTTTTTAAATATACATGTTCCTCTGAAATGATATTGTTTCTCCCTTATTTGGAACAACTTCTGGATATTTGCAGACAATATTGCTACATCTTGTTCAACTCTGACAGCAGCAGGAACAAAGCTGTTTTTGTAGCACTGGGTTTTACATTTTGGGACAACAAACCTCCATCTGGAGGGAAGAAGCTGAAAGTGACAGTGCAAAGGGTGGGAGTCATCATTTTAGATGGAGGTAGCAATCCTCTATACCTGTCTGGTGTACAGGGATGTCAGGCTCAGCTGTGACTCACCAAGCAAATGACTGGACCATCTAACTACTTGGTCTAAGGATTTCCTCTGTTTGTTTTGTCTGACCAAGCCATGACACTAAAGAAAAGGATAACACAGATTCAATAAAAGCCTGATAAAACATTGTCATTATGGTTCAGTCAATTTGAAAGTGTGCGAGTTTCCTTAAACAATGCAAGTGTTGCTGACCCTTTTTGCACACCCTTTCACAGTTCTCTTCAAAGTTTAAATTACTATCAATAATCGTCCAAAGATATTTGTAGGATTGCACACATTCAATGGTCTGGCCTTTTAGTACAATGACTTTGTGCCTGGGAGTTTACTTCCTAAAGTCAATAATCATACTGTATCTTTAGTTTTTGTCGTATTCAGCTGCAGGTAGGAATTCTCACACCAGTGAACAAAATCATCAACTACTGGGCCGTGACTGCTCTCACCATCCTGAAGAAGACTGACAATAACTGAATCACCAGTATGCTTTATAATGTGTCTATATGTCATATAGACCATTATTCACGATGCCTAGACTAATGTGTCTTTATGATGTCATATGGCTCAAAATTGGCAAGGTGAATAAGTCACAGGGCCAGTCTTTACAGCGTGGTCGTGTTTTCTGCACAACAGATTTCTGCAGCCATGGCCAATTCTATATTGCCGCGAGCACAGTTGCCAGACCAAGCAGTCTTAGTATTGTTGCTCAAGATGAAGAAACTAAGCAAAAGTGTCGCCATCTCAGCAATGTCGTTTTTAAAGAGGTGCGACACAGTAAAAATGTGTAACCTTGAAGAATGCCAGTCTACACTACAAATGTGTAAAATGCCAAGCAAAGCGCTGATTTTCTCCGGGTGCTCCGGTTTCTTGGTTTCTACGGGCATGCACGGGCTTTCCTGAACAGGGTCGAAAGCCACTTTTTGCTCAGATCTATTTTCATGATCCTGCCCATGAACTGGAATTACGATGCACCTATCCCTCAACCAGTGGTCTGAACGAAGAAGACGACCCACCAGATGGAGAGCAAGAGAATGAGGAGAACTACTGCACGTCAGAAAAGATGCCATAAACATGAAACACCTCAGGTTCCAGCAGTACGCCGCAGGCATGACTGAACAACACAGCCGTCTGAGACAGGAGGAGACCCTTCAGCAAAGGGCATGCAGAAATACTTGCTTTTTTTTTTTTTTCCCGGTTCCGGTTCCGCCGGACCGGTGGCGCCACACGAGTCGGCTGCCCGTTGCAACAACCTTTTTTTATCTTCCTTCTTCTTTCTACACCTTTCACTCTGTATATATATCACGGATGCACGGATCGCCCCGGGGATCTCCCGGGTCGGCGGACGGAGCCACTGTTTACAGCGGGAGACGTTACAGCGGGGAGGAGCTAGTGCTAGCTAGCACTTGGCCGCTGCCCGGTGCTAATGGGAAACTCGACATACCGGGAGCTGTAGCGAAAACGACGCGGGTGCCGGGCTGGAGTTTAGGCGGCGTGCAAGAAATATAAGACAGAATAATAAAGAGCAATGGCAAGAACCAAGCAGACCGCCCGTAACATCTACTGAAGGAAGAAGCCCCCCAGAGGCAGCTAGCCACCAGGGCTGCTCGGAGAGGTGCTCCGGCCACCGGCGGAGTGATGAGGCCTCGCCGTTACAGGCCCGTGGCTCTGAGAGAGATCCGTCATTACCAGAAATCCACGGAGCTGTTCATCCGTAAGCTGCCCGTCCAGCGCCTGGTGAGGGAGATCGCTCAGGACTTCAAGACCCACCTGCGCTTCCTGAGCTTCGCCGTCATGGCTCTGCAGGAGACCAGAGAGGCCTACCTGGTGGGTCTCTTCTTCGCCAAGAGGGTCACCATCATGCCCAAAGACTTCCAGCTGGCCCGCCGCATCCGTGGAGAGAGAACTTAGACTTTCTGCTGCACATTCACCAACCATAATGCTCCGCACTGTGTGTCTATACAGTATATATACATTTATAGTAATATGTACATATGTTTACTAGATGTTCTTGTTTTTTTTTTTTTTTCTTGCCTTCTGATTATTGCTGTGAGTGTTGCTATCCCTGTGCTGTTGCAATCCTGGAATTTCCCCATTGTGGGACTAATAAAGGCTTATCTTATCTTATCTTATACTTGGTTTCTATGGGCATGGACGGGTATGCACAGGTATGTACTAGTTTTATTCAATTTGATAAGAAGTCCATCCCTCCACAGTGAGTCATAAGCCTTTTCAGTATCCAGATAAACTATAACCATTACTTCTTTCATTTTGAGAGTCTTTTCAATATCATTATTTACCCTAACTAGGGCATCCACTGTGGATCTTCCTCTTCTAAAACCATTCTGATTGTCGTTTTTTAATCTTTTTTGCTCAAATACATATGAGAGTTTGTAAACTAACACCTTCTCCATCCATTTCCCTAAATGTGACGTTAATGCTATTGGCCTGTAGTTGCCTGGATGACCTGGCTCTTTCCCTGGGTTGTTAAATGGTAAAATTACAGCCTGTTTCCACCCACTTGGGATAACCCTCTCCTTCCATATCCTGTTAAACAATTTCAGCACCAGTTGCATTGATTGCATAGGCAACTGCCGGAACATAGCATAGCTTAACTGATCATATCCTGGAGCTGTGAATCCACTATTTTGCAAAGTTCTCTTAAGCTCCGACATTGTGAGCTCGAGGTCTAACACAGTCATGTCCTCTTTCACTTCATTTTTTAAGTTTGCATTTACTCTTGAGTTTATACTCCCTTTGCTGTCTATGACTCTCACCAAGATGGTCTCCTCTATGCACTGCTGCAAATGCTCTACCTAGGACTTCTGCCTTTTCTTTGTCCGATACAGCCATCTTGTCCCCATCCACTAAAGCTGGAATTTTAACTGATACCCTTTTGCCACTCTTTTTTTAAATTTTTTTTTTTTTAAACATACCCCAGACATCACCTAGTTCTGTTTTCCTTCCAAGGGTGGAACAAAAATCTCTCCATGTTGACCTTTTCCTGTTTTTAATAATCCTTCGAGCTACTGCTCTTTTTTATACTCTATTAAGTTTTCACTAGTCATATTCTTCCTCAGCTCTCTGAATGCCTTGTTTCACTCTTATTGCAATACTACATTCGTTTTTCCACCAGGGTACAGCCTTCTTCCTACCCTGTGTTTTCTTAGGTATACTTGTTATTGCAGCATTCAGAATATGATTGGTTACCTGACTTGAGCACCCTTCTATGCCACCTTCTAATGTTACCA
Organism: Pholidichthys leucotaenia; assembly: GCA_020510985.1. Classification (NCBI taxonomy): domain Eukaryota; kingdom Metazoa; phylum Chordata; class Actinopteri; order Cichliformes; family Pholidichthyidae; genus Pholidichthys; species Pholidichthys leucotaenia. The sequence continues at coordinate 135,604,606 of CM035844.1, forward strand.
AATGACACGATTGAACACAGTGTTGCCTAAATTTTCCCCCAATCTGCCTTGTCAAAACACCATCTTGTAAAATATCTTCCCTCTTGTATACATACTTTAGTTTTAATGACTAAGTACTGGGAAGTGATCACTTCCCATAGTTGTTCCGTTCATAACCGTCCATTCACAGACACTCACTAAAGAATCAGATACCAGAGTCGGGTCAATACATGATGATGTGCCCCTATGCACATCCACCCTGGTACCTTCACCACTGTTTAGACAAATTAACGGCCTTTCATCTAACGTCTCTTCCACAACATTTCCATTGTTATCTGTATGTGTGCTTCCCCACAAGCTATTGTGGGCATTAAAGTCTCCACACCATGCCCCTTTCATATGCCCTTCCCCTGCTGTAACACTGAAAATATCTGCCATTAACTTCCTACATAGGTTGTAATAATTTATCAACTTAATATTTCCTTGTCCATTTGGCCTACATATTTCAATAATATTACACTCTATATCCTCAGGGGAGGGAATCACCCTATAAGCCAGGCCATCTTTAATGAAAGTGGCACATCCTCCTCCATTTACACTGTTAATTCTACCCTGTCTGATTGAACTATATCCTGGAATAACAAAATCTAAGTGAGGTTGAAGCCATGTCTCCTGTACACACACTACCTGTGGAACAATTTCTAGTTCGTAAAGATACTTCTTGAGTTCTTGTCCGTTTGCTATAAGACTCCTCGCATTCCACTGTAGTATGTGTAGTACCATAATTAAAGTCTTGTTTCAGCATGTGCAGTCTTCCCAGTTTCAGCTTTCAATAAAGCATGAATCTGGTCAGCTGTGATATTTTTCACATCTAGGAAGCTTCCTGCTGCTTCCACAATGGTTTTGATTCTGTCACTTTTCTTCTTTAGCTGTGCAATAACATTCATGGTGTGGCAGATAAAAGTTATAAAGTTTGTCCTCTTAACTATCAATGTGTCATCATCCATTTTGCATTTGTGAACACAAACATTCCTTGCAGCTGCACGATCCTGTGCTTGAGTGGGACCCGTTGATTGCTGGGCTTCCATTTGAACTGAACTTCTTTGAGGAAGGCCTGCTGTGTTTCTGACTATTCCTGCCTCTCTCACTGTCTTTAGAGCTTCCACATACGAGATTTTCTTAGTTATTCTGATTTCCTGGGCTTGTCTAGCTTCGCTCTGCACAACACATCCTCCATATGCAGCACTGTGCACACCCCTGCAGTTGCAACACTTTACTTTGGCGTCCTTGTCACATTTACCATATTCATACTCCTTCCACATCTAGCACATCTTAGCTTTCCCCTGCATTGCTGAGCAATGTGACCCATCCTTTGACATTTGTAGCACCTGAGTGGCTTTGGGACATATTCTTTGACACTGAAATACATGTATCCTATTAGGACTGATTTAGGGAGTGTTTCCTCAAACTGAATCATGACAGACTGTGTGTCCTTCAGCAAACCTTCCGTTTTACTCTATAGCCTTTTTACATCCTTCACCTTTCCTCCTTGGATCTTGTTTTTCACTTCTTCCATAGATATGCACAAAGGGACACCTGATACAACTCCTCTCAAGCTAGCTGTCGCACCAGGAATATGCACCTTCATTAGTTCTCCCTTTAGACATGTCATTGTCAGTATTTTCTGTTACTGTTTGTTTACTTGTGGCATGAATTAACAGCTGGTTATTCTCCAAGAACTTTGCAAACTTAACTCTCCCAATTTCTTTCTCAATTGCTTTTGTTAGCTTAACAGGGTGATAGTGCCCCCCACCCTGATTGAACTCAGTAACAACCTTCCAGTCATTCCCTACATCCTCAAACTGCCATCCATTTTGGCCAGTTTGTGTTTTCTTTGCATTGTTACTTCCTCCCGCATCACTCTTCTGACCTGCTTCTAGGTCTTGTTGGCCCCCTAGCTGCTCTTTTCTGGCCCCCAGGCCTTGATAGTGTCCAGCCCACCTCATCTTTATTGTACCCGTCAGAGCTATATGCCATAATGTTACAGTGTACAATTTTTGCTATCCGCCACAAACAAATCAATCCTACCGCCAGCCGCAGAGATTTCTGAAATTTATAGAGTGATGATATAGAGTGATGGGCATTGGTGGTAGGATGTCCTATAAACGTGACACAGAGATTTCTTAAATGTATAGAGTGATGGGCATTGGTGGTAGGATGTATAATTGGATAATGGATTTTTTAAACACACAGGACAATTAGGTTTAAAGAAGTTTCTAACGACTTTGAAACAGAAAATGGTGTTCCTCAGGGGAGTGTGATAAGCCCAGTTTTATTCAACATAATGATTAATGACATGTTTGAGGATCAAGAGGGATCAATCAAAACAGCACTATATGCAGATGATGGAGCCATATGGACGCGGGGAAGAAATGAGAAATTTGCGTTCAAAACATCAGGAAAGCAATGGCGAAAGTGGCAAAGTGGTCATATGAGTGGGGATTTAAATTTTCAAACAGTAAAACCTGCTATATGATTATCACAAAAAAAAAATTGCAGAACTGGTACAGAACCATTAACATTATATAATCAACCAATAGAGAAAGTGAGTGAGTTCAAATATGTAGGATTGTGGTTTGATAGTGCATACACATGGAGAGTCCATGTTGAAAATCTGGAGACAAAATGCAAAAAAGTCATTAATCTCATAAAAGCTGTAGCTGGACACGAATGGGGTGCAGATAAAACAGGCTTTAATTGATATTTGCCAAGCACTAATGAGATCAACAATAGACTATGGATGCATGATTTATGGAGCAGCAGCAAAGACGACTCTGGGGAAAAGTAGAATGCAGTATAGAGCGCTTCTCCTGTGCATTGGAGCCGTCAAAACAACACCAAACAATGCAGTTTTAATAGAAGCAGGAGAAATGCCAACGGATTTGAGAAGAGAAACTCGCATCATCATACTGGGTCAAGCTGAAAGGAATTGAGGAAGCGAATATTTCAAAAACAAAGCTACAAGACTGCTGGGAATATTCTAGCTTCCAGGGACACGGGTTTGGGTGGACAATTGAAAGAAAAGCCAGAATGTATGGGCTTGACATTATTGATATAGCCAACACCAGTCCAGTGAGTAATGTTCCCCCTTGGCTGTTTCCGGGAAAAGAAGTAGACATTAGTCTGCTAATGGGGAAAAAGGATTGGCATATGAGTGAAGTTGGTGCACGTACCTCAGGAACAATTACAGTAACTTCTTACAGCTCTATACTGACTGTTCAAAGAACAAAGAGGGCTCTGTTATAGTTGGAGTATACATCCCAGAGTTTAAAGTGACCATCTCAAAAGAACTCTCCAACAATGCATCAGTGTTTACAGCAGAGATGGTGGCAATAATTATTGCTTTGCAGTGGGTGGAGGAGGTTAGACCGGACTGGGTGGTGGTGTGCACAGATTCACTTGCAGCTTTAAAAACCATACAGACACTAAAATCTACAACTGCTCTAAAACTCATGATGTCTATCTGTCTGTGTGTCATGATCATAGGACTTGCTAAAAGATCAAAGGACCGCCTGTGATGAAGTGATGTCATACTTGCATCACTCTACACCTGCGTTCTACGGGCATGCAGAAATACTTGCTTATACTTGGTTTCTATGGGCATGCACAGATATGCACTAGTTTCTATAATAAAGAATGACCCATACTGACAGCACCCCTTTCCGCCAATGGACAGGAAGTTGCCATGATTCCCATGCCATACTCACGCGCCGCTTGCCAGAAAGGACATGCAATTTTCTGAGGTTTATCAGACAACGTAGTTGATCATAACTGCACATCGGAATCAGATTTATTGCCAAGCACATTTACAAGTAAACATACGAGGAATTTGACTTGACATTGGGCGAGCACGAAAGGCGCATCCCAATGACGCGGCAGCCATGACGAGGCGCCTGTCATACGGGGGGGGGGGGGGGGGGGGAAGAGGGGGAAGGGGGGGAGGGTAGGGAAAGACAATAGGCAGAGAGAAAAAAGCATTGTTGATCAAAATAAAGCTCATTTTATGACCAAAATTTTGATTACAAGAAAAAAACTCTCAAATGCACAATTAGCAGACAATAGGTCACACAATGACAAAAAGCAGTTGAGAGAGACAGTGTATGTATGAGTCAGTATATGTGTATCAATCATGTACTGTTGTATGCATTGTGTAGTGTAGGTGTGACAGTTGCTAGTGAACAGCAGAGGGCGCCTCCTGGCAGTGGATAGATGTTATAATCATGTGACTTATAAACAAGTCCGGAGTCTATCTCTTCGCTTGCAGATGAAGGCACATGGGCTGTCCTTGAGGAGTTCAGTCTGCTGAAACAACAGCAATTGTTTGTCGATTGTTTGGGTTGGCAGCCGCCACTTCTACCTTATCTCCATCGAGGAGGAATGTAAACAGGGCATCAAAAACAAGGTCAAATCTTCACAGCTCAGAGCCCACGGAGAATAGAATTTTCCTCTCATGCGCTTCTGTGCTTCATAATTTCCATATACAGGCTTAAACAGACATTCCATGGAGAGCACAGGGCTCCAGATGTATTCCTCCGCTGAATCACTGTCATTCAGTTCACCATTTGCCACTAATCGTGCCCTCCCCAACTGGTCGAATTCGATGAAGGAGCTACGCCGGGTCCGCTTTGATCAGCTCTCTCACCTTCTTCAATTTCTGATACATCAGGAAACTCCAAAGCCAAAATAGAAGTCCTATGATCAAACCAATAATGTTTCCTGCCAAATCTCCACAGACGCATGAATTCCAATGTCCATGAGTCTCCTTGTCGTTGGGTTCCCCCCTGACCCGATCTTCTTTTAAAGTGGTGACAATCACAGTTAAGCCGCTTTCCAGATCCATAATTTCTATTTAGATTAAGATTCAGCAGAAGAGCGACTAAACAGACAAAAATGCAACATTGCAAGCTGGGATCAGAGGGGAGAGGATTAGGAGGGAGAAGGGAAGAAAGCGATTGCTGTCTCTGAAGGGCGGAAGAATCAGAATCACCTTTAGCTTGGAGTCACTGCTGTTACCATGAACACGGCCTCCTCGCCATTCAATCTGTGATCTTGCTGGGATGGTTGGGAATGACCTGGAGTCATGAAATCTGGAACAAAGGTTGAGGTGACTGTCATATGTAGTCCTACATGGGTGGGCAACACATGACAGGAAAGTGTTAACCTGTAAGCTGGTTGCCAACTGCCAATCAAATCTAAAAGAATAAGAAAAACCTTGACTCCTCACCATAGAACATTGGAAGGTTGTAACTTGGACAAACTGTCGGATTTTCATCAAATTTTCTACGATGGATATTAGTCCCGCCCCACATGCTCCTACATAAAAATGACTGACAAAAGTTATAGCGCTACCAACTGCTCACAGGAAGTACTGCGCCAAACTGTTTACTTTATTATTCACACAGTGCTTGCTGCGACGACAGGAAATTTTTTGAGCCAGCTAGGTTTTTTTTTTTTTTTTTGGGCTGCACGGTGGCGCAGTGGTTAGCACTGCGGCAGCACAGTTTACCCTTGGCCGGGGGATTGTGGGGATCGTGGGATCGTGGGTTCGATCCCAGCCCCCGACCAACAGTGATCTGTGTGGAGTTTGCATGTTCTCCCCGTGTTGCGTGGGTTTACTCCGGGATTTCTCCGGTTTCCTCCCACATGCCAAAAACATGCATGTTAGGTTAATTGGCTGTTCTAAATTGTCCCTAGATATCTGTTTCCTATAGGCCCTTAGAATAGAGGGTTAGTATTAATGAAAGCGCTTTGAGTGGTCTTTGTGACTAGAAAAGCGCTATATAAGTGCAGGTTAGTTAGTTAGTTAGGTACGACGGGCGCCGGGGTCTGCGGTTGCACAGGGAGCAAGGGTCCGCTTACAGCTGCTTGCAGCTTTAATTTAAACTAATTTTCTTAAAGGACCTTTGGAGGTTGATTTTTGTTGAAGCGTAGACTGATACCCTTGTAACACAGGCGACAGAAGCAGTTTGATTTTACCATGTGCCTCAAAAATCAACTGCTTTCCGCTTGAATGTAGCAGTGTCAGCTGACTCAGAAAGAGACATTTTGAACAAACATTTTCTTAAAAATGCCTGGAGCTGTGAAACGCATTTGAGGCAAAAATGAAGGTAAAACAGTTGCATTATAAGTATAAACTGTCCTGCCAATATTTTAATAGGAGAGTTTGTTTTCTCTTAATGGACATTTTCTCTAATAAATTTTGGATTTTAACCAACTCTTTCCCCTGCTAAGTGTACCTCTTTTAAGTATAACTTTGATTTTTTTTTAATTTGTGACTTTATTCTTGTGAATTTGTGAATTACTTGTAAAGTTTTAGTTTTATTACAAATTTGCTGTTTTTTTAAGGTTGTATGATTTTTCATGTTGGATGTGCAAATGTTCTTGCAAATTTGAGAGTTTTTCCCTCATATTTTTGACTTTATTCTCATCTGATTTCATTCCTGTAGATGGATTACTTTTTCAGTAGTAAATTAAATTTGGGAATTATTTCTTGCAAATAAACTCTCTCTTAAATGTGCAACCTTTCTTTCATATTTTAGACTTTTTTACTCACGACGAGTCACATGTGTAGAGTTATCAGTTACACCATGTGGTGTATGGGGCGGCACCCATCTCCGTTTTGCTGACCCTAGGCCACACAGCTACTGTGAGTAGTGAAAGCTACAGTGGGGGGTCAGCCCTCTGGTAGCTCTGTGCATCAACTTTCCTTTCCCCATTCTGTTATGCTGAGCACCAAGCTAGAAGGCAGAAAGTACCTTTTTTTTTTTTTTTTTTTTTATTAAGTGGTCTATGGTATTGACCTGGTCGGGATTTGAACTCACAACCTCCCAGTTGTGGGACAGATAGTCTACCAACTAGGCCACCATGCTGGTAGAGTGGTCAATGCCATCTGCAAAAAGCTGGCAACTGGGTTTATGTGCCACCAAGATCCAACCTCCCATTCAAGAGGTGGTGCTACCAACACAACATACAAAGAGGAAGAAGAGGAAGACAAATGAAAAAGAAACTGGAAAAGATGAGAATAAAGAAAAGAAACGACTTAGCAGTAGATGCAGTCAACAAAGGAGTTTCTTTTCTCTCCTTTATGCTGTCGCTGTTGGAAAAATCCACATGGGTCTTGTTTTTTCTCTTTTATATAGCCAGTGAGCAAATGGGCACATCACTGCATTTATGCTACCTATAAGGCTGTGGTGAAACTCCAAATTACACTTATGCGCATGCATCAAACGCTTGGCTGAGTAGATGCAAAAAATGAAGCATATATACAGCCGTGCGGGTACTGGCTTTGTCCAGCGGGTACGCGCATTATAGACACTCAAAACAGAGATGTAGCATAAACAGAGCTTATTGTCTGTGCTCAGGGAATGAGGCTACAGCCACCAAACTTGGTACAGAGGATTTGCTTGGGACTAGGACCTATGGCTATACCTTTGGTGTCAAAAGGTCAAAGGTCAACATCAGAATGCCATATAAACTATATCTCAACAAAGAAAGCTAGGGCCTCCAAACTTGGCACAGGTTCACATTGGGATCCTGACCTCTGACTATGGGCTTGGGTTCAAAAGATTTGCTTTCCCTATTTGCAACATTTTCTTTCCCTATGCTCCACAATTATAGAATGAGGAAAGCTAGGGTCATCAAACTTTGTACACAGGTTCACCTTAGCATCCTGGACTGTGATTATAGTTTTGGGATCATAAGGTAAATGATCAAGCTCAAAATGACATATATACTATATCTGAGAGTTTGGTTCGTACTGCTAACACTCGGTCAGACTCATTCCCAGTAAGAGTTGGACTCCGCCAGGGCTGCCCTTTGTCACAGATCCTATTCATAATTTTTATGGACCAGATTTCTAGCTACAGTCAAGGAACGGAGAGTGTCATGTTTGGTGACCACAGGATCTCATCTCTGCTGTTAGCAAATGACATCATCCTGTTGGTTTCATCAAGCAATGACCTACAGGTCTTACTGGGATGGTTTTCTATTGCGTGTGAAGTGGCTGGGATGGAGAATCAGCACCTCCAAGTCCGAGTCCATGGTTCTCAGCCGGGAAAGGGTGGATTGTCCTCTCCGGGTTGGGGACGAGCTTCTGCCCCAAATGGAGGAGTTAAAGTATCTTGAGGAGATTGACAGACTGATCGGAGCTAAAAACTGATAAAACTGAAACAGAGGAAATCCTTGGATCAGGTAGTTAGATGGTCCAGTCGTTTGCTTGGTGAGTCACAGCTGAGCCTGACATCCCTGTACACCAGACAAGTACAGAGGATGGCTACCTCCATTTTAAATGATGACTCCCACCCTTTGCACTGCAACTTTCAGCTTCTTCCCTCAAGACGGAGGTTTGCTGTCCCAAAAAGTAAAACCCAGCGCTACAAAAACAGCTTTGTTCCTGCTGCTGTCAAAGAGTTGAACAAGCTGTAACAATATATTGCACATAATTTAGGTACCTATTTATTAACTCCATTTTATATTTACTTATTTTTGTAGGATGTTACTTGGGTTCTAAATATTTTATTGGGTTTTAGACCTTTGAGTTTTTAACCTCTTTGACTAGTTTAACTTTTAATATGACCCTCCTCTCTTACCTCTGGTTTTTCTCCCATCTCTGTCTTTTTATACCCTGATTGATGAAGCCTTGAGTATTTTTATCATGTTTATAGTCAGCTTCATGTGTGCCTGTGTTTATGTCTATGTTGAATGTAATTTGTGGCTTATAAATATGGATGTCACCAGACTGCAAAACAAATCTACCTACGGGTACAAATAAAGTAACCTGAACTTGAACCTGGAGCAGCATCTGCAGTGATGTGGACGTATCAGTCTGTCTTGGTGAAGAGGGAGCTGAGCTCTCAGGCAAAGCTGTTGATTTACTGGTCAATCTACGTTCCTACCCTCACCTATGGTCATGAGCTTTGGGTAATGACCGAAAGAAAGAGATTGTGGATACAAACAGCTGAAATGAGCTTTCTCTGTAGGATTGCTGGACTCACCCTTAGAGATGGGGTGAGGAGCTCAGTCATCTGGGAGAGGCTCAGAGTAGAATCGCTGCTCCCCCACATCGAAAGGAGCCAGTTGAGATGGTTTGAGCATCTGATCAGGATGCCTCCCACTTGAAGTGTTTTTGGCATGTCCTACTGGGATGAGACCCAGGGTCAGACCCGGGACACGCTGGAGAGACTACATCTCCCAGCTGTCCTGGGAACACTTTGGCGTCCTCTTAGAAGAACTGGAGTGGGTGGCTGGGCAGAGGGTTGTCTGGGCTTCTCTGCTTGAACTGCTGCCTCCGCGACCTGGACCTCTGGAAAAGCGGTAGAAGATGGATGGATGGATGGATATTGAAAGCTAGGGTCACCAAACTTGGTACACAGGTTCACCCTGACCTCTGACTATGGGTTTGGAAAAAGGTCAAGGGTTTAAATCTCTAGGGCTGCAAAAGGTGTGGGTCTGCATCTCAGTTGAATGCATTCTAATTCCTCATAATTTTAGGAGTGTATTCATATAAATTAGTGATTGTATTGTGAATTATTTCTGGTAAATGTTTGCTATTGCTTTTTTTTTTGTAAATGTGTGGTTTCTGTCTTAAATGTGCAAATTGTCTTGCAGATTTTAGACTTCATAAATTTGTGATTCTTTCTTATAACAATTTTGAATTATTTCTGGTAACTGTCTCACTTTTAGCTCCTAATTTTGCAATTTTTTTTATTGTAAATCTGTGAGATTTAAATCTTATTTTTTTCTTGTACATTTTTCCCCTTTCCTTTTTGAAGATTTTTCCATGAATTTGTGAGTCTCGTAAGTTCTTGTCAAAGCCACAGGGAGCCACTGCGTGTAGGTGAAAGAGCTACATGTGGCTCCTGAGCAGAACCCAAGACTTGCATTTGAATATGCTGTTGGTTGAATCAATATGAACAATTGTTTGATTTTTTTCCTTTGACATCAAGAATCACTGAAATGCAACTTATAAAAGCAAACTTAAACAAGTTAATTGGGAAGTATTTACGGTATACTACATATTGATTTGGACATTCAAGGCCAGTTTACCACTGTCCATACTCCCTTCATACCCTCTGACATCTTCACTTCAACTAGTGTTATCTGTTATTCTTTCAGATGGTGAAGCTCCTCCTGTTGGGGAACTGGCTCAGTGTAACACCTGTCAAAGATGGTTCTTCCCTAAAGTCTTGGTAAAATGAATCACTCCTTGGTCATTTCTGACACGTGGTATCTGCTCAATGTCATGAGAATTATACAGTATAGTCAGAGCATAGTGTAGTGGTTTTAGTTTTTGACATCAGTTTTTCAGTTAAAAAGAGAGAGAGAGAGAGAGAGAGAATGAAACCACTTAAACTGCCAGACTGACTGCATTTTCCTTGGTTATTCTCTGCTGACATTATATCGGCTGTTTGAATACTAACCAGTCCCTCCAGCATTTCATGGGATGTTTTTATGATTGTTGTGGCCCAAAAAGCCTGAATTTGTGGGGGCTTTTTAAAAAGTTGTGATAAAAGTTGCAATGTTTTAAGAGTTTTTCTGAACTAAAAGTTTAGTTTAATGTTTATTTGAAAGGGACATTACATACTAATCAACATTAATACAAATGTAAGGATGCCAGATTTAGCAATACTGCTAATTTGCCTCTGTAGTCTCCCAGCGGGTCACAAAACACAAACAATTGTACATGAGAAGAACAACTGCAGTAAAACTGTATGAAGTGGATATGCCAAAGTGCAAGAGTTAAGGTGTTACAAAACAAGACATTCAATTGTCACAAGAGTGAAGTACTATGTATGCGTACACACACGCATGCATCCAAGCACCTCTCAGCAACAAGAGACAGCAACAAACAAGAGGCGGGGCATATGTACAGTGGTGTGAAAAAGTGTTTGCCCCCTTCCTGATCTCTCATTTTTTTGTATGTCACACTTAAATGTTTCAGATCAAACAAATTTAAATATTAGACAAAGATAACAAGTAAACAAAGTGCAGTTTTTAAATGATTTTATAAAATGATATTAAGTGCAAAAAAAATCCAAACCTACTTGGCCCTGTGTGAAAAAGTGATTGCCCCCCACTGTTAAAACGTAAATTAACTGTGGTTTGTCACATCTTCGGAAAGCCGAGTTCAGTTTCTCTAGCCACACCCAGGCCTGATTACTGCCACACCTGATCTCAATTAAGAAATCACTTAAATAAGACCTGCCTGACAAAGTGAAGTAGACCGAAAGATCCTCAAAAGCTAGACATCATGCTGCAATCCAAAGAAATTCAGGAACAAAGGAAAACAAAGTAATTGAGATCTATCAGTCTGGAAAAGGTTATAAAGCCATTTCTAAAGCTTTGGGACTCCAGCGAACCACAGTGAGAGCCATTATACACAAATGGCGAAAACATGGAACAGTGGTGAACCTTCCCAGGAGTGGCTGGCTGACCCAAATTACCCCAAGAGCACAGCAACGACTCATCCAAGAGGTCACAAAAGACTCCACAACAGCATCCAAAGAACTGTAGGCCTCACCTGCCTCAGTTAAGGCCAGTGTTCATGACTCCATCATAAGAAAGAGACTGCGCAAAAATGGCCTGCATGGCAGAGTTCCAAGATGAAAACCACTCCTGAGCAAAAAGAACAAAGGCTCATGTCAGTTTTGCCAGAAAACATCTTGATGATCCCCAAGACTTTTGGGAAAATACTCTGTGGACTGACGAGACAAAAGTTGAACTTTTTGGCAGGCGTGTGTCCCATTACGTCCGGCATAAAAGTAACAGCATTTCATAAAAGGAACGTCATACCAACAGTAAAATATGGTGGTGGTAGTGTGATGGTCTGGGGCTGTTCTGCTGTTTCAGGACGTGGAAGACTTGCTGTGGTAAATGGAACCATGAATTCTGCTGTCTATCAAGAAAACCTGAAGGAGAATGTCCGACCATCTGTTCGTGACCTCAAGCTGAAGTGCACTTGGGTTCTGCAGCAGGACAATGATCCAAAACACACCAGCAAGTCCACCTCTGAATGGCTTAAAAAACAAAATGAACTTTGGAGTGGCCTAATCAAAGTCCTGACCTGAATCCAATTGAGATGCTGTGCCTTAAAAAGGCAGTTCATGCTCAGAAACCTTCCAGTGTGGTTGAATTGCAACAATTCTGCAAAGATGAGTGGGCCAAAATTCCTCCACAGCGCTGTAAAAGAGTCATTGCCAGTTATCGCAAATGCTTGATTGCAGTTGTTGCTGCTAAGGGTGGCCCAACCAGTTATTAGGTTTAGGGGGCAATCACTTTTTCACTCAGGGCCATGTAGGTTTGGATTTGTTTTTTTCCCTTAATAATAAACACCTTCATTTAAAAACTGCATTTTGTGTTTACTTGTGTCATCTTTGTCTAATATTTAAATTTGTTTGATGATCTGAAACATTTAAGTGTGACAAACATACAAAAAAAAAAGAGAAATCAGGAAGGGGGCAAACACTTTTTCCCATCACTGTATATATGTGTATGCTGCAGAGCAACCGCTAGTTCTGGGTACAGTTTTGTTTGTTTAAAAGCCAATTTCTACAATGCGTCTTAAAAGTGTTTAGTGTGGTACATTCTCAGATTGCAGGTGGTATGTTCTTCCAGATCTTGGTGCTCCTCACTAGCCATGTTTACATGGACCCAAGTAACCAGATTAAAAGCCTGGTTGGAATAAAAATGCTTCATGTAAACACGCCAATCTGAATATTCTGACCCGATCACACTCATTCGCATCAAAATTTCATTCCGATTGAGACGGGTGGGTTATGCCGATTGTTAATCCGACTGGTGCGCATATAAACACTTATTCCGAAGGTTGGGCAGAAAATATGTTTACTGCACATGTCTGTACATCAGCCACACGTCGACATGACGTATTTCCGCCTTTACAGCAGGTAGCGGAAGACATGGCGGGAGTAAAACAAAACTGGTCTGTATCATCCTGCTGTCTCCCTCTGTTCGTCATATGCAGAAGTATGTACTGTACTTGTAGCTTCATTACGGAGACCAGCAGAAGCAAAAGTACAGTCTGAATAACACAATACAGGTCCATTTCAAAGAGAGACAAAACAGGGTTTGTTTACATCGGAAGTTGCTTCTTCTACTATTTCCGGAATGTCGGATAATTGTGCGCATGTCAAAATGATTTAGTCCGTTCAAACGTGTGACACATCGAAACGCACGTCCTAATCGGATCAACTTTTTCAGGATCCATGTAAACAGTAAAGATCTGATCTGAATCGTAATCAGATTGAAGACATTTTGTCCATGTAACCGTGGCTACTGATGGCACAGAATGAGCAAATGTTGGTGCGTCTGTGGGGGACCTCACAGTCTCCTCTCGTGATTGCTCTGGTGGTTGTGCCTGTGACAGTTCTCAGTTTTAACATACTAGTGCATGCCCGTAGAACGCAAGTATTCCTGTCTGAAACAGGTATCCCAATCAGGCTTTACAAGCCCAAATGTAGGCTGTGTTTGAAAGTGGAATACAAAGAGGTGTAGCCTATGTGGGCAATCACATGTTAGACTTTGACAAATATAAAGGAGTAAATGGCACCAAGATATTATTATATCTTTATTATATATAGTATTTATTGTACAATAAATACTGTCCTATAAAACAATACAGTGACAGACAAAAAAAATATTCCTTGGGTCACCAAGGGGTTAATAAATGCATGTAAAAAGAAGAATACATTATATAAACAATTCATTAAATGCAGAATGGTGGAAGCTGAGATCAAATATAAAAGATATAAAAATAAGCTTACTACTATAATGAGGACCTGTAAGAAAGAATATTACAACAGAATACTAGAGGATAACAAAAATAACTTAAGAGGAATATGGCAAGTACTCAATGGGATTATTAGTAATCGTCCTAAGAATGCAAATTATCCAGAATATTTTATCGAAAATGGCAATTTGATAAATATGGAAGATGTGGTCAGTGGTTTCAATAAATTTTTTATAAACGTTGGTCCTGAATTAGCAAAATCAATAGTGACACCAGAAACAAACTACAGTGGTTCTGTGAATGAAATAGAAGATAGAAATCCAAACACAATCTTTTTGGGTGCAGTTACTGAAAAGGAAATTATCAAGACTGAGTAAATTTAAGAACAAAAAATCAACGGACTGGAATGAAACTGACATGACAATAGTGAAAAAAGTAATTGAGGGAATTGTTAAGCCACTCATCCACATCTGTAACCTGTCATTTCAAACTGGTACATTTCCAGACAAAATGAAAATAGCAAAAGTAATACCTCTATACAAAACAGGAGACAGTCATCGCTTCACAAATTACAGGCCAGTCTCTTTACTCTCACAATTCTCCAAAATACTTGAAAAAATCTTCACTAAGAGACTGGATGATTTCACTGAAAAACACAACCTCTTTACAGATAGCCAGTATGGTTTTAGAGCAGATAAATCTACATCTTTGGCACTGATCGAACTTATAGAAGAAATTACTAGTTGTATAGATAAAAAGGTTGCTGTAGGAGTATTTATAGATTTAAAGAAAGCTTTTGACACCACTGACCACAGAATACTTCTAAGGAAACTGGAAAGGTATGGGATAAGAGGGGTAGGACTGAGTTGGGTGGAAAGTTATTTAAGTAACAGACAACAATTTGTACAAATTGGTGAGCACAAATCACCCTTCATGGACATCACTTGTGGTGTGCCCCAGGGGTCAGTTTTGGGACCCAAACTCTTTTTGTATATAAATGACATATGCCAAGTATCAAAAATTCTGAAATTTATTTTGTTTGCGGACGACAAATATCCTTTGCACTGGTGAGAATTTGCAGCAGGTTTTAGAGGTGGTCACAACTGAAATGGAAAAATTAACGCAGTGGTTCAACAAAAATAAATTCTCTCTAAATCTAAAAAAACCCCCAAAGATTATGTTGTTTGGAAATTATAAAATAAATCATGAAATAATGGTAACGATAGATGATACCAGAATAGAAACAGTACAGGAAAATAAGTTTCTGGGGGTGACGCTAGACAATAAAATCTGCTGGAAACCTCACATCAGTCACATCCGGGCCAAGCTAGCAAAATGTATAGGCATACTGGGGAAGACGAGACACATCTTAGACTATAAATCATTGGTCTTATTGTACAATTCACTGTTTTTACCTTATCTTAACTACTGTGTAGAAGTCTGGGGAAACACCTACAAAACCAACCTACAGTCAATATGCACATTACAAAAAAGAGCTATAAGGATAATAAACAATATAGGATATAGAGACCATACCAATTCGTTGTTCTTAAAGTCACATGTCATAAAGTTCATCGATTTAGTTAAATTTAAGACAGCACAAGTACTGTACAGGGCAATTAATAATCAACTCCCAACTAATATACAAAAAATATTTAAAAAAGAGTCAATGATCATAATTTGAGAGGAGACTTAAACTTTACAAAACCCAAGATACGTACAACCAAGAAAAGTATGTGCATATCTGTCTGTGGGGTGGATTTGTGGAACAGTCTGGAGCCGGAACTGAAACTATGTACAAACAGAAATCAATTCAAAAAGAGGTATAAGCACCATTTGCTGAAAGGATATATGTTAGAAGGGTAGTATTTATATGTACGATTCATTATGTTCACTCTGGGACATTATGGGACACTATGGAATGGTGGGTGGGACAGCACTGTGTATATCTGTGTTGTTTGAGGCTGGTTTTGATGTATGGACATCAATGTATGTTAGAATGGATGGGTGTTAATGTTGATTTGTAAAAAATACAGTAAATTGTTTACTTGGGGTCTTAAAGGTGGTAATTTGTATAAAATTCACATGGGTGTATCTATGGAAAAGAGGAGATGGAATTAAGTGTTCACTTCTTCCTTCTCCCTTTCGAACAGTGTATAATGTTACTTTATTGCATTTGCCATTTGCTTGTTTTTGTTATATTTTTGTGTTCGAAATAAACCATCTATCTAAGATTTATTTGATTGCGTGAATGTTAATTATAGAATGCCTAAACACTGAAAGTGAATGGGACATCCAATATTAGCAACTGTTTCAGATCCCTTGTTTATGTTTGTCAGATCATATCTTCATAATAGTGTATCTTGCACTTTGGGGAATGGGAGTTGTTCAGTCATAATTATTTTAGTTTACTGTATATCACTGTTCAGTGATGAGTTCAGTGTAATATTGAATTCTTCTGTGTATCGTCAATAAACTCATGCAGTACTATAACAGGACACATTTACAAATATTTGAGACCCATTGTAGTGCATCATTTTATATTTTAGCAATATTTTGTTATTAAAAGTTTTTTTTAAAACTTTAATGCTAAGATTGAGGCGGTGCTTATATTGTCACGCTGGGGCGATACTGAGGCCAAATAATGATCTGACCCTTGAGAGTGTGACTGACCAGAACTGACTGCCATTGCTCTGTTGTAAGCGTTTGTTTATTGATGCGAGATTATTTATTATTATTATTGTTCTGCGTAAACAATCGCATTTTTGACCCTCTAAACGTTAACCAAAACATTTTTTTTCCCCTCACACACACCTTAGACCCAGTGAAAAATTTTGTAAACTTTTCCAGTTTGTAAACTGGAAAAAATGTGTCCCATGCTGAAAATTTATCCTGCGTATGGTTGATACATCGTGGAGCAAAGGTTGTAGCGTCTGTTCCCCATGTTTTTTTTTTTTTTACCATTGGTTAAAAAAAAAAAAAAAAAAAAAGGTGGATCTAATCAGCTGATCGCTGGAACCACAAAGCTCAGCTGTTTTCCATGATAAATCAGCCTCAGGGAAAAAGCACACGCCATGCATTGCCTTTTTTTCCCCACTTTATTGAAAATAACTTGCAAATAATGTGAGCGCTGCAGCTCTATTGTAAGTGGTTTGTTTTTTATTGATCAAATTTGCCGTGTTTTGCTTCCCTGTTTTGCACACAGAGCTTACCCGTGGTGCCAGCGATTCAGCTGCTGCTCCCTCTCCCCCTTTTCCCCAGTGGCACCTCATGTTCTCCATGCCGAATTATTCATTAGATCTATGCAATCATATCAACTTTATGGTATAATTTTTTAAGCATTAAATCACAAGTATTATCTTTTTCTATTCAAATTTGCCACGTTTTGCTTCCTTGTTTTGCACATGGAGTGCTGTGGTGCTGTCAATCCAAAACCAAACCCCGCCTACACTGCCTGGGCATGAGAGAACGGTGGCTAAACTTTTATTGATAAAAATTTCATTTTTTGACTGAGCGACTCCATATGTTCTCCATGCCGAATTATCCATTAGACCTATGCAATCACAGCAACTTTATGGTATATTTTTTTAAGCATTAAATCTTAAGTGTTATCTTTTTCTAGTCAAATTTGTCGTGTTTCGCTTCCTTGTTTTGGACACAGAGCACTGTGGTGGAGTCAATCCGAAACCAAACCCCGCTCACACTTCTAGAAGCCTGGGCATGAGACAGTGGTGGCTGAACTTTTAGTGATAAAAATTACATATTTTGACTGAGCAACTCCACATTCGGGGATGCACACCCTCGTAACCTCAGGGAACCATGTTTAAAATCTGAGGCCAGTCTGACAAACGGTTTGAGAGATATGCGTGGAACAGACACACAAACAGAGGTTTTGTGAATTTATAGATCGATTCTCCCGGGGGTGGGGGTGCGTAGCCATTTAATATTTTATAAATTGAACAGGCAAATTTGAGACTCATCATTTTCAAAAGACAGATGATTGTATTTTTTGTAAATGTTACAGCAGTGACATGTGGGATCTTTCTTGTCAAGGATTTTTATGGTTTTTTTTGTGTAAAGATTCAATGGGTTTGATTATGGTTACACCAGTAAGTGAGAAGTTGTGGGAAGAATTACAAATTTTAAAGCAGATGTTTTTTTTTTTCTCCATAGTTTACTGCAGTGATATTCTATAAAACGATACAAGCACAGCATTGACATTTCCTATTAAACAGTGATTTGTAAATTAAGCAGAAACTTCTGCTATACAGAAAAACTCTCGTGCAACAACAAATACAGACTTTAACACAATATCCATTACAACAGCTAAATTGCATTGAATGCATGTTAAAGAGTATAGATTTTAGGAAATTATTGGCAGCACCTTCATTTGAAAACTCCCTACAGTTCCCAACCACTTGGTACCGAGTGGAGAGGAAAAAAATTTATTTTGTTGCTCTGTATCGTCTATCGGAGTCTGTGTTTTTTGAAAAAAAAAAATAGACAGTATTCTCTCTCTTTCTGTGCCTAACTCCTACCTGTCTATTAGCTGCATGTCTTGACACACACCTGTCTCATCAGACACTCATCTTTCATCTACGGGGGAAGGAGGGGGAGGTTGTCCGTGTCCAGACCGGAGATTCGGAGTTTTAAAGCTCATTGACAACATCTAGTAATGATTTTAACTCTAAAGATGTATAAAATGTTTAAACACTGGCTGAAATGTTAGATTTGCTCATTTGTTTGTGATTTTACGACATCCACTCCCCGGTAAATGAAAGATGAGTGTCTGATGTAGAGCTACAACTAACAACTATTTTGGTAGTCAACTAATCTGACGACTTTTTTTTCGATGAGTCGACTAATCGCAGTTATTTCTGTTATATCCACCAGCTCAGCTTCCTGCTAGCACAGTTCCTGTTCGGGGCTCTAGGTCATGTTTTACCTCACCTGTTTAAGCCTGTACACCTGTGAATATCACTATCAGTCTCTGCCTTAATATAATGTAGCCCATTATAAAAAAGTTCTCATAGCTAAATAAAATAATGAACCATCAAACATGAGTTGGAAACTTGAACTTGTCAGCTTAATCAGAAGTGTTTGTAGCAACACAATTAAATAATAGATGTTCAAGTGTAAAAACTCAAATAGCAGCTCTGTTGCTCCATAAAGGCTGTTGTAACTGCGTGTTAAAAACAAACTACAGTAATATTCAACTCCATTAAAGTAAAAAAAGAAGAACACAACAAGCTAGTCTATCCTGTTTGAAACCTTGCTCGGTCTAGAAATTTAAAAGTTTAACTAGAGGGCACTCAGAGAGCGCATACCTCTGCCAAGGCTCCGTCCCTCCCTCCCTTTCATCCTCCCCTCCGTCCCTTTGTCCATCCATATCGCCATCCATCTGTACATTGCGAGATAGGGCCTCGGTGGAGGTATGCACTCATGGATCACCAACATCTAATGAGTTTGTAGAGGGAATGATCAGGCGAGGCAGCAAGCTGGGTCAACACAGACTTTATTCTCCCTCCAACAGATCAGGATCACAAAAAGAAACTCCCAGGCCACTGAGCGTCTCACTTTTATACCCTTAATTACATGCATAGATGCTCTGGGCTCCGACCTCATACAGTATTCATTTTATAACAAACCCTGTGCGGTGCATTAACGTGATATTACATAGGTGCCGCACTTCACTCCTCTCCTAGCAGCCCCGCATCTGCTCCTCTCCCCGGGTGGTTCCTAGCCTTTGCTGTTCCATCTGGAGTCCCCGGCGACCTCTCCTCTCTTGGTCCGTTGATCTCTGGGTGGAGAAGTCTAACACCTTCCCCCCCACCCCCGAACACCCAGAATGGGCCTTAACCCCCTCGTTCCTTGGGCTTGAGCTGGCGTCCATAGCAGCTGTAGCGGGGGGGTCGCCAATCCAGTCGAACTGTCCTGCTGGCAGGGTGCACGCCAGTCTGTGGGGGGAGAAAACACATCCTCTTCGCGAGTGCTGGTCCCTGCTGAGGAATCCCCATCCTGTGGAGCCCCCAACGGGGGACGTCCACACTGGGGAACCTGGGCCAACACCACCTGCTCGTCTGCCAACACAAAAGCGGGCTTAGGCCTGTCAATGCAGACGGTCTCTCTACGTCCCCCCCCCCCCCCCCCAAGTCTAACACGAAATGTTTCGCCCCAGGTTCCAACACTCTGAACGGTCCATCATATGGTGGGCGCAGTGGGGTCCGGTGCACATCATGCCAGATGAAAACAAAACAGGCATTCTGCAAACTTTTTGGGACGAATGTGCGGGGAAAACAATGGTGGGCCGGGCCCGGTACATTCCCCACCTCTGTGTTGCGTAGAGAATGCGTGGGCGGCTCAGCCTCGGGTGCATTGTTTTCTCGTAAAAATTATCCGGGGATCCACAGCGGTTGGGAAAAAACGAATTCTGCTGGGGAGGCTGCCAAATCCTCCATCGGTGCAGAACGCAACCCTAAAAGAACCCAAGGCAGGCAGTCTACCCAATTTGTGTCCGTGAGCAAAGCTGTCAGTGCTGCCTTAAGTGACCCGTGGAAACGCTCACATAACCCGTTAGCCTGGGGGTTGTACGCGGTAGTGCGGTGAATTTTGACCCCCAGGCTCTGGGCCATTGCGGACCAGAGTTCCGAAACGAACTGTGGGCCTCTGTTGGACGTGATGTCCGATGGAGATCCGAAATGTGCCACCCAAGCTGACAAAAGCACGCGCCACTTCCGCAGACGTGGTAGAAGCCAGCAGCACCATTTCAGGCCAGCGCGTGGTGCGGTCCACGATTGTCAAAAGGTACATGAAACCTTGCGATGGCGGAAGGGGTCCCACCAGATCCACGTGGACATAGTCAAACCTCTTAGCCGGGGTTTGGAATGGCTCGAGGAGCCTTGGTGTGCTTGTGCACCTTTGCCCGTTGGCACACAGCGCACGTTGCAGCCCACGCTTTCACCTCTTTACGCAAACGCGGCCAGATGAATTTCGCTCCCACTAGTTTCACTGAAGTGCGCACTCCCAAGTACGAAAGGGAGTGGACCAACTCAAAAATGCGACGGGGCCAAGAGCGTGGAACCACCGGGTGTGTTCAGCTTGTGGAGACGTCACAGAGTAGGGGAGGGCACCCTTCTTGCAGCACCCTGTTCTCCAGTCTTAACCCTGTTGGCACAGACTGGAGTGCACAAATGTCCGCATCCCCGGCTTGCACTGCGGCCATGGCGGGGAAATCTATTCCCACGTAGACCAGGGCGACCAACACGTGCGAGAGGCAATCGGCCACCATGTTGAGTTTAACAGCAACGTACCAAATGTCGGTAGTAAACCCTGAGATTGCGGCCAGCTGCCATTGCTGGCAGGCCTACCACGGCTCCGAGACCTTGGCCATGGCGTACGTCAGCGGCTTGTGGTCTACAAAGGTGGTGAACTCGCGCCCCTCCAGCCAGAACTGGAAATGGTGTGTCGCCAGGTGGAGAGCCAGCAACTCTGTCGAATGTGCTGTATTTGCGCTCATTGTCGTGCAAAGTTCTGCTGAAAAATGTGAGCGACTGCCACGAACCTGCAACGCACTGTTCCACCACTGCCCCTATGGCCACATCAGATGCGTCTGTAGTGAGCGCTATCCTTGCGGATGGATCTGGGTGAGCCAGCAACGCGGCCTTTGCCAGCGCTGCTTTGGCATTCGAAAAAGCCTGGCCCCGCTCGGGAGTCCAGTCAATGCTGTCCAGTCTTTTTTTTTTTTTTTTTTTTTTTAAGCGCGGCATACAATGGCTGCATCAGCTGGGCTGCCTGGGGGAGGAAACTGTTGTAAAAATTCACCATTCCCAAAAACTCCTGTAGTGCCCTCACGGTTTGCGGATGCGGAAAGTCTAAAACCGCGCGCACCTTGTCCGGTAACGGGATTGCGCCCTCTGACGAAATGTAGTGGCCCAAAAAAAAAAATCAATCACTGGCGCACCGAACTGGCACTTCGCCCGGTTGATTATCAACCCGTGCGCTTCCAGCCTCTGGAAAACCGTCTTGAGATGGGCGATGTGCTCGTCCTCGGACGTGCTGGCTATCAGAATGTCATCTAGGTAGACAAAAACGAAGGGCAAACTACGCAGCACTGCGTCCATCATCCTTTGGAAGGGCTGCGCTGCACTTTTTAATCCAAACGGCATGTGCAAAAATTCAAAAAGGCCGAACGGAGTTATTACCGCCGTCTTTGGGACGTTTTCTGTTCGCACCGGGACCTGATGGTAACCGCGGACCAGATCCACTTTGAAAAAAAATGCGCACCCTGGCCAGGTACACTGAAAAATCCTGGATATGGGAAATAGGGTAGCGATCGTGTGCCATAGCATTGTTCAGTCGCCGGAAATCGCTGCATGGTCGCCACGACCCATCGGCTTTAGGCACCATGTAAAGCGGGGATGCCCACGGGATGTTTGAGCGCTTGACGATGCCCAACCTCTCCAAGTTGGCGAACTCCTTGCGCGTGCTGGCCACTTTAGTTGAGTCCAGGCGCGGAGGTCGTGTGAATATGGGTGGTCCTTTAGTAGTGATGAAATGCGCGACCCCATGTTTGGTTACTGCCGCTGAAAACGTCGGAACTGTGAGTGCTGGGAAATGGGCGAGTAACTGCTGAACTTACCCTCTGGAGCTGTAACATTGGCCAGTGTTGTCAACCCGGCTCCCCGAGCTGTACAGGGCAGAGAATCAAAAGAGACAGCATCCACTAGTCGTCTATTAGCAACATCAACTAATAAACCATGAGCACATAGGAAATCTGCACCCAAAATAGGGGAGGCACAAGCGGCTATAACAAAATTCCACTGAAAGTTGTGCCCATGCAAACATATTGTCAGTGTCCGCTCACCAAATGTCCTGATGTCTGATCCATTGGCGGCCGCCAGCTTGGGACCGCTACGCCCTGCCACCCTGTCAGTGTTGGAACGGCAGGATGAGGCTCTTTTGGGAACTGGAGTCCACCAGAAACAGTCTCCCTGAATGTGCGTTTGTGATATATAGCAGCTTGTCTCTGTTGCCAGCGGTCGCAACTGCTACTGACTGCTGGCTTTGGCGTTTCCCGACCGCTTGAACTGGCATGGCGGCAAGCATTGCCATGTGTCCGATCTGAAACAGTGATGATAGTGGCAGATGGCCTCCTTGTGGTTCCTGGCGTCTGCTCCAGCTACCACCAACGGCTCCTTGATCTCACTGGCAACCCTCCTGGGCTCTGGTGCCGCTGTGTTCAGGACAAAGGTTCTGGTTTCTAAGATGATGTGATCCGCTTCCTGCGCTAGTGCGCGGTAGTTCCTTGTCGCCAGCAGTGGCAAATTTGCCAGGATTGCCCTCACCACAGCTGGGAGGTTCCTGAGAAACAGGTGGGCGAACAGGAAGGACTTGTCATCTCTGCCCATCAATGCCAACATGCTCTCCATCAACTCCACAGCCCATCTGTCCCCTAACTCTGAACGTGTTAGGAGCCGCTCTGCTCTTTCACTGTCCGAAAGGGTGTAGCGCTGGATAAGTATCCTTTTGAGCGCCTCGTATTTCCCCCGGACCGGCGGCTCTTGGAGCAGGCTTGCCACCTGTTATGTGGTGCGCGCGTTCAGCGCAGCGACCACATAGTAGTACTTCGTGTCATCTGCTGTTACCCCGTGGAGAGCGAACTGGGCCTCAATGTGTAGAAATCACACTATCGGGTCGTGCAGCCAGAAATCCGCCAGCTTGACTGAAACAGTGCACGCAGCGCTGGTGCTTTCCCTCCATGATGTCTCCGGGCTGCTCATTTCACCTTCCATGGTACGTCAGGGTCACCAGTGTAGAGGGAATGATCAGGCGAGGTAACAAGCTGGATCAACACAGACTTTATTCTCCCTTTAACAGATCAGGATCACAAAAAGAAACTCCCAGGCCGCTGTGCGTCTCACTTTTATACCCTTAATTACATGCATAGTGGCCCGGGGCTCCAACCTCATATTCATTTCATAACAAAGCCTGTGCGGTGTATTAGCATGATATTACATAGGTGCCCCACTTCACTCCTCTCCTGGCGGCCCCGCATCTGCTCCTCTCCCCGGAGGGTGCCTAGCTTTTGCTTTGCTGTTCCGTCTGGATCCCCTGGCAACCTCTCCCCTCTTGGTCCATTGATCTCTGGGTGGAGAAGTCTAACACCTTGCTCCCCACAAGTTCATCTTTGGGCCAAGGGCCATCTCTGGTGAATATTTCATTCAAATCCATCCAGTAGTTTTGGAGTATTGTTGCACACTCTGTGAGAAGATAAGAGCCTTGGCAGAGGTATGCATTTTGAGATCATCACCAAAATCTAACCATCTATTCAGTGTGTCTTTACACACCATTCCTAAGAATTTGAATGAAAGGTGCTATATAAATGCAATCCATTATTATTAACAACAGAGAGAAATGACAGCAAACACAATATGACTACATTAGATGACTACATAATAAGACTGTCATAATTACAGTTAGGCCCAGGAATATTTGGACAGTGACAATCTTCATGATTTGGGCTCTGCATGCCACCACATTGGATTTGAAATGAAACAACTACAACGGAATTGAAGTGCAGACTTTTAAGGTTTAATTCAAGGGGTTGAACAAAAATATATGATTAAATATGTAGGAATTGTAGCTATTTTTATACAAACGCGCCTCATTTCAGGGGCTCAAAAGTAATTGGACAAATAAACATAACCCTAAGTAAAATGTTGCTTTTCAATATTTTGTTGAGAATCCTTTGCAGGCAATGACTGCCTGAAGTCTGGAACCCATGGACATCAAACGCTGGGTTTCCTCCTTTGTGACGTTTTGCCAGGCCTTTACTGCAGCTGTCTTCAGTTGTTGCTTGTTTGTGGGTCTTTCTGCCTTAAGTTTTGTCTTGAGCAAGTGAAATGCATGCTCGATTGAGTTGAGATCTGGTGATTGACTGGGCCATTGCAGAATATTCCACTTCTTTGCTTTAAAAAACTCCTGGGTTGCTTTTGCAGTATGTTTTGGATCACTGTCCATCTGTACTGTGAAGCGCCGTCCAGTCAACTTTGCTGCATTTGGCTGAATCTGAGCAGAAAGTATATCCCTATACACTTCAGAATTCATAAGATAAGACAAGCCTTTATTAGTCCCACAATGGGGAAATTCCAGGATTGCAACAACACAGGGACAGCCACACAGAGCAACAATCAAGAAGACAAGAAAAACGATAGCAGCGAATATACATATGTTCACAAATATATAAATATATATACACAGTGCGGAGCATTGTAGCTAGATGGAATAAACAGCATAACCATCTACTTAGTTATCCTACATAGTATGAATATGTACCCATACATATTGTCACCCTCCATAGTGACTGATATTGTCCTAGTTGTATTCTGGAGGGGACAGAAGCAACCACCCGGCTGCTTCTGTCTTTTGTCACATCATCAATAAACACAAGTGACCCAGTGTCATTGGAAGCCATGCATGCCCATTCCATCACACTGCCTCCACCATGTTTTACAGAAGATGTGGTGTGCTTTGGATCATGAGCTGTTCCAATTCTTCTCCAAACTTTCTTCTTCCCATCATTCTGGTACAGGTTGATCTTAGTCTCATCTGTCCAAAGAATGCTGTTCCAGAACTGGGCTGGCTTCTTCAGGTGTTTTTTGGCAAAGTCAATTCTGGCCTTTCTGTTTTTGAGGCTGATTAATGGTTTGCACCTTGTGGTGAATCCTTTGTATTTACTCTCATGAAGTCTTCTCTTTATGGTAGACTTAGATACTGATACACCTGGAGAGTGTTCCTCACTTGAGTGGATGTTGTGAAGGGGTTGTTCTTCACAATGGAAAGGATTCTGCGATCATCCACCACTGTTGTCTTCCGTGGATGTCCAGGCCTTTTTGAGTTCCCAAGCTCACCAGTGCACTCTTTTTTCCTCAGAATGTACCAAACTGTTGATTTGGCCACTCCTAACATTTCTGCTCTCTCTGATGGATTTCTTCTTTTTTTTTCCAGCCTCAGGATGGTCTGTTTCACCTCCATTGACCGCATGTTGTGTGTTCACAGCAACAGCTTCCAAATGCAACCGCCACACCTGGAATCAACTCCAGACCTTTTAACTGCTTAATTGATGACAGGTTAACGAGGGAAGAGCCCATGCAGCCTCGTTATTTTTTTTTGCAGCCTTCTGAGTCAATTGTCCAATTACTTTTGGTCCCTTGAAAAAGAGGCGGCTACGTATTAAAGAGCTGTAATTCCTAAACCCTTGCTCCAATTTGGATGTGAATACTCTCAAATTACAGCTGAGAGTCTGCACTTTCAGCCCATATTGATTATATAATTGTATCCTGAATATGTTTTCGTAAACAGCTAAAATAACAAAACTTGTGTCACTGTCCAAATATTTTTGGGCCTAACCGTACAGTATATTGACCATACATTGGGTCTGGGCAATCCCACCTTAAATCAACATCATGGTTTATTGAATCTTTCAGGTCGGTTTTCGTTTTTTTTTTTTCCTCCTTTGTTCTCCATTACAATTTACTGACAAGGTTCATAATTATTAAGCAATATTGCACAACAGTGCGGTGTCATACCATTTTTTGCAGTTATCAACTACAAATTCACATAGTATCCATATTACAAACACATATTGCAAACGCTCACCTGGCACGCTGACAGATGCGGACATGTTCCTCCAAGCGTTTGCTTTCAAATTTTGATCAAAACGGGGCAGGGCGGTGGAGGAGTGGTTAGCACTGCGGCAGCACAGCAACTCACCCTTGGCCAGAGCCCCCGACCAACGGTGATCTGTGTGGAGTTTGCATGTTCTCCCCATGTCTGCATGGGTTTACTCCGGGATTTCTCCGGTTTCCTCCCACATGCCAAAAACATTGCAAGTTAGGTTAATTGGCATCAAACTGGGGATTCTAAATTGTCCTTAAGTATGACAGAGTGAATGGTTGTCTGTCTCTGTGTTGGCCCTGCGATGGACTGGCGATCTGTCCAGGGTGTACCCTGCCTCTCTCCCAAAGATGCTGGGCTCGGCTTCAGCCCCCGTGACCCGAAAAGGATTAAGCGGAAGGAGATGGATGGATGGATGGGAAAATCCCACTTGAATGCAATTCTTTCTGTCCAATCTTTCTTTTAAACACTGATACAAAAATTCTCGCCAAAGTGCTGGCACGTCACTTGGAGAAAATTCTCCTTTCAATTATCTAACCTGATCAAACAGATTTTATTAAGAATTGCTACTCTTTTTAATATCAGACATCTCCTTGATATCTTCTATAGCCCCTCTCCACTGGCTCTGTCGGAAGTGATGATTTCACTTGATGCTGAAAAGGCCTTTGACCGGGTGGAGTGGGGCTACCTTTGAAGCGCGTTGGAGAGGTTTGGGTTTGGTCACAAATTCATAGCATGGGTTAGACTTTTATACATATTGCCATTAGCTGCTGTTTGCACAAATAATCTGTCCTCCTATTTTGAACTATCGTGGTACAAGACAGGGGCGTCCTCTGTCTCCGCTGCTGTTTGCATTAGCAATGGAACCCCTTGCCCTAGCCCTTAGGCAACATGATGATAAAGGAATACAACGCGCTGGCGTAATGCATAAGGCAGGGGTGTCAAACTCATTCCATGGAGGACCAAGACCCTGCAGGCCCTCCATGGAATGAGTTTGACACCCCTGGCATAAGGCTTCACTCTATGCGGATGATATGCTGGTGTCGCCCCCGATAGACTGCTATGATGATATATACATATGTATATATTCACAACCCTCCCTGAGGCTCCCAAAACTATTGGCTTTGTTTAGAGTTTTTGGCAGAATATCTGGCTATGTGTTAGCATCCAGAAAAGTGAGCTGATGCCTATCAACCTTGGGATTGATGATACGACTTTACGCTCATTTCCCTTTAAGGTCTGGCCAAAAAAAATAAAATAAAATAAAAAAAAAATCTAGGCATATGGAAGACATCAAATCATAAAGATCTTTACACAGCTACAGTGGTGTGAAAAAGTGTTTGCCCCCTTCCTGATTTCTCTTTTTTTTGGTATATTTGTTTCAGATCAAACAAATTTAAATATGAGACAAAAGTAACAACACAAAATGCAGTTTTTAAATGAAGGTGTTTATTATTAAGGGTAAAAAAAAATAAATCCAAACTTACATGGCCGTGTCAAAAAAGTGATTTTCACACCACTAACTCTCAGCCTTTATTAGCTAATTTGAAGCAGGATTTGGAACCCTGGGACCCGCTATCCCTGTCTGTAGGTGAAAGAATAAATGGGATTCAGATGAATGTTCTGCCTAAATTTTTACACTTTTTTCAGTGCCTGCCAGTTTGTTTGTTTGTTTTTTTAACAAAGTCCTTTTTGCTCCAAATAAATAATCAGATATCAAGTTTTATCTGGAACAAAAATACACCCCAAATTAAAAGAAGTATACTACAGAGACCCTGCTGACTGGGTGGGATGGCACTCCCAAACTTTCTATATTACTAATGGGCGCTAAATATTAGAACATTATTATAATGGATGAGTAGTGATATTGCAGGCTTCAAGTGGATAGGCTTAGAGGCAGCATCGGTCAGATCCACCTCCTTACAAGCTTTATTATACTCAAAATTACCATATGCACAGCCTATCTCCAGTTTCTCCTCCATCCAGTTGTATCACACTCAGTTAAGATCTGGAATCAATTTAGAAGATTCTCTCAGAGGCCTGTCCCTGGCCGTTCCAATTTTTAAAAAAAAAATAAAAAAAAAATCACATGTTCGCCCCATCATTGATAGATGAGGCCTTTGACAAATGGTCTAGAACAGGGATGTTTTCATTATCAGATCTTTGTTGATGGCAGCTTTGCATCTTTTGAACAGTTAGTACAGAAATACAATATCCCCAAATCTCACTTTTATCGGTATTTGTAGCTTTGCAGCTTTGTCACCTCAAATCAAGATTTTTTTCCATCACGCCCTCCCTCTTCTTTATTAGACTATTTTTAATTGTAAACCAGCAAAAAAAGTCTATCAGCACAATTTATAATTTACACCTATAACTTGACATCACTGAAGTCTCTTAAAAACAAATGGGAGATAGATCTAAAACAAATCTCAGGAAATTTGGTATAAGGTACTGCAGGGAATTTCATCATCAGTTTGTCTTAGACATGCTGTCATTCAGTTCAAAATAGTACACCGATTACACTAGTCTAAGGCTAGGCTCTCCAAGATAAAACTGAGTGTGGATCCCATTTGTGATCATTGCAGGCAGGACCCAGCCACTCTGATACATATGTTTTGGACACGTTCAAAATTACATACTTAGTGGAGTGCTATCTTTGAAACTTTCTCTGAGATCTACAAAAGGACAGTAACTCCGTCACCACTTTTGGCCCTGTTTGGGGTGAATCAGACAGACACTCCTCTTCAAAAGCGAGAAATCAGTATGCTGGTTTTCTGCACTCTCCTGGCTAGGAGACTGATATTGCTCAAATGGAAGGATCCTAAGCCACCAACACACAGTCACGGATCAGAGAAGTTCTGTACCTTTTTAAATTAGAAAAAATAAGATATACAGTACTGTCAAGGGATCCACTGAGAAATTTTATGTCATTTGGGAACCCTTTTTAACCTTTGCTGAGGATGCTGAAGCCAATAACATAATGTACATCTTATTACGCTTTAATTTATTTGATTATTCTTTTTTTCATTTGTTATATATGTATTTGTCCATTTTATATTTAGATATCTGGGTAAATGCATTGTTTTTATATGTCTGTCAGTTTGGGGAGGGGGTAGTGCTTTTTTTTTTGTTCACATTTTGTTTTTCTGTTGGAAAAAACAAAGACCCTACCCCATAGCCCAGACATATGAAGAAGACAAGAGATTGTTGTCACATGTACTGAACAGCCAGTACTTGCCAGAAGTTCCTGTAGCTCCTTCAGTGTTGCTGTTGGCCTCTTGGCAGCCACCCTAACCCATTTTCATCTCATCTTTTTATCAATTTTGGAGGGACGTCCAATTTTTGGTAATGTCACCGTTATGCCATATTTTCTCCACTTGATGATGACAGGTTTCACTGTGTTCCATGGTATATTTAATGCCTTGTAAATTCTTTTGTACCCTTCTCCTGACTGATACCTTTGAACAATGAGATCCCTTTCTGCGGACCATGGCTTGTGCTGTAAGATGTGACTACAAAAATGTCAGGAAAAGCCTACTAGAACAGCTGAACTTTATTTGGGGTTAAATCAGAGGCACTTGAAATGGTGGCAGGTGTGTGCTGACTCCCATTTAACATGAGTTTGAATGCGATTGGTTAATTCTGAACACAGCCACATCCCCAGTTATAAGAGGGTGTGCATATTTATGCAACCAGGTTATTGTAAGTTTTTTAATTTTTTCCTCTCAAAAGATTTCAGTTTATTTTTCAGTTTGGTTGTAGGTCATATTCATCAGTCCCTCCAGGATTTCGTGGGATGTTTTTATGGTTGTTGCAGCCCAAAAAGCCTGAATTTGCGAGCAGCTTTTTAAAAATGTTGCGATAAAAGTTGCAATGTTTTTAGACTTTTTTTGCACTGAAAGTTGTGGGAAGAATTACAAATTTTAAAGCAGATCCTTTTTTCCAGTTTACTGCAGTGATATTCTATATAACAATACAAGAAAAGTACAGGATTGTTAAAAATTTCTTATTACAGTAATTAAGTAGAAACTTCTGCTATACAGGAAAAACTCTTGTGTGACAGCAAATACAGACTAACAATATCCATTACAGCAGCTAAATTGTATTGAATGCATGTTAGAGTATAGATTTGAAAATTATTGGCAGCACTTTCATTTGAAAACTCCCTACGGTCCCCAACCACTCGGTACCGAACGGAGAGGAAAATAAATTATTTACTCTCTTGCTCTGTATTGTCTATTGGAGTCTGTTTTTCTGAAAAAAATTACAGACAATATTCTCTCTCTTTCCGTGCCTAACTCCTACCTGTCTATCTGACTGCCGCACGTTTTGACACACACACTCGTCTCTTCAGACACACATCTTTCATTTACGGTAGGGGTGGGGTGGTGGTGTAGGTGCATGTCCAGACCGGAGATTCAGTTTTTAAGCTCATTGACAAGATGTAGTAATGATTTTACCTCTAAAGATGTATAAATGTTCAAACACTGGCTGTAGTGTTAGATTTTCTCATTTGTTTGTGGTTTCATGGCGTCTGTCCTCATACACGCTGTGACGGGATGCTTTTGAGGCACGCGGACGTTTTTAAACACAAACCAAGTACTTCATACACGCGGTCAGGACAGAGATGTGGCGAGATGTCCACTGACAGGCTGGGGAGATGGAGGAAGGGACAGTGTTGGAAACCTCGTGGGTGAGTGTTTTAAATCACACACTCCGTTTTTGCTGATGTGTTCCGTTAATACTGTAAACATGAAAGTGAACATGGTGCAGCGATACATTTGACTGGTTAGACTGAGCATTTGAGTGCCAGTTAGAGACAAATTTGATTGGTGAAATTGGCAGAAGTTGATGAGGATTGGCCAAAATTGTGGGAAAATTGCGGTGATTGGACAAAGTTGCAAGGTCGTGCAGTAGTTGCACTGACTGGCTGATTTCAATTTCCCCTCTGGGGATCAATAAAGTATACAAAATCGAAAAAAATCAAAAATTTGACGTGAATTGATGCGATCGCAACATTGCAGAACCCTGGAGGGACTGATTAATGGTGGATAAAGTTTTGAAATGATTTATCTTGGTCTCATTTTTTTACATCACAAAAATCTGGCATTTGAACAGGTGTGTAGACTTTTTATATCCACCGTAAGTAATGCAGACAAAAGGCCAATGATCCCCTATGAGCAAGCTCTAGGCAACAGTGGGAAGGAAAATCTTTATAGGAAGAAACCTCCGGCAGAACCAGGCTCAGGGAGGGGTAGTCTTCTACCATGACTAGGTGGGGGATGGGGGGGATATACTATTCACAGCGATAACATCCATTTATAAATGCAGAGTCTGTGTGTGTCTGTCTGTGTGTTCCTCATATATATCAAACAGTTTGTCAGACTGACCTCAGATTTTATAAGTGCTTTGCTGAGGTTACGAAGGTGTGCATCCCCGAGTATGGAGTTGCTCAGTCAAAAATTGTAATTTTATCAATAAAAGTTTAGCCACTGCTATGACTCATGCCCAGGCTTCTAGAAGTGCGGGCGAGGTTTTGGATTGACACCGTACTGACTGGATAATACGCAGCGTCATGACCAGTCACCAGAGGGCTCCGTGAGCAAAACAAGGAATCAAAGCGTGACAAATTTGACTAGAAAGAGATAATACTTAAGATTTAATGCTTAAATTATACTATAAAGTTGCCTTGATTGTGTATGTCTAATTGATAATTTGGCATGGAGAAGACAAGGTGCGGGGGGGAGGGGGGCCTGGCAGGGACCCGTGGTGCCGCAAAGGACAGTGGTGTCACACGAAAGCAGACACTCCTGTTAACCGGGCAGGCTGGGCTTGGCTCCCTGCGAAGGACTGTGATCCACCAGTTCGGCTGCTGCTTCTCCAACACCGATGTCTGACCAGGCGGACTGCGATCCTTCGCAGGGAGGCACGCCCAGCCTGGCCGGTCAGTGGTAGATGGGAGTCCCGACTGCTGCTTCATCTGTGTCGTACCACGGTCCTCTGCAGGACCGTGAGTCCCCCCCTCCTGCGCAAGTATCTAAAAATTAAAAACTTAATAATATCGCCATGATTGTGGAGCGGAATGGCCAGATCAATTGCATATCATATGCGGACACATATGCACGCTTTGACTAAAGACGACAAGACACAAAAATGCCCAAATAATGAAATAAATCATTATTTAAATATTTACAGACAAATGGGAAACACTGATGCAACAGTTGCAGCCAAACAGGTCATTCTGCTGTGTATGATAATGTTGGGTGTTTTGTACTTACAATATTGCTAAAATATAAAAGGATACACTACAGTGGGTCTCAAATATTTGTAAATGTGTCCTGTTATAGTACTGTATGAGTTTGATGATACACTATAAACTACACATATAAACAAACGGTTACAATGGTGACTGAACAACTCCCATTCCCCAAAGTGCAAGATACACCATTATGAATACAAGTCAAAAAAAAAAAAAAAATCACACAAATGAGTCTGACAAAACAATAAACAAGCGGCTCTTAAACAGTCACTAATATGGGATGTCCTACTCATTTTCAATTTTTCTGTAATTAATATTCACAAAATCAAATAAATCTCAGTTCAGCCCCTTTCATATTTGTCAAAGTCTAACATGTGATTGCCTACATATAGGCTACACCTCTGTATTCCACTTTCAAACATAGCCTACATTTGGGCCTGTAAAGCCTAATTGGGCTACCTGTTTCAGACAGAAACACTTGCTTTCTACAGGCAATGCGCTTGACCATCTATAAATGCAACAAATCTGTGTGTGTGATCCTCAGATATCTCCCAAACCATTCGTCAGACTGACCTCAGATTTTATAAGTGCTTTGCTGATGTTACAAGGGTGTGCATCCCCAAGTATGGATTTGCTCAGTTAAAATCTGTAATTTTTATCAATAAAAGTTTAGACACTGCTCCTTTTCCTCATGCTCTGGCTTCTCGAAGTGTGGGCGGAGTTTCGGATTGACTCCGTACTGATTGGATAATACTCAGCATCATGACCAGTCACCAGAGTGCTCTGTAAACAAAACAAGTGAAAAGTGACAGATTTGACCAGAAAAAGAAAATATTGATGATTCAATGCTTAAAAAAATTATACTATAATGTTGCTGTGATTGCGTAGCTCTAAAGGATAATTCAGCATATGTGGGGGACGTGAGGTGCATGGGGGTGGGGGGGCTTAGCAGCCCAACCACCTTACTGCAGCCCTTCACAGAGAGCCAAGCCCAGCCTGCCCAGTTAACGGGAGTCTCGGCTGCTGCTTCACCTGTATGCCACCACTGTCCTTTGCGGCACAGCGGGTTCAACATGGCGCCCCTCCCGGTGCTGGTGTGCTCGCACGACTATCTAAAAATTAAAAGTTAATGACCACCATGATTGTGGAGCAGAATGGCCAGATCAATTGCATATCATATGCGGACACGTATGCACGCTTTGACTAAATGACAACTGTGACCAAACACACACAGTTGCCCAAATAATGAATCAAGTAATTTTTTATTTACTGATAAATGGGCAACACTGATGCAACAGTTGCAGCCAAATGGGTCATTCTGCTGTGTATAATAATGTTTGGTGTTTTGTACTCATAATATTGCCAAAATATAAAAGGATGCACTACAGTGGGTCTCAAATATTTGTAAACATGTCCTGTTATAGTACTGCATGAATTTGACGATACACTATAAACTACACATATAAACTAAAACAATTATAATGGTGACTGAACAACTCCCATTTCCCAAAGTGCAAGATACAACACTTATGAATATAAGTCATAAAAGATCACACAAATAAGTCTGAAACAAAAACAAGGGTTCTTAAACGGATGCTAATATTGGATGTCCCATTCATTTTCAATAATTCTGTAATTAATATTCACACAATCAAATAAATCTTAGACTGACAGATATGAATGTCGAGTTATTTGGGTCTTTGCTTTGATGCCTGCCTAAACTCGACTCAGCATGGCAACCAACAGAACGCTGCACAACTCTACTCATTTTTTCATTTATTTAACAAATTCAAGGAATGACAAGCATAGTGCAGGTTGATAACCTTTAAAAAAGAAGGGGAAAAAAAGGGAAAAAAGAACATGTCAAGTCAACACCTAAGAAGAGAATTGAGCTTAAGTATCCTAATTCAATCGTATTTTTGCCAAATCTATTAAGTCAAATAAAATTGAATAAATGTACTTATTTGCCATGATTATCTAATTTGTTTCAAACCATTTTAACCTACTCGTCCAGATAAGAAACTTTCCATATTATTAACCTCTTGCACTCCGGTGTACCGTGGACGGGCACGTCTCTGCGTCCCAGAGTGCACGAGGGCGCTCTCGTGTGCCCTCGTGCACTCTAGGACGCACGAGGGCACTGCCTCCAAGCGCGCACTGAAAAAAAAAAAAAAAGTTCTTCCACTACAGACACAGCCGCGAACAGATCAGATATGATTGACCTCTCATTCGACTAATAAGAGCCTTGAATTGGGTTTCTGAAACCCTGAAGAACCAATGACTGAAAACCTAGCAAGAAGGACCCGCCTACCAACACTGTGAATGCAGCCAGCCAATTGAAGCACAGAAGTTCGGGCCGGGTGAAGAGAGACTGACTGCTGCAGCAGATGAAAAAAAGGACCCGCAGGAAAAACCTGCTACAGACCCAGCAGCAGGGAGACCACCCACAAGTGCGACCTGCACTCATTCCATCACAATAGACCAGGGGTGTCCAACCATGTGCCATGGAGAGCCAAGACCCTGCAGGTTTTCTCTTCTACCCAGTCTCTTCAGCAGGTGTTTTCACTTATCAGCAATCAGTGGGAAGAAGTTCACAGAAATCTGCTGTTGAAGACACTGGTTGGAGGTAAAACCTGCAGGGTCTTGGCTCTCCATGGCACATGGTTGGACACCCCTGCAATAGACGTTTAGGATTCTCTTCCATGGTCATCATAGACCGACGGAGGCCGACGACAAAGGTCGTAAATCATTCGCCAAAACCGCAATAATGGAATTATGTTTTGACCGGGAACCACGAGCGGACCAGCGTCGCGTTCGTCTGACAATGAGGAAGAGAAGTTCGCCAGGACACTGCTGCTGTGAAGAGGTAAGGTGTTATAAGCGAAATTATTCTTTATCCCTGAAAATTGTAATCAAAAATGACTTTTGACCGATCAGTAAATTACAACTGTGCGGCGCACGAAGTCTGAAGTTCGTGCGCCGTGGTACACGGGTCGTGCGCCGCGTCCGGACCGTGAACGCCCCCACCCCCCGCTACTCTTCTGTAGCGGGGGGGGGGGAGCCGCGGTGACTGCGCCGCGGTCGCCACATGACTATTCCGTCATGTAGCGATGGCCGATGTCCGTCCTCTGTAGCGAGGACACACACACACAGCCCTGAGTGTCACCTTTCATTAGAGCCCAAGATGAAGCTTCTATATTGAATCATTCAAAAGTTAGACATTTTTGCAAACTGTGCCATTTGGCACAATTTGGCACAGTTCAAAAACGCCTGAGAACTACCTGAGGAAAAAGCTGTGTAATACATTCATTTTTTGTGGTATTGTTACAAAATTTTGACCTCAGCTGGATAACACTTGGTTCTACATTTCTGTTGCATTTTCCAGCCCGGATCTGAAGCTGTGTGTTATTTGCAAGCATTTGTAGCCAAAAAAACACCCAGGCCAAATTTATTTTCTTCAAGTTCAGTATGTTTAGATGACTGTAACTCAGTGGCCGGAGCACTTGGAGAGATTATGACTGTTTTGCCAAAAAATTCAAAGTGTTTTCTTTTAAATGAGACCAACCCCATGAAGATGCTGCAAAGGGTTGAAGAACAGCTTTCGATTTACTTTGGGCACGTTATTTTTTGGCGTTTTTAGGGAAATTGACCGGAGTGCAAGGGATTAAATTAAGTCACTAAATTAAGCACTGCACAAACTCAATTTCACCATTCAATGTCAAATAAAGCACCCGTTTTCCTTAATTGGAATCAATTTGCTACACAATCACATAATTGATTCAACCCACCACCAACAAAAGTACTTCAATTAAACACACCTGTCACCTGCAAATATACCATTATATAAACTCACTTTGCACACTTTTCCTCATATGTTACATTATTAATGCCCAAATTATCTTAAATAAGATAAAACATAAATCTCACCAATTGTGTCTCTGTGGTCACCCATGCATCAAGGAACCCTGCTGTCTGCAACAATGAGCAAACAAGTCCCAGCTGCTCAAGTGAACTGACTAATGAAGCCTCTGTCTGCTGAGCTGCCACACCTACAACCAAACTGCTCCACACTGCCCTCTTGTGACTGTGTACATGGAAAATTCCTAAAATACACCCAACAAAAGTAGAGCAGAAAAACTGAAGGCTGAGGAAAAGAAAAAAAGGAAAAAAAAAACAGCAATATGATGATTTATGGCCTAACAATGAAAGGAACTGAACACAAACATGTGGGATTGCCTAGATATAAGCTAAACCTCTTTGTATTCCACTTTCAAACAGCCAACATTTGGGCCTGTAAAGCCTAATTGGGCTACCTGTTTTCAGACAAGAATATTTGCTTTCTATGGACATGCACTAGTACAGGGAGAACAACATTTGTACAGATACAGTATGTGCAGTGATGCATCAAACCTAGATAATGCTTAGAGCTGGCATTTGACAGAAATTGTAACTTCAGCAAAACTTTAGTTCAACTTTTTTAGGTGAAGTTAAGTCTTCACTGAAATGTGTTATTGAAGAATCAAACACTAACTACCATTATGACACACACGGCCTCCCACCCTTTGCACTGCCACCTTCAGCTTCTTCCCTCCAGACGGAGGTTTGCTGTCCCAAAAAGTAAAACCCAGTGCTACAAAAACAGCTTTGTTCCTGCTGCTGTTAAAGAGTTGAACAAGATGTAACAATATATTGCACATAATTTAGTTACCTATTTATTAATTTGATTTTATATTTACTTATTTTTGTAGCTTTTTTATTGGGGTTCTAAATCTTTTATTGGGTTTTAGACTTTTGTGTCTTTAACCTCTTTGACTAGTCTTTAACTTTCTAATATGACCCTTCTCTCTTATCTCCTTGTTTTTTCTCTTATCTCTTTGTCCTTTGTCCTGACTGGTGGAGCCTTGAATACTTTTATCATGTTTGTAGTCAGCTTAATGTGTGCCTGGTTTGTGTTCATGTTGAATGTAATTGTGGTTTGTAAATATGGATGTCACCTGGCTGCAAAACAAATCTACCTACGGGTACAAATAAAGGAACCTGAACCAGAACCTGAACGGCCTATAACAGTTCATTGGCTTTTGTGCTAACACACAGTACAATAGCACCCCCGTAGTACAGTTCTAAACAAAACAAAACAAAAAAAAATACAGTTGGGATATCAATTTGTGATATCACAAAGGGGAAGAAAGTGTCTTTTATTGCATTTTCTCTTTAGAGAGAAACTGAACAGTTCAGGGCAGGAAACCACAAGGGGAAAGTGTTTTTTTTTTTTTTTCTGTTCTTCTGTTTACTCATGATTTGAGCCTCTTATTTGCAGACAGCCTGAGGATGAGTGTTGTGCTACAAATAATTAATAAAACCTTATGGGAAGGCCTTTTTCCCAAATCTATTGCAGTCCATTATCTTTGAACTGATAACTGAAGCTAAACAAACTGTGGTCATTCAAATAGTAATGGACATTTTTTTTCTCCTGTAAGACAAATATCATGGGTTTTAATTATTTTCTCTCACTCTCTTCTTCAGTTTTTTTTAATTTGTTGTATATTTTACACAGATTTTCACCTTTAAATA
Organism: Pholidichthys leucotaenia; assembly: GCA_020510985.1. Classification (NCBI taxonomy): domain Eukaryota; kingdom Metazoa; phylum Chordata; class Actinopteri; order Cichliformes; family Pholidichthyidae; genus Pholidichthys; species Pholidichthys leucotaenia. The sequence goes on from CM035844.1 coordinate 135,642,894, forward strand.
TTTTAAACTTCTCATTATCATATTCAGTCCTGTAATTTTTATGTGCTAGTCTCTGAATTGTAGACATCAATAAAATAACTGATTTGTGTTCTTGGTAAACTGGATTTAGTTGAAGTATTTTTTTATTAATCCGTTTTTCTGGATGGAAGTAAAATCCAAGTTCCTGTTATGGAATGATCAGTTTTTACCAGAGGAAGAAAATGAGCTTTTTGTAATCCTAAAGAGTGCAGTGATATAAGGGGCCCTCATCAAAGGTAAGAAAGCTGTTTATTAACTGATGAGTTGTTGCACATAAATAAGATAATTATTACATTTAAAAAGAATAGAAAACAGTAGCGATCTATTTTGCATAAATCGCCACTGAGGGGGTACTTTCTGCTCGGCCTAAGAGTTTCGTTGAAGAGTTGAACTGGCGTTAGCACTCGTTACCTCTATGCTAAAGCCTTATTCTTGCTGCATTTCCCCTCTAGTCCGCTTTGGTCCGCGTGCGCTTTGGATGAGCCCAGCACGCACGTGGTGCTGTACATGCTCACATTTTTCATCTACTCAGGCCAAGCAGTTGACGCATGCGCGCAACCATCATTTGTAGTTTCACTCCCACCCTACAGGTAGTGCCAATGCACTGACACACCAGGATTTTCAGCAATGAAGAAATGGTTCATGCTTTCTGTTACTTGACTTCCCGGTTTTCACTTCTTTTCCACGAAGATGCTGCTGCTGAAGTATGTATGTATGTATAATTCATGTATGTTTATTCTTGTCTTCCGCTTCCTCGTTGCCTTCTTCGTCTACTTTGTCTTGGTATGCTGTATTGTTATCGCCACCTCACGAATGGGACATTCAGTCTTGCGCATGCACTTTTCAATGCGTTCAGGTCATGGGCAGGCGGCGCGGTCACAAAATTTGGGCTGCACGCAGCTGAGCAATGCAGACACTAGCAGAGTGGAGACGATGATGTAAATTTCGTCTCACATTTCCGGTTCCACGTATGTGGACAGCAGAGGTGCAGCATGAATCCAGCTTAAGTCTGTGCATTGATCTGTGGACACCAGACTTTATCAGAAAAAAAAAAACAACCGGAACAATAGGACCAGACTTGAGACCTTTTTATTTGATGAACCATCAGTACCTCTGACTCAAAAAAGCCCCCGTCTGTTTGTTAACCCCTTGCACTCCGGTCAATTTCCCTAAAAACGCCAAAAAATAATGTGCCCAAAGTAAATCGAAAGCTGTTCTTCAACCCTTTGCAGCATCTTCATGGGGTTGGTCTCATTTAAAAGAAAACACTTTGAATTTTTTGGCAAAAAAAAACAAACATGACCTCTCTAAGTGCTCCGGCCACTGAGTTACAGTCATCTGTGGAGGGGTGACCCAGGAGGCAGCTCCCCCACGGGAAGACCCAATGGCGGGAAGCAGGGCTGGAGGAGGGGGACCACGACGGCATCAGGTGGTGAAGGAGGACAGGGGACCATGACGGCATCTGGCAGAGGAGAAAGGAGGACCATGATGTCCTGGGGCTGGCCGGTTGCACCCTCGGAGGTCCCGGGTTGAGACATTGTTGCACCCACGGTGGCTCCAGGCTGGAGCACGGCAGCACTCTCGGTGGACCCGGGCTGGGCCAACGCTGTACCCTCAGTGGACCCGGGCTGGGCCAATGCCGCACGCTCGGTGGGCCCGGTCTGGGCCAATGCTGCACCCTCGGTGGACCCCAGGCTGGGGCGTAGCGCCCATGGCGGGCCCAAGCTGGAGCGCAGCACTCATGTAGGATTGAAGCTGGGGTGCAGCACCCATGAGAGTCCCCGACCGGGATGCAGCACTCATGGAGACTCAGACTGAGGAGGGACCCACATGACGGCCTTGGGCAGAGGGGAAGCTGCACTCACGGAGGTCTCGGGCTGGGACGGAGCACCCGAGATGACCTCAGAAGGCGGAGCTGGACCTACGATGTCCTCGGGTGGCGAGCCTGGACCCACGGACACATCTGGCGAAGTTGGATCTTCCCTGGCAACCCTGGAAGAAGGCTTGGAACAAACAGGCAGAGATACAGGGTCAGGGTCACCGGCAGTGGCGGAGCCCGGCGAGGTGAGCTCAGGTGCAGCTGGTGGCTGCACCCAATTCTCCTCACCAAGAGCCAGGCAAAATCTCTCCTGAACAGATAAGAGAAAAACAAGAGAGATCACTTGCCTGAGCTCGAGCTCCACCGCCGTCCAGGACTCCTTCGATCCAGACGACAACGTCTTGGGCCAGGTCCCTTGGAGGTCCAGCTCCAGTTCCAACTCTGTTGCGGCGGCCTCTGCAGCAGGCATGATAGTGGTTGCAGTCCTCATCTCACCAGATGAAGTGGACCACTGGTGACTCTTCCAGTGTGGCAGTTGGGGGTTGGCTCACTGCTGGCACTGGAACAGGGTTCTCCAGGACCACAGGCTCCTCCATCGTCCGGCGGCTCAGTTCAGGGTCTGGTGGACACTCAGGGGCCACAGGAGAGAACACAGAGAGGGCTGGTGAGCAATTTGTAACAGCAGCATGTGGGGAGAGCTCAGGGGACTGCTTTTCCTGAGCCTCCCTACCGGGAATCAGGCAAGGCATATTATCATTAATAGAAGTAGAATGAAATAAAACTTACCTTTTTTCCCAGATCTGGATGGTGCCTGCTGCTGTATATGGAGCATCTTCCCTCTCTGTGGCTAAGGTGAGCTTGGGCCCCTCTGTGGATTGTAGAGGAGCCGCCCTTGTAGTCACTGGGATGGACATAACCGGGGAAAACATGGAGGACCTTTCGGCAGCAGGAGGACACGTCGAGGGGACGGAGTTGCAGCAGCAGTGGAGAGAACGAAGGCTGGAAGAACAGCTGGTGAAGGAGAAGGAGAGAAAGGAACTGCTGCGGGAATTGTCGGGCTTGGCATAAGGGAATTGGCTGCTGAAGAGGCGGGGGAATTCCTCCAGCTGTCCAGAGCAGGACGACGTTGTGGTGGAGCTGGAGTTGGCGAACCGAGAGAAAGGATGGACTTCTGCCATGGAGAACGTCTCTGCTTCTGCTCCGCTGGAAATGCCTCCATCGACAGTCCCAGAAACGATTGCTGGAGTGCACAGACCGTGGACAGCAGATCTGTGTATTGCGGATAACTCCACAGGCCAGGGTGTGCCTCCAGAATTCCCACCGCTCCCATTTAAACTTTGCCAGACTTTTTTTTTTTTTTTTTTTTTGCTTTTTGTTCTTATTAAGGACAAAGATTGAAAGGAGATGTTTCGACTGTTCACTGCAGTCTTCATCAGAAGTGTCAGCTGATTTTTGCGAGGTGTCATTTATCAGCTGACTTTCGTAGGCGAGGCCAGCCCAGCGGAACTGTCAGATCCACTGAGCTGGCCCCGCTTTCCGCCGTCCGATGGTCTCTGAGAATGTAGTCCAAGGTGTGGGAAAGCATAAGTGCCCCCTCATCCCGGTTCATGCTGTCTTTTCCCCACTTCCTGATTTCTATGGCCTCCTTGATCCAGCGTTTGTGTCTGTTACTCTCCAGTCCAATGATTTTTGCATTGTCCCAGTCCATGATGTGATTATTTCTTTTGCAGTGATCTAATATAGCTGATTTTAATGTTGCTTGTTCTGCCTTTTCTTTTTGTGATCTTGTGAGTCGTCCTTGTGTTCCCTTCTCACATTCCTTCTGGTGTTCTTTTTTAACCATACCATAACACAAAATAAACAGCAGTAAAACCACACAAAAAATTAAGACAGTTATTAGTACACCCCAAGGACAAAATAGAACAAGGCAAAAAATGCGACATAATATATGAAATATCATGGAGATCATGCAACAAAACCTACATTGGAGAAACCGGAAGATCATTCACCACGAGGAAAAAAAGAACACCAGAAGGAATGTCAGGAATGCGGCATTTATGCTTTCCCACACCTCGGAATACATTCTCCAGAAACCATCGGATGGTGGAAAGCGGGGCCGGCCCAGTGGATCTGACAGTTCTGCTGGGCTGGCCCCGCTACGAAAGTCAGCTGATAAATAACACCTTGCAGCAATCAGCTGTTCGAAACTTGTAAAGAATAAGGTAAAAAAAACATCTGCTTTCTTTGTCTTTAATAAGAACAAAAAGCAACTAAAAGAAGACAAAATGAACCTACTCTAGTTTCCCAGACTTTCTTGGGTCCACGGGCGATGAGAGCTTCATCCACAAAACTTTGGATGAAGTCCGCCGCCCACTCCTCCTCCACAGTCAGCGACCCCGCTGCCAATCTTCCCTTGTTTGTGTGAGGACGGCGAGCCGGGTACATGATGAGCTCCACTTCACAGGTGAGAGAAAAAAAAAAAACACAAAAAGGGAAAAAATGCATGCTACAGCAGCTGGGCCCTAACTAGGTGGCAGCATTCTGTCATAAACTGGCCCCTCCGGGGCAGAAAGACAGGCCCAAGTGCTGAACTGTAATGTAACATTTATTAACAAAAACCCAAAACAGTGTAGAGAACACAAAAATACACACTAAGATTACTTACAGAGGATACAGTCCAGAGCAGGAAAGGCTCTGGAGGAGATGAGGAAAAACACGGAGGGAAAAAGTCCAAACCAGTCCAAGTTAAGCAATGCTGCTGCAGTGAAACAGTGAGTGGAGAGTGCCTAAGTACTGGGCGGACAAATGAGCCACAGGTGTGGGCTGAGCCGGCAGGTGACCTAGAAACAGACTGTGAGCAGCAAGTGGGGGTGTCTGAGAGAGGAGGGCACATAGGAGTAAATAAACCAAAATATACAGAAAACTGACAACAAAATAATGACACACATACAGAACTCAGAAACAAATTGAGTCTGAGCTCAGGAGGAATATTTGAACTCAGACTCATGACAACAAATCTTGGAAGGTTTACACCCTCACCAAACTATGGGTTTGGGGTCCAGGGGTCAAAGTTCAAAGTTAACATTACAGTTGCACTATGGTAAATGGTAAATACTACATTTACTATAAAACGAGTAAAGCTTGGGACACCAAACCTGGTACGCAGGTTCACCTTGGGATCCTGACCTCAGACTATGGGTTTAGGGTCAAAGGTCAACGTTAACATTCCCTATACCTTATTACTGTACATCGAGTAAAGCTTGGGTCACCAAACTTGGTATACAGGTTCACCCTGTGACCCCGAAGTGTGACTATGGTTTTTGGGATCGCAAGGTTAAAGGTCAACATCAAAATGGCTTATAAACCATGTCTCAACAACAAAGAAAGCTAGGGTCACCAAACTTGCTACACAGGTTCACATTGGGATCCTGACCTCTGACTATAGGTTTGGGGTCAAAAGGTCAAAGGTCAAGGTTAACATTCCTTATGCCTTTTTACTGTACAATGAGTAAAGCTAGGGCCACCAAACCTAGTACACAGGTTCAGTCTGACACCATGACCTCTGACTACAGGTTTGGGGTCAAAAGGTCTCAAGTCATGGTTGCCACTCCCAAAGCTCTCTTACTATAGAACGTGTAAAGCCCTGTAAGGTCACCATACTTTCTACATGGGTTCACCTTGGGATCCTACCCTACAACTATGGGGTGTATCCTTTGTTGTATGTTCGTGGATCATGGGTATATCATAATTTGGTTCTGCTACAGTAATTATATTGAAAAGTTGAAAACTGCTCTCTGTCAGTAAGTATTGGGATCTTCAAAGAAAACTGAGGCAGGGGATATTGCACTCACCTCAGAGTGCTCTTGTTCATATTTATACCTAGAAATTTAATGGCAGTGTAGAAATAGAAATGAGAATTTTGCCTTCTTCTTGAAAATTAAGATTGACAGGATAAAAGAAGATGCCAATCTAAAATGATGCCATGTGTTTCTAAAACTTATAGAAAGCCATTGTTTGTTATATTTCTGTGTATATTTATTTCTGTCGTCCTACAGGAGAAACATGCAAAAATCTGCCAAAAATCAGCAAGTAAGAAGAGGAAGGTATTTGACTCCAGTAGACAGAGAGCCGAGGGAACAGACATCAGCACACTCAAACCCCTGAAACCAAAGGTAAGCTTTCATCTGAGGGTTTACTTTAGGTTTGTATCTCAACCTGTAAGCTTGAGCTGAATTCCACACTTTGTAAATGATGTTGTCACTTGCTAAGTTAGTTCTCTGCTCACTTCATTACTGGAGCTTATCAATTCATATAATAAAGATAAACATTTTTCTTTAACCTGGGGTTATTTATTCCATCACATTTCTACTATGACTATAAATGTTTGTAAGACCTAGAGTGTGATAAATGTTTCAGGGGTGTTCGGTTAGATATAAATAATCCAATATCAAAAGTAAACAGGATGTTTTTCAGCCTCCTCAGCTGAAAAACTGTAAATTTGATTTTTTTGATTGAGTTTTTAAAATTTACAATATCTAGTTTTCATAATCCCTGAAGAGAATCAGCCAAAAACAGTGTTCATTATTCTGGTCTTCACCTTGAAGAGACCCTCACATTTGGATCTATATTGTCCCATGTAGCACATTTGCTGTTTTGTCTTAGCAGTCTGTTTTCAAATGTAAAATCACTTTCAATTGTATTTCAGTTACAAAGTTCATCTGCTACTACCAAAGTAAGTTGAGTTCTCTTTTCTTTTCATTTGTCCCTAATTTCCACATACATGATGTTTAGCGGCACAGAACTATTGACTCTTTCACCTGCTTTTACTTCAGGCATTATCAGTGGTTGTTTCCTTGCTTTAAAACATTGGCTGCAAATCTGTAGGCAAGCCAAACACACAAAGAAAATGAATCATTTCCTATCTTCTTTCAGATGTATCTGTTATGCCTTCTCTTTCTTTAAACATGGCTGTCTTATTGCTAGCTTTTCTGGCTTGACTGCTGCAATCTCTTAAATGACTAATAACTCTGATAACTCGCCTCAAAGCTACACAACTTAGGTTATGGCATCACACTCAGAGCTTATGAACTCTCACTGTGGCCTCTGTAAGGAATAACCCTTTCTTTTGGGTCCAAAAGTCTATTGCCTGGTAGCTGTCAAAATGTAAATGTTGGAAATGTGTAGTACTGCACAGAAGTCTTGAGCCAACCTGCATTTTTTATATTTTACTAGGAAAATGCTACGTAGATGCTGAGATTTAGTAACATGTACAAACATAAGTGGAAATGCAGTACATAAGGCAAAAGGAGAGTTTGTACAATTTTAACAAACTTGAAAGTCAATTTTCGGTATGATTGCCTTTATTCTTAAACATAGACTAAACTCAGTCAATATTTCTTGTTTTTTTTTTCTTTTCCACAATATTTTTATTGAACCTTTTTAACAAACATGACACAAACAATCAAACACTAACACTAAAGTAATTTAAAAATAAAATAAAAAAAAATATACTAAAAACACCAACAACCATTAACAAAAGCAAGTCAAACAATGCTCCTCTGTTTAGTCTAGGTAATCCATTACATAAGTATACATATTATACATTCACCAATTTGGAATTTACAAGGTCCACACACATCATTCACCTTCTTCTTCAGAAGTTATGTTTAATTTCTTTACATAATCAATGAAAGGTCTCCATATATTCTCAAACACATTTTCCTTTGATTTCAGTATGTATGTTATTCTTTCTAGTGGAAGGTTTGTTAACATCTGTCTTAACCACTGAGTCACATCTGGTCTATGAGTCTTTTTCCACAATAGTGCAATACATTTTTTGGCGTTAAGCAAACTGAGGTCTATGAATGTTCTTTCACTCTTATTAAAATTATGCTTTTCTGGATACAGACCCAACAAAAACAGTTTAGAGTTCAATATGAATTGCTTTGAAATTATTTTTTCAATTGTTACCCTCACCTCTTCCCAAAACATTCTAATTTTTCTACATTCCCATAAACAATGAAATAGGATTCCTTTACTTTCCATACATTTTGTGCACGTATCTGGTATGTTTTTGTTATATCTATTTAAAACTCCACCGGTGTAACATACATCCGCATTAACCATTTAAAATGTATCAATTTAAGACGTACATTTATTGATTTGGTTTGAGCTTCTGTGCAAGCCAATTCCCATTGTTCCTCTGAAATTTCAATTTGCAGGTCTTATTTCCAATAATTCATTCTTTTCTGTGAGTTTTCACTTGAGGATAGTGTCAATGAGTTATAAAACTCTGAAATAATACCCTTTCTCTTACTATCTTTCGTCAAAATTTTTTCCAAGGATGAATAAGTAGGTCGGGTGAGAACATTATTTTGATTTGATCGAATAAAATTCCTAAGCTGAAGATATTTAAAAAATTGTGTTCTATTAAGATTAAATTTGATCCTCAGTTCTTCAAAAGACATTATGTTATCTGAACGTGACAAATATAAGTCTTGAATCTTTTGAATCCCTTTTAAATTCCATAATTTAAATACAGCATCCGCTCTCCCTGGTGTAAAATATTGATTACCCCATATTGGGCTAAATTGTGACAATAAGTGTGGTTCTTTTAAATATTTTTTGATTTCACACCATATTTTGATCATATGCTTTACAATAGGATTTTTAACTTGTTTCTGTAATTTTTTAGCTTGAGTCTGAGTATATGAATAAGGGAAGAGGTAAAGGTAAATTGTATGATTCCATTTCAATCCAGTGAGGGAGATCATTTGATGAAAAATAATATGTCATAGACCTCAGTTGTGCTGACCAGTAATACAACATAAAGTTTGGACATTTCAGACCTCCACGATCAAATGGTAAATATAGTAAGGACAGATGTAATCTAGCCTTCCTATTGTTTCATATAAATTCCACTAACTTTTTTTTAATTCTTGAGAATAGATCTGAAGGTGGTGGTAAAGGAATGTATTGAAATAAATAAAGTATTTTAGGTAAGATATTACTTTTAAGTATATTAATTCTCCCGATCATCGACATTGGTAGTGACATCCATCTCTGAAGCAACTCATTAATATCTGTCATTAAGGCTTCATAGTTGGCACTGGCGACTGATTCTAACTTAGGCACAATTTGAATTCCTAAATATTTAAACTGATTTACAACATTGAATTGATTTACCTTAGGAGCTGGGTGATTTCTCTGGGTCTCATTTAGCATTAATATTGAAGATTTAGTTTTATTTATTTTATATCCTGATATTTCCCCAAAGTGCTTTATTAAATTTAACAAGGTCGGAATTGATTTTTTAAGATTCGACATAAACAAAATTATGTCATCAGCATACAGGGAAATTTTATGTTCTGTTGGTCCTACTTTAATTCCATATATTTGTGGATGTAAACGTACTGCCATCGCTAAGGGTTTAATTGCCATAGTGAACAGTAAAGGTGAAAGTGGACAACCTTGTCGACATCCTCTATTGATTTTTATTGATTTTGAGATATTGCTATTTGTTAGGATTTCTGCTGTAGCATTATTGTATATTATCTGAACCCATTTTATGAAATTATTTCCAAGTCCAAACCTTTGTAGGACTTCAAAAAGAAAGGGCCATTTGACCCTATCAAAGGCCTTTTCAGCGTCCAATGATAGGAGAGCTGTATCCGGTGCTTCTTTATTAGAATAAATAATATTAGTCTTCTTACATTATGGAAGCCTTGTCTTCCCTTTATAAAGCCACTCTGATCTCGGTTAATAATATTTGGTAATATTTCTTGTAGTTGTCTTGCTAAAATTTTACAGATTATCTTAAGATCAGCATTTAATAGGCTTATTGGTCTCATGTTTTCACATTTATTAGAGGGTTTACCTGGTTTTGGCAACAGTATAATTAAGGCATTATTCATGTATGGTGGTAAATTACTATTTTGAAATGCTTCTAAAACCATTTCCAAAAATGGTTTTATTAATTTATTCTTAAATTTTTTATAGAGGTCAACTGGAAGACCATCAGGTCCCGCACTTTTTCCTGATTTCATATTATCAATGGCTAGCCCAACTTCTTCTTGACTAATTTTTGACTCCAGTATCTCCCTATTTTCATTTGGAATACATGGTATAGATAATCCGTCCAAAAACCCATTTAGTTTTGTTAAGTCAGTTTCATTTTTTGTATCATATAATTTTTCATAATAATCTCTAAAGGCACTATTAATTTCTAAAGGATCTACAACTGCCTGTCCGTTACTTATAATACTGGTAATTGGTGTTTTAAATTCTAATTGTTTAATCTGCCATGCCAATAATTTTCCTGATTTTTCACCTTGTTCATAAAAGGTTTGCTTCAATCTTAGAAGACTCGAGGCAGCTCTGTTCGCTGATTTTTTGTCATATTCAGCTCTCAGAATCAGTAATTCGTTGTCTAATTTTGGATTACTTCCTGCATACACTTTTTCTTGAAGAATTTTTATTTTACGTTCCAACTGGACTCTCTCCTCTCGAGTCTTCCTAGATTTTGAACCTGTATAACTAATAATATGCCCCCTAATAAAGCTTTGAAAGCCTCCCACTTTATACATGCTGATGTTTGTGTAGTATTGATATCAAAGAACTCATCTATCTGTTTTTCTATGTACTTAACAAATTCCTCATCCTGAAGCCATTTATGCTGAAATTGCCACCTACCTGGAACCTTTGTCAATTTCTTATCTATATACGTATATTAGACAGCAGGGTGCGTGATCAGATATCACAATGCTATCATAGAAACAATTTTGAATCTTGGACCTTAATTCTGTGGAGATCAAAAAATAGTCAATACGTGAAAATGTCTTGTAGGTATTAGAATAGCAAGAATAGGCTTTGACTTGTGGTTTCATTTCTCTCCATATATCTAGCAATCTTAATTCTTTCATAAAATGATTAATGGTCATCCTACATCCATTGTGCGTACAGTCCTGTCCTGTTGATCTATCTATACTGGTGTCAGAAGTCTGAAATATAACCTCACAAATACAGAGTACAAAAAGGTATTAGACTGAATCAAAGATCAGACTTAAGACACGCAGAGCCTTTGAAACTTTTTCTTCCAAGGAGTAATCAACACATACCATTTACAGGATGAGCTGAAATACCGACGAGGCAGTCTCGTACAGTAATTCTTATAGGCAAAGATAAGACAGTGACAGCTTTACAACCCATTCTTTTCCTCCACACAGGGGAAAGCACACACAGTTTGTATACAACAGTCTATCACAGAGAAGATAAAAAAGTACAGGATATGCAAAAAGGTACAAGATATGAAAAGGATGAGTCCTGGCACACAACGCTCCAGCTACACCCACATGTGGGGACATCAGCTTCATGAATCATTAATAAAATGATAACTGTTTATATACATATATACAATTTTTTCTAACATTTCCCTCCTGTTTATTATTTTATTAATCTTTTTAATCATATGCAATTATCAGTATAATGTAACTTCAAAAGATTTTCTACATTGACATCATTAAGCATTTATGTGGCGTATAGCTAGAGCACTGCCATACATTGGAAAAAGAGTACCCATTGGTTTTCCAAGAATCCATACCCATCATCATTTGGCCAAAAAACAGTAGGATTATTGCTACAGTTAAAAGTACAATTTTTCCTCTTTAAGGTGAATTTTCCAGCAGCAATATAGGGAAAGTGAAATACATTTCTACAGACAGAATCATAATATGACACTTCACAGGTCACTTCCTTAGTATCATTGCATCTTTGTGAAATACCCAGGTTGAAACTGTTTTTACTACAATTTTTGTGAAAGCAGATTGGTGAAGTAAACAGTGTAGGATTTACTTTCATTAAATGCTTCTTAACTGCAAGCAAAGAAGTTCCAATCCCAATAATATTAAATATTCTAATCTTAGACCCAGTGTAATCAGTAATAGTGACATTCAATCTATTAAGATACCTTTCTGACAATTTCCCCACCAACCAATGTCCAACATTATTGCTTGTATTAAACAGACTGAGACGAGAGTTCATCGCTATTGTCGCTCCGGGCGTTTTTCTCTTCACTCAGTGGAACAGGGATCATGGGTATTGTAGTCAATCATGGGTATTGCAGTCTTGTGTAAATGGGGTAGCAATGAACACACATAGCAAGAAGTATCGATTCCCAGTCCTCTCACCGAAACCACCATTGTCTGGTACCATAGGTTATGCGTATTGTTCATTGTCCGTGCTTCGTGGGTTCCTTGTCCTTGAATCAGAAAGAGATTACCACCCCACTGCCAGGAGAAGTGCTGAACACAGAGTCATCAATAATTTTGGTGCCATGCTTCCACCTGAGAGAGTACCCCTCCGGGCCTCTTTCTTCACCAGGGTTGAGACGGCCTTGTCCTTAAAAGGACATGCCCCCTTTGTACTGGACTTACTCAGGGAAACAAGTTAGTTAGTTCACTTACAGGCACCCGTAGTCTTTTAGCGTGTGAAAGGTGAATCCGAGATGGTCATTCAGCAATACGTACTGCAGTGGGAGTGGGAGTGTCCAGTGTTGTCGGTGGTGGTTCTTTATGAAGACATAGTCTCCAGGTTATCCTTTTCTGTGGAGCAGAGAGAGCTTCTGACAGAATCAAAACATTCCCTGAGATGTTCACCAAGATCTGTGTATTTGTTAGGTGTGGTTAGTGGTGAGAGGTCAGGTAATACATAAGGATGGTGAAAAAACACATTTAAAAGGTGATAATCCTGTCTTTGGGTCTAGTATAGAGTTAATGGTTAGTCTGACTAATTTCAGAGCTTCTGGCCAAGTAATACCCTTTCCATGTGTGGTTTTTGCCAGCATTTGATTGATTGTACCGATACTATGAAATTTGATCTTACTTCTTACAGCTTGGATTAAGTCTTGAACTGTTTGTGCTGTAAAATGAGTTCCATTATCTGCATAAATCAGTTCTGGAACCCCCAAAACGGAAAAAGCATCATTCAATAGAGTTTCACACACACAGATGCGGCATTTGCTGAGGATGTGTGATGAATTCCTGTCCACTTTGTGAAGGTGTCAATCAACACCAACCAATATTGTAGCTTTCCATTGCTCCTTGAGCATTATTTTATAAACAAATGATGCTCCTTTGGCATGTTTTTGTTACTTCTTTCAAAATATTAGGACAGTTTTTTTCCAACATCCTCATCATTGATTTCCCTCCTGTTGGCACATAATTGGCCATGTGCCACCAGGACAGCTCATCTGTATAATGTGGGTGGCAGAGCAAATTTTCATCAGACAAGCCAAATGTATATCTAATTATTTACACATGAAACAGGAGGAAGGTCCATATTATTTTGACAGTCTTTTAAAACATCAACATTATTTATAAGACAGACGGTTCCTAAAAGGCCAATAGCAGCACAGTGAGTAGCGTTATGCAGGTGGCATGTGCTATTAGGATATTTACTATCTGTACAGAATACAGATAAGTTACATTCAGGTTAGTAGCTCATTCAGCTGTTGGAGGTGATGCAGGTTGTGGAATTTTTACACAATCAGGACCCCAGACAACACCGTTACAGCATAAGCACACTTCTATTTTTTACAGAGCAAGCCTGTCGCTCGCTTCTTCCTTTGCTAAGTAGAGAGAGAGAGAGAGTTGCTGTTCGCCCCCTCCTTCACAACATGGGAAATGTGTAGGATAATAGAGGGCATGATCTTATTATTTGTATTATCCCATAAATAATAAAAAGGTGGTCTGTATTGCCCAGCCTGTATTTGAGTTATAACTGCAGCCATATGTTTATCCTGGGCACTACAGAAAATGAAATGAAAAGCACTTATGTAAATAAAATTGCATTTATTGATAATTTTTATGCATTATCTATTTTTCTGAGGATTGCTAATTATTTGCTAATTAATTTCTTTGATACCCTCTGTTTTGATACATGGAGGCTTACATGCAGCAAAGTTACAGGGTATTTGTTTGATTCTTTTACTGAAAGGAAGTGTGTTACCATTTTTAGTTTTAAATAAAATTTGCAGGTAGCCCAGTTCCTTCAAAGATGAGATCTCAATAATTATAGCTTCTTTTTGTGACATCTCTTGAAATAGTTTACAAATTTCATTTAAGAAAAACAAAATAACTATCTGTGCATTTTTGATATGCTTCAGCATTGATAAATAAGATCAGTTTGTCCAATTGAACACAGATGGGTTGAATTTGAAATATTGTGTCACATTCTTCCAGTCAAAGGAAAGGCGGACGTTTTGCCTAATTTAGAATTTGATTTAATGTTTTACAAGGAATGTCCCTATTTCATACATTCCTTGGTAAATTATGGAGTGCAATGTAGTTCACCCTGACCCAGCTTGGCCACCGCTGATTCAGGAGAAGCACATCCCTCATTACTGTCACATTTCTGAAATATATTGTTACCGCACCATTATGTGGTGAGTAATATCAGTATAAAATCATATAAACATTACATTTGTAAAGTCAAAGTCATTTGAATCAGTACACCTTATGTTATCTACAATGTCATACAAAGTCATACTTGGCTTCAAAAAGTGCTTATCAATTTAAGGATTCTTTCTCCAAGACCTTTGTCTGATAATCCATAGCCTCTGGCAGATCATATGCACAGACACATTAATTATCAATCTGTTTTGATCCTCTGTGCTCTAAATCATGTGATATAGGGTAAACATAAAATCTTCAATGATTAGGCATTATTAAATGGCATCATAATATGATCATAGTATGGCCTGTAGTCACATTGTCACACGTCAGTCCTTTTTTTCCTATAAAGTGCACTGTCATATTTCAGTCAAGGACAAAGGTCAGTAATGCGTCAAAATTGCTTTTTTCCTTTTTTTTAAAAAATATGTAAACAGTTTATCACGTACGCAACATTAATCAAGACCCCACAGAGTTAAATTGAAAAAATAAAAACCCAAAACCTTGTAAAAGTACCCATATTTAGACCACTTTCTTCACAGATCAACCACACACACACACACACACACACACACAAAGAATAGATAAGAGATAAAATAACTTTCTCATTGTCCATTTTAACGTTATCCAGTTCTGCTACCATTTAATCCATCCGTCTTTAAATGTTATGGTCTAATTATTATGATTTTATTTGCTTCCTCCTTTTCCCAACCTCTTGGGCTTCTTGTGAAAGAGTGGAATACGGGCCCGCCTTAGGTCCCGGTTTGGGGTATGGGGGTGGATTTTCCAATAGTGGGGCTGTACTAACAGTACTAGTTTGAGTTTTCATTTGTTTCTGCTTTTCTCTGGCTTCATCAGCTTTCCGTTGGGAAGCCTCTGCCGCTTGTGACCACAAGATGGCACATTGGAGCTCCGCACTGGGTTTGCCTGTTTTAACAGGTTTATTAGACGTCTTTTCAATGGTTGTTAACAATGCCTGGCATTCATCCACGTTCAACGTGGGCTTGAATGAGAAATCCTTTTTTCCATTTATTTAAGTATTTTTCTGGATCCTTTATTTTTCCCTTTTCATTTTGTCTGTTATTGTAATTTTTACAGCTGCGCGCGCTATGTCCTGTTTTTTCTTCTGGTTATTCGTCTGCCTATCTGGTCTTCTAACACAATTCCCCATTTTTAGATGGTCAGGGACGTTATCAGTACGCCCACCGTAACACTATTACTGCCCAATTTTTGGGGTGGATTCCGTAGTCAGGGACGTTATCAGTACGCCGACTGTTAACACTATTACTGCCCAATTTGGGGTGAATTCCTTCACCCTACTTATTTTAAAACCTGACCACCAAACAGTTGTGAATCGCCGTCACACTGTCTCCTGCACCCCTCTTTATTTTAAAACCTGACCGGTCAGTAACCGTGAATCGCCGTCACATTACTTCCTAAGACCACTGCATTCCTGCAGCGGTTTTTAACCACAAGGAAAAGTACAGGGCGCCGCCTTATACTACCATTACTCGCTCGTCAGCTGACCCATGGTTCTTTAAAAATGGGAAATTGTGAATTGTGAGGCTCGGTTATTCTTCATATACGTCTACTACAGTCAATCTGAAAAGGGAAAAATTTGTAACTTACTTTTTAGGCTCTATCAGTAAGGACAGCCGTCACCAGATTAGAGCCGGGAGAAGGAGAGTCTCTGGCAGCGTTCCCTCAAGTCGGGTTTCCAATACTGATGGATACCATCAGACCATGCACGGTTTTCAACCTGCAGGACACACATCCCTTCCCGCTCCACCTGGATCTCAGCTGTCCCGGGTTTCGGCACCAGCTATGTCAGAAGTCTGAAATATAACCTCACAAATACAGAGTACAAAAAGGTATTAGACTGAATCAAAGATCAGACTTAAGACACGCAGAGCCTTTGAAACTTTTTCTTGCAAGGAGTAATCAACACATACCATTTACAGGATGAGCTGAAATACCGACGAGGCAGTCTCGTACAGTAATTCTTATAGGCAAAGATAAGACAGTGACAGCTTTACAACCCATTCTTTTCCTCCACACAGGGGAAAGCACACACAGTTTGTATACAACAGTCTATTACAGAGAAGATAAAAAAGTACAGGATATGCAAAAAGGTACAAGATATGAAAAGGATGAGTCCTGGCACACAACGCTCCAGCTACACCCACATGTGGGGACATCAGCTTCATGAATCATTAATAAAATGATAACTGTTTATATACATATATACAATTTTTTCCAACAACTGGGATTCAATGTACAATTAAAATCCCCTGCTATTATATGTTGCCCTGTGAGTGATGCTAAAGTAAGAAATAAATTAAAGAAGAAGTTTTGATCATCTATACTGGGACCATATAAGTTCACCAGATTTATATTTTCTAATAACAAAGATCCTTGGATGATTAGATATCTTCCCAATTTATCTCCAATTACATTTTTCACTTGAAATGGAACTGTTTTATGTATGAGAGTCATAACTCCCCTGGCTTGGGATGAAAATGATGAGGTGAACACACTTCCCTGCCATCTTCTCCTTATTCTTTTTACATCCTCCTCTATTAGATGAGTTTCTTGTAAAAACACAATTTTTGAACCTATATCTTTTATTTTATTCAAAACTTGTTTAAGTTTTTTTAGATTTTGTAGACCTCTGCAATTCCATGATGTTAAATTAAGATTAACGCTTTGGTCTATGATCGATAAAGAGTTTGAGATTACCTTGCAAAATAAGCATGCTCATACAGAGAAGCAAAAACATGGATGGTTGAACATTCATCCCACAAACTACACAAAAACAAATTCCCCCTCCCCACATTCGTGGTAATCCCCCCAAAATCAAAAAAAAAAATCCGTCTCCCGTTATAGCCAGGGGCTGCTCCTCACCTGTGAGGTTCAGTCAAACCACTCACTCTTTCCTCCTCTCAATCACCCTGACTCTGCTACTTTTAATGACATGACAATAACTCTCTTCTGTAGTTTTTCCAACTTAACTCCAAAATTTTATAGCAACTTTGTACATCATAGCTTTTTTATATATATATATATATATATATATATATATATATATATATATATATATATACAGTATATATATACAGTATATATAATACAATCTATATTTTATAGACATGCTATATGTTTCAGATCAGTCAGATACTTGTACACATGCTTAAATATTCTACCTTTATATCTTGTTCTTGCTTCATGCTTAGCTCCCGCCAGTCTCTCCTTGGATCTGTTTAATGAGCTCCTGCGCCTCCTGAGGGGTCTTGAAGATATGGGTTCTCCCTTTATATGTGACCAGCAGTCTTGCCGGATGAATCACTCCGTGACGAATCCCGAGGCTGCGCAGCTCTTTACGGGCGGGGTCAAACTATTTTCTTAATTGTTGGATTCCTGTGGCCAAATCTGGGTAGAACCGCACCTGATGATCCTGGTATTTGATTTCTCCTTTAGTACGCGCTGCGTTGGAGACCGTCATCTTGTCTCTGTAGTTGAGGAACTTCATAATCAGCGTTCTCGGTGGTGTCTTATTATCTCTCGGTGGGCCGATTCTGTGAGCGCTCTCTAAGACAACCGATGACTGTAGATCTGTGTTGTTCAGCGCTTCTGGAATCCACTTTTCCAAAAAGGAACATGCATCCTGTTCCTCCGTACTCTCCGGGAGGCCCACCAGCCTTAAATTATTCCGTCGCGACCTGGATTCTAAGTCCAGGACGTTATCTTCCAGGCGTTTATTTTTTAATCCCAATGTTTGGACCTTTAATTGTAGGCTGGTGACATCATCTTCAGCGTTGGAGATTCGGAGCTCCGCCTGCGAAACTCGTTCCATACAGTCGCTTATTTCTTTTCTCATGGCTTCTATCGCTGCTATAATCCCATCAAACTTAGACGAAAAGTCTGCTCTCATAGCGCTGATAGCAGCAAGGACTGCATTCATTCCCTCGGCAGTCACCGCTCCGCCGCTAGCTCTCTCCTCAGCCATGGTCTCTGGAGATTTTTCTGCTTCGTCACGAGCGTGGAAGTCTGTTAACTTGGATTGTCTCGACGAATCAGTTTTTCCTCCGCCTGATTTCACAGCCTTGGTTTTTATCATATCCGCGCCTAAACGCTAGGATAGGTTTTTGTTCCAATTGAGAGAGTTTTAGCCTACTTTTTATTATTAGGAGCAGAGCAGAGTGAAACACGTCTTCCTACGTGGCCGCCTTAACCGGAAGTCCCCAATATTTCTTGTTATTTTTTAAAGTAGTCTACATGAATAGTTGTCCAGGTTTCTTGGAGGACATCCCAAAGTTCTTCTTTGGCTATTGTCGGCCTTTTGTTTCATTCTCAGTCCAAATTATCCCACATTTTAAATTTAGATTCATCACTCCTTCAGATCTGTTCTCACTGATTTTCAATCCAGTTCTTGTATAATTTGGCTTACATCAGTCTTTTCTCCCAATTTCCTACCATAATAATGGCTTTTCCACAGCTCCCCCCACCCCCCTTCCATTGAAACTGTTTTGATATCGCTTCAGTTACTGGTTGATAGATCAACTGAAGAGCCAGATGAAACTCTCAGGTCCTGTGTCAGGTTATTTCTGGATTTTCCATCCATCCATCCATCTATTCTCTACCGCTTATCCCTTGGTTCGGGTCGTGGAGGCAGCAGTCTAAGCAGAGAAGCCCAGACTTCCCTCTCCCCAGCCACCTCCTCCAGCTCTTCAGGGAGGGCATTCGCAGGCCAGCTGGTAGACATAGGGCCCTATTACAGTTGTAGCCATGCCACATATGTGTTTGCATCTCCCCTTTATGGAGAAAATGGTACCTCATAAAGGGAGAGCCAAGGTATCTTAATTGATCCATCCATCCATCCATCCATCCATCCATCTTCTACTGCTTTTCCGGAGGTCTGGGTCACGGAGGCAGAAGTTCAAGCAGAGAAGCCCAGACTTCCTTCTCCCCAGCCACCTGCTCCAGCTCTTCAGACAGGATACCAAGGAGTTTCCAGACCAGCTGGGAGAATCAGAATCAGAATCAGAATAAGTTTATTGCCAAGCACATTTACAAGTAAATAACAGGTAAATATACGAGGAATTTGACTTGACACTGAAAACGTCATAAATGACATTCTCAATGACGCGGCGAGCCGTGGAGGCGCCTGTCAGCAGGAGGGGAACAGAAGGCAGTGGAGGGAAGGGGGGGTGGACACAGTAGGAGAGAGACAAAAGCATTGTTTATCAGAATAAAGTTCATATATGACCGATATTATGATTACAAGAAAAAAACTCTCAATGCACAATTAGCAAACAATAGAATCCACACAATGACACAAAGAGAGCAGTGAGTGTATATCTTCATCAGTCAGTATAAGTGGATCAGTATGTGTGAGTTGGGTGCAATCAGTGGCAAATCAGTTAGGTGGACAACAATAGTCTCTTCCTCAGCAGATGTTATGACTACAGTCTGAAGCAAAGGCACGTGTCCTTGAGCACGGCAGATGGAATAGTTTTGCCAGACAGCTGTCCTTGAGAGTCAGATGCTGCCCGCCAGTGTTATGAAAACAAATATACTGTTGATTATCTGGAGGACTGAGTGCTGAGGGTGCCGAAAAAAACAGGTCGAATAGCACTGACTTCAGAGAAAAAACTTTCTATTCTCTTACGGATTCAGTGCTCCAATTCCTTCATGGCCAGGCGTTGAAATCGATTCGTGGACAGCTGTCAGCGTGATCGTGATGTAATCCATTTTCCTGTACAGTTCTCCATTGGCCGCTGTCAGAATCCTGCCCAGTTGGTCAATTTGATGGGTGAGCTTCGCCGGGTCCGCTTTTTGATAAGCTCTATCCATCTTCTTCAATTTGCGGTACACCAGAACAATCCCAAATCCAATCAGTAGAATTCCGATGACCATTGCTCCGAAAAGATATAAATCTTCAATATCTTCAATAGAAAGATCACACAGGCACAAGAGTTTCCAGTTGCTTGTGTCCTTTAAATAACCCGCAGCAGCAGTTCCTGCGGGACAGATCGGCTCCCCCGGGCCAGATTTCCTCGTTGAAAAAACAGTGTCAATTGCGTTCAAAGCCCAGCTTATTAAATCCATAATTTCGTTAGATAAATCAGCAGTAAAGACACGCAGACAGACGATAGCAAGCTGGGATCCAGTCAGTTAGGGAGGGAGACAGAGATAGGGAGCCGGAGCTGGGAAGAAAAGCGTCTGCTCTCTTTGGAGGGCGGAAGTGAAGACGTAGTCTCTCCAACGAGTCCTGGGTCTGCCCCGGGGTCTCCTCCCAGTGGGACGTGCCCGAAACACCTCAAGTGGGAGGCATCCAGGAGGCATCCTGATCAGATGCCCATACCACTTCAACTGGCTCCTTTCAATGTGGAGGAGCAGTGGCTCTGAGCCTCTCCCGGATGACTGAGCTCCTCACCCTGTCTCTGAGGGTGAGTCCAGCGATCCTATGGAAAAAGCTCATTTCAGCCGCTTGTATCCATGATCTTGTTCTTTCGGTCATTACCCAAAGCTCGTGACCATAGGTGAGAGTAGGAACGTAGATTGACTGGTAAATCGACAGCTTTGCCTTAGGACTCAGCTCCCTCTTCACCACAACAGACCGGTACAACGTCCGCATTACTGCAGATGCTGCTCCGATCCGTCTGTCAATCTCTCGCTCCATTCTCCCCTCACTCGTGAATGAGACCCCAAGATACTTGAAACTCCTCCACTTGGGGCAGGAGCTTGTCCCCAACCCGGAGAGGACAATCCACCTTTTTTGGGCTTTTCGTTGGCTGGCTATCTTAATTGATATGATGCAATATTTAAAAATGCTCCATTTCCTGTTTGTGCCTCTAGAATAGTCATGTTCCACTTTCTGAATGGATGTTTGTATGTGAAAACCTACTATACCTGTCACTACATCAGCTGCTAATGGGAGTGGCCATCAGCTGATTTCCAGCAGCGGGTAGCAGCATTATAAGGAAGGCGGAAGGCGCCGCGTGACACTCTCTCACTTACTTACACACAGACTGACAGGCCCTCTGTCATAGAGAGCGGCCGTCACATGGAGAAGTGAAAGAAAGGCCTTTTTGAGACCACAGGAGCAACCAGACGGAGCGTCATACCACTAGGAGTCTACGTGGGTCCGGTGGTTGTCAGCGTGTCCTTGCCATGACACGGCAGGTTGGTTGGCCCAGGAAGAGGACAATGGACCGGGGGAAATCCACTGTGCACCCAGAGAGAGGGGCAGCAGGACCTGAGGATGGTGAGATCGTTCCTTCTTGTCTCTCACTCATCATTTTTCTCTCCTAACCATTTTGACTGAGCTTGGGTTTTTTTTGGATAACAATACAGGAACGTCCTGGTTTGTTTGGGGGACTTCATGGGAACACTTTATTTTTTTCCTTTTGTTATGCTGGCCGGCGAAGATGTGGGAATTAATAATGGACAATTGAAAGACTGTTTTGAGTTATAAACAAAGGACTATTGGGTGAATATAAATTGTGTAAATACATTGTGGGTGTGGTAAATAAGGTATAGGGAACTCATTGTTGTATAATCATTATTTTGTGCACTTTTGAACTATAATAATAATCCTCAAAACCATACGAGCCCTTTAAGAGTGAAATCATTTCATCCCTTGTTTTGGTAATATTCTTTATATAATAGAAGAGTGTTACAGATGGTGGCCCGTACGGGTAGATGATTTTTGGCTTTATGGTCTTACTTCCGCCCTCCCAAGAGAGCAGACGCTTTTTTCTTCTCTCCTGCTGATTTTTTCCTCCCCTCCTGTTATTACTAGATCCCAGCTTGCTGTTGTCTGCCTGCGTCTAACTGCGACCGCCGAAAAGAAATTATGGAGTTAATAAGCTGGGCTTTGAACACAATTGACACTATTTTTTCAACAAGGAAAAGTGCTCCGGGGGAAGCTGTCTGCCCCGCTGGAACGGCTCCAGTGGGCTATCTATGTGACACGGGTAAATGGAAAATGCTGTGTCTCTCTAATCTTTCTATCGAAGATATTGAAGATCTGTTTATCTTCGTAATCTTGGTGATTGGGATAATTCTGATTGGGACAGGAATTGTCTTGGTTTACCGCAAATTGCTGAAGATGGATTCAACCTATCAAAATGCTGGCCAGGCGAGGTGCATCCAACAAATTGAGAAACTGGAGAAGACCATGATAGCGACTACTGGAGAACTGTCTCGTAAGGTGGATTACATCATGGGTTCGCTCAGGTCTTTCCACGACGAATTCAAAGCTGCGCAATGAAGGATTAATGTACTGAATCTACAGAAGAAATACAAGTCTTCTCTGTGATCAGTCCTATTTGGCACTATTATTCCCCATGAAAATTCCTCCTGGCTGTCTGCAGTCTGTGTTTTTTTTTCAAAATCATGAGCACAAGGCCTTGGACAGCCAGCTGCAGCGCCAGATAAGACTGGGCGCCAGACAGACAAAACATCTTCTGCCAAGGGTCCTTGGGTCTCTCTTATTATCATCAACACTGCTCAACACCGCACACACATTGATTCATGAACTGATTAAAGATACTGTACACTGCTCTCTTGTGTCTTGTGTCTTGTGAATTCTATTGTATGCTAATGCATGAGGGTTTTTTTCTGTGTAGTCAAAATTTGGCTCACATATGAGCGTTTATTCTGATTACTATGTTTTTTCTCTCTCCTATTGTGTTTTCCTCCCCCTCCTCCCCCCTCTTTACCTCCACTGTTGACAGGCGCCTTGTATGGCGACGCGTCATTGGATGCGCCTAACGTGCGCGTCTTATGTCAAGTCAAATTCCTTGTGTGTTTACTTGTAAATATACTTGGCAATAAAGCTGATTCTGATTCTGATTCTGATTCTGATTCTGGTGTAAATGTGGGTAATTCAAAATGGCAACAAAAAAAGGTAATGGGAATGCTGCTCAAGGTGGAAGGCCCGTTTACCCAGATTTCACGGCGGGGCCGTTTGGAACGGGAATGCATCCAGCAGAGGAAATTTCATCATTATTGAGTACATGGGGTTTTGAAGCTGATGATTTTGGGGATGATGGCTCTGTTTGTGGAGATGATAAAAATGTATGGGCTGTTTTAGAATCCAGGGCAGAGGAAAATGGTGACATGGGGGAGGATGGTGCACACCCGGCCATACAGGAACATGAGATGCTAAAAAAGCAGGTGGCAGTGTTAATACAGCAACTAAACAGGCTTCATGATAAAGTTAAGCACTTTATTAAAAGCACTGTTAACAGAGAGACACTTTTCCAAAAGTTCATTGACTGTAGTTTGGAAAAATTCACGGAGCAATTTGTAACGTTGGAAAAAAGTATTGTAAATTGGAATTTCCTGGAATATCCCCATTGTGGGACTAATAAAGGCTTATCTTATCTTATCTTAAATTGCCTGAGGCGGAGGGACCAACAGTGGAAAAGGCAGCTTAGCCAGTTATGGCTTGCCTCCAGTCCCAAAGCTCAGAAGGCAGTGTCAGTCTCTACACACACTAGTCCTGTAGCTCCCATTTTATCATGGGATCGGCCTGGTGTACCTGTTTACGATCCCAAACCTCCTGTGCACCCGGAGTTTCCTACAGGTGGCGCCGCCGGGAACACTGCAGATGTCTACCATCTACCTGATACAAGTCGGGGGGTGAAGGCGCACCACCCAAGAGGACACCTGTTTGTACTAAGCCTTGCCGGTAGGGGCTGCCCTACCCGGTTGGACTGCAGCCGCAAGCACAATACTCTCATCTACCGCCGACACTGGCCACAGTTACATGGGCAAAATTTCTTCAATCTGATTACAATTCAGATCAGAATTTTATTGTTTACATGGATCCTGAAAAAGCTGATCTGATTAGGATGTGCATTTCCATGTGTCACACGTTTGAACGGAATAAATCATTTTGACATGCGCACATCGACTTTTCGACATTCCGAAAATAGTAGAAGAAGCAACTTCCGATGTTAGCGAGCCCCGCTTCGTGTCGAAATTGACCTGTATTGTGTTATTCAGACTGTACTTTTGCTTCTGCTGGTCTCCATAATGAAGCTACAAGTACATACTTCTGCATATGACGAACAGAGGGAGATAGCAGGACGATACAGACCAGTTTTGTTTTACTCCCGCTGTTTTCCGCTAGCTGCTGCTAAGGCGGAAATACGTCACGTTGACATGTGGCTGGTGTACAGACACGCGCAGTAAACATATTTTCTGCCCTACGTTCGGAATAAGTGTTTTCATGCGCACCATTCCGATTAACAATCGGCATAACCCACCCCTCTCAATCGGAATGAAATTTTGATCCGAATGAGCGTGATCGGGTTAGAATATTCAGATTGCCATGTTTACATGAAGCATTTTTATTCCGATCAGGCTTTTAATCCAGTTACTTGTGTCCATGTAAACATAGCCAGTGACTGCCCAGGAGTGGCCTACTACCTTGGCGGACGTTGGGGTAGAGCAGGAGAAAGACCAAATGGTTTGTGATCTTAAACAGCACCAGTTGAACAACTCACAAACTTACCATATCAGCTTTGTTATGCGTCAGGGTGTGCTGTACCGCCGGGTCTCTCTAAACGACCAAAGAGAGAAGCTTCAGGTGGTGGTACCACAGTCCCTCGTCCTGGAATTCATACGCCACTACCATGTAAAGCCCCAGGGGGGACATCAAGGGCCTTTGAAGACCCTGTTGAGCATTCTGGAAGTAGTCTGGTGGCCAAGTGTGTGAAAAGATGTCTGGAAGCATATGAAAACCTGCAGCCACTGTCAACAGGATAAGAGAGAGCTTGGTAAAACAGGGAGGCGGGTGCAGCAATTACCCGCGAGCTCCCACCAACCGACTCAGCACCCGGAGCACCTTAATAAGATAAGATAAGATAAGATAAGCCTTTATTAGTCCCACAACGGGGAAATTCCAGGATTGCAACAGCACAGGGATAGTAACACTCAGAGCAACAATCAGAAGGCAAGAAAAAAAAACAAGCAAGCAAGAGCAGCTAATAAACATATGTACGTATTACTATAAAATATATATATATACACACACACACAGACACACAGTGCAGAGCATTGTAGCTGGATGGAATAAATATATGAATATATGAACACACAGTGCAGAGCATTGTAGCTAGATGGAATAAATATGTAAATATATAAACACCCACAGTACGGAGCATTGCAGCTAGGTGGAATAAATATGCAAGTATATAAACACACACAGTGCGGAGCAATGTAGCTAGATGGAATAATATGTAGATATATAAATATATAAACACACCCAGTGCTGAGCATTGTAGCTAGATGGAATAAATATGCAAATATATAAACACACACAGTGCAGAGCATTGTTGCTAGATGGAATAAGTATGTAAATATATAAACACACACAGTGCAGAGCATTGTTGCTAGATGGAATGAAACAGCATAACCGTCTACTTACTTATCCTACATGGTATGATTATGTGCCCATACATATTCTCACCCTCCATAGCGACCGGTATGTTCCTAGTTGTATGCCGGAGGGGACCATTGTGTAAGTCTATTGCATCTTTTGCATTCAAAAAACTATTAGTTTGTTACGTCTTTTTGCTATCTCTGCGAGCAGCCCTGCTTAGGTTGTACAGTCTGACAGCCGTTGGTAGGAAGGACCTACGAAACCTCTCGGTTGTGCACCTGGGATGATGTAGTCTGCTGCTAAATGAGCTCCTCAGTGCATTCAGTATGTCCTGCATAGGGTGGAACTCGGACTCCAGCAGAGATGACAGTTTAGCCACCGTCCTTCTCTCTCCTATCTCCTCCATCGGATCAAGGCGCTGCCCCAGGACAGAGCTAGCTTTCTTAATCAGTTTGTTCAGTCTCTTCCTATCGGCTGCAGTAATGCCACTGCCCCAGCAGACCACTCCAAAAGTGATGGCTGATGCCACCACCGTGTCATAGAATGACTTCAGCAGCGCCCCTTGTACACCAAAAGACCTGAGTCTCCTCAGCAGGAACAGCCTGCGCTGTCCCTTCTTGTAGAGTGCATCAGTATTGTGTGACCAGTCTAGTTTATTGTTCAGATGAATACCCAGGTACTTATAGGATGTCACCATCTCGATGTCTGTTCCCTGTATATTTACTGGTACTGTGAGGGGCTGCCCATGCCTGCGGCAGTCCACCACCAGCTCCTTAGTTTTCCTCGCGTTGATCTGGAGGCAGTTCCGATGGCACCAGTCCACGAAGTCCTGGATAAGCCCTCTGTACTCAGCTTCATCTCCATTGGAGATGAGGCCAACGATCGCAGAGTCATCAGAGAACTTCTGTAGATGGCAGTGTGTTGTGTTGTGTGAGAAGTTCGCAGTATAAAGAGTGAACAGGAAGGGAGCCAGCACTGTTCCCTGGGGACATTAAAGACCGGAAGAGCCTTGTCCATGGGGCAGTTCCACCATCTTAGGGACCAGTGGATCCCAGAGTCCCGCTGGGTACCCAATACTGCCCAACTCTGTACATCAGGAAGAACCCCAGTGGAACGGACCTTGGGCACTAAATTACAGGGACCACTGGAGAGGCTCATCCACCCACTGCTCTCAAGTGACCAGCGAGCTACATGCATCAGGAAGGAACGACTGCAGAAGAGGGCCGAGAGGGTTAAGTGGAGAGTGGGGGTACGTCAGGCCAGACCAGCTAAGTTGGATAATTCCCTCTGGAAAGAGGCGCACTTGCGGCAGGGTAACTTAGTCCAGGCCAGAATACACCCACTCCCCAAATCCAATAATAACTGCTCAGCCAAGCTAGCGCCTGGGGGGGTAGGACCAGCAAAATTCATAAATGAGAGGAGGCCTAGTAAAGACAAAGTAGGATGGAGTTCCCCACCTGATATACAGGATAAGTGTGGTGAATATTGAGAGAAATTAGGGTGTTTTAACATAGTAGCCTCCGGCAGGAGTGGGGGACTATGTAGGCCTGCCACATATGTGCTTGCATTGCCCCTTTATGGAGAAAATGGTACCGCATAAAGGGAGAGCCAAGGTATCGTATATGATGCAATATTTAAAAATGCTCCATTTCCTGTTTGTGCCTCTAGAATAGTCATGTTCTACTTTCTGAATGGAAGTTTGTATGTGAAAACCTACTATACCTGTCACTACATCAGATGGTAATGGGAGTGGCCATCAGCTGATTTCCAGCAGCGGGGAGCAGCATTCTTCTTCTTTTAGATTTGATTGGCGGTTGGCAACCAGCTTACAGGTGCATACCGCCACGTACTTCACTCTATATCATCACTCTATCTGGTCAGGAGCTGTAGTCCTTCTATCATCATTACTGTGTCCAATTGAACCTCAACTCTATCTTCAGACATCACTCATCTTCGTCTCCTTGTACTTCGCTCTATATCATCACTTTACACATCCACGGCCAAGATCCGACAGATGCATTACAGCCACACACTTTATATATGTCTGGGGAGCGGCATTATAAGGAGGGCAGAAGTCGCCGCATGACACTCTCTCACTTACTCGCACACAGACTGACAGACCCTCTGTCATAGAGAGCGGCTGTTGCATGGAGAAGTGAAAGAAAGGCCTTTTTGAGACCACAGGAGCAACCAGAAGGAGCATCGTACCGCTGGGAGTCTGTGTGGGTCCGGTGGTTGTTGGCGTGTCCTTGCCATGACACGGCAGGTTGGTTGGCCCAGGAAAAGGATGCTGGACCCGGGGAAATCCGCTGCGCACCCAGAGAGAGGGTGCGGGACCTGAGGACGGTGAGATTGTTCCTTCTTGTCTCTCACTCATCATTTTTCTCTCCTAACCATTTTGACTGAGCTTGGGTTTTTTTTGGATAACAATACAGGAACGTCCTGGTTTGTTAGGGGGACTTCATGGGAACACTTTATTTTTTTCCTTTTGTTATGCTGGCCGGCGAAGATGTGGGAATTGATAATGGACAATTGAAAGACTGTATTGAGTTATAAACAAAGGACTATTGGGTGAATATAAACTGTGTAAATACACTGTGGGTGTGGTAAATAAGGTATAGGGACTCTATGTTGTATAATCATTATTTTGTGCACTTTTGAACTATGATAATAATCCTCAAAACCATACGAGCCCTTTAAGAGTGAAATCATTTCATCCCTTGTTTTGGTAATATTCTTTATATAATAGAAGAGTGTTACACAGTGATCAGCAGCTCACATTTCTGGCATGCTTCCCATTTTGCGCCGGTGATTTGTCAGTTTATGGCAGCATGTTGTCTGTTTTTCATGCTTTGCATCACACCATGTAGTGACACACGAAACAGTAAGATATTAGACAAATGTTGGGTTTTTTGTGCACTTTATTGATCTTCAGAGGGGAAATTCGGGGCATCCACGGTACAGCGCCATCCCTTCACCATTCACACACACATTCACACCTAGGGCCACTTTAGAGTCTCCATTTAACCTAACTTGCATGTTTTTGGCCTGTGGGAGGAAACCAGAGTACCCAGGGTGAATCCACGCAGACACAGGGAGAACATGCAAACTCCACACAGAAAGGTCACTGATGATCAGGGTGTGGGATTGAACCCACTATGGTCAAGGGTGGAATCGATCCCGTCACCTTCTTACAATGCTGCCACTGTGCTAACCACTGCGCTCCCGTGCTGCCCAAATGTTATTGTAATATTAAAAATGCATATTCTGACTTCCGGTTATGGCTGCCACGTAGGACGGACGTGTCTCGCTCTGCTCTGCTCCTGGAAAAAAAAAAATCGGCAAATAACTCTCTCATTTGGGACAGAACGTATCCCAGCATTTGGGCGAGGATATGTCGGCGAAGCCTAAGGCTGGAAAACCAGGAAAAGGAAAAAGCGAGCCGCCGAAACAGTCCAAATTAACGGACTTTCAGGTCTGTGACGCAGCAAACAAAACTCCATATATGGCGGAGGAGGCTGGCAACGCTGCGATTTCTGCGGGGAATGGCGCAGATGCGCTGATGGCAGCCATGAGTTCAATGAGAGCGGACTTTTCCTCTAGATTTGATGGGATTATGACAGCGTTGGAAGGAATAAGAAAGGAATTGGGTGACTGTGTAGAACGAACGGCGCAGATGGAGCTCCGTCTCGCTAGTGCTGAAGATGACGTCACCCGTCTTCAATTAAAGGTGCGCACTTTGGAAAAAAAAAATAAATCTCTGGAAGATAATATTTTGGATTTGGAATCTCGGTCGAGACAGAATAATTTGAGGCTGGTGGGTCTTCCAGAGGAATCAGAAGGTCGGGACGTATGTTCCTTTCTGGAAAAGTGGATTCCGGAGGTGCTGGGCAGCGAGGAGTTGCAATCAGCAGTGGTTCTGGAAAAAGCACATCGTATTGGCCCACGGAGAGATAAGGGACCGCCGAGGACCTTAATTATGAAGTTTCTTAGCAACAGAGACAGGATGAAGATCTTCAACGCTGCACGTGCTAAAGGAGAGATTAAACACCAGGACCAGCAGGTGCGGTTCTACCCAGATTTGGCCACAGGAATCCAGCAATTGAGGAAGCAGTTTGATCCCGTACGTAAGGAGCTGCGCAACCTTGGGATTCGTCATGGTGTAATCTATCCTGCGAGACTGCTGACCACGTATGAGGGCAGAACCCACATCTTCAAGACCCCAGAGGAGGCGCAGGAGTTCATCAAGAAGATCAAAGAAGAAGAAGAGACTGGTGGGAGCTAAGCATGAACAAAATATAAGGTAGAATAATTAAGCATTTGCACAGGCATCTGACTGACTTGAAGTAAATAGTAAGTTTACAAAATATAGATTATATTATATATTAAAAAAACAAAACAAACAAACAAACAAAAAAAAACTATGATGTACAAAGTTGTTAAAAATTTTGGAGTTAAGTTGGAAAACTACAGAGGAGAGTTAATGTTACGTCATTAAAAGCAGTAGAGTTAGGGTGATTGGGAGGATGAAGAAGGAGTGGCTTAGGCTGTTCCCCGTGGGTGTGGAGCGGTCGATGGCTATATCGGGAGACGGAATTTTTCTTTTGATTTTGGGGGGGTTTGCCACAAGTGTGGGAAGGGGAAATTTGTTTGTGTGTAGTTTGTAGGATGAATGTTCAACCACTCATGTTTTTGCTTCTCTGTATGAGCATGTTTACACTGCAAGGTAAT
Source organism: Pholidichthys leucotaenia (assembly GCA_020510985.1). Classification (NCBI taxonomy): domain Eukaryota; kingdom Metazoa; phylum Chordata; class Actinopteri; order Cichliformes; family Pholidichthyidae; genus Pholidichthys; species Pholidichthys leucotaenia. Next base: position 135,673,306 of record CM035844.1, read on the forward strand.
CCTAAACTCTCTATTGAGCATGGACCAAAGTGTTAATCTTAATTTAACTTCATGGAATTGCAGAGGTCTACAAAATTTAAAAAAACTTAAACAAGTTATGAATAAAATAAAGGACATGGGTTCAAGAATTGTGTTTTTACAAGAAACTCATCTGATAGAGGAGGATGTTAAAAGAATTAGGAATAGATGGCAGGGAAGTGTATTCACCTCTTCATTTTCATCCCGAGCCAGGGGAGTTATGACTCTCATACATAAATCAGTTCCTTTTCAAGTGAAAAATGTAATTGGAGACAAATTTGGAAGATATGTAATCATTCAAGGTTCTTTGCTATTAGAAAATATAAATCTTGTGAACTTATATGGTCCCAATATAGATGATCAGAAGTTCTTTGCTAATTTATTTCTCATCTTATCATCACTTACAGGGCAACATATAATAGCAGGGGATTTTAATTGTACATTGAATCCAGGTGTGGATAGATCAACAGGACTGGATTGTACGCACATTGGATGTAGGATGACTATTAATCATTTTATGAAAGAATTGAGATTGTTAGATATATGGAGAGAAATGAAACCACAAGTTAAAGCCTATTCTTGTTATTCCAGTACCTACAAGACATTCTCACGTATTGATTATTTTTTGATTTCCACAGAATTAAGGTCCAAGATTCAAAACTGTTTTTATGATAACATCGTGATCTCTGATCATGCACCCTGTTGTCTAATATATGTAGATAAAAAATTGACAAAGGAATCAGGTAGATGGCAATTTCAGCATAAATGGCTTCAGGATGAGGAATTTGTCGAGTATATAGAAAAACAGATAGACGAGTTCTTTGACATCAATACTACACAAACATCAGCATGTGTAAAGTGGGAGGCTTTCAAAGCTTTTATTAGGGGACATATTATTAGTTATACAGGATCAAAATCTAAGAAGACTCGAGAGGAGAGAGCTAAATTGGAACATAAAATAAAAAATCTTCAGGAAAAAGTGTATGCAGGAAGTGACCCAAGGTTGGAGAATGAATTACTGATTTTGAGAGCTGAATACGACAAAAAATCAGCGAATAGAGCTGCCTCGAGTCTTCTAAGATTGAAACAATCTTTTTATGAACAAGGTGAAAAATCAGGAAAATTATTAGCATGGCAGATTAAACAATTGGAAATTAAAACACCAATTACCAGTATTATAAGTAATGGACAGGTAGTTATAGATCCTTTAGAAATTAATAGAGCCTTTAGAGATTACTATGAAAAATTATATGATACCAAAAATGAACCTGATTTAACAAAACTAAATGGGTTTTTGAACGAACTATCTATACCGTGTATTCCAAATGAAAACAGGGAGATATTGGAGTCTAAAATTAGTCAAGAAGAAGTTGGGCTAGCCATTGATAATATGAAATCAGGAAAAAGTGCAGGACCAGATGGTCTTCCAGTTGACCTTTATAAAAAATTTAAGAATAAATTAATAAAACCTTTTTTGGAAATGGTTTTAGAAGCATTTCAAAATAATAATTTACCATCATACATAAATAATGCCTTAATTATACTGCTGCCAAAACCAGGTAAGCCCTCTAATAAATGTGAAAATATGAGACCAATAAGCCTATTAAACGCCGACCTTAAGATAATCTGTAAAATTTTAGCAAGACGAATACAAGAAATTTTACCAAATATTATTAATCGAGATCAGAATGGCTTTATAAAGGGTAGACAAGGCTTCCATAATGTAAGAAGACTATTTAATATTATTTATTTTAATAAAGAAGCACCGGATACAGCTCTCCTATCATTGGACGCCGAAAAGGCCTTTGATAGAGTTGAATGGCCCTTTCTTTTTGAAGTCCTACAAAGGTTTGGACTTGGAAATAATTTCATAAAATGGGTTCAAATAATATACAATAATGCTACAGCAGAAATCCTAACAAATAACAATATTTCAAAACCAATAAAAATCAATAGAGGATGTCGACAAGGCTGTCCACTTTCACCTTTACTGTTTACTATGGCAATTGAACCTTTAGCGATAGCGATACGTTTACATTCACAAATATATGGAATTAAAGTTGGACCAACAGAACATAAAATCTCCCTGTACGCCGATGATATAATTTTGTTTATGTCGAATCTAAAAAAATCAATTCCAACCTTGTTGAATTTAATAAAGAATTTTGGGGAAATATCAGGATATAAAATAAATAAAACTAAATCTTCAATATTAATGCTAAATGAGACCCAGAGAAATTACCCAGCCCCTGAGGTAAATCAATTCAAGGTTGTAAATCAGTTTAAATATTTAGGAATCCAAATTATGCCTAAGCTAGAATCAGTCGCCAGTGTCAACTATGAAGCCTTAATGTCAGATATCAGTGAGTTAACTCAGAGATGGATGTCACTACCAATGTCGATGATCGGGAGAATCAATATACTTAAAAGTAATATTTTACCTAAAATACTTTATTTATTTCAATACATTCCCTTATCACCACCTTTAGATCTATTCTCAAGAATAAAAAAAAAGTTAGTGGAATTTATATGGAACAACAGGAGGGCTAGATTACGTTTGTCTTTATTATATTTACCATTTGATCGTGGAGGTCTGAAATGTCCAAATTTTATGTTGTATTATTGGTCGGCACAACTGAGGTCTATGACATATTATTTTTCATCAAATGATCTCCCTCACTGGACTGAAATGGAATCATACAATTTACCTTTACCTCTTCCCATATTCATATACTCAGATTCGGCAAAAAAATTACAAAAACAAGTTAAAAATCCATTTGTAAAGCATATGATCAAAATATGGTGTGAAGCTAAAAACTATTTAAAAGAACCACAGTTATTGTCACAATTTAGTCCAATATGGGGTAATCAATATTTTAAACCAGGGAGAGCGGACGCTGTATTTAAAGTATGGAATTTAAAAGGGATACAAAAGATTCAGGATTTATATTTGCCATGTGCAGACAACATAATGTCTTTTGAAGAGCTGAGGATCAAATTTAATCTCAATAGAACACATTTTTTTAAATATCTTCAACTTAGAAACTTTATTCGATCAAATCAAAATAAAGCTCTCACTCGACCTATTTATTCATCCTTGGAAAAAATGATGATGAAAGATAGTAAAAGAAAGGGTATTATTTCAGAGTTTTATAACTCATTGACACTATCTTCAAGTGAAAATTCACTGAAAAGATTAAACTACTGGAAAGAAGATCTGCAAATTGAAATTTCAGAGGAACAATGGGAATTGGCTTGTACAGAAGCTCAAACCAAATCAATAAATGCACGCCTTAAATTGATACATTTCAAATGGTTAATGCGGATGTATGTTACACCGGAGGAGTTAAATAGATATAACAAAAATATACCAGATACATGCACAAAATGCATGGAAAGTAAAGGAACCCCATTTCATTGTTTATGGGAATGTAGATTAATAAGAATGTTTTGGGAAGAGGTGAGGGTAACAATTGAAAAAATAATCTCAAAACAAATCATATTGAATCCTAAACTGTTTTTGTTGGGTCTGTACCCAGAAAAGCATAATTTTAATAAAAGTGAAAGAACATTCATAGACCTCAGTTTGCTTAATGCCAAAAAATGTATTGCACTATTATGGAAAAAGACTCATAGACCAGATGTGACTCAGTGGTTAAGACAGATGTTAACAAACCTTCCATTAGAAAGAATAACATATATACTAAAATCAAAGGAAATTGTGTTTGAGAATATATGGAGACCTTTTATTGATTATGTAAAAAATTTAAACATAACTCTTGAAGAAGAAGGTGAATGATGTGTGTGGACCTTGTAAATTCCAAACTGGTGAACATAATATGTATACTAATGTATTGGATTGTCTAGGCTAAACAGAGGAGCATTGTTGAAGATTTGATTTTGCTGGTGGTTGTTGGTGTTTTTAGTGCATTTTTTTTTTTTTTTGTAGTACTTTAGTGTTAGTGTTTGATTGTTTGTATCATGTTTGTTAAAAAAAAAAAAAAAAAGGTTCAATAAAGATATTGTGGAAAAAAAAAATGCATATTCTGCAAGGACAAAACCTTCACTTGCTAATTCAGACCACAATGTTGTGCATCTAATTCCTTCTTATAGATCTCTTCTGGAGTCAACTAAACCAGAATATAAGACTGTTAATATATGGTCAAAAGAGTCAGTGGAGGCACTAAAAGGTTGTTTCTTACAGTATGTACAGACTGGTCCATACACACGTGGACAAAATTGTTGGCACCCCTCTGTTAATGAAAGAAACCCACAATGGTCACAAAAATAACTTGAATCTGACAAACGTGGTAATAAATAAAAATTCTATGAAAATAAACCAATGAAAATCAGACAATGCTTTTGAATTGTGGTTCAACAGAATTACTTTAAAAAACAAACTCATGAAACAGGCCTGGACAAAAATGATGGTACCCCTAGAAAAGATTGAAAATAATGTGACCATAAGGACATGTTCAACCAAGATGTGTCCTCTAATTAGCATCACAGGTGTCTACAAACTTATAATCAGTCAGTCGGCCTATTTAAGGGGTGACAAGTAGTCACTGTGCTGTTTGTTGACATGGTGTGTACCATACTAAACATGGACCAGAGGAAGCAAAGGAGAGAGTTGTCTCAGGAGATTAGAAAGAAAATTATAGACAAGCATGTTAAAGGTAAAGGCTATAAGACCATCTCCAAGCAGCTTGATGTTCCTGTGAGTACAGTTGCACATATTATTCAGAAATTTAAGATCCACGGGACTGTAGCCAACCTCCCTGGACGTGGCTGCAGGAGGAGATGGATAATACGAATGGTAACAAAAGAGCCCAGAACAACCTCTAAACACATTCATGGTGAACTCCAAGGTCAAGGTACATCAGTGTCAGATCGCACCATCCGTTGTTGTTTGAGCCAAAGTGGACTTCATGGGAGACGACCAAGGAGGACACCACTGTTGAAAACAAATCATAAAAAAAGCCAGACTGGAATTTGCCAAACTGCATGTTGACAAGCCACAAAGCTTCTGGGAGAATGTCCTATAGAAAGACGAGACAAAACTGGAACTTTTTGGCAAGGCACATCAGCTCTATGTTCACAGACGCAAGAATGAAGCATACCAAGAAAAGAACACTGTCCCCACTGTGAAACATGGAGGAGGTTCTGTTATGTTCTTGGGCTGCTTTGCTGCATCTGGCACAGGGTGTCTTGAATCTGTGCAGGGTACAATGAAATCTCAAGACTATCAAGGTATTGTAGAGAGAAATGTGCTGCCCAGTGTCAGACAGCTTGGTCTCAGTCGCAGGTCATGGGTCTTGCAACAGGAGAATGACCCAAAACACACAGCTAAAAACACCAAAGAATGGCTAAGAGCAAAACATTGGACTATTTGAAAGTGGCCTTCTATGAGCCCTGATCTAAATCCTATTGAACATCTGTGGAAGGAGCTGAAACGTGTCATCTGGAGAAGGCACCCTTCAAACCTGAGACAACTGGAGCAGTTTGCTCATGAGGAGTGGGCCAAAATACCTGCTGAGAGGTGCAGAAGTCTCATTGACAGTTACAGAAATCGTTTGATTGCAGTGATTGCCTCAAAAGGTTGTGCAACAAAATATTAAGTTAAGGGTACCATCATTTTTGTCCAGGCCTGTTTCATGAGTTTGTTTTTTAAAATAATTCTGTTGAACCACAATTCAAAAGCATTGTGTGATTTTCATTGGTTCATTTTCATAGAAGTTTTATTTATTACCACTTTTGTCAGATTCAAGTTATTTCTGTGACCACTGTGGGTTTTTCTTTCATTAACAGAGGGGTACCCACAATTTTGTCCACGTGTGTATTTCACATACTTTAGCTGGATGAGACCACAGTTACTATAACAGATTATATTCATTTTTATGTTGATAATGTGGTACCCAAGAAAGCTGTAGTTGTTTACCCAAATAATAAACCTTATATCATAAAAAAGATTAAAGAATGCATAAATAGGAAAAAACAAGCATTCAGGAGCAGAGATAGATAAAAGTAGGACTGCAAACTGCTCAGAATGAACTAAAACAACAACTTAGGAAAGCAAAGGAACAGCACAAGCAAAGCATGGAACAGAGCTTTCAAACATCAAATACAAAGAAACTCTGGGATACAATGAAATCTGTTACTAATATGAACTCTGTAAATAGAAGAATTACAACTGTGAATGAGTTGCAAAAATCTTAACAAACTGATTAACTTTTATTTGAGGTTTGAAGAACAAAATCTCTCAAATGAATGTGTTGTGGTCATGTTATCATCATTACCTGACACTGATGTTTCGCCCCGGTTGGAAGTGGACTCAAGTACAGGGCAGCGACTTTTCAGTCAGGTGTGCACAAATAAGGCCTATAGGCCCTGATGAACCACATGCTTCTTTACTAAAGAGCTGTGTTGAAGAACTGACAGCAGCATGGTGTCCTATGTTTCAACAGTCCTTAGACATTCAACATGTACCAGCCTTGTGGAAGAAGTCTGTTATAACATCTGTCCCCAAAAAGCCAAGGGCTACAGAAAACAATGACTTTCATACTGTGGCTCTCAAACCAAATGTAATGAAATGCTTTGAAAAAATTGTCTCACAGCTTGAAAAGAAAGTTGAACCATAGTTAGACGAATGGCAGTTTGCTTACAAACAGAACCGAAGCACTGAGGGTGCCATTCTTAGCATCCTTCACCTCACCACTAAATACTTAGAGAGCACTAAAGCCTATGCCAGAATTTTATGTGTGGATTTTAGCTCTGCTTTTAACACAGTGCAGCTCTATTTGCTTTTAAAGAAACTGAAGAACATGGGTGATGATGCTAATTTGATTCAATGGTTTTATTCTTTTTTAAACAATAGAACACAGCAAGTCAGAGTTAATGGGACATTGTCAGACACAAAATACGGTAGCACAGGAGTCCCACAAGGCTGTGTAACATCTCCTGTATTATTTACTTTGTACATGGATGATTGTAGTAGGAGTGTTCATCCAAATAATTGTGTTATAAAATTTGCGGGTGACACTGCAATTTTGAGTCTCTTAAATAAGGACATGAATCCGTGTTTGTACCACTTGGAAATAGATTCATTTATCAAGTGGTGTGATAGAAATTACTTAGTGTTAAACATGACAAAGCCACAGGAAATGGTGTTTGACCCAAGACAGGTATTTAAATACCTGTCTTGGGCCAGTGGTCATTAAAGAACAAACAAGAATGTAAGTGACTTCATATAAATACCTAGGGATTCACACAGTCTTCTTTGCTGGAAGAGCCATGTTGACAACCTGTACACCAGACTGCTGCAAAGACTGTATTTTTTTGAGATAGTTGAGGTTGTACGGAGTGAGCACTCACATCATGCTTGTTTTTTTTATCAAGCAATAATAGAGAGTATCCTCCATTATAGAATTACAGCGTGATTTGGCAATCTTAACAACACAATTAAAAAACAAACTCTTGAGTATGCATAAAACAGCCATGAAAATAATGAGGAAGAAAAATTACGATCCTATTCAGAGTATTTATAAACAGTCAGTTTTGAGACAAGCAACAAAGATTACAACTGATTCCCATCATCTCATCTCTGCTCTGAATATGAATCACTGCCATCAGGGAGGAGATTTACAGTGCCAAAGTGTAATTCTGACTGGTTGAAACAATCCTTTATCCCAGCATCTATTAAGCTGTTGAACTCCCAGAAATCCTAAGTACAGTACCCATTGCACATTGTCACTTTGAGCTGACTTTGAACTGTTGACCTAATTGCACTGGCTTGATTTCTTTGTAAATGTTATGTGGTTGTGTGTCCATAGAATCTTTAACATGGAGCTGATGTTGTGTTTTATGTACAGTATCTCACAAAAGTGAGTACACCCCTCACATTTTTGTAAATATTGTATTATATCTTTTTCAAATCAAATAAATCAAATCAACCTTTATTGTCATATTGCTGTACATACAACTGTAGTGCAGGCAAGATGAAATTGCGTTTCTCTCGGCATCCATATAAGTAAAAGAACATGATTTAAGACACACTCACACATATCCTCACCCCCCACCCCACCACATCCATTCACACATCCCTGAGACATACTTGAAAAACTAACCAGAACTATAATATACAAATAATATACATAATGTCCGTAGGTGCAGTAGTATGTATGAGAGATTCCGGATCAACTGTTCAGCGTCCTAACAGCTTGTGGAAGGAAGCTGTTAATCAGTCTGGTGGTTCTGCCTCTGATGCTCCGGAATCGTTTGCCAGATGGCAGAAGTTCAAAGTGTTTATGCAGTGTTGTTCTTCAGTGTTGTTTTATGGGACAATGTAGTCAGTGTACAGCTTGTATAACAGTGTAAATTTGCTGTCCCCTCAAAATAACTCAGCACACAGCCATGAATGTCTAAACCACTGGCAACAAAAGTGAGTACACCCCAAAGTGAAAATGTCCAAATTGTGCCCAAGTAGCCATTTTCCCTCCCCAGTGTCATGTGACTCGTTAGTGTTACAAGGTCTCAGGTGTGAATGGGGAGCATGTGTGTTAAATTTGGTGTTATCGCTCTCACACTCTCTCATACTGGTCACTGGAAGTTCAACATGGCACCTCATGGCAAAGAACTCTCTGAAGATCTGAAAAAAAGAACTGTTGCTCTACATAAAGATGGCCTAGGCAATAAGATTACCAACACCCTGAAACTGAGCTGCAGCACGGTGGCCAAGACCACACAGCGGTTTAACAGGACAGGTTCCACTCAGAACAGGCCTCATCATGGTCAACCAAAGAAGCTGAGTGCATGTGTTCAGCGTCATATCCAGAGGTTGTCTTTTGAAAACAGACGTATGAGTGCTGCCAGCATTGCTGCAGAGGTTGAAGGGATGGGGGCCTGTTAGTGCTCAGACCATACGCCGCACACTGCATGAAATTGGTCTGCATAGCTGTCATCCCAGAAGCAAACCCTTTTAAAGATGATGCACAAGAAAGCTCGCAAACAGTTTGCTGAAGACAATTCAGTTCATTTCAGCTTTATTTATATAGCGCCATTTCACAACAACAGTCATCTCATAGCACTTTCAACTGTAGGGGAAACCCCCACAATTGCAGAAAGCTCCAGCAATCAGGCGATCCCCCTGTGAGCAAGCACCTGGCGACGGTGGAGAGGAAAAACTCCCTTTTAACAGGAAGAAACCTCCAGCAGAACCAGGCTCAGGGAGGGCAGTCATCTGCTGCGACTGGCTGGGGGGGTGAGGGGATAGAGAAAACGAAGAAAAGAACAGACATGTAGAGTGAAAATAGCACGACGGGGACTCGATCTATGGGAGAGAACAAACAGATGTTAATGACCAGCAAAAATATTTCACTGAGAGTGAAGAAAGTAGTGAAGCCCAGTGCATTGTTGGAGGTCCCCCGGCTGCCTAGACCTAACTGCATAACTAAGGGAGGGTTCAGGGGCACATGATCTCTCCCTAATTATAGGCTATATCAAAAAGGAAGGTTTTAACCCTATTCTTAAAAACAGAGATTGAGTCTGACTCCCGAATCCAGATTGGCAGCTGGTTCCACAGGAGAGGAGCTTGATAATTGAATTCTCTGCCTCCCATTATACTTTTGGAGATTCTAGGTATTCAAGTAATTCTGCATTTTAGGAGCATAGTGCTCTGTTAGGATAATAGGGTAGTATCAGATCTTTTAAATATAAAGAGGCCTGATTATTTAGAGCTTTGTAAGTGAGAAGAAGGATTTTAAACTTAATTCTAAACTCATGGGAAGCCAATGAAGGGAGGCCAGAACCGGAGAGATATGATCTCTCTTTCTAGTACCTGTTAAAACTCTTGCTGCAGCATTTTGGATCAGCTGAAGACTTTTGAAAGATGTTTTAGAACAACCTGATAATAAAGAGTTACAATAATCTAATCTAGAGCTAACAAAAGCGTGGATTAGTTTCTCAGCATAACTCTGAGACAAGATGCTCCTAATCTTGGCAATATTACGCAAGTGATAGAAGGCAATCTTAGAAACAAGTTTAATATATGAATTAAAAAAAAAAAAACAGATCTTGATCAAAAATAACTCCAAGGTTCCTCACAGAACTATTAAGAAAAAGAGTAACCGCATCCAAACTAAGAGTTTGATTTGGAAAGGTATTTCTAAGGTTTTTTGGACCAACTAGAATGACTTCAGTCTTATCTGAATTTAATAGTCGGAAATTACAAGTCATCCAAGCTTTGATTTCCTTAAGACGGGCCTCTAATTTGGCTAATTGATTACTATCATCTGGCTTCATTGACAGGTATAATTGTGTGTCATCTGCATAACAATGAAAATGTATACAGTGCTTTCTAATAATGTTGCCTAGCAGAAGCATATATCAACTAAAAAGAATAAGGCCTAGCACAGATCCCTGTGGAACTCTGTGACTGAGCTTTGAGTTGGAAGAAAACTCATTATTGACATGAACAAACTGGAACCTATCAGATAAATAAGATCTAAACCACTGCAACGAAGTTCCATTAAGTCCAACATGGTGTTGTAATCTATCAAGTAAAATATTATGATCGATAGTATTGTGGTGACATTAGTTGTTGGTCTCACACACAAATTTGATGTTTTAATGTGAAGGCGGAGTTTTTCCGTTTTGGACGGAGATAAAAGGAGGAAGTGCAGAAATGTAAATAAAGTTTTTTCAGACAGACTTACGTGTGTCCTGTCCGTTTTTCTGCGGATACTATATTGGTGACCCCGACGTTTGAAGAATGTCTATTCAAGCGACCTCTTCTGATATCGCCGCCACGGCGTCTGTATCCACTGCGGCTCCCGCACCGGCTGTTTTTGCGGCTACCATTAAATTACCGGACTTTTGGCAGCAGGACCCGGAGCCCTGGTTTCAGCATGTTGAGACTCAGTTCCCTCTGCGCGGAATAACCACAAATGACACGAAGTATTTCCATGTCGTTGCAGCTTTGGATTCTGCCACTACTCGTCGTTTGATGGGACTGCTCCAGGACCCGCCTCTCGCTGACAGGTACGTCACTCTGAAGAGGGCTCTTCTGCAGCTGTACCAACTCTCTGATATAGAGCGAGCTGATCGGCTTCTGTCTATGACTGGTTTGGGGGACAGCAAACCTTCTGAGCTGATGGAGAATATGTTGGCACTTCTTGGTTCAGGAGATAGCTCATTTCTGTTCACCCACCTGTTTCTGCGTCAGCTTCCGCCTCCAGTGCGCACTGTCCTGGCCAGCTCGCCCCTCATTCGTACTAAGGATTATCGGGGTTTAGCTGGAGAAGCGGACAGGCTTTGGCTGGCTTCTCGTCATTTGTCGGTGCATGCATTGCTGCCTGGGCAGTCTGATGGAGAAGTCTCGGTGGATGTGGCTGCAGTATCGGATCGCTGTAAGAAAGAGAGCGGCCTGTGTTTTTATCACCGCCGTTTAGGTGCCTGTCCATCCCCAGGACGTCCCCAAGACAGCGGTGATCACTCCATTTGGACTGTTCGAGTTCTTGAGGATGCCATTTGGCCTTAAGGGTGCTGCACAGACGTTTCAAAGGCTTATGGACTCTGTGTTGCGGGACATGCCTTTTCTGTTTGTATACCTGGACGATATACTGGTGGCGAGCGCTTCGGTGGAGGAACATGTGTCGCACCTTCGCTAGCTCTTCAGACGCCTCTGTGACCATGGACTGATAGTGAATCCAGTGAAGTGTCAGTTTGGGCTCTCAGAACTTGGGTTCTTGGGGCACAAGGTATCCCAGCAGGGTGCCATGCCCCTCCCGGCTAAAGTCGAAGCAGTTTTAGCTTTTCCACGCCCCTCCTCTGTCAAGCCCCTGCAGGAGTTTTTGGGCATGGTCAATTTTTATAACCGTTTTATACCTCATGCTGCCCATATTATGCGTCTGCTGTATGAGGCCTTGAAGGGTAAGAGGGGTAATCAGGACATTGAGTGGTTATGTGCTTTTGACGGGGCTAAAGCTGCACTGGCTGATGCTGCCTTGTTGGCTCATCCAGACCCCACGGCCACCATTGCTCTTACCACCGACGCATCTGATTATGCTGTCGGAGCAGTTTGTGAGCAGTGGGTTGGCAATTCCTGGGAACCTTTAGCCTTTTTTAATAGACAGTTACGCGAGTCAGAAAGGAAGTACAGCACCTTTGACAGGGAGCTGTTGGCCCTTTTTTTTGGCGACAAGGCATTTCAGGTTTCTTTTGGAGGGCCGTAAATTCACTGCTTTTGTGGACCATAAACCCCTCACGTTTGCCATGGCCAAGTCCACTGAACCTTGGTCAGCTCGGCAGCAATGGCAGCTTTCAGCTATTTCCAAGTTCACTACAGACATTCAGCATGTGGCTGGTAAGACCAACTTGGTGGCGGACTGTCTTTCTCGTGCCCCAGTTGCTGCTGTTCATTTGGGCATGGACTATGCTGAAATGGCTGCCGATCAGTTGTTGGACCCGGAGGTGCAGGTGCTTCGTTCCACTGAGTCCAGTTTGCAGTTGGAGGATGTCTGCTTTCAAGACAGTGGCGCCACTCTTCTGTGTGAAACTACATTGGGAAAACCACGACCTCTGGTGCCTGAGGCTTGGCGTCGTCGTGTTTTTGACGCTGTTCATTCTTTGTCGCGTCCTGGGGTTAAGGCCTCGGTCAAGTTGGTGAGTGCCAAGTTTGTATGGCCGGGTCTCAGAAAGGATGTGAAGACTTGGACGACAACTTGTGTAGCGTGCCAGCGTGCTAAGGTGCAGCGCCACATAAAGGCTCCATTGGAGCCTTTTTGGATTCCAGAGCAACGTTTTGATCATGTTCAGGTGGACCTAGTTGGACCTCTTCCTCCTTCTCATGGTTTTACTCACCTCTTCACTATGGTGGACCGGACTACGCGCTGGCCGGAGGTAGTTCCCCTGACATCAACTACAGCGTCTGATGTTGCCCGAGCATTTATCTCCTCTTGGGTGTCCCGTTTTGGTGTTCCCTTGGACGTTATCTCTGACAGGGGCCCGCAATTTACCTCTGCACTTTGGAATGAGGTAGCTGGTAGTTTGGGGGTTAAACTCCATCGGACCACAGCATACCATCCACAAGCTAATGGGCTATGCGAGCAGTTTCATCGGACTATGAAAGCGGCCCTTCGCGCGTCATTAGTGGATAGTGGATGGGTGGACAGATTACCGTGGGTTTTGTTGGGTTTGCGTTCAGCCCCCAAAGAAGACCTGCACTCCTCTTCTGCTGAGTTGGTCTTCGGCCAGACCTTGAGGGTTCCAGGGGACTTCCTTCCTACCAGTCCAGGGTTAGGTCCCAGTATGGTTAAGAGGCCTAAGTGTCGAGAGGAAGCTAGGGCTTTTGTTCCCGTGGCTGCGCACCACTGTCTTCCTCAGTCTTACGTCCCTGACAGCCTTAGGTCGGCTAAATATGTTTTTGTCCGGCATGATGCCCATCATTCTCCCCTGCAAGCACCTTATGATGGCCCTTTTCGGGTGTTAGAAACAGGCCATAAGGATTTTTTGGTTGAGTTGGGGACTGGTCAGGATCGGATTTCGGTGGATCGGTTGAAGCCTGCTCATGTTCTTCGTGACGATGAGGTTGAGTTAGCCTGCCCGGCTCGGTGGGGGCGCCCTCCCAACCCTGCGCCTGAGGTTGTTTCTGCTCCGGTTACAGTTGTGCCCCCTAGGACATGTGCAGTGCAGTCGTCGGGGCAGAGTAATTAGGAGGTTCTTTTGAGCTATTTTCTTTTGGATTTTGTTCATGCTGTTTTAGTTTGTTTTTTGTCAGCATGTTTATTTATGTTGTTATTTGTGTGTTCGGGGGGGGGGGCTGTGTGGTGACATTAGTTGTTGGTCTCACACACAAATTTGATGTTTTAATGTGAAGACAGAGTTTTTCCGTTTTGGACGGAGATAAAAGGAGGAAGTGCAGAAATGTAAATAAAGTTTTTTCAGACAGACTTACGTGTGTCCTGTCCGTTTTTCTGCGGATACTATAGTATCAAAAGCTGTACTAAGGTCTAAAAGGACAAGTACAGACACAAGTCCATTATCAGATGCGATAAGGAGGTCATTAGTGACCTTCACTAAAGCCGTTTCAGTACTATGATGGATTCTAAACCCAAATTGAAACTCTTCAAATAAACCATTTCCCTGCAAGTGGTCAAATAATTGCGTAGCAACAACTCTAAGATTTTTGAAATGAAAGGCAAATTAGAGATTGGCCTATAGTTAGCTAAAACTCGTAGATCCAGTGTTGGCTTTTTAAGTAAGGGTTTAATTACAGCAGTTTTAAAAGCCTGCGGTACATGGCCTAATGTTAATGAAGAATTCATTCTTTGAAAAACAGAGCTACCAATAAATGGGAAGACTTATTTAAATAACCTGGTAGGAATAGGGTCTAAAAGACAAGTTGCAGACTTAGATGAGGAAATTATTTTATCTAACTCTAAAAGGTCAATTGGAGTAAACTCATCCAAACAGAAATTGTCATGACCCGAGCGCTAATGTTGTCCGCGCTCGGGCCACGCACCATTCCTGTCAGGCTTTGACAGCGGTGTTGTTACTCTGGCTCCCCGGGCTCTTATTGTGACAGCGCTCGGGGAAGCTTGCTGCTGTCAAGGCCTGAACAGCTGTGCTGCATTTGCGGTCGTTAGCGGCCGGCTTTAAAAGCCGGTGCCGGAGGCAGCATCTCGCGGCAGTCTCGTCTAATGTTCGTCAAACGATCGTCAACGAATCCTTCTCATCCCGTTTGTAAGTGTGTTCATCGCCTACGATTATTGTTTGTACTCTGTTGTAGAGCTCACCCTTTTCCTTATCAGACGCTGAGCGAGCGCTCCTCGTCTCAGCTGTCAACGATCGTTCTGTGTGTTAAATAGTAGTCTTGTTGTTTAGCCCTCGTGGCTGGTTATCTTGTCCTTCCCTTTTCCCTAACTGTAAATAAACACCTCTGCAACTTTACTGGACTGTGGCGTCTTATGCTGGCTTGTGAGGGCCAGCCGTGACAGTAGACTGCCGCCAGAAGGAGACGCCGTTCTCGGTGAAGTTGCATTGAGGAGAACTTTGCTCTTTCCTGACTGGTTACGGTGTGCTGGAAGTATGCCGTCGCGGAGGGGCCGCACTCGGAGTCCCAGCTACAAGCTGACCGAGGTGCTGGACGAAGTTGATGAAATCCTCATCACCGCCTCCCTCCTCGACTATCATCCCGACGTACGCTGGTACCTGGACAGCGCTGAGGACGTCCTGAATAGTTTTCCCCGCTACGCCGACCACCCAGAAGTCGGCATAAGGAGGGATGACATCGCCACCCAACGTGAGATACTCCGGATGTACGAGGAGGAATACGACCAGAAGCGGAGGAGAAGGCATTCCCGCTCCCCGCTTTGGGATCCCGATCCTCTCCTCGATCCAGGCCAGGAGTTTGCACCATCCAAGGCCTGTCGAAGACGTCGGCGCCGCAGCCAGAGACAACCTCAGTAAGAACCCCGTCCGGATCCTGTACCGGGTCGCCAGAATGACCCCATCAACCAAACAGCTGTCTCTTCAGCGTCTCGCCAGGAGGAAATCTCCGCAGCCTCTCTCCCCGGGCCATCTTCCCCCGCTGTCCCGTCAGTGCGCTGTGCCCGGCCCGCCTTGGCTGTCGCCCCCTCCTCTCCAACGCCTTCTCCAGCTGCTGGGTGTACGAGGAGTTCTGTTCCGGCGAGCCCCATGCCGAGTCCATCATGAGCGGCTTCCCCTCGTCCTTCAACCTGGGAGTCCTCTGCCACCATCCGGCGGGAAGAAGAAGGAGCAACGTTCCCTACAGCAGGCACCATCCTCCCTCCGGGAGACAGGCGAGTACAGCTTCACTCTTCCTCTCTTAATAGTGATTTGTCTTGTCTGACTCCTGGGGGTGAGGTTCGGGGTTTGCAGCCCCCCGAGTCTCCACCACCTGCTGAGGTAATAACTAAACCCGCTGCCTCTGTGTCTCCCTCCGCGGAGCGTTCCTCGACGTCAGTCAAGCGTCATCGGATGAGGAGGGGGCCTGTGGCCCTGGAGCATGTAATTCCAGCCCTGCAGCCACGTCAAGGACGGAGGAGGAGAGTGGACTGCTGTATGGAGCCTGCGCCGACGACGAAGCGTCCCCGGGTCTCCACGGATGAACAGTCCGACCCAGCGGGCCAGGGGCCCCCTGCCACTACGCCGTATGGGTTGCCAGCGTGGACGACGGCGCCGGAGGGTCCTCAGGCTGCAGAAGCCATCGTGCCAGCTGCGGAGCCCGACGCAGCTGAGTGGGAGCCAGAAGACGACCTCCTCCCGTCTGGGCCCAGATCGTCGAAATCCTGGACGGTGTCCGAACTTGAGATCAGGCAAGTGCTCAGTGTTGTCTTTGCCTTTTCTATTATTGAGCATTTTTGCCTGTCTATTGGGGGGGGCGAGCCGGGTACAGCCGTCCACTGCATCCGAGGTTGTCTCGCCGGGTTCTGGCGCTGCCGGTAATTCTGATCCCGGTCCTTCTCCTTTTTCTTCTGAGCCTTCTCCCAGGGAGCCTTCTCCCGGCCTTCTTCGCCGGTGCAGAGCAGACGGCAATTGCTGTACCGGAGGTTCCGGGTTCGGAGTTGGAGGTCGGTACTGGACCTGCCCTGATCCATTCGGGATCCGATGCGGGTGCAGCTATGACCCAATCGGGTTCCATCGCGGGTGCAGCGTCGGCTCAGTCAGAGTTCGTCACCGAAGTGGTTCTGACCCAATCGGGGTCCGACGCGGGCGCAGCCATGACCCAATCGGGGTCCATCGTGGGTGCAGCATCGGCTCAGTCAGAGTTCATCACCGGAGTGGTTCTGACCCAATCGGGGTCCGACGTGGTTGCAGCCGTGGCCCAATCGGGGTCCATCGCGGGTGCAGCGTCGGCCCAGTCCGAGTTTGTCACCAGAGGGGTTCTGGCCCAATCAGGGTCCACTGTGGGTGCAGCGTCGGCCCAGGCGGAATTCTTTACTGGACTGGTTCCGGCCCAATCAGCGCCTGTTTGTGTGGGATCCGGAGATGGAGCTGCAGACCCGCCACTGAATAACGCCGAACTGATTTCTTATCCTCGTCACATTCCTTCTTCCCCCGCACCTGGAACCGCGGGGATTAACCATAGTTGGCCCGGTTCTCCCTGGCTTCCCCTCTCCATTGGGAGACCGTTGCCGAGTTCTCTCCAGTGGTTCTGTTGGCAGGTTGATGCGGGTCGACCACCTGGAAGCCTGCTCTTCCCGTTTGGCGTCCTGGGCCGGCCCCCTGATAAACAGAACTGTATATTTGGCAACCTGGTCCAGCCGCCGGAGGCACGGTCATCCCCGGCACGGCCGCCAGAACACTTCCCGCTACCTCGGTTAGCGGCTTGGATGCTGGGTGCGGGGAGGCCCCCTGAACTGTATATTATGCCTGTCATCCCGGTGTGTTTTTTTTTTTTTCCCTCTGCCCCTCAGTAGTTTCAGTGATCTTGAGTTGTTTTTTAAGGCTGAAATACTCCACATACAGGATCTAATGGTGTACTCTGTTGTGTGACTTGGCCGCTTGTTTTTTTTTTTTTTTTTCCCCATTCAGTCTTGTTTATATACCAATTTTTTTTTTTTGACCTTCTGGCTTAAGAAGAAGAAAGAAAGGAAGCTGAGTTAAATCTAATTTTGATAACACTTTTCCTCAACATTAAGATCTATTATGGTTATACTGAATATCATTTATGTTACTCCTATTCTGTGTTTAATGGATATATGTACCCTTGTCATGGGATTTCGCGCATGTTTTTTTGGGGGGACACTGGGGACCCTATGCTTTTGACCCCACTGTTTGTTTGGTATTTAGGTTTGGTACTATAGGTCTCCATTTGGAGCCAGTTTGGTAAAATGTGGTTGTCTGACTACTGCATTCCTGATCAAGGATCTTCAAAGAAGACCACCCGTTCTTTTTCTTCATCAGACATAATACCACCATGACTATTCTCTTTGCTGGTCGTTTCTGCCTGCCTCTGAGCACTCTGTAGGGTTGCAATATTGCTGTGAGAGCTCCAAGGCAACGTGTAATTGCTGATCCATGGAGCAAGTACCATTGCATTTCTTTAGCTGCTAAACACTTGCTGAAGTATGTACAGTAGATCTTCATTCTGCCGAATAGGGTCTAGTTGGTTTAATTGAAATGCCAAGAAAATAAACTTGTTCAGCTTCTGCATTCAAAAGTTTTGCCATGTTTTTTTTTTAATCAGTCTTAAAATTAGAATTTGAAATGCAGCCTTTAAAGTTTTCAGCTGCTAAATTTCTTGCAGAACCTTTACACTCTGATTGCTTAAAGGTGATGGTCACTTCAGACAACGGCTCATTTGAATAGTTAAGTACTAACTGGGATCTCTAAACTCTTCTGAACTATTTCTGATATTTCTTCCATGTGTGTATGGGTTCCAAGTTGAAATGAATACTTATGGAGTTAATTGTGAATTGATTCAGTTCATTGTTGTTGGCGGGCTTTTGTTTCCCTTGAGCCTGCAAATTCCTTTTCATGAGTGCCATATTTTTCATTGCCTTTTTTTCAGCTTTATAACAGTTTATACTATTGGGTTTTTGTTAAAGACTCTGTTTATGCTTGTTGGAATTAGCATGGTTTTTTTTCTTTTTTTCCCTTTTTCCTCTCTCCTGTTGGAGGGATGAGACTGTTACCCTGTGAGTTTTTTTTCTCTTTTCTCTTGCCCTATATGTGTTCCTGTGTTGTATAGTGTGTTTTTTTTCCCCTGTGAATGTATGCCCTGGTTGTTTCCTGTTCCTGCCCTGTCTTTACTGTGATTTGTGTGGTAGGATATCGTGCTGATTTGGTTTTCTGAGGCTGATTCTGTCCCCACTTTGCCTGCTCCCCCATCCACCCGCCCTGGGGGGGTGGGGGGGTTTGGATGTTAACGGGCGTCCGGGAGTCCGCCCTTGAGGGGGAGGTCCTGTCATGACCCGAGCGCTAATATTGTCCGCGCTCGGGCCACGCACCATTCCTGTCAGGCTTTGACAGCGGTGTTGTTACTCTGGCTCCCCGGGCTCTTATTGTGACAGCGCTCGGGGGAGCTTGCTGCTGTCAAGGCCTGAACAGCTGTGCTGCATTTGTGGTCGTTAGCGGCCGGCTTTAAAAGCCGGCGCCAGCGGCAGCATCTCGCAGCAGTCTCGTCTAACGTTCGTCAAACGATCGTCAACGAATCCTTCTCATCCCGTTTGTAAGTGTGTTCATTGCCTACGATTATTGTTTATACTCTGTCGTAGAGCTCACCCTTTTCCTTATCAGACGCTGAGCGAGCGCTCCTCATCTCAGCTGTCAGCGATCGTTCTGTGTGTTAATTAGTAGTCTTGTTGTTTAGCCCTCGTGGCTGGTTATCTTGTCCTTCCCTTTTCCCTAACTGTAAATAAACACCTGTGCAACTTTATTGGACTGTGGCGTCTTATGCTGGCTCTTGAGGGCCAGCCGTGACAGATATCAGTTGAAGGAGTTGTTGCAGTTACTGTATTTAAGTTAACAGTGGGAAGAATCTGACTGATTTTATCTAATTTAATTCTAATTTAATTTTATCTAATTATCTAATTTTATTATTGAAAAAGTTCATAAAGTCCTGACTAGTAAGCTCTAAAGGAATGCTAGGTTTGACAGCGTCCTGACTCTTTGTCAGCCTGGCCGTTGTGCTGAAAAGAAACCTGGTGTGGTCTATATTAACCATATATTCCATAACCTACATATGTTGAAGCATGTGGAAATGTTTGGTGATTACATATGTAAAGAACTTCACACCTCTGAAAGGACAAAGGACTCTCACCCGCCGAGTGAAGAACAAAGACGTTCCCGGACGCGGCGGAGGAGACCGGAGGAGCCACCCTCACCCCCCAAGGCGAGGAGAGGAAATACCATCACCTCCCAAGGCGAGGAGAGGAAATACCAGGACAATGGGGGGATTAAGATAATGAGGGATGTCAGCCTTTGTTATGCATGTCTTTTGTTGTGTGCATGTATATAATCAGTGAGTTGGAGAGATTCTGTCTCTTTTTCCCTTCTGCCACTCTCTGCACCAGATGAGACTTGTTAGAAGAGCTGAATATTAAAACTTTGCTTATAAACCAAATCGCCTCTTCATTGCCAAGCTCCTCTACACTGGTGACCTTGACGCGAGTATGGACCTGAGGCGTTCCCCCGCAATCGACTCATCCGCGGCGACCCAGGCAGACGCCAGCCGCCACGCAGACGAGGGAGCAAATGGACAGCTGTTCCCCCCGGCAGAAGAGGTTGAGAGGGCTCAACCGAGCACCAGCACCGCCGTGAGAGCCGAGGCAAGGCACTCTCACCCGGCGGGCACAGCAGTGATGGTGTGCACGAACGCCATCGCTGTCAAGCTGCCAGACTTCTGGCAAGAAGACCCCGCCTCTTGGTTTCAGCAGGCCGAAGCCCAATTTACACTGGCGGGCATCACGGCTGACGATACTAAATTTTATCATATCGTCTCCAAACTCGACGCCGCCACTTCGAAGTGTGTGCGGAGCATGATCCGGCGACCGCCGGCCCGGGACAAATATGAGACGCTCAAAGCGACCATCGTGGCGAACTACGTACCATCAGCGGAAGAAAGAGCCGAGAAGATCCTGGCGGTCTACGGCCACAGAGGGTGCAAACCGAAGGCCCTCATGGAGGATTTGCTGCAGCTCAAGGAAGAGGACAATGACAACTTCCTCTTCCAGTTTATATTCCTCAGCACGCTGCCGCCACACATGAGAGAGACACTCGCCAGCATGAAGTGCAACACCCACCAAGACTTCTGCACACTGGCCAGCGAAGCTCATCGGCTCGTCAACGCCTGCAGGGAGCTGACACCCATAGCAGCATCCGCAGACCTCAAAGCCGACGCCCCGAGCCACGAGGAGCCACAACCCACGGAGCAGACCCAGCCCACGGTGACAGCGACGCGGCCAAAACGTAACAGACAGAGCGACGTCTGTTATTATCACCACCGCTTTGCCGAGAAGGCTCACAAATGTGTTCCCCCCTGCAAATTTAAACGCCAAAGCCGAGAGCCGTTAACGGCAGCGGCTCTCGGCGAGAAAAACAAGCTGTTGTACGTGACGGATGGACACTCAGGCAAGCAGTTCCTCATCGACGCAGGAGCCCAGCTGAGTTTCGTCATGCCCTCCCACGCAGATCGAGCCACGGGCACCCGGGGCAACGGAGCCGTGGCAGCCAACGGCTCTAACATCGACACGTTCGGCGAAAAGAGCCTGCACCTCCTCATCTACGGCCGCAGCTACAGATGGACATTTGTTGTAGCGGCGGTGAGTTTTAACTTATTAGGCGCAGATTTTTTGTGTGCACATGGGTTATTAGTGGATCTAGCAAATAGGCGCCTGGTTAATGCACTGTCCTTTGCTTCTATTCCATGCTCAGCCCAAGTTTCTCCACCACCTGTGCAGGCTAGCGTCACCACAGCAGGAGGTAAGTTTGAGCAACTCCTCACCCAATTTCCAGCACTCACAATCCCCAAATTCTCAGCCACTGTGGCTAAACACGGGGTTGAACACTTCATTCCCACAACGGGACCTCCCGTTTTTGCCAAAGCGCGCCGCTTAGACGCGGCCAAGCTCAACATAGCACGGGACGAGTTTACAACTCTTGAAAAATTGGGCATTGTTAGACGCTCGAAGAGCCCCTGGGCCTCACCACTTCACATGGTTCCGAAATCCGACGGTTCTTGGAGACCGTGCGGAGATTACCGCAGATTAAACAACGCTACAGCGCATGACCGTTACCCAATCCCTCACATTCAAGATTTTTCACTACATCTAGCGGGTGCGCACATTTTTTCAAAAATAGACTTAGTCCGCGGTTATCACCAAGTCCCAGTCCGAGCAGAAGACGTTCCTAAAACAGCGGTAATAACCCCTTTCGGCCTTTTTGAATTCCTGCGAATGCCTTTCGGCCTCAAAGGCGCTGCTCAAACTTTTCAACGAATGATGGATGCTGTCTTACGCGACCTTCCTTTTGTCTTCGTCTACCTCGACGACATGCTGGTAGCCAGCTCGTCTGAGGTAGAACACGAGCAGCACCTCACTACGGTTTTTCAGAGGCTGGAAGAGCACGGGCTAATAATCAATCCAGCCAAATGCAAATTCGGCGTGTCACAAATTGATTTTTTAGGACACAAATTCTCTCCGAAGGGGGCAGTTCCACTTCCAGACAAAGTTCATGCGATAGAAAGTTTTCCACGGCCACAAACGGTCAAATCGCTACAAGAATTTTTAGGGATGGTTAATTTTTACAACCGCTTCCTCCCCCACGCAGCTCAGCTCATGCAGCCCCTATATGACGCGCTCAAAAAAAAGAAAGCTTCCAACGTGGTCGAATGGACCCCGGAGCGCGAACGCGCTTTCGCGGAAGTTAAAAGCGCCCTAGCTAACGCCACATTGTTAGTTCACCCAGATCCCTTGGCCCGCATTGCACTAACCACAGATGCTTCAGACCTAGCCATAGCGGCAGTTGTAGAACAACTTGTCAGCGGGGTCTGGCAACCTTTAGCATTCTTTAGCAAATCGCTAAACCAAACTGAACGCAAATACAGCACTTTTGACAGAGAGCTGCTGGCACTTCATTTATCCATCTGCCACTTCCAGTTCTGGTTAGAAGGGCGGAGTTTCACGGCTTTTGTAGACCATAAACCGCTCACCTTTGCTATGGCTAAAATTTCAGAACCATGGTCAGGCAGGCAACAAAGACAGCTAGCTGCGATTTCAGAGTTCACCACAGACATTCGACACGTGGCAGGCAAACTTAACGTAGTAGCGGACTGTCTCTCTCACGCTGTGACACCACCAGAGCGCGGGGAGACAGATTATACTGCCTCAGCAGCAGAACTCTTCACTAACGCAGACACATATGCAGCACCTATCCATGCAGGGATAGATTATGCAGCCATGGCGGAGGAACAAAACAGTGACGCGGACGTGCGCGCACTCCTGTCTGGACCAACAGGGTTAAGGCTGGAGAAAAAGGGTTTACGCGACGGCGTGCCCCCCCCTAATATGCGATGTTTCAACCGGCCGACCTCGCCCGTTAGTACCAGCTACATGGCGCCGCCGTATTTTCGACGCAATTCACTCCCTCGCGCACCCAGGTGTGCGCGCCTCGGTTAAAATGGTCGCCGAAAAGTTTGTGTGGCCAGGCCTGTGCAAAAACGTAAAAGAATGGGCAAAAACTTGCATTTCTTGTCAACATGCCAAAATACACAGACACACAAAAGCCCCTCTGGAGCCTTTTCCAATCCCTGCTAGAAGGTTCGACCACGTTCATGTCGACCTCGTGGGGCCACTACCTTCCTCCCAAGGTTTCACACACCTGTTAACAATGATAGACCGCACCACACGCTGGCCAGAGGCAGTCCCTCTAGCGGCAACCACAGCGGAGGAAGTCGCTCGCGTTTTTTTGACAAACTGGGTGGCACGTTTCGGCGTCCCATCGGACATCACGTCCGATAGGGGGCCTCAATTTGTCTCAGAGCTCTGGTCAGCCATGTCCAGCAGCTTAGGGGCAACAATTCATCGCACCACCGCTTACCACCCTCAGGCTAATGGGTTATGTGAGCGTTTTCACAGATCTTTAAAGGCTGCCCTCAGAGCCTCACTAACGGATACAAATTGGGTAAATAAACTTCCCTGGGTTTTATTGGGGTTGCGTGCTGCGCCTAAAGAGGATCTAGACGCCTCTCCCGCAGAATTAGTCTTTGCACAAGAACCCAGAGCCAGGGCACCTTCCAGTCCCAAGGTTTTTAGGCAACAACGGACCGAACTCTCTCCCCGGTCCAGCTCATCACTCCTTCCCACGGGTTTTTGTCCCTCAGGCTTTAAAAAACGCTGAGTTTGTTTTTGTTAAGCATGAAGCTTTAAAACCTACCTTTCGCCCAGTATACGATGGGCCATACAGAGTGCTGGAACATGGTGATAAACACTTTGTGCTTGATTTTGGGGACAGAAAAGAAACAGTCAGCATTGACAGACTTAAACCTGCCTTCTTGTTGAAAGACGAGCCTGCACAGTTGGCGAGAGCACCTCTGCGGGGTAGACCCCCCAAGAGAAAAGACTCAGCCCCCCAGCAGGGAACAGTTAACCTCTCTCCTTCCCACACTGCAGATCCCTCTCAAGAAGGTCCCAGCAGGGCGCCTAAACCAACCTACAGCAGTTTTGGGAGAAGATTAAAACCCAGACAGCACAGGGACTGATACAAACCACTCCCCAATTTTTCACTAATTGTGCTGCAACAGTTTAGGACTGACTTATGATTTTACTATGCTGTTTTAATTACCACTGAACTCTCTTAGGAGCATGGCTGCTAGAAAGTTTCTTCCGTGGCAACAGATGTAACACTTAGTATGTCATAATAACTATCTTAGACTGTGAACCTTCCTGTTGTCCTTTCTTAGTTGTTTGGGGGGCCTGTGGTCTATATTAACCATATATTCCATAACCTACATATGTTGAAGCATGTGGAAATGTTTGGTGATTACATATGTAAAGAACTTCACACCTCTGAAAGGACAAAGGACTCTCACCCGCCGAGTGAAGAACAAAGACGTTCCCGGACGCGGCGGAGGAGACCGGAGGAGCCACCCTCACCCCCCAAGGCGAGGAGAGGAAATACCATCACCTCCCAAGGCGAGGAGAGGAAATACCAGGACAATGGGGGGATTAAGATAATGAGGGATGTCAGCCTTTGTTATGCATGTCTTTTGTTGTGTGCATGTATATAATCAGTGAGTTGGAGAGATTCTGTCTCTTTTTTCCCTTCTGCCACTCTCTGCACCAGATGAGACTTGTTAGAAGAGCTGAATATTAAAACTTTGCTTATAAACCAAATCGTCTCTTCATTGCCAAGCTCCTCTACACCTGGGATTATTCTTGTTCTCTTCTATTAATGCGGAATAATAACTTCTTCTAGCTTTCCTAAGAGATTTTTTATAAATTAGAGGATGATTTCTCCAAGCTAAATAGATTTCTGTCATGAACTCCTTGTGCGCTCTTCCACAGCGCATGGAGGAGGGGTGAAAGGATGAGAATTTACGTGCAGGGTTTTACACCACACACTTTTATTAAACACAACAATACTGACACACAGTTTCAACAGTAGTTTCCTTTGAAGCTTGAGGAGTCCTCAAGGACGCTTAACAGTCTACAGGTGAGGATGACTGGGGAAAACACATACAGTAAATACTCACAGAACTGGAGCTGTCCGAGTAAGTCTAAATAAGCACCAAGAGAAACACAGTCCTTTAGCGACTTTGCCTATCATACGGCGATTAACGACCGCATGTCTAGTGCAATGACCCAGCAATGCGTGACTGGCTAAAGGCTCCTAATGTACACGCATTGCTGGGGATGATAAATTGGTCACACCTGGGCGAGTTGCAGGGAGATGGCAAACGGGAGTGGGAACAGCTGACAGTAATAGAGAAGGGGCGTGGTCGGACCGGCAGACAGTTAGACAGCGCTCACACCAGCATGAGCCCAAGAGGCTGCCTCACCGCTGCCGGCCAGAAAGCAGTGGCTATGGGTATGGTAAAGCACACAGAAAGACATACTAACATGCATACAACATGGCACCTTACCCACAGAGAGGCCAGGACTGATCCAGGGGAAACCAAGCCAGCTCAGCTCCTGACAGGGCCCCCCCTTTAAGGGGTGGATGCCCAGACACCCAAAGTAACATCCCAGAACCCCCTCCCCCCAACAGGAACAAACAACACGAACCTGGGTGGGAGGTAGGGGGAACAGGAAAGGTGGGAACACAACACCCTGCCCAGGGACCACAATTAACCCCCCCCCCCCCAAGTCCACGGGCAGTGGGGCTCAGGAGGCCGCCCAGAGTCCCATACCCAGCAGAAGGTCCGGGAGACGGAATCCGGCGGCCTGCCGGAAAACATGGGCCACCAGACCGGGGAGTCAATCCTTCCGGCGGCCTGCCCCCCCCCCCCCCCCCCCATAAAGCGAAGAGGTCCACGATGGTGTCCAGCAGAGGAGTGTAGGCCCCGGCATCCTCAAGCTGGCCAGCCGCGGCCCCGATGACCTTGACCTGGGAGGGAGTGACACCCGCGGTGGTCCCGACCAGGGGCCTCATGGCACTTGCAGCGGGACCCGACTCGACCAGGGCTGCACCCGCGGTGGACTCCGGCAGGAGCCTTGCTGCACCCACGGTGGACCCCGACTGGGCCAACGCTGCACCCGCGGTGGACCCCGACCGAGCTAATGCTGCACCCGTGGTGACCTCCGGCTGAGGCTCTGCAGCACCCGTGGTGACCTCCGGCTGTGGCTCTGCAGCACCCACGGTGACCTCCAGCTGAGGCTCTGCAGCACCCGCGGTGGACCCCGATTGGACCAAAGCTGCACCCACGGTGGACCCTGACCGGGCCAATGCTGCACCCTCGGTGGACCCCGCGCTGGAACATGGTGTCCATGATGGGTCTGAGCAGGAGCGCAGCACCCACATTGGGCTGATCCTGGGGCACAGCCCCACAAAGGTCCTAGGCCAGCATGTGGCACCCACGGCGACACGGCCTGCGGAGGGGACCACACGACGACCTCAGACATCAGGGGAGCTGGACCCATGACGTCATCAGGCGGTAAGACCGGTTCCACGAGGATCCCTGGAGATGGTTGTTCCTCTCCGGCGACCCTAGAAGATGGCTCAGGAGCAGGAGAAGAAACAGGGTCATTAGGGTCGCCGGCAGTGGCGGAGCCCAGATGCAGCTGCGTGCTGCACCTGACTCTCCTCACCTAGAGCCAGACAAGATCTCTCTAAAAGAGACATTAGAAAAACAAGAGAGAAAACTTGCCTGAGCTCGAGCTCCACCGCTGTCCAGGACTCCCATCGATCCCGGCGATGACAACTCGGGCCCGGCCTCCAAGAGGTCCAGATCAGGCTCCCAATCCACTGCGGATGCCTCCACAGCTGGCGAGATGGTAATAGCAGTCCCTTCATTCCCCTGCAGCGGCTCCAACGCAGGGGACTCCACTGGCGTGGCTGCAGGGAAACACCTCTGTGCTGGCTCTGGAGCAGGATCCTCCAAGGCCACCGGCTCCTCCGCTGTCCGATGGCTATGATCCTGGACCGACAGACACTCAGGAGAAAATGGAGGAGACACAGAGGGGGTAGGAAAAGAGTTATAAGCTGCAGCTGGTGAAGGGAGCCTAGTGGACTGCTGTAACTGGGTCTCTCTCCCGGGAGACAGACAAGGTTTATTATTATCAAAATGAGTTGAAAGAAAAAACACTTGCCTGTCATCCCGGCCTTTGATGTTAATTGCTGCAGCTGGCAGGCTGTCATCCCTCTTTGTGTCCATGGTGATTCGGTCCTCTTCAGCGGGTGGAGGAGGAGCCGTCTCCATGGCAACGGAGGTGGGCGTTGCCGGGGAGAGCTCAGCGGACCTCACGACAGCTGGAAAGGCAGCGGCCACTGCCGACGAGGAGGGCTTCTCCTGGCGTTTCGACGTTGCATGACGCCGTCTGTGGGGGGCTGGAGCTGGTCGGGTCGAAGCAGGAACTGGCACGCACTCTGGCGTGGAGCAGGATCAACGGAACCCCGGGAGCGCCTTCCCTTCGACGCGAGCCCGGTCTTCTTGGGGGACTTCCTCACCCCTCTGGCAAACTCTTGCCGCAGCGCTGCCAAACAAGTCAACCTCTCAGCTCCCTCCGGATGATCCGCGAGCTGAGGGCACCGCCGAGCTGCTGCATCCGCCAAGTCCACATACCACAGTATATCCTCCAGGATGGAATATGTGCTTGCCAAGGCGATGAGCCCGTCTATCTCCATGAGCACACGGCAGCACTCCCACCCCAGACTCAGAGGATAACTGCATGTCCCTGTCAAGTCCAACATAGCTCTCAGACTGGTGAGTAAATAATTATTCAAAGAAAAAGGTATGTGTGGGTGTAACCTGCTAAATCCTTTTTATGGGCTGGGTCATTCTGTCATGAACTCCCCGTGCACTCTTCCACACGGAGGAGGGGTGAAAGGGTGAAGATTTACGTGCAGGGTTTTACACCACACACATTTATTAAACACAATAATACTGACACACAGTTTCAACAATAGTTTCCTTTGAAGCTCGAGGAGGCCTCAAGGATGCTCAACAGTCTACAGGTGAGGATGACTGGGGAAAACACACACAGTAAATACTCACAGAACTGGAGCTGTCCGAGTAAGTCCAAATAAGCACCAAGAGAAACACAGTCCTTTAGCGACTTTGCCTATTATGCAGCGATTAACGACCGCATGTCTAGTGCAGTGACCCAGCAATGCGTAACTGGCAAAAGGGTCCTAAAGTACACGCATTGCTGGGGATGGTAAATTGGTCGCACCTGGGCAAGGAGTGCAGAGATGGCAAACGGGAGTGGGAACAGCTGACAGTAATAGAGAGGGGGCGTGGTTGGACCGGCAGACAGACAGCGCTCACACCAGCGTGAGCCCAAGAGGCTGCCTCACCGCTGCTGGCTAGAAAGCAGTGGCTATGGGTACGGCAAAGCACACAGAAATACATACTAACATACATACAACGTGGCACCTTACCCACAGAGAGGCCAGGACCGAGCCGGGGGAATCCAAGCCAGCTCGGCTCCTGACAGATTTCATCTAATTTAGTGGAGCACCACTTTCTTTCTAATTGACGAGTCTTCTGTTTTAAGCTATAAGTTTCTGTGTTGAACCAAGGAGTTTGAAATCTCTGATTAGACTTTTTCTTTTTTAAAGGGGCCACCATGTCTAGAGTTTGATGCAGAAAAGCTGTAACACTATCTACCATGCTATCAATTACAGAAGAAGCTAGCTCTCCATAGCTTAGCTGTGTTGTGTTGACACATGGCATTGAGGAAACAACCTGCTTAAATTTGGTAACAGCATCATCTGAGAGGCCTCTACTGTAGTAATATTTTTCTTTAGGAGCCAAATAGTCAGAAATAGTAAAATCAAAAATTAACAGATAATGGTCTGACAATACAGGGTTATGAGGAGACAGTACCAGATTTTCTATTTCTATGCCATATGTCAGAACAAGGTCCAATGTGTGGTGGAGATAATGGGTAGAATTTCCTAGTTTTTGAGAAAACCCCATCAAGTCTAATATTGAATTAAATGCCATATTAAGGCAATCGTTATTTACATCTACATGTATATTAAAGTCCCCTACTATAATTATTCATTATATATCAGATTTCAGCACTAAATCCCTTAAGAATTTGGCAAATTCGGATAAAAGCTCTGAGTAGGCTGAGGGAGGACGATAAACTATGGCGAATAAAATTGGGTTTAACCTAAAATTGCTAACACACCCAAGACTGAGGACCAGGCCCTCAAAGGAATTATAACATTTTTGCTTTACAGCCGTGGACAAAATTGTTGGTACCCCTCTGTTAATGAAAGAAAAACCCACAATAGTCACAGAAATAACTTGAATCTGACAAAAGTGGTAATAAATAAAAATTCTATGAAAATTAACCAATGAAAATCAGACAATGCTTTTGAATTGTGGTTCAACAGAATTATTTTAAAAAACAAACTCATGAACTAGGCCTGGACAAAAATGATGGTACCCCTAGAAAAGATTGAAAATAATGTGACCATAGGGACATGTTCAACCAAGATGTGTCCTCTAATTAACATCACAGGTGTCTACAAACTTGTAATCAGTCAGTCGGCCTATTTAAAGGACGACAAGTAGTCACTGTGCTGTTTGGTGACATGGTGTGTACCACATTAAACATGGACCGGGGAATGCAAAGGAGAGAGTTGTCTCAATAGATTAGAAAGACAATTATAGACAAGCATGTTAAAGGTAAAGGCTATAAGACCATCTCCAAGCAGCTTGATGTTCCTGTGACTACAGCAGCACAGTTTACCCTTGGCCGGGGGATTGTGGGGATCGTGGGATCGTGGGTTCGATCCCAGCCCCCGACCAACAGTGATCTGTGTGGAGTTTGCATGTTCTCCCCGTGTTGCGTGGGTTTACTCCGGGATTTCTCCGGTTTCCTCCCACATGCCAAAAACATGCATGTTAGGTTAATTGGCTGTTCTAAATTGTCCCTAGATATCTGTTTCCTATAGGCCCTTAGAATAGAGGGTTAGTAATAATGAAAGCGCTTTGAGTGGTCTTTGTGACTAGAAAATCGCTATATAAGTGCAGGTTAGTTAGTTAGTTAGTTAGTTGCACATATTATTCAGAAATTTAAGATCCATGGGACTGTAGCCAACCTCCCTGGACATGGCTGCAGGAGGAGACGGATGATACGAATGGTAACAAAAGAGCCCAGAACAACCTCTAAACACATTCATGGTGAACTCCAAGGTCAAGGTACATCAGTGTCAGATCGCACCATCCGTCGTTGTTTGAGCCAAAGTGGACTTCATGGGAGACGACCAAGGAGGACACCACTGTTGAAAACAAATCTTAAAAAAGCCAGACTGGAATTTGCCAAACTGCATGTTGACAAGCCACAAAGCTTCTGGGAGAATGTCCTATGGACAGACGAGACAAAACTGGAACTTTTTGGCAAGGCACATCAGCGCTATGTTCACAGATGCAAAAATGAAGCATACCAAGAAAAGAACACTGTCCCTACTGTGAAACATGGAGGAGTTTCTGTTATGTTCTTGGGCTGCTTTGCTGCATCTGGCACAGGGTATCTTGAATCTGTTCAGGGTACAATGAAATCTCAAGACTATCAAGGTATTGTAGAGAGAAATGTGCTGCCCAGTGTCAGACAGCTTGGTCTCAGTCGCAGGTCATGGGTCTTGCAACAGGATAATGACCCAAAACACACAGCTAAAAACACCCAAGCATGGCTAAGAGCAAAACATTGGACTATTCTAAAGTGGCCTTCTATGAGCCCTGATCTAAATCCTATTGAACATCTGTGGAAGGAGCTGAAACATGCCGTCTGGAGAAGGCACCCTTCAAACCTCAGACAACTGGAGCAGTTTGCTCACAAGGAGTCGGCCAAAATACCTGCTGAGAGGTGCAGAAGTCTCATTGACAGTTACAGAAATCGTTTGATTGCAGTGATTGCCTCAAAAGGTTGTGCAACAAAATATTAAGTTAAGGGTACCATCATTTTTGTCCAGGCCTGTTTCATGAGTTCGTTTTTCAAAATAATTCTGTTGAACCACAATTCAGAAGCATTGTGTGATTTTCATTGGTTAATTTTCATAGAATTTTATTTATTACCACTTTTGTCAGATTCAAGTTATTTCTGTGACCATTGTGGGTGTTTCTTTCATTGACAGTGGGGTACCAACAATTTTGTCCACGGCTGTACATTAACTAGCAATTTGGAATGGTAAATTGTTGCTACTTCTCCTCCACGACCAGAACTTCTGGGATTTTGATCGTTTAAATAACTAGAGAGAGTTGATTCATTGAAACCAACATAATCCTCTTGCCCTAACCAAGTCTCTGTAAGGGATATTCAATCTGATGATCAATTAACAGATCATAGACTAGCAGAGACTTGGGAGTTAGAGACCTTATATTTAACAAACCGCATTTAATTTTTAAATTATGAGGTGGAACAGAGGCCAGGTCATTAAGTTTTGAGGCTTCATGTTTAATTTGAGTTTTACCAGTTTTTTGTTTAATCACTTTGGGATGCTTATACATTATGTTTTTAATTACTTTGGAGGGAGCAGACAATGATTCTCTGATGGGGAAGACAGGGGCTAAGTTGAGGGGTGGTGGATGAAGAGGATCTGCAGAGAATCGTGTAAGACTGCGACTCTGCTTCCTGGTCCCAACTCTGAGTCTTCAAGGTTTTGGAAATTTGGATAAAAAATGATGCCAGATTGTTAGATAAAAGAGATGCACCATCCAAAGTGGGATGGACGCCGTCTCGTCTCATAAGACCAGGTTTTCCCCAAAAATGAGTTTCCAACTTGTCTATGTAGCCCACATTGTTTGCAGGACACCACACAGACAGCCAGCGGTTGAAGGATGACATGTGGCTAAACATGTCATCACTAGTCAGATTGGGGAGGGGCCCAGAGAGTACTACAGAGGCAGACATCGTTTTGGCAAAGTTACACACCGATTCCACACTACGTTTTGTGACTTCTGACTGCCGTAGTCAGATGTTGTTAATGCTGGCGTGGATATCAATTGTGGTGTATTTACAGTTACTTTTAGCCAGCATTTTCAAATTGTCGCCTGCTCTGGCCCCGGGAATGCATTTGACTATGGCCGCTGGAGTCTCTAGGTTCACGTTTCTGACTATAGAATCACCAGTGATCAGAGTTTTATCCTGGGTGTGTTGTTGAGCGGGGAAAACAATTAGAAACATGAACAGGTTGGTGGTGAACCAGGGGCTTGTGACTATGCTTCCTTCTCACTGTCACCCACCCATTCTGTAATGAGGCGTACACCTCATTACAACTCCCCCCACTCGGGAGATCGGATCATAACTTGGTTCATCTCCGGCCGGTGTACAAACCCCTAGTACACAGACAACCTCCGGCCATGCGCACAGTGAAGTTATGGTCTGAGGAGGCAATGGACACTCTAAAGGGCTGTTTTGAAACCACTGCCTGGGAGCAGCTCTGCGAGCCACATGGTGAGGACATCGATGGCCTCACTCACACCATCACGGACTACTTCAGCTTCTGTGTGGACAACACCGTTCCCACCAAGACCATACGGTGTTGCTCAAACAACAAACCCTGGATCAACCCTGAGATAAAAACACTTCTGAGAGAGAAGAAGAGGATCTTCAGGTCGGGGAACAGGGAGATGCTGAAGTCCGTACAGAGGGAGCTGAGGAGAAAGATCAGAGAAGGCAAGGACAGCTTCAGGAAGAAGATGGAGGACAAGCTGCAACAGAGCGACATCAGTGGGGTCTGGAGAAACCTTAAAACCATCTCTGGGCTCCAGAATACCTCCCCCCAGGCCACGGGGGGCAGGGAGTGGGCAAACAATCTGAATCTGCTTTTTAATAGGTTTGACCAACCGCCTTCCCCCCCAACTGCACAACAACCACTGCTGCCACTGAAGACATCAAGTCCTGCTGCCCACTCCCCACTCCACCATCACCCCCCCCACTCCCAACACACAGCCCCCCAACCTGACCCTCACTAAGACCCAGGTGAGGACGGAGCTGAGGAAGATCAAGGCGGGGAAGGCGTCGGGACCGGACGGCATCAGTGCAAAGCTCCTCAAGTCCTGTGCAGACCAGCTGTGTGGGATTGTGGAGTACATCTTCAACCTGAGCCTAAAGCTGGGGAGGGTACCACAGTTGTGGAAAACATCTTGTGTGGTACCTGTACCAAAGACTTCCCACCCCAAAGATCTGAACAGCTACAGACCAGTGGCCCTGACATCCCACATGATGAAGACCCTGGAGAGACTGCTCCTTGCTCACCTCCGCCCCCTGGTGGGTCCAGCGTTGGATCCACTCCAGTTTGCCTACCAGCATGGTATTGGGGTGGAGGACGTGGTCATCTTCCTCCTTCACCGTTCTCTGTTCCACCTGGAGAAGCCCGGGAATACAGTGAGGATCTTGTTCTTTGACTTCTCCAGTGCTTTCAACACCATCCAACCAATGATCCTGAAGGACAAGCTGCTGTGCGCAGGGGTGGACCAGCACCTGTCATCATGGATCCTGGACTACCTCACAAACCGGCCACAGTTTGTGAGAACCCGGGACTGTGTGTCCGACATGATCATCGGTAGCACGGGGGCCCCACGGGGGACGGATTTGGCTCCCTTCCTGTTCACCCTTTATACTGTGGATTTCTCACACAACACAACACACTGCCATCTACAGAAGTTCTCTGACCACTCTGCCATCGTTGGCCTCATCTCCAACGGAGATGAAGCTGAGTACAGAGGGCTTATCCAGGACTTTGTGGACTGGTGCCATCGGAACTGCCTCCAGATCAACGCGAGGAAAACTAAGGAGCTGGTGGTGGACTGCCGCAGGCAAGGACAACCCCTCACAGCACCAGTAAACATCCAGGGAACAGACATTGAGATGGTGACATCCTACAAGTACCTGGGTGTTCATCTGAACAATAAACTAGACTGGTCACACAATACTGATGCACTCTACAAGAAGGGACAGCGCAGGCTGTTTCCTACTGAGGAGACTCAGGTCTTTTGGTGTACAAGGGGCGCTGCTGAAGACATTCTGTGACACGGTGGTGGCATCAGCCATCACTTTTGGAGTGGTCTGCTGGGGCAGTGGCATTACAGCAGCCGATAGGAAGAGACTGAACAAACTGATCAAGAAAGCTAGCTCTGTCCTGGGGCAGCGCCTTGACCCAGTGGAGGAGATGGGAGAGAGAAGGATGGTGGCTAATCTGTCATCTCTGCTGGAGTCTGAGTTCCACCCTATGCAGGACACACTGAATGCACTAAGGAGCTCATTTAGCAGCAGACTACATCATCCTAGGTGCACAACCAAGAGGTTTCGCAGGTCCTTCCTACCAACGGCTGTCAGACTGTATAACCTAAGCAGGGCTGCTCGCAGAGATAGCAAAAAGACGTGCCAACCTAATAGTATTGACTGCAAAAGACGCAATAGACTTTCACAATGGTCCCCTTCGGTATACAACTAGGAAAATACCGGTAGCTACAGAGGGTGACAATATGTATGGGTACATAATCATACCATGTAGGATAACTAAAGCCTGTTTTCCACTAGCCCAGCACACCTCGGCACGGCTCGATTCACTTCAGTATGGCTCGGAATGCTTCTGTCTCCATTAGCACGGTGTTGTGCTTGTGCTGTGATGGTTTGTGTTAGGAGGTTTTAGAAGCGGGGCAGCAGCAGATTCTCAGCGAGGCGGGGCCACACTCCCGTGACGTTACGCACCCGACTGAGTCCTTATTTACACGAGACAAAAAAGGATCCAAGGATTATTGCCTTGCTCGCTCTGTGGTTTTATCTCACAATTAATTTTATCTCATAATTAAGCTGCAACAACACAAGTCACTTTTGTTTAGAATTAACTGCCAAATGACCTAGAAATAATGAGCTGAAACTTGTTTTTATTCGTATTAAATAATGAGACGGTGGCACACTGCCCAACACCAAATTGTATTATTTTTTACATCCTAGGGCATTTTGGATGTACTGAATTCAAAAAATTCATGTTTTTCACCTTCAGGTCAACGTTTGGAACAACAGTATTATTATTTTCCGTTTAGATGATGCTACACTCCTTCTAAAGTATTGTAAATCTCTGAATTTGGAATGCCGATAGAACATTCAATTTACATATACTTGTACCTACTTTGACTTGGTGCTAATTTTTTATGATATTTCAATAAAAAGAACAGAAAGCTTACAAAAAGATTTGTTTTTTGGTCTAGTTAAAAATTACATTACCTTTAGAATGGTTGACCCCTGACAGGAAGATCAGCATCATTTTGATCAGACTAGGCAATGGAATTTCTATGTAATTATACTGTTTTATAATTCAGTGTTATAACAGACAAACCACACTTTCCAAAACAATTCCATTTTATTATATACAAAATATTAAAATTAAAAAAAAATTTGCAACACAACATGAAGGTTAATCGACATTTTATACACGCCGACCACTGAGTGCTGAGGCTCGGTAGAATGAAGGCGTCTCTGCCAGCTCTGGTTCAGGAAGGCTCGGTTGAATTAATCCGTGCGGGCTGTCGCGGCGGACGCGTGGGATGATTCTACAAGGAAAATGCACACAATAAAATACAGCACGAAAGTGCAATATATACAGAAAAGACAATAGTTTTTAACAAGAATACATAAGCTTATTTCAGCGTATTGTTCACATGAATAATTAAAATAAAAGCTTTAGTCCGCAGTGTGCTGCAATAAAGCAGCGATCCATCCACAAATGAACAGCTTTTTTATTGCATAAATAAACTGAGCGTGTTACCGAATATATTTGCGAAAAAACGCACAACAAAAAAAAATTAAAACTCACCGTTAAAGGCCTCCGATGTCGAGACCTCCCGGTATATTTTTTCATTCCGGGTGGCTCCGTCTAACTCGCGCTGGATACGTTCGTCTGACAATGCAGTGAGCAGACACTGCACCTCCTTATTGGTCCATGGAACACCCTTATTACGCGAAGCCATTTTTGATAGAGAATAAATGAAAATAGCTCAGCAATACACTGAAAAGAAACCGCCAACAGTGGTTGCGTGCTGAGTAAAGGCGGTCGTGAAGATTCTTTTTTTTTTTTTTTTCTTTTTTCAAAAACTTTATTGAGAAGGTCGTGAAGATTTGGTAGATGAGGAGGAAGAGAGGGGCGGTTCCAACCTGACCAATCAGCGCCGGTTACGACCTGACCAATCAGCGGCGACCAGTCTGTTAACGTCACAACACGGCACAGCTCAGCACTGCTGTACCCTGCCCTGGAGCAGGGCTGAGAATCGCGGCTGTTAAACCGTGTTGGGGCTTGTGGAAAAGCGTACGAAGCGTGCTGAGCCGTCCCGTGTCACGCTAAAGCGTGCTAGTGGAAAAGGCCCTTAAGTAGACGGTTATGCTGTTTCATTCCATCTAGCTGCAATGCTCCGCACTGTGTGTGTTTGTTTGTATATTTATATATTTATTCCATCTAGCGACAATGCTCCACACTGTGTTTATATATTTACATATTTATTCCATCTAGCTACAGTGCTCCGCACTGTGTGTGTTTATATATTTACATATTTATTCCATCTAGCTACGGTGCTACACACTGTGTGTGTTTATGTGTTTGCATATTTGTTCCATCTAGCTACAATGCTCCGCACTGTGTGTGTTTATATATTTGCATGTTTGTTCCATCTAGCTGCAATGCTCCGCACTGTGTGTTTATATATTCATATATTTATTCCATCTTGCTACAATGCTTCACACTGTGTGTGTGTTTATATATTCACATATTTATTCCATCTAGCTACAATGCTCCACACTGTGTGTTTATATATCTATATATTTATTCCATCTAGCTGCAATGCTCCGCATCGTGTGTCTATATATTTATGTTTATATGTACACATGTATACTCGCT
Organism: Pholidichthys leucotaenia; assembly: GCA_020510985.1. Lineage (NCBI taxonomy): Eukaryota > Metazoa > Chordata > Actinopteri > Cichliformes > Pholidichthyidae > Pholidichthys > Pholidichthys leucotaenia. The sequence continues at coordinate 135,710,347 of CM035844.1, forward strand.
GCTCTTGTTTTTTTTCTTGCCTTCTGATTGTTGCTCTGAGTGTTGCTATCCCTGTGCTGTTGCAATCCTGGAATTTCCCCGTTGTGGGACTAATAAAGGCTTATCTTATCTTATCTTATCTTATCTTATCTTATTCTCTCCTGGCTGCTCAGGAGAGACAGAAGCCGAAGGACAGCTAACAGGCTGGCCTAAGCTAGGGTGCTCCGCTGCAGCTAAGGGGAGTCAGTTATTATTAACTGGCACTGACGGTGTTTCAATGCAGCGGAGCCAGGATTCCAAATCACACAACCTCGCCTTGAGTGCCTCAAAAAGACAACATTTATTACATTTACCATTATCACTAAAAGAGGCAGAGGTGTAGCCAAACATCTGACACAAAGAGCACATCAGAGGAGAAGGGGAAAGAGAGCTAGTAACCATAGCTAGTGGCTAACCCGATGCTAACACAAACACAGATGAAAGGTGAACAGAAGGCTAAAGAGGGGGATTAGGTGACACTGAGTGTGCACACAGATGCAAGAGGCTTGTTAAACAGAAGTGAGAGGTGACGGTAGATGGAAACAAAGTGATTAAAATACAATTAAAGGCAATAATCCTCAGGAGAGGGAGGAGAGCTAAGCACAAACCACACTGACAGCCAGCAACACAGGAAGTGACGATACATTACCACAGCAAGTTCACCAGGAGACTAAAGACATGGATTACTGGCAGACTAAGGACATGGATTATTGGAACCATGTCCTGTGGCCTGATCAGACCATACATAAACTTATTTGATTCAGATGGTGTCAAGTGTGTGTGGCGGCAACCAAGTGAGGAGTACAAAGACAAGTGTGTCTTGCCTACAGTCAAGCATGGTGGTGGGAGTGTCATGGTTTGGGGCTGCATGAGTGCTGTTGGCACTGGGGAGCTACAGTTCAATGAGGGAAGCATGAATGCCAACATGTACTGTGACATACTGAAACAGAGCATGATCCCCTTCCTTTGGAAACTGGGCCACAGGCCAGTATTCCAACATGATAACCACCCAGGACACACCTCCAAGACGCCCACTGCCTTGCTAAAAAAGCTGAGGGTAAAGGTGATGGACTGGCCAAGAATGTCTCCAGACCCATAACCCTATTGAGCATCTGTGGGGCATCCTCAAACGGAAGGTGGAGTAGCGCAAGGTCTCTAACATCCACCAGCTCTGTGATGTCATCATGGAGGAGTGGAAGAGGATTCCAGTGGCAACCTTTGAAGCTCTAGTGAATTTCATGCCCAAGAGAGTTAAGGCAGTGCTGGAAAATAATGGTGACGAAACAAAATATTGACACTTTGGGCACAATTTTGACATTTTCACTTAGGTGTGTACTCACTTTTTTGCCAGCTGTTTAGACATTAATGGCTGTGTTGAGTTATTTTTAGGGGACAGGAAATTTACACTGTTATACAAGCTGTACACTGACTACTTTACATTGTATCAACGTGTCATATCTTCAGTTTTGCCCCATGAAAAGATATAATAAAATATTAACAAAAATATGAGGGGTGTACTCACTTTTGTGAGGTACTGTATCATGTCTGAATGTTTTTATGTGGCAACAGGATGTGGCACTGAGCCCAAGACAAATTTCCCTTTGGGGACAATGAAGTTGATTCTATTCTATTCTAATTACCTGCACAATGCGCACCCGCATTACACTGCAAGGATATGACTCATTTAACAGAGATGTGGCACTGGTCCAATCTCAGCACATTGGAACTTTGGTGCATTTTATGATAGTGTACTTTTGATCAGGAAAAAGGAGATCTGTTGCCAGAAGCGCACTGTTAATGCTATTTCAGCGGCCTGTTTCGAAGTCATGCAGCTCCGACTGACAAGAGCACATGAGAAACACAGCATGCGATGGGATTTTCAGCTATTTTAATGGACAGAATTGTAACAGTTATAATCTAATCACCTGTTGTTTTATTTATATTGTGGAGAGAGTAATAATCAGGCCAAGCGTTGAGAGCAGATGAAACTTTATTCTCTTCTTCTCACATCCACCAGAATCCAAAACATAAGGAACACAGGTTGCAGGCACTCTTTTATATTAACCCTCCTCCGCTACCTGAGGTGCTGTATTTACATATCAACCCTCCATGACAATTCCACTTGTCCCCCAGCACCTTTGATCTGCCATCTCTTCAGTCTGAGGGAAAACTACTGAGTGGCTTCCCACACTGCCCCCCCCCAGACTCTCAGACTGAGCCTTAACCCTCATGTCCTTTGGGCTTCAGCCTCCGTCCATAGCTGCTGTAACGGGGGATCTTCGGCTCCGAGGCGCTGCTGTGCCGGTGGGGGGTTCCTGGAGGTGCGTCCGTCTGTGGGGGGACAATGGGGGGGGGCACCTTCATCATGCTCGTGTGACTGATCTGACGAGACATTTACCTGGGGAGTTCTCAGTGGGGGTCTTCCGCGCCAAGGAGCTCTGGCCAACACCACCTGCTCATCTGCTAAAACAAAGGCGGGCTTAAGCCTGTCTATACAGATTGTCTCCCGGCGACCCCCCAAGTCTAACACAAAATGTTTGTCCCCGGGTTCCAACACTCTGAACGGGCCATCGTAGGGCGGACGCAATGGGGTCCGGTGGGCATCGTGCCTGACAAATATGAACGACGCGTCCTTCAAGGTCTTTGGCACAAAAGCGCGGGAAAAACAGTGGTGGGCCGGGCCGGGTAGCGTCCCTGCCCCTGCGCTATGCCGTGAACGCGGGGACGGATCGGTGTTCGGCACGGGGTTATCCAGCAAAAATTCCCCGGGGAGCCGCAGCGGCTGTGAAGAAAACAGCTCTGCTGGGGAGGCCGCCAAATCCTCCTTCGGTGCTGAACGCAACCCTAATAGAACCCACGGCAACCGGTCCTTAAGCGATCTATGGAAACGCTCGCATAACCCATTGGCCTGTGGGTTGTACGTGGTCGTGCGATAAATTGTGACGCCCAGGCTCTGGGCCATGGTGGACCAGAGGTCGGAAACAAACTGCGGGCCCCGATTGGACGTGATGTCCGAAGGGGCGGCGAAACGTGCCACCCATGTCATCAATAAAGCGCGTGCAACGTCTGTGGACGCGGTGGAAGGTATCGGGGACTGCTTCGGGCCAGCGCATGGTGCGGTCCACCACTGTCAGGAGGTGCGTGAACTCCTGCGATGACGGGAGGGGGCCCACGAGGTCCACGTGAACGTGGTCGAACCACTTAGCCGGGATATGGAACGGGTCCAAGGGGGCCTTTGTGTGCCTGTGCACTTTGGCTCGTTGGCATGCTACGCAAGCTGCTGCCCACTGTTTCACCTGTTTGCGCAGGCTCGGCCAGATGAACTTTGCTCCCACCATTTTGACTGACGCACGTGCTCCTGGGTGTGCCAGGGAGTGAACCGACTCAAAAACGCGGCAGTGCCAAGCGCGTGGGACCACCGGCGCGGGCGGCCTGTGGAGACGTCACAGATTGGGGGGAGGGGGGCATCCTGCAGTACTCTGCTCTCCAGCCTTAACCCTGTTGGTCCAGACTGGTGCGCGCAAACATCTGCATCGCCGATCTGCTCAGCAGCCATGGCCGTGTAATCTATCCCCACGTAGACTGGGGCCACTAATGCACGCGAGAGGCAGTCCGCCACCACGTTGAGTTTACCGGCCACATGCTGAATGTCGGTCGTAAACTCCAAGATGGCGGCCAGCTGTCTCTGCTGCCAGCCCGACCATGGTTCTGAAACCTTGGCCATCTCATACGTTAGCGGCTTGTGGTCCACAAATGCAGTGAAGGTGCACCCTTCCAGCCAGAACTGGAAGTGGCGTATGGCCAGGTGGAGAGCCAGTAACTCTCTGTCGAACGCGCTGTATTTACATTCATTGTCGCGCAAAGACCTGCTAAAAAAGGCGAGTGGCTGCCAAGAACCGGCAACATGCTGCTCCACGACGGCCCCTATCGCCACGTCCGAGGCATCGGTAGTGAGCGCTATCCGAGCCGCCAGGTCCGGGTGCACCAGCAGTGTGGCGTTCACCAGGGCTGTTTTAACCTCGGAAAACACCTGCTCTCGTTCAGGAGTGCAGTCGACTCTGTCCGCCGGTTTCTGTTTCTTAAGTGCGGCATACAACGGCTACATGAGCTGGGCTGCACGGGGGATGAAACGGTTGTAAAAGTTAACCATCCCCAAAAACTCCTGCAGCACCCTGACCGTCTGAGGCCCGGGAAAATTCGCCACTGCGCGCACCTTGTCCAGCAAAGGTATCGCTCCCTCCGGTGAGATGCGGTGGCCCAAAAAATTGATTCCCGTCACCCCTAACTGGCACTTCGCCGGGTTGATTATTAACCCGTGCTACTCCAACCTCTGGAAAACTGTCCTGAGGTGGGCTACATGTTCGTCCTTGGATGCACTAGCCACCAGGATGTCGTCCAGGTAGACAAACACAAACGGCAGATCGCGCAACACAGGATACATCATGTGTTGGAATGTCTGCGCGGCGCCCTTTAACCCGAAAGGCATGTGTAAAAACTCAAACAGACCAAACAGGGTTATTCCTGCCGTTTTAGGTATGTCCTCAGTGCGCACCGGGACCTGGTGGTAACCGCGAACCAGGTCTATCTTGGAAAAAATGCGTGCCCCGGTGAGGTGAACGGAAAAATCCTGAATATGCGGGATGGGGTAGCGGTCTTGCGCTATGGCGCTATTTAATCTGTGGAAATCACTGCAAGGTCGCCACGATCCCTCGGCCTTAGAAACCATATGTAGCGGGGATGCCCATGGGCTGTTTGAGCGTCTGATGATGCCCAACTTTTCCAAGTTGGCAAACTCCTCGCGCGCTATGGCCAGTTTAGCTGCGTCCAGGCACAGAGGTCGTGCGAAAATGGGCAGCCCCGTGCCTTAACACCTCTCCTGAGAGGTGTTAAGGCAGGAGGTGCCTTGGCTGGTGCAGCTCTGTGATCTGCTCTGGACACAGACTGTGATTTGATGACTACACTTGGGCCAGCGGTTGAACCTCTCTGTTCCTCCTCATGATTAATGGAGGCGGGGATGGAACTGTTGGAAGATTTTAAACTTCAAACCTCTCTGCTGTGACAAAGTATTGTATCCACATACATACTGTAATCTCTTATCATTTCAGTCCCAGTCACCTCCTTCAGTGTTGTCATTTGTGCACGCACGTGTCCGTCCCAATTGGTAAATGGTAAATGGCGTTCACTTACAGTTAGGCCCAAAAATATTTGGACAGTGACACAAGTTTTGTTATTTTAGCTGTTTACGAAAACATATTCAGGATACAATTATATAATCAATATGGGCTTAAAGTGCAGACTCTCAGCTGTAATTTGAGAGTATTCACATCCAAATTGGAGCAAGGGTTTAGGAATTACAGCTCTTTAATACGTAGCCGCCTCTTTTTCAAGGGACCAAAAGTAATTGGACAACTGACTCAGAAGGCTGCAAAAATAAAAATAACAAGGCTGCATGGGCTCTTCCCTTGTTAACCTGTCATCAATTAATCAGTTAAAAGGTCCGGAGTTGATTCCAGGTGTGGCGTTTGCATTTGGAAGCTGTTGCTGTGAACACACAACATGCGGTCAAAGGAGCTCTCATTGGAGGTGAAACAGACCATCCTGAGGCTGAAAAAAAAGAAGAAATCCATCAGAGAGATAGCAGAAATGTTAGGAGTGGCCAAATCAACAGTTTGGTACATTCTGAGAAAAAAAGAGTGCACTGGTGAGCTTGGGAACTCAAAAAGGCCTGGACATCCACGGAAGACAACAGTGGTGGATGATCGCAGAATCTTTTCACAACCCCTTCACAACATCCACTCAAGTGAAGAACACTCTCCAGGAAGTAGGTGTATCAGTATCTAAGTCTACCATAAAGAGAAGACTTCATCAGAGTAAATACAAAGGATTCACCACAAGGTGCAAACCATGAATCAGCCTCAAAAATAGAAAGGCCAGAATTGACTTTGCCAAAAAACACCTAAAGAAGCCAGCCTAGTTCTGGAACAGCATTCTTTGGACAGATGAGACGAAGATCAACCTGTATCAGAATGATGGGAAGAAGAAAGTTTGGAGAAGAATTGGAACAGCTCATGATCCAAAGCACTACATCTTCTGTAAAACATGGTGGAGGCAGTGTGATGGCATGGGCATGCATGGCTTCCAATGGCACTGGGTCACTTGTGTTTATTGATGATGTGACAAAAGACAGAAGCAGCCGGATGAATTCTGAAGTGTATAGGGATATACTTTCTGCTCAGATTCAGCCAAATGCAGCAAAGTTGATTGGACGGCGCTTCACCAGTGATCCAAAACATACTGCAAAAGCAACTCCTGGGTTGCAAAAGCAACCCAGGAGTTTTTTAAAGCAAAGAAGGAGAATATTCTGCTATGGCTGAGTCAATCACCAGATCTCAACCCAATCGAGCATGAATTTCACTTGCTCAAGACAAAACTTAAGGCAGAAAGACCCACAAACAAGCAACAACTGAAGACAGCTGCAGTAAAGGCCTGGCAAAGCATCACAAAGGAGGAAACCCAGCGTTTGGTGATGTCCATGGGTTCCAGACTTCAGGCAGTCATTGCCTGCAAAGGATTCTCAACAAAATTTTGAAAAGTAACATTTTACTTAGGGTTATGTTTATTTGTCCAATTACTTTTGAGCCCCTGAAATGAGGAGCGTTTGTATAAAAATAGCTACAATTCCTACATGTTTAATCATATATTTTTGTTCAACCCCTTGAATTAAACCTTAAAGTCTGCACTTCAATTCCATTGTAGTTGTTTAATTTCAAATCCAATGTGGTGGCATGCAGAGCCCAAATCATGAAGATTGTGTCACTGTCCAAATATTTTTGGGCCTAACTGTATATAGCACTTTTTCTCATCTCTGGATGACCAAAGCGCTTTACAGATCCTGCTATCCACCCATTCACGCACACATTCACACACTGATGGCTGCAGAGCTGCCATACATACACAAAGGCGCTAGCCTGGCCACCAGGAGCAACTGGGGGTTCAGTGTCTTGCTCAAGGACACTTCGACATGCAGACTGCAGACAGAGCGGGAATCAAACCCCTGACCCTCCGATCAGTAGTCGGCCACACTGTACCTGCGCCACCGCCGCCCCAATTAATAAAAAAACACATAGACTCAGCTGTTGTTTTTCCTGTTAAATGTCTGAGGACTGTTGCATACAAACTAGGCACATTATATAGCTTATCCCCAAATCATTGGTTTTTCACCACAGAGAAAAAAAACGTGCATGGAGTGCAACGAGGCATCCATCTGTGTACGCTAGGGCTGTGTGATATGACAAAAATTTCATATCACGATATACAATGGTGTGAAAAGTGTTTGCCCCTTCCTGATTTCTTATTTTTTTTGTATGTTTGTCACACAATGTTTCAGATTATCAAACAAATTTAAACATTAGACAACAATAACACAAGTAAACACAAAATGCAGTTTTTAAATGAAGGTGTTCATTATTAAGGGGGAAAAAAATCCAAACCTACATGGCCCTGTATGAAAAAGTGATTTGCCCCCAAAACCTAGTAACTGGTTGGGCCACCCTTAGCAGCAACAACCGCAATCAAGCGTTTGCGATAACTGGCAATGAGTTTTTTACAGCGTTGTGGAGGAATTTTGGCCCACTCATCTTTGCAGAATTGTTGTAATTCAGCCACATTGGAGGGTTTTCGAGCCTGAACCGTCTTTTTAAGGTCATACCACAGCATCTCAATCGGATTCAGGTAAGAACTTTGACTAGGCCACTCCAAAGTTTTCATTTCAGAGGTGGACTTGCTGGTGTGTTTTGGATCATTGTCCTGCTGCAGAACCCAAGTGCACTTCAGCTTGAGATCACGAACAGATGGCCCGACATTCTCCTTCAGGATTTTTTGGTAGACAGCAGAATTCATGGTTCCATTTACCACAGCAAATCTTGAGGTCCTGAATCAGCAAAACAGCCCCAGACCATCACACTACCACCACCATACAGTATTTTACTGTTGACACGATGTTCCTTTTCTGAAATGCTGTGCTACTTTTATGCTGGATGTAATGGGACACACACCTTCCAAAAATTCAACTTTTGTTTCATCAGTCCACAGAGTATTTTCTCAAAAGTCTTGGGGGATCATCAAGATGTTTTCTGGTAAAACTGAGACTGTGGTGACCCACTGTCACACGTGGCTCTAGGGAGCCACACAATAAGAGAGCCAAGGGCGAGCCAGTCAGTTGTGATGTTTAATAGTGACAGGGGTAAGGGATGAGGAAAGCACAGATGCTCATACATAGTTACACTCATGGGCAGTACAGCAACAGAGTTAACAGTTAATAAGGTGGCGCTCCCAAGTGATTCGCTAAGACTAGTAGAGGGCTTGTGCCGGACATGGGGGCACAGAGGCACAAATACAGTGATCCCTCACTTATCGCGGTTAATGGGTTCCAGAACCGACCGCGAAAAGTGAAAAACCGCGAAGTAGTGTCACCCCTAATGATGTCATCCATAAATAATATGTACGTTCATTCTCTCACTCTCTCTCTCTCATATGATACGTGTGTGTGTGTGTACGTGTACATACATACGTAGATGTAAATAAAGTGTACATAAATATGTTTTTAGAACTCTTTTATTCTTATAACAAGATACGTAACTCAAGATGAAGATGATTTACTTCACAGGTTAATAAGAGCTTTACTGCTCATCAGGTGACGCCTCATCGTCAGGTGCTAGAAGCGCAGGATCATCGAGGGCAGCTGGAGAAGCTGCAGGAGGCGGCGTAGTGGCTCGACGGGAAGACTATTTCGCACAAAATGGCACAAGAGAACAGCAAAAAGTTCCACGCTGCGAGACTACGTAACACGAGCGATAAAGAGCAATGAATGCGGTCTTCCTTCCTTCATGGGCGCTCGGCAGGGAGAGGAGGTGGGTGAAACGTCTCGGCCAATCAGCTTGCGGGGTGAAACGTCTCGGCCAATCAGCTTGCGAGATTTCCGAGCTGAGAACAGCGAACAGAGAGGTGGATTTTTTGAGTTGTGCGGGCTCTCCGTGTTGATACCTGATGGTCTAATGTAGTCTCCCTGCCTTCTGCTAGCGCCCGCCCGTTATTTCTCAATTTTGAATTTTTGATGAATATTTTTGAAAAATCCGCGATGCACTGAGGGCGCGAAAGGTGAAGCGCGAAGTAGCGAGGGATCACTGTACTTCTTACGGGAAAACACTTACGAGAGATGCTGGATGATGAGACAAGGGCTGGCACCGGACGAAGGGGCTCCAGCCTAGTAGTGCTTATGTCGCAGTGCTGAATGATCGTGGCTGCTCCTCTTTATACTCATTAGCAGCGCCCCAGCTGATGAGGATTAATTGGCCCCAGCCGTCCCGTGACACTGACAGCTGGGAGCCAGCTGAGGCGCTGCCCAATGAGAGGCAGGGATAAAAGGAGCATGGGCTGAGCGCCGAGCCGGCGTCTCACCCCATGGTGACAGAGCCTCCCCCTCACGGTCGGGCTCCCGAATGACCAGGAACATCCCAGCGCCCCCCCCCCCCCACCTAGGGTGGGCGGAAGGGAGGCAGGACCGGAGGGGAAGATGCAAAGGGAAGGACAAAACAAAAAAAAAAAAACAATGGACAATGTAGGGTCGCAGGGCAGAGAGAGGAAAAAATCCAAACACAATACGTTACAAAACAGGGAAAAATTAACCCAGGGCACAGATGGGGAGAAAACTGAGTAGGACACAGGTTACGCTCTACTCAGATAACACAACGTGTAGCCCAGGGCAAGAAAGGGAGGAAAAAAAAACCCCCAAAGAGGTAACAGGACAAATAAAGCAATTACAGAGTATGGTTAAGGGGGAACGAAACACGCTACTCCATAACGCACTCCTACAAAGCTAAAGATAAAATAAGGGTGATGAAAGACGCTGAGTACGGGTGGCAGGGAAAACAATACACAGCGCCATATACAAAGAGGGACACCCAGGGAAATAACGGTGACAGGGTAGGAACAGGATGAACATGAGGGAAAAATGCTGAGTACGGTTTACAAGGGGGAGAACGCAATACACAGCACCGAAAAAAAAACCCGGGGGATTACCTAGAGGAATAAAGGTGACAGGATCATAGGATAACAATAAGGTAAAATGCTGAGTACGGTTAATAAGGGAGAAAACACAATACACAGCACTAAATACAAGGAGGGTCACCTAGAGGGATAATGGTGACAGGTGAAACAGGGTAACTAAGGTAAATTGCTGAGTACGGTTATAAGGGGAAAAAACACGATACACAGCACTAAATACAAGGGTCACCTAGAGGGATAATGGTGACAGGAGCACAGGATAATAAGATAAAAATGCTGAGTGTGGTTAATAAAAAAAAAACAACACACAGCACAAAAACATATATTCCCCTAATGGACAAAGAAACTACACCCGAGTGACCTCAATAATAATAAAAGAAGTAAAGGACACCCGAGGAGACGGCAGGCAGAGTCCAAAACGGCCGGAATTGTTCTGGTAATCTCCCCGCCCATTGTCCAGTTGGCAACCCGGGGAAGAGACAATGTTCGGGCGGCCAAGTCCAAACCCAAGTTCCAAGAAACTAGGCCACCGGTAGCCGTGCCAGGCCACCCAGCAACAATACAGTTCGTCGGGAGGTTGGACCAGCTCGCCGAACCAGAAGACTTGCAGGTCAAGCCGTCGACCCGCGTCACTCAACCACCAGGACCGTTGAGACGGGCGAAGGGTCAGAGCGGACCCCGGAGGAAGAGGCTTAGGGGAGAGCCGATGATGAGGTAGACGAGCGTCAGGCTGCAGGGGAACAGCCACCTCCCCACCGGGCCTGGACAACACTGGGGTGGCACCTGCGTCGGACCCCGATTGGGTCTTAGGTGAACCCACGCTGAACGCCGCTGGAGCAGCACCCGCGTCGGACCCCGATTGGGTCTCGGGCGAATCCACGTCGAGCACCGCTGGAGCAGCACCCACGACGGACCCCGACTGGGTCGGCACCGCACCAGAACCGACCTTCAACACTGAACCTGGACCCCACAGCACCACGAGGAACGGCAACTCCTCGCCGGCGACCCTGGAAGAAGGCTCAGAGGAGAAAACAGAACCGGGGTCAGGATCACCGGCAGCGCCAGAACCCGGTGGAACGAGCTCGGATGCAGCGGGCGGCTGCACCCGGCTCATCCCCCCTAGAGACAGGCTAAAGTGCTCAGAGAAATAGAGGGAGAAAAGAGAGAGGAGCACTCGCCTGATCTCGGGTTCCGACGCCGTCCAGGACTGCGAAGATCCAGGATCCGTTGTCAGGCTCCCATTCGGCTGCGTCGGGCCCCGCAGCCAGAACGATGGTCAGCGCAGCTTGAGGTTCCTCCAGCGCAAGTAGCCACGCCGACAGTCCACGCGGCGTGATGGTAGGAGAACCTCGTCCTGCTGGACCGAACCGCACCTCCGTGGAGACCCGGGGACGCTTGGTCGTCGGCGCAGACTCCACACAGCAGTCGGTCTTCCTCCTCCGCCCACAAGGTAGCTGCGGAACCGCAGGCCCTCTCCTCGTCCCACCACATTGACCCGGAGCCGGGGAGCGCTCGGCGGAGAGAGACACAGAGGATGCAGGATTAAAGGCACAGGTTACAGCAGGTGGTGGGAGTTCAGGGAGCTGCGAACCCCGAACTCCACCTCCAGGAGTGTGACAGAGCAAATCATTAAACTGATGTAAATAAACTGAGACTTGCCTGCCTCCTGGAGGTTGGGTGGAGCCAGCTGCGGTGAACATTGCTTCCTCCTCTCCCCGCCAGGCGATAACGGAGGACCCCCCCTGGGAAATCGTCTGGGGACCGCTCGCGTCGTCTCCAGGAGAGGGCTCACCAGGCCGAGATTCCAGGCACACACAGCAGTCGGGGAGCGCGTCGAGGAGGAGGGGGTATCAGCCGAGGTGAGCCAGCCCGAATGCCCTGGAGTGACAGCAGGGGAATGAGGCTTAGGGAACGAGGCTGTAAAATCTCCACACTGACGAGGCGAAAAGGTGACAGCTGCGTGGGAGGAGAGGTCCTGGTGGGAGCCCAGAACTGGATCCGGACGGGGTTCATGCTGAGGTGACTTGGCGAAGTGATGACGGCTATTCCCAGGGGACGAAGCGAGGGGGGAACCCAGGAATCGCCGCTCCTGATCAGAGACTGAGGCGAGGAAGGTGTTGAGCTCGGGAAAGCTTCGCTGCCCTGGAGTCCTCTCCACCAATCTCACTGCCGCCACCACGTGCCTGCAGATGGTGAATAGATGCACAGCGGGAATCGCGTCAGCCGCTCGGTCCCAGACGTAACTGCTGTCAGCTGCGGCTCCATGGGGGGAATCCCAAGTGACGTGATGCAGAACGGGGGAAGTCCTCTGGGTGGCACGAACTCCCGGGCTGGAATGGCAGCAGGAACGGGGTCCCGAAGCGGGGGGCAACGTCATCCACTTCGGCGTTCTGCCGGGGTTTCCATCCAACCCGCGGAGCTTCTCTCGCTGTGTGTCCATGGCATCAATCCTGGCACTGACCTCAAGATGGAATAAGGAGTGAGTGTAACTGTCCAGGAGATCCTCAGCACGGCCCGGATGCCAGCGTCTCGCGTTGGAGGCGTCGTGCAGGGTGAAGAGCGTCCTGTCGACAGCCCCCAGGATGGACCTCAGCTCGTCGCCCTGGCGTCAGAGGTGACTCCTGGGAAATGGCGTGCTAACGGCGCTAACACCCGGACAGGAAGGTACAAGTCCAAACCATTTACGGCCGCCAGCAACTCGTTCTGGCTGCGACATACTGTCACACGTGGCTCTAGGGAGCCACGCAATAAGAGAGCCAAGGGCGAGCCAGTCAGTTGTGATGTTTAATAGTGACAGGGGTAAGGGATGAGGAAAGCACAGATGTTCATACATAGTTACACTCATGGGCAGTACAGCAACAGAGTTAACAGTTAATAAGGTGGCGCTCCCAAGTGATTCGCTAAGACTAGTAGAGGGCTTGCGCCGGACATGGGGGCACAGAGGCACAAATACTTCTTACGGGAAAACACTTACGAGAGATGCTGGATGATGAGACAAGGGCTGGCACCGGACGAAGGGGCTCCAGCCTAGTAGTGCTTATGTCGCAGCGCCGAATGATCGTGGCTGCTCCTCTTTATACTCATTAGCAGCGCCCCAGCTGATGAGGATTAATTGGCCCCAGCCGTCCCGTGACACTGACAGCTGGGAGCCAGCTGAGGCGCTGCCCAATGAGAGGCAGGGATAAAAGGAGCATGGGCTGAGCTCCGAGCCGGCGTCTCACCCCACGGTGACAGAGCCTCCCCGTCACGGTCGGGCTTCCGAACAACCAGGAACATCCCAGCCCCCCCCCCCCCCCACCTAGGGTGGGCGGAAGGGAGGCAGGACCGGAGGGGAAGATGCAAAGGGAAGGACAAAACAAAAAAAAAAACCCAATGGACAATGTAGGGTCGCAGGGCAGAGAGAGGAAAAAATCCAAACACAATACGTTACAAAACAGGGAAAAATTAACCCAGGGCACAGATGGGGAGAAAACTGAGTAGGACACAGGTTACGCTCTACTCAGATAACACAACGTGTAGCCCAGGGCAAGAAAGGGAGGGAAAAAAAAAAACCCAAAGAGGTAACAGGACAAATAAAGCAATTACAGAGTATGGTTAAGGGGGAACGAAACACACTACTCCATAACGCACTCCTACAAAGCTAAAGATAAAATAAGGGTGATGAAAGACGCTGAGTACGGGTGACAGGGAAAACAATACACAGCGCCATATACAAAGAGGGACACCCAGGGAAATAACGGTGACAGGGTAGGAACAGGATGAACATGAGGGAAAAATGCTGAGTACGGTTTACAAGGGGGAGAACGCAATACATAGCACCAAAAAAAAACCGGGGGATTACCTAGAGGAATAAAGGTGACAGGATCATAGGATAACAATAAGGTAAAATGCTGAGTATGGTTAATAAGGGAGAAAACACAATACACAGCACTAAATACAAGGAGGGTCACCTAGAGGGATAATGGTGACAGGTGAAACAGGGTAACAATAAGGTAAATTGCTGAGTACGGTTATAAGGGGAAAAAACACGATACACAGCACTAAATACAAGGGTCACCTAGAGGGATAATGGTGACAGGAGCACAGGATAATAAGATAAAAATGCTAAGTGTGGTTAATAAAAAAACACAACACACAGCACAAAAACATATATTCCCCTAACGGACAAAGAAACTACACCCGAGTGACCTCAATAATAATAAAAGAAGTAAAGGACACCCGAGGAGACGGCAGGCAGAGTCCAAAACGGCCGGAATTGTTCTGGTAATCTCCCCGCCCATTGTCCAGTTGGCAACCCGGGGAAAAGACAATGTTCAGGCGGGCAAGTCCAAACCCAAGTTCCAAGAAACTAGGCCACCGGTAGCCGTGCCAGGCCACCCAGCAACAATACAGTTTGTCGGGAGGTTGGACCAGCTCGCCGAACCAGAAGACTTGCAGGTCGAGCCGTCGACCCGCGTCACTCAACCACCAGGACCGTTGAGACGGGCGAAGGGTCAGAGCGGACCCTGGAGGAAGAGGCTTAGGGGAGAGCCGATGATGAGGTAGACGAGCGTCAGGCTGCAGGGGAACAGCTACCTCCCCACCGGACCTGGACAACACTGGGCTGGCACCCGCGTCGGACCCCAATTGGGTCTTAGGCGAACCCACGCTGAACGCCGCTGGAGCAGCACCCGCGTCGGACCCCGATTGGGTCTCGGGCGAATCCACGTCGAGCACCGCTGGAGCAGCACCCACAACGGACCCCGACTGGGTCAGCACCGCACCAGAACCGACCTTCAACACTGAACCTGGACCCCACAGCACCACGAGGAACGGCAACTCCTCGCTGGCGACCCTGGAAGAAGGCTCAGAGGAGAAAACAGAACCGGGGTCAGGATCACCGGCAGCGCCAGAACCCGGTGGAACGAGCTCGGATGCAGCGGGCGGTTGCACCCGGCTCATCCCCCCTAGAGACAGGCTAAAGTGCTCAGAGAAATAGAGGGAGAAAAGAGAGAGGAGCACTCGCCTGATCTCGGTAAAAGGAGCATGGGCTGAGCGCCGAGCCGGCGTCTCACCCCATGGTGACACCCACCACAATCTACAGGGACATTCATTCTCACACTCAGAAGGTCCGGAAGAACCAGAGGACCATTCACATACAGACAGAGAACCCCTGGGGGGACAACCAGATCAATGGACTATTGTTTATACATCCCTGGATTAAGGAGAAGACGTCTGGGCGCCAGTTTTCACAGCCGCTGTGGATCACCGCCAGGTTTAACGGGAAAGTCCCTCACCATTGCGGATCCACATGCAATTTTTGCACGGCCCAGACACCTTTGACGTCCCGGGCCGGCACTCACTTACTCCCACCTCCCTCCCCCTCCTCCTCCACAGTGCTCTTCCCACACCTCACTCCCTAAAGCCGGCCAATCGCCATCTGGTTCCATTACGCAGGACGCACACCGGCCCGTGCGCCAACGATCCACGGCTGTTCAACGTGCTGGAACTTGGAACTTGGAGCGGAGCACACTGTCCTTTCCACCCCTCCCCCTCCTCCTCTACAGCAGGACAGTTCTACCGGAGCTGGAGCCCAAACGACGGGGGTGGGGGGGGGCACAGCCCCTTCTGAGTGTTCTGGGGGGAGCCCTGTTGTGACCCACCACAATCTACAGGGACATTCATTTTCACACTCAGAAGGTCTGGAAGAAGCAGAGGACCATTCACATACGGACAGAGAACCCCTGGGGGGACAACCAGAACAATGGACTATTGTTTATACATCCCCGGATTAAGGAGAAGACGTCCGGGCGCCAGTGGTCATGCTAATCATATGTATTGACTGATATGTATATCAATATGCTAATGTGCCATGCATTCTGTCTGTTTGTATAACGTATAAAAGAGCTGATAACACGACACTAGACATGCCTCAACAAGACAGTGCAGCACAGCAGAGCACAACACAGCAGAACACAGCACACCACTGTAGCGCACAGCGCTACAAGTGCGTCTCATTTTGATGGAGGAAATAAAACTCTGCAACCTTCCAGCTCGTCATATCTCGCCTGACAATATTCCTCCACACTGGTGACCCTTGACGAAGAATGGAACACGAGGTGAACACCCCGGAGATCACCCGGACGGGAAGCCCCAGCACGCGTCATGGTGCGCCCCTTGCCTGATCTTTTCCCTCCACACTGGTGACCTGACGAGAGAGAATGACCGTCTGCTCCCTCTCACCGCGCTGTAGACCCCAGAGAACCAGAGAAGGTCTGCAACCTCTTCATCCTCACCAGAGCGCACTCCCCGGAGTGGGCAGCGCTTGGACCGACACGCACCATGAACAGCGACACGAGCGAACCAAAGGAAGCAGCCTGAACGGGGAAGGACATCAATGCCGACTGCGTTGATTTCCACCAAGCTCCCCGACCCTGACTCAGCTCGTGACAACGAAGCCCCGCACGTACACCGCAGGATTACGAGGACAGTGCAACTGCCAGTTAAGTGGTCACTGCGCCAAGTGTGCGCCAGCCACGGGACAAAACTGGCTCCACAGACCGATACAGCGTCCTCCGCCGCTGCACATGCCCGAGAAACACAGCCGATCGCCACCCTCGGAACCTTCAGGGCTGCTCACGCACCTGAAGCAGACGTGCAGCCTGCACACAGGACTTTGTCAGGGTTTCTCAGCGAGGGCGCACAAGGGGAATTTAGCTGATTGCTGTCCCCGATGGCTTTAGGGCTGCTTCTGCACCTAAAAGCCAAACTGCCAGGTCGCTCATACAGCTGCAGTTGTTTCACAGCCGCTACGAATCCTCGAGGAATTTGGCCGCTCACCTTCCTCACATCCTTGCTGGATCAAGCCGTGAGAGGAGTCAGAGACTTAATTTTATTTTATTTTTTTTTCACAGCCGCTGTGGATCACCGCCAGGTTTAACAGGAAAGTCCCTCACCATTGCGGATCCACATGCAATTTTTGCACGGCCCAGACACCTTTGATGTCCCAGGCCAGCACTCACTTACTCCCACCTCCCTCCCCCTCCTCCTCCACAGCGCTCTTCCCACACCTCACTCCCTAAAGCCGGCCGATCGCCATCTGGTTCCATTACGCACGACGCACACCGGCCCGTGCGCCCACGATCCACGGCCGTTCAACGTGCTGGAACTTGGAGCGGAGCACACTGTCCTTTCCACTCTTCTCCCCCTCCTCCTCTACAGCAGGACAGTTCTACCGGAGCTGGAGCCCAAACGACGGGGGGGGGGGGGGGGCTCACAGCCCCTTCTGAGTGTTCTGGGGGGAGCCCTGTTGTGACCCACCACAATCTACAGGGACATTCATTCTCACACTCAGAAGGTCTGGAAGAAGCAGAGGACCATTCACATACGGACAGAGAACCCCTGGGGGGACAACCAGAACAATGGACTATTGTTTATACATCTCTGGATTAAGGAGAAGACGTCCGGGCGCCAGTGGTCATGCTAATCATATGTATTGACTGATATGTGTATCAATATGCTAATGTGCCATGCATTCTGTCTGTTTGTATAACGTATAAAAGAGCTGATAACACGACACTAGACATGCCTCAACAAGACAGTGCAGCACAGCAGAGCACAACACAGCAGAACACAGCACACCACTGTAGCGCTGTGCGCTACAAGTGCATCTCATTTTGATTGTGGAAATAAAACTCTGCAACCTTCCAGCTCGTTTTATCTCGCCTGATAATATTCCTCCACAAGACAAGCTTTTATGTTCTTTTTGCTCAGCAGTGGTTTTCGTCTTGGAACTCTGCCATGCAGGCCATTTTTACCCAGTCTCTTTCTTATGGTGGAGTCTTGAACACTGACCTTAAATGAGGCAAGTGAGGCCTGCAGTTCTTTGGATGTTGTTGTGGGGTCTTTTGTGACCTCTTGGATGAGTCATCACTGCGCTCTTGAGGTAATTTTGGTCAGTCAGGCACTCCTGGGAAAGTTCACCACTGTTCCAGGTTTTCGCCATTTGTGGATAATGGCTCTCAGTGTGATTTGCTGAAGTCCCAAAGCTTTAGAAATGGCTTTATAACCGTTTCCAGACTGATGGAGCTCAATTACTTTGTTTCTCATTTGTTTCTGAATTTATTTGAATCACAGCATGATGCCTAGCTTTTGAGGATCTTTTGGTCTACTTCACTTTGTCAGGCAGGTCGTATTTAAGTGATTTCTTGATTGAGAACAGGTGTGGCAGTAATCAGGCCTGCGTGTGTCTAGAGAAATTGAACTTGTTTTTCCAAAGATTTGATAAACCACAGTTAATTTATGTTTTTACAAGGGGGGGGGTATCACTTTTTGACTTCTCTGACCCATTTTAATTTATTTATTATTTTGCGTGTATGTGCCACCGTCATGCACTTTTGCAGCTTTAATAATTTTTTTTCAGACAAAACTAAGAAACGCCACAGTAATTTAAATCAAGGAAACAATGGTCTGCTATGGTTTCCAGTTGGCACAACTTAGCATCATCATTTAGAATTTTATAATTAGACATGGTGTTAATGTTACTTACCTCCTATTAAAACGAGGTTAGCGAACTATCATCTCTGACTCAGCACGATGAAAAACAGTCCCACATCCCTGGCAAACAGAAGTAGCAGCTATCTGAATCTGTAGTTTGGAGTTAGCATTAGCAACCACCGGACTGAAACCGAGCCACCCACCACACACCTCACGTACTGCAGGGGAGAGATGGGGCTCTGACAAGTAATGGTTAGGAGCTTTACTGTATAAATGGGAGTATGTGCATTTTAAATCACGATATAAACGATAGAGTATTCTATGAAATGATAGACGTTTTTATATCGTCATCCGATATATATCGTCATATTGCCCAGCCCTAGTGCATGCTACATTAAACCTAAATTGATTTATATTCAGCTCGATTGTTCAGCCCATTTGTCCTCCTTCCATCTAAAATAACTGACAGGGCACTGACTTGGCTTAATGCCAAGTAGTGTTACTATCGCACGCATTTTTTTCTCGTACGCACATTCTTAGACCAGCACAAAACCTTAAACAAGCCATCATGGTCAGAGTTCACCTTAGATTATGTGCCTGTGTGCATTACAGGGATGGGCAACAGCACTTTGGATAAGATTACCTAAAACCAGTGGTAGGCAGCTTGTGGGAGGAGGCAAAGGAGGCGGAGCTTCCTCAGAAATTTGAGAAGAAAAAGAGAAGAAATGATTCAAACATTGTGATAATAAATGTATTTGATATTACTAGTACATACCCGTGCATACCTGTCCATGCCCGTAGAAACCAAGTATAAGCAAGTATTTCTGCATGCCCGTCGCTGAAGGGTCTCCTCCTGTCTCAGACGGCTGTGTTGTTCACAGTCATGCCTGCTGTGTACTGCTGGAACCTGAGGTGTTTCATGTTCACGGCATCCTTTCTGACGTGCAGCAGTTCTCCTCATTCTATTGCTCTCCCTTCTGGTGGGTCTTCTTCTTCTGCTTCGTTCAGACCACTGGTTGAGGGATAGGTGCGTCGTAATTCTAGTTCATGGGCATGATCCTGAAAAAGTGGCTTTCGACCCTGTTCAGGAAGGCCCATGCATGCCCACAGAAACCAAGAAACCGGAGCACCCGGAGAAAATCAGTGCTTTGCTTGGCATTTTACACATTTGTAGTGTAGACTGGCATTCGTCAAGGTTACACATTTGCCATCATGTAGGCATGGCGAGTCGTCCTATGATGCCTGAGTTCATAGGATGTGCTATGATGATGAGGCAGAGATCATAGGCTGTCCTATGATATCCTATAAACATGCTTTAAAGTCTGTCGTACCCTATACTGGTGAAGGGTGTCCTTCTGTCTCAGACAGGTGCAGTGTACTGCTGGAACCTCAGGTGATTCATCTTCATGGCATCTTTTCTGACGTGCAGCAGTTGTCATTCTATTGCTCTCCATCTGGTTGGTCTTCTTCGTTGAGACCACTGGTTGAGGGATAGGTGCGTTGTATTCTAGTTCATGGACAGGATCATGAAAATAGATCTGAGCAAAAAGAGGCTTTCCGGCATGGACTATATGACATCATAAAGACATGAAGGCAGCTTTGACATATATGACATCATAAAGACATGTTGCCTGATGTCTGTCACTGTATATGACATGATCAGGCAGAGATCATAGGCCGTCCTATGATGTCCTATAAACGTGACAGACACACACACAGACACAGAGTGATGATGAAGGCAGCCTTGATGTATATGACATCATGTTGTCTGATGTCACTGTATATGACATCATAAAGACATGAAGGCAGACTTGATGTATACAACATCATAAAGACACATTTGTCTATGTGCTGTGGGCTTGATGTATATGACAGCATAAAGACACATTTGTCTATGTGCCGTCATATAGGCATCACGAGTCGTCCTATCATGCCTGAGTTCATAGGACGTCCTATGATGTTCAGGCAGATTTCATAGGCTGTCCTATGATGTCCTATAAACGTGGCAGACACATACACACAGATTTCTTGCTTTAATAGAGTGATATGTACATTATTGTGTAACATGTTGTCAGAATTCTGTCAGAAGTGCGCAGGAGTTAAAAAGGGGCTTGCCACTGCGGGAACATTCATCAGCCATTCAGAAATTAGTTTTTGTAACTAAAGAAGCAAGAATACTTTGTGAAATTATTTAGCCAATCAGAAATGAGTTTATATTTGTCACTATGGAAAATTCACTCTCTTTGCATTGAAGAAAAAAATGAAGGAGGCAAACCTCTAACCAATCACAGTCCATCTTTTGACAACGACCCCATATAACACATTTCAACGCGTTGAATACAACAGGTCATATCCAGCAGTATTTACTTGCTACAAGTTTAGGAAACTACAATTTGAACACCATCTTTCTGAACACCATCTTTCACCCTCCAGAATTTTGCAGGGTGTTTTTATGATTGCTGCGGGCCAAAAATCCTGAATCTGCCGGAGCTTTTTTAAAAAGTTGTGATTGAAGTTGTGATGTTTTTAGAGTGTTTTCTGCACTAAAAGTTGTGGGAAGAATTCCACATTTTAAAGCAGGTGCTTTTTTCCAGTTTACTGCAGTGATATTCTATATAACAATACAAGAAAAGCACAGGATTGTCAAAAATTTCCTATTATAGTGATATGTAAATTAAGCAGAAATTTCTGCTATACAGAAAAACTCTTGTGCAACAGCAAATACAAACATTAACACAATATCCATTATGACAGCTAAATTGCATTGAATGCGCGTTAAAGAGTATAGATTTGTAAATTATTGGCAGCACCTTCATTTGAACACTCCCTGCGTTCCTAACCACTTGGTACCGAGCAGAGAGGAAAAAATAATTTGTTCTGTTGCTCTGTGTTGGCTATTGGAGTCTGTGTTTTAATGAAAAAAAAATACAGAGAATATTCTCTTTTCATTCCTACCTGTCTGTCTGCTGCATGTCGGTCTTCACACACACATCTTTCATTTACAGCAGTATGGCAAGGGGAAGGGGGATGGGTGGGAGCGTTTGTCCGTCCAGAGTCCACACCAGAGATTAACAGTTTTAAAGCTCATTGACCAGATGTACACACGTGGACAAAATTGTTGGTACCCCTCTGTTAATGAAAGAAAAACCCAAAATGGTCACAGAAATAACTTGAATCTGACAAAAGTGGTAATAAATAAAAATTCTATGAAAATTAACCAATGCAAATCAGACAATGCTTTTGAATTGTGGTTCAACAGAATTATTTTAAAAAACAAACTCATGAAACAGGCCTGGACAAAAGTGATGGTACCCTTAACTTAATATTTTGTTGCACAACAAATCACTGCAATCAAACGATTTCTGTAACTGTCAATGAGACTTCTGCACCTCTCAGCAGGTATTTTGGCCCACTCCTCATGAGCAAACTGCTCCAGTTGTCTCAGGTTTGAAGGGTGCCTTCTCCAGACGGCATGTTTCAGCTCCTTCCACAGATGTTCAATAGGATTTAGATCAGGGCTCATCATAGAAGGCCACTTTAGAATAGTCCAATATTTCACTCTTAGCCATTTTTGGGTGTTTTTAGCTGTGTGTTTTGGGTCATTATCCTGTTGCAAGACCCATGACCTGCAACTGAGACCAAGCTGTCTGACACTGGGCAGCACATTTCTCTCTAGAATACATTGATAGTCTTGAGATTTCATTGTACCCTGCACAGATTCAAGACAGCCTGTGCCAGATGCAGCAAAGCAGCCCCAGAACATAACAGAACCTCTCAATGTTTCACAGTAGGGACAGTGTTCTTTTCTTGGTATGCTTCATTTTTGCATCTGTGAACATAGAGCTGATGTGCCTTGCCAAAAAGTTCCAGTTTTGTCTCGTCTGTCCATAGGACATTGTGACGATGGGATGTCACCACTATTGTGACTTGTGTGTGTGATCATGTATATTTGTAATGGTGGATGTTGTTGTGCTTGTCTGTTGAAGTGCACACGTTTGTTTGGAATCTGTCTTTGTTTAGTTTGGATGCCCTTGGGAGATAGTTGTATGGTTGAGTATTTTGGGTAAAATAATGAATGATAAGTTATTGCACATACCTTTGTCAATATGCTTCCTGTGTGTGTCCAGGCAAAAGACTCCGTTAGGAGTGGAGGGCCTTTTATAGGACACTGCAGGAAGGAAACATCTATGATAAGTTAGAGGGGTGGTTTAGTTTTGTAAATAAGGGTTTTGAACTATTTATTGAATTATTTATATTGTTGTTGTCATTGATTGTTATTTATTATATTTTATTTATATTGTATAGTGGGGAAAATATTTATGTATTTTAGGATTAGTGGGTATGTGTAAATGATGGAAGATTCGTGTTTTTTGCCTTGGATTGTGGTAGGGGCTAATCAGCTCTGATTGTCTCTGTCAGTATAAAACAGGTGTGATGATTGTGACCTAGAGTTCAGTTCAGATGAAATCAGTTGTTCAGATGAGTTGAGATGAGTTCGGATCAGGATAATTGAGAGAGAGATCAGAGTTAATCAGAATCGCCAAGGAGGATCAGAATCCAGATCATCAGATGAAAGGAGATGATCAGAAGGATCAGAGTCATCGTCGGCGATTATGGTTGTTAATTAGAACCTTGAGATCATCAGATGAAAGGAGATGATCAGAGCAAGATGTATTATTGAAGTGGAGCATGAGAACCGTGTCGGATGTCTTGGACTATTTACTTGTAAGTTGTAATAAAATGGAAAATTGGAACTGAAGATTTTTCGCCTCCTACTCGCCTTTTCTCGCCTCGTTCACATTTGGTGTCAGAAGTGGGATTGTTACCCGACGTCGTGGCGTTTGGTGGACAGAAGGACTTATGGCGAGCAGAGCAAGTGAGGCAAGAGGAGCAGTCTGACCTGGAACGATTTACGTCGGTAAAGAATCATATTCATCGGATGGAGTCGCAGGTGGCGGAACTAAGAGAGGACTATGGGAGCCGGGCTGAGCGTAGTGGTGACGTTGGCGCTTCGAGGGAGAGTCCTAGGGTGGCGACCAGTTGGGTCGGCCCGCGAGAGGATGATTTGCTGCTGCAGGTGCAGCCAAGGAGGCCGCGAATGCACCACGAGCCCAGGCTGAACCCTCTCTCTTCCGAGGATGTCATCGAGTTGCCTGGCGTCGTTCAAGGGGATTGCTGCGGTCTGCTGCTGGCATGAAGAGGAGTGGGCTGTTCATCTGGCTCCTCTACTCGCAGGTAAAGCGCGGAGCGCATGTGTTCTGGTGGACATTGCAGACATGGATAATTATGGAAAATTGAAAGAGGCTATTTTTTTAAATGTGAAGTCACGTCCGACATTTATGGGTGGAGGTTTCGGTCCCTGGACGTTTGTCAGGACGAGGCCCCCCGCGAATTGTGTGTACGTCTGAAAGACTTGTTTTTGTAGATGGTTGAAACCGGAGACCTTAATACTTGAAGACATTATGGAACAATTAATTTTGGAACAATTTCTGCGCATGGTGAACCCGGAACTAGGAGTCTGGATGCAGGAGCGGGACCTGAAGACTGCAGAGGGCGCTGCTCGTCTGGCGGAGGTTTTTCTGTCGGCCAACAGGAGAACTATCCACGGCCATGGCAGCTCTTTCACCTCTTGTCAGGAATGAGTTTAATGAGGGTGAAAGGGGTGGTCCAGCTCAGGTTAGACATTTTAACTCCAGACAGATCATCGGCAGACATAATAGAAAGGTAATGTCTTGCTATTAAATGGGCAATGGGGTCTTTGAAGTATTATTTATTGGGGCGTTATTTTGTATTGGAGACAGATCATTGGGCCCTACAGTGGTTGGACAAAATGAAGGACATAAACAGTCGTCTCACAGGGTGGTATGTATCCCTCCAACCTTATAATTTTATTGTTCGGTATGTGGCAGGGAAAACCAACCTGGTAGCTGATGGCCTCTCACGAATACAGGACTCATAACAGTACTGTATTCTCGGGAAAGGGGGGAGGAAATGTGACGATGGGATGTCACCACTATTGTGACTTGTTGTGTGTGTGATCATGTATATTTGTAATGGTGGATGTTGTTGTGCTTGTCTGTTGAAGTGCACACATTTGTTTGGAATCTGTCTTTGTTTAGTTTGGATGCCCTTGGGAGATAGTTGTATGGTTGAGTATTTTGGGTAAAATAATGAATGATAAGTTATTGCACATACCTTTGTCAATATGCTTCCTGTGTGTGTCCAGGCAAAAGACTCCGTTAGGAGTGGAGGGCCTTTTATAGGACACTGCAGGAAGGAAACATCTATGATAAGTTAGAGGGGTGGTTTAGTTTTGTAAATAAGGGTTTTGAACTATTTATTGAATTATTTATATTGTTGTTGTCATTGATTGTTATTTATTATATGTTATTTGTATTGTATAGTGGGGAAAATATTTATGTATTTTAGAATTAGTGGGTATGTGTAAATGATGGAAGATTCGTGTTTTTTGCCTGGGATTGTGGTAGTCGCTAATCAGCCCTGATTGTCTCTGTCAGTATAAAACAGGTGTGATGATTGTGACCTAGAGTTCAGTTCAGATGAAATCAGTTGTTCAGATGAGTTGAGATGAGTTCGGATCAGGATAATTGAGAGAGAGATCAGAGTTAATCAGAATCGCCAAGGAGGATCAGAATCCAGATCATCAGATGAAAGGAGATGATCAGAAGGATCAGAGTCATTGTCGGCGATTATGGTTGTTAATTAGAACCTTGAGATCATCAGATGAAAGGAGATGATCAGAGCAAGATGTATTATTGAAGCGGAGCATGAGAACCGTGTCGGATGTCTTGGACTATTTACTTGTAAGTTGTAATAAAATGGAAAATTGGAACTGAAGATTTTTCGCCTCCTACTCGCCTTTTCTCGCCTCGTTCATAGACATTCTCCGAGAAGCTTTGAGGCTTGTCAACATGCAGTTTGGCAAATTCCAGTCTGACTTTTTTATGATTTGTTTTCAACAGTGGTGTCCTCCTTGGTCGTCTCCCATGAAGTCCACTTTGACTCAAACGACGATGGATGGTGCGATCTGACACTGATGTACCTTGACCTTGGAGTTCACTATGAATGTGTTTAGAGGTTGTTCTTGGCTCTTTTGTTACCATTCGTATTATCCGTCTCTTCCATTTTTCATCAGGTTTCCTCCTGCGGCCACATCCAGGGAGGTTGGCTACAGTCCTGTGGATCTTAAATTTCTGAATAATATGTGCAATTGTAGTTGCAGGAACATCAAGCTGCTTGGAGATGGTCTTATAGCCTTTACCTTTAACATGCTTGTCTATAATTTTCTTTCTAATCTCCTGAGACAGCTCTCTCCTTTGCTTCCTCTGGTCCATGTTTAGTGTGGTACACACCATGTCACCAAACAGCACAGTTACTACTTGTCACCCTTTAAATAGGCTGACTGACTGATTACAAGTTTGTAGACACCTGTGATGTTAATTAGAGGACACATCTTGGTTGAACATGTCCCTGTGGTCACATTATTTTCAGTCTTTTCTAGGAGTACCATCATTTTTGTCCAGGCCTGTTTCATGAGTTCGTTTTTTAAAATAATCCTGTTGAACCACAATTCAAAAGCATTGTCTGATTTTCATTGGTTAATTTTCATAGAATTTTTATTTATTACCACTTTTGTCAGATTCAAGTTATTTCTGTGACCATTGTGGGTTTTTCTTTCATTAACAGAGGGGTACCAACATTTTTGTCCACATGTGTAGTAAAGATTTTACCTCTAAAGATGTATAAATGTTCAAATACTGGCTGTAGTGTAATGTACTCTCCTCAGGCGCGCTCCCGCGCTCCTGGCTCATGAAAAACGAGTTTGGCTTGCTGTTGATCTGTGTTTACATACATAGTGTATACAACACGTAGTGATAACAGTATACTCATATTTAAGCATTTTCTTCTTCTTCTTCTTCTTTTAGATTTGATTGGCGGTTGGCACCCAGCTTACAGGTGCATTACCGCCATGTACTTCACTCTATATCATCGCTGTATAGCTTCTTCTTCTTCTCTCGGTTACTGGCGGATAGCAATCAACTGAAATGTGCATACCGCCACCAACTGTAAAAGAGTGTGTAACATGTCATCTGAGCCTGACCCCTAAATTCTATGACTTAATCCTGTGTTATTTAAAAAAGAGAAAAGAGCCTTTCTCGTGATTCTCATTGCCTCTCCATCCCCATTTGCTCCCAGAATCCCAGTTAAATCCCATTCCCTACCGGCCTCTCGAACTTCATTTTCCATTATCTGTCTTTCATTTCCGTATTTGTGACAGTGTAATAAGATGTGCTCGACATTTTCTTTTACTCCACATTCTCTAGTCTTGTAGTGTTGTTTTTGAAATATTTGCTTCGTCACTTCCTTTCAGCTTGACCCAGTATGACAATGCAAGTTTATTTCTTCTCAAATCCATTGGCATTTCTCCTGCTTCTATTAAAACTGCATTGTTTGGTGTTGTTTTGACAGCTCCAATGCACAGGCGAAGCGCTCTATGCTGCATTCTATTTTTTCCAGAGTCTTCTTTGCCGCTGCTCCATAAATCATGCATCTGTAGTCTATTGTTGATCACATTAGTGCTCTGTAAATGTCAATTAATGCCTGTTTATCTGCACCCCATTCGTGTCCAGCTACAGCTTT
The DNA here is from genome assembly GCA_020510985.1 of Pholidichthys leucotaenia. Classification (NCBI taxonomy): domain Eukaryota; kingdom Metazoa; phylum Chordata; class Actinopteri; order Cichliformes; family Pholidichthyidae; genus Pholidichthys; species Pholidichthys leucotaenia. The sequence continues at coordinate 135,737,563 of CM035844.1, forward strand.
TATGAGATTAATGACTTTTTTGCATTTTGTCTCCAAATTTTCAACACGAACTCTCCATGTGTATGCACTATCAAACCACAATCCTAGATATTTGAACTCACTGACTTTCTCTATTGGTTGATTATATAATGTTAATGGTTCTGTACCAGTACTGCGTTTTTTTGTGAAAGTCATATAGCAGGTTTTACTGTTTGAAAATGTAAATGAGAAACCTGGTTTTGAGAAACCTCAAAACCATCTCGGGGCTCCAGAATACCTCCCCCCAGGCCACGGGGGGCAGGGAGTGGGCGAACAACCTGAATCTGTTTTTCAATAGATTTGACCAACCGCCCTCCCCCCTGTCTGCACAACAACCACTGCTGCCTCTAAGAAATCAAGTCCTGCTGCCCACTCGCCACTCCACCGACACCCCCCCCACTCCCAACACACAGCCCCCCATCCTGACCCTGACCAAGACCCAGGTGAGGACGGAGCTGAGGAAGATCAAGGCGAGGAAGGCGTCGGGACCGGACGGCATCAGCGCAAAGCTCCTCAAGTCCTGTGCAGACCAGCTGTGTGGGATTGTGACGTATATCTTCAACATGAGCCTGAAACTGGGGAGGGTACCACAGCTGTGGAAAACATCTTGTGTGGTACCTGTACCAAAAACTTCCCACCCCAAAGACCTGAACAGCTACAGACCGGTGGCCTTGACGTCCCACTTGATGAAGACCCTGGAGAGACTGCTCCTTGCTCATCTCCGCCCCCTGGTGGAACCAGCGATGGATCCACTCCAGTTCGCCTACCAGCATGGCATTGGGGTGGAGGATGCGGTGATCTTCCTCCTTCACCGTTCTCTGTCCCACCTGGAGAAGCCCGGGAATATGGTGAGGATCATGTTCTTTGACTTCTCCAGTGCTTTCAACACCATCCAACCGATGATCCTGAAGGACAAGCTGCTGCGCGCAGGGGTGGACCAGCACCTGTCATCATGGATCCTGGACTACCTCACGAACCGGCCTCAGTTTGTGAGAACCCGGGACTGTGTTTCCGACATGATCATCAGTAGCACGGGGGCCCCCCAGGGAACGGTGCTGGCTCCCTTCCTGTTCACTCTTTATACTGCGGACTTCTCACACAACACAACACATTGCCATCTACAGAAGTTCTCTGATGACTCTGCGATCGTTGGTCTCATCTCCAACGGAGATGAAGCTGAGTACAGAGGGCTTATCCAGGACTTTGTGGACTGGTGCCATCGGAACTGCCTCCAGATCAACGCGAGGAAAACTAAGGAGCTGGTGGTGGACTGCCGCAGGCATGGGCAGCCCCTCACAGCACCAGTAAATATACAGGGAACAGACATCGAGATGGTGACATCCTATAAGTACCTGGGTATTCATCTGAACAATAAACTAGACTGGTCACACAATACTGATGCACTCTACAAGAAGGGACAGCGCAGGCTGTTCCTGCTGAGGAGACTCAGGTCTTTTGGTGTACAAGGGGCGCTGCTGAAGTCATTCTATGACACGGTGGTGGCATCAGCCATCACTTTTGGAGTGGTCTGCTGGGGCAGTGGCATTACTGCGGCCGATAGGAAGAGACTGAACAAACTGATTAAGAAAGCTAGCTCTGTCCTGGGGCAGCGCCTTGATCCGATGGAGGAGATAGGAGAGAGAAGGACGGTGGCTAAACTGTCATCTCTGCTGGAGTCCGAGTTCCACCCTATGCAGGACATACTGGATGCACTGAGGAGCTCATTTAGCAGCAGACTACATCATCCCAGGTGCACAACCGAGAGGTTTCGTAGGTCCTTCCTACCAACGGCTGTCAGACTGTACTAAGCAGGGCTGCTCGCAGAGATAGCAAAAAGACGTAACAAACTAATAGTTTTTTTGAATGCAAAAGATGCAATAGACTTACACAATGGTCCTCTCCGGCATACAACTAGGAACATACCGGTCGCTATGGAGGGTGAGAATATGTATGGGCACATAATCATACCAGGTAGGATAACTAAATAGACGGTTATGCTGTTTCATCCCACCTAGCAACAATGCTCTGCACTGTGTGTGTTTATATATTTACATATTTATTCCATCTAGCTACAATGCTCAGCACTGGGTGTGTTTATGTTTATATTTATATATCTATATATTTATTCCATCTAGCTACAATGCTCCGCACTGTGTTTTTATATATCTACATATTATTCCATCTAGCTACATTGCTCCGCACTGTGTGTGTTTATATACTTGCATATTTATTCCACCTAGCTGCAATGCTCCGTACTGTGGGTGTTTATATATTTACATATTTATTCCATCTAGCTACAATGCTCTGCACTGTGTGTTCATATATTCATATATTTATTCCATCCAGCTACAATGCTCTGCACTGTGTGTCTGTGTGTGTGTGTGTGTGTATATATATATTTTATAGTAATATGTACATATGTACGTATATTAGCTGCTCTTGCTTGCTTGTTTTTTTTTCTTGCCTTCTGATTGTTGCTCTGAGTGTTGCTATCCCTGTGCTGTTGCAATCCTGGAATTTCCCCGTTGTAGGACTAATAAAGGCTTATCTTATCTTATCTTAAATCTCCAGTCATATAACCACTTTCCCACTTTCTCCATTGCTTTCCTGATGTTTTTGAACACAAATTTCTCATTTCTTCCCCTCGTCCATATGGCTCCATCATCTGTATATAGCAGGGATGGCAATTTTCCGCCGATCCGTGGATTTCCGCCGATTTATTTTCAAATTGATCATTTCTGTGAATCGTCTAAATCCGTTGAGAAAAATTTAGGGGGGTAAGGTACCTTATTGTTACCGACTTTAGCGAAAATCAACACGATTACATAAGCGCTCGGCGCTTCCCCGGAAGTCGTCTCCCGCGATAACCCGGATGTGTTGTGTTCAAGCTACTGCTGTATTGCAGTAGCTTGACAGCCCTGCGATTTGATAGTTGCAAACGATTGGACCAATCAAATGGCTCGTTGTATGCTTTTTCAAAGATTCATGGCGGCGTGTTCTCAGGGATGTGATTTTCTGCTAATTCGCCGAATTCCGCTTTATTTTATCTTCCAGGAAGATAAAGCACGTTAAGTACGTTAGCGGCTTGTGGTCCACGAATGCAGTGAAGCTGCGACCTTTCAGGCAGGACCGGAAGTGGCGTATGGCCAGGTGGAGAGCCATTAACTCTGTTACTGGCGGCGTACAACGGCTGTTTGAGCTGGGCTGCGCGGGGGATGAAATGGTAATAAAAGTTAACCATCCCCTTTTATGATTCCAAACAGTTTGAAATTGACAGTGCACAGTGGACATTGACTCATAACTTTTGAATATTTCTAAGACTTGGCTACATCAGTGATTGTGCAAAATGAACTGCTCAAGTCTCAATGGAGATTGAAACTGGTGATCTGAAATAAATGCTGTATGTTGGAATTTTATTTCTATTATGGAATATATAAAATTAACTGATTTTGATTTGATCAAGTGTTAAAGCATGTGATGGATAATGCTTGTTGGGATATTTTAGGAATGCTATCTTCTTGGAACATAAGTCAATATTATACAGTACGGTAATAAGTGGCATTCAGCTGTTTGTTTTATGTCATTTAAGCACAGTTCTGGTACTTAAAAATCATAAAAACCCAGGAGCTTCGGGGGGCTTGGCCCCCTTGCCCCCCACCCACCCACCGGGGCTCTGCCCCGGATCCCGCTGGGGGTCTGTGTCCCCCAGACCCCCTGCTGAATTTTCAGATAATTTCCCCAACCCCAAATCACATCGCTGGTTTGTGTTGGAATTCTGAGCTTTCAGTATTGTTTTCAGCGGAATTATGAGATTTTTATCGAAGGATCAGGAATCATCAGTGCTAGAAATAGACAAAAGTATCAAAAATAAGTTCCAATGGAATTGGCTTGAGAGAAAAGTGACGGTAAAGGTGAAAATTGGCTCCAAGTTCGACGAGGTAACAGAGACACTCGGACAATTTCTGAAGAAACCAGAAAAGGAGATGAAGTTCAAAGTTCAGAGACTGACACAGCTTGCTGCCAAAAGGAAGAAAGTTTCACATTAGAAGTGACTTGGTGACCAGTGTAAATAGTGTAATAAACTCTTATAGAGCTGTTAAATATGTTGGACTAATGACAGTGAGACAACATTGAAGAAAAAGTAAGTTAACTTTTCATTAAATTTAATGATTTATCTAAGTCTAGTATTTCATTTTTTTTAATCATTTTTTTTTAAGTCTAAATTACTTCTGTTTTACTGAAAACCTCCCAGCTTCAGGGGGGCTGCGCCCCCCCGGCCACCCCATAAGTCAATCGACCAAATTAGATTTCAGCTGAAATCAGAATTTCCTGTTGCCATCCCTGATATAGTGCTGTTTTGATTGATCCCTCTTGATCCTCAAACATGTCATTAATCATTATATTGAATAAAACAGGGCTTGTCACACTCCCCTGAGGAACACCATTTTCTATTTCAAAGTCATTAGAAACTTCTGATCCTACTTTAACTCTAATTGTCCTGTGTGTTAAAAAATCCATTATCCAATTATACATCCTACCACCAATGTCCACTGTATTCAATTTCATAAGAAGACCGTCCCTCCACAGTTTGAGTCATAAGCCTTTTCAATATCCAGATAAACTATAACCACTACTTCTTTCATTTTGAGTCTTTTCAATATCATTACTTACCCTAACTAGAGCATCCACTGTGGATCTTCCTCTTCTAAAGCCATTCTGATAGTCGTTTATTAATCGTTTTTGCTCTAATACATATGAGAGTCTGAAAATGTGACGTTAATGCTATTGGCCTGTAGTTGCCTGGATGAGCTGGATCTTTCCCTGGCTTATTAAATGGTAAAATTACAGCCTTTTTCCACCCACTTGGTATAACCCCCTCCTTCATATCCTGTTAAACAATTTCAGCACCAGTTGAATTGATTGCATAGGCAACTGCCGGAACATAGCGTAGCTTAACTGATCATATCCTGGAGCTGTGTATCCACTATCTTGCAAAGCTCTCTTAAGCTCTGACTGTCACGCCTGGGCGCTGATTGCTATCCGCGCTCAGGTTGTCCAGTTTCAGTTTGTTCCAGTTTCCTTCAGCTGTCTGTCATTATTATCAATTACCTTTCCCGCTCCTGATTGGGTTCTGTCCCTCATTTAAGGGAGCAGCTGAGAATCGCTCCTCGCTGCGACCTAAACAGGAAAGATGTACATCGTGTTTCCACGACTGGAGTTCCTACGTCCAACTCCAGTTCTCTCGGTGTTTCTGCTCCTCACCCACCTGTAAGTGTTACTGCTCAGCATGGGTTTCTTCCCCGCTGCACTTCTTAGCCTCTCACCCTAGTTGGAGTTCTACCTAGTGTATGTGCATATTTTTGCCCCTCATGGCTCTTTACTTTGCCATTTGTGTGTATTGTTCCTTTGTTAATAAAGTTACGCAAACTCACTGGTCGCCTATAGCGTCTCCTTTATGGCTCGCGAGAGCCATTCATGACAGTAGGTCGCAGCCAGACTGAGACGCCAGAGACCGTGAGTTTTGCTAATTTGGACTTGTTGCCTTTAACCCTTTTTCTGGGTACTGGCGAGCTGGAGTATGTCGTCCTTCAGGAGGCGCGTGTGGCGTCCAGACTACGAACTCACAGAAGCCCTGGACTACGTGGATGGGACGCTTTTCACCGCGGGCCTCTATGACACTCCCAGCGATATACGCCGGCACCTGGACCTCGCTGAGGATATTATTAACGGCCTCCCTCGCTACTTCCAACATCCCGAAGTTAAGGCGAGGAGGGCAGACATCTCTGCGCTCCGGGAGAAACTCTATGGGCTTGAGGAAAACCCCGGCAGGAAGCCAAAGACAAGGCACCATCGCTCCTCGCTTCGGGATCCCGTTCCAGCCTCCGATCCAGGCCAGGAGTTTGCACCACCCCAGGGTCACCCTCATGAAGCAGTGACGTCAGCCGGGATTCCCCCAGAGAGAATACAGGTGACAGCAATCTGCATTCAGGACCGAGTGGCTGCTGCTCGCTCCGCCGCCCATCCCACTGCTATCATGAAGCACGTGATGGCGGCAGTCAGGCTGTTAGAGAAGAACCGTGAGCTGCATGATTATCCGGAATACGCTGACCTGCTCGCTTCAGTTTCTGCGCAGGAGCAGCGTTTCCCTAATCTCACATTCGCCTCATCCTCGGCCAGAAGACGTCGCTCCCAACCCTCTCAGACACCTCAGCGAGAACCCCGTCCGGATCCAGCTCCGGGTAGTCGCACGAACTCTATCTCCCTGCCAGCTGTTGCCTCCGTGTCTCGCTGAAGAGGTAAATCAGCCGTTTCCGGGTCATCTCTCCCCGCTGTCCCGTCAGCTTTGGGTTCCCGGTTCGCCTCGGCCGTTTCTCCCTCCTCTTCGACGCTCACTCCAGCTGCTGTGAGGAGCATGAGTCTGTGTCCGGATGCCCCCGGTCCTGATCCAGTGCGAGAGGCTCCTCCTCGTCTTCCCAGGGGGTCCTCCACTTCCATCCAGCGGAGAAAGGGAAGACTCAAGTCCACTGCAGCGGGTTCCACCGGTTCTCTGGGAATCAGGCAAGTGCATTTTCATTCTCTTCCTCTAATTGATGAATTGCCTTGTTTGATTCCTGGAGGTGGAGTTCGGGGTTCACAGTCCCCTGAGCTCTCTCCACCTGCTGCAGACATAAGATATGAACCTGCGCCTTCTGTGTCTCTCCCCCCTGAGCGCTCCCCGGTTCTGGGACTGCACCGCCGGACGAGGAGGGAGCCTGCGGCCCTGGGAAGCCTGTTTCCAGCCCCGCAGCCACGTCGTGGGCAGAGGAGGAGGTCGGACTGCCACTTGGAACCTGCGCCGACGACAAAGCGTCCCCGGGTCTCCACGGTGGAATGGTTCGGCCCAGCAGAACCCAGATCCCCTGCCACCACGCCGTGCGGGCCTTCGATGGGGACTGCGGCGCCAGGTGACCTTCAGACTGTGGTAACCATCATGCCGGCTGCGGAGCCCGTTGCAGTCGAGTGGGAGCCGGATGACAAACTCCTGCATACTGAACCTGGATCGTCGAAGTCCTGGACGGCGTCGGAACCCGAGATCAGGCAAGTGCTCAGCATTGTCTTTGTCTTTTCCATGATTGAGCATTTTTGCCTGTCTGTTGGGGGGGCGAGCCGGGTGCAGCCGTCCACTGCATCCGAGCTTGTCTTGCCGGGTTCTGGCGCTTCCGGTGATCCTGATCCCAGTTCCTTTTGTTCCTCTGAGCCTTTCCCCAGGGTCACCGGAGACGAATCCGCTCTGGTTGTCGCCACGGAGGTTCTGGTTCTGTGCATGAAGTTCGCCTCTGATGCTGCGCCGGTCCAATCGGGGCCCGCCGGGAGTGCTGCGCCGGTCCAATCCGGGCCCACCGGGAGTGCTGCGCCGGTCCGGTTAAAGGTCGGTGAGGAAACTGGAGGATCGTTTTCCCCGGTCGTCGGGCTGATTCCGCCCATTGCCTCCGTCTTCTCTCCTCCGGGTGCCGTTGGGGAACCCACTTTCCTCCTGTCCCGCAGATCTGCCTTTTTCCCCTTGGTAAGGAAGCCACACCTAAGCTTCTCCCTCTGCTCTCGGTGGTCTGAGGACGCGGGGCGACCGCCTGCGAAACCGTCTGGTTGGTTCGGTGATCTGGGTCGGCCTCCTGAGATACAGTGTTCCCAAGCCTGGGACTCGGGTAGGCCGCCCGAACTGTGGATGTCGCTCCTGGCCAGGTGGAATCCGGGTCTGGGTCGCCCACCGGACGAACTGTCATCTCTTGCCCCTCTCCACCTGCTGGCATCCCAGGAGGGATTGACTGTTAGTAGTTTTGTGTTTGAATTGTCCTCCTTTATTTGTTTCTATTCGGGACACTTAAGTTTTTTGCAAGCGTTTTTTGCTGTGGTTTCAGTCCAGCTAAATTTTCTTTGGAAGAACTATTTTCTATGTCCAATTTTGCCCATAGGACGGACAGTATTTATGCTAATTTAAGTTGGTCCTTAAAGTAGTATTTTTGCTTCATGTTGCCTGGCCTCATTCTGAGTAATTTAGCTTATCTGCGTTCATACCCTCCTCCAGACTGATTTATGACGTCTGTAGTGCTGATATGATGTGATTGAGGAGCTGATTTTTTTTGTATCAGTATGTCAATTTGCTATACCAGGCTCAATTTTTTGGAGTTACTCCCAGATTGTTTTCTCAGTGTACTGATCTGTCTTGGCCGGGTTTGCATGAGTGGGAACCTACTTTAACCTCAAGTTACAGAATTAATTTGTTTTCTATGACCTTCGGGACATGAATTTTGTCTTGTCTTCACCCTGAGTTCATTGTGGGGTTGTTTTTTTTTCTTCCCTTTTGCCCTGCCTTCTGTGGTTATTTGTATCTACCGTTTGGTCATTGCAGAAGAGGGGGTGATGGTTATTTTTGTCTAAGACTGTCTATATGGCACACTCTACTATGTTCTGAGTTAGGCCTCCAGGTTCACCCTTTTTTTGTTTCTCTGCTGATTGGAAGGATCTGTCTGCCTGCTCTGTAATACTGAATTTTTCTTTTTCCCTTTTCCCAGTGTTATATGGTCTTGAGTATGTCTGTATTTTTGTTGTGACCTGTCGGGCAGCATGTTTATTATGTCGTTTATTCCATTGTACCTGGGTTTCTCCCTATGTTTTTTTTTCTCTTCTCTCCCCCTGTCTCATTTCTCTTCCCCCTGGCCGGTTCCCCCACCACCCTCCCTGGGTCGGCCCTGGTGGCCTTCTGTTTGAGGGAGGGGGTAGGCCCGCGCCAGGAGGCGCAGCTCGGGGGGGGAGTACTGTCACGCCTGGGCGCTGATTGCTATCCGCGCTCAGGTTGTCCAGTTTCGCTCCAGCTCCATCCCATTCCGGGCCTGGTCTTACGGCCTCCTCCGGGGCTCGTAGCTTTGACAGCATATCAGACTTCCGGCTGTCAAGCCCAGCTGCTCCGGGTCAGCTGTCTATCATTATTATCAATTACCTTTCCTGCTCCTGATTGGGTTCTGTCCCTCATTTAAGGGAGCAGCTGAGAATCGCTCCTCGCTGCGACCTAAACAGAGGAAAGACGTACATCGTGTTTCCACGACTGGAGTTCCTACGTCCAACTCCAGTTCTCTCGGTGTTTCTGCTCCTCACCCACCTGTAAGTGTTACTGCTCAGCGTGGGTTTCTTCCCCGCTGCACTTCTTAGCCTTTCACCCTAGCTGGAGTTCTACCTAGTGTATGTGCGTATTTTTGCCCCTCGTGGCTCTTTACTTTGCCATTTGTGTGTATTGTTCCTTTGTTAATAAAGTTACGCAAACTCACTGGTCGCCTATAGCGTCTCCTTTATGACTCGCGCGAGCCATTCATGACACTGACATTGTGAGCTCGAGGTCTAACACAGTCATATCCTCTTTTATTTCATTTTTTAAGTTTGCATTTTCTCTGAGTTTATGTCCCTTTGCTGTCTATGACTCTCACCAAGATGGTCTCCTCTATGCACTGCTGCAAATGCTCTACCTAGGACTTCTTCCTTTTCTTTGTCTGATACAGCCATCTTGTCCCCATCCACTAAAGCTGGAATTTTAACTGATACCCTTTTGCCACTCATTTTTTTAAACATACCCCAGACATCACCTAGTTCTGTTTTCCTACCAAGGGTGGAACAAAATTCTCTCCATGTTGACCTTTTCCTGTTTTTAATAATCCTTCGAGCTACTGCCCTTTTCTTTTTATACTCTATTAAGTTTTCACTAGTCATATTCTTCCTCAGCTCTCTGAATGCCTTGTTTCACTCTTTTATTGCAATACTACATTCGTCATTCCACCAGGGTACAATCTTCTTCCTACCCTGTGTTGTTTTCTTAGGTATACTTGCTATAGCAGCATTCAGAATATGATTGGTTACCTGACTTGAACACTCTTCTATGCCACCTTCTAATGTTACCAAATGACAGGATTGAACACAGTATTGCCTAAATTTTCCCCAGTCTGCCTTGTAAAAACATCATCTTGCAAAACATCTTCCCTCTTGTATACATACTTCAGTTTTTATGACTGTAAGTATTGGGAAGTCATCACTTCCCAAAGTTGTCCTGTTCATAACTGTCCATTCACAGGTGCTCACTAAAGAATCAGATACCAGAGTCAGGCCAATACATGATAATGTGCCCCTATGCACATCCACCCTGGTACCTTCACCGCTGTTTAGACAAATTAACGATCTTTCATCTAACCTCTTTTCCACAACATTTCCATTGTTATCTGTATGTGTGCTTCCCCACAAGCTATTGTGGGCATTAAAGTCTCCACACCATACCGTAAAACGGGGCTATAAGGGACGGCTGGGTAATAAGGGACACTTTTCTGGGAAATGTTTTAAATGTAATTCTGCTTTTTTTATTTTGAGCAGGACGCTGAGTTGTGTTGTTATTGATCCTTAATCAAATCATGGTATGCTGCATATTTCTTTTTTAGCAGAATTACATTTAAAACATTTCCCAGAAAAGTGTCCCTTATTACCCAGCCGTCCCTTATAGCCCCGTTTTACGGTACCTCTTTCATATGCCCTTCCCCTGCCATAACACTGAAAATATCTGCTGTTAACTTCCTACATGGGTTGTAATAATTAATCAGCTTAATATTTCCTTGTCCATTTGGCCTACATATTTCAATAATATTACACTCTATATCCTCAGGGGAAGGAATCACCCTATACTCCAGGCAGTCTTTAATGAAAGTGGCACATCCTCCTCCATTTACAGTGTTAATTCTATCCTGTCTGATTGAACTGTATCCTGGAATAACAAAATCTAAGTGAGGTTGAAGCCATGTCTCCTGTACACAAACTACCTGTGGAACAATTTCTAGTTCGTAAAGATACTTCTTGAATTCTTGTCAGTTTGCTGTAAGACTCCTCGCATTCCACTTTAGTATGTGTAGTACCATAATTAAGGTCTTGTTTCAGCATGTGCAGTCTCCCCAGTTTCAGCTTTCAATAAAGCATGAATCTGGTCAGCTGTGATATCTTTCACATCTAGGAAGCTTCCTGCTGCTTCCACAACAGTTTTGATTCTGTCACTTTCCTTCTTTAGGTGTGCAACAACATTCATGGTGTGGCAGATGAAAGCTATAAAGTTTGTCCTCTTAACTATCAATGTGTCATCATCCATTTTGCATTTGTGAACACAAACATTCCTTGCAGCTGCACGATCCTGTGCTTGAGTGGGACCCGTTGATTGCTGGGCTTCCATTTGAACTGAACTTCTTTGAGAAAGGCCTGCTGTGTTTCTGACTATTCCTGCCTCTCTCACTGTCTTTAGAGCTTCTGCATATGAGATTTTCTTAGTTATTCTGATTTCCTGGACTTGTCTAGCTTCCCTCTGCACAACACATCCTCCATATGCAGCACTGTGCTCACCTTCGCAGTTGCAACGCTTAACTTTGGCGTCCTTGTCACATTTACCGTATTCATGCTCCCCTCCACATCTAGCACATCTTAGCTTTCCCCTACATTGCCGAGCAGTGTGACCCATCCTTTGACATTTGTAGCACCTGAGTGGCTTTGGGACGTATTCTCTGGCACTGAAATACACGTATCCTATTAGGACTGATTTAGGGAGTGTTTCCTCAAACTGAATCATGACAGACTGTGTGTCCTTCAGCAAACCTTTTTTACTCTGTAGCCTTTTCACATCCTTCACCTTTCCTCCTTGGATCTCATTTTTCACTTCTTCCATAGATATGCACAAAGGGACACCTGATATAACTCCCCTCAAGTTAGCTGTCGTGCCAGGAACATGCACCTTCATTTGTTCTCCGTTTAGACACGTCATTGTCAGTATTTTCTGTTGCTGTTGTTTACTTGTGGCATGGATTAACAGCTGGTTATTCTTCAAGAACTTTGCAAACTTAAATCTCCCAACTTTTTTCTCAATTGCTTTTGTTAGCTTAACCGGGTGATTGTGCCTCCCACCCTGATTGAACTCAATGACAACCTTGCAGTCATTCCCTACATCCTCAAACTGCCATCCATTTTGGCCAGTTCGTGTTTTCTTTGCGTTGTTACTTCCTTCCGCATCACTCTCATCTGACCCGCTTCTCAGTCTTGGGGCCCCCCCTAGCTGCTCTTTTCCGGCCCCCAGGCCTGGATAATGTCCAGCCCACCTCATCGTTATCATACCCATCAGAGCTAGATGCCATAATGTTACAGACAGCGTACAGTTTTTGCTATCCGCCACAAACAAAGCAATCCTACCGCCAGCCGAACACAAGACGTAAATGCGGTCCCAATCTTCTTCCTCTTCTCTCGAAATGCGGTCCCAATCTTCTTCTTCTTGTATCAGGAGTTCTTATAAGATAAGGAGTTCTGAACAACTTCCTATGTATGAAAAAATTATCCGTCCTTGGACTGTGTCCTCATTTGGCAACTACTCTTACTTATACTCAAGTTATTAATATCTTCTTCTTCTCTCGGTTACTGGCGGATAGCAAACAACCGAAATGTGCATACCGCCACCTACTGTACAAGAGTGTGTAACATTATGTCATCTGAGCTCGACTCCTAAATTCTATGACTTAATCCTGTGTTATTTAAAAAAGAGAAAAGAGCCTTTCTCTTGATTCTTATTGCCTCTCCATCTCCATCTGTTCCCAGAATCCCAGTTAAATCCCATTCCCTACCGGCCTCTCAAACTTCATTTTCCATTATCTGTCTTTCATTTCCGTATTTATGACAGTGTAATAAGATGTGCTTGACATTTTCTTTTACTCCACATTTTCTACATTTGTCACTTTCGCTTTTCCCCATGGTGAATAAAGTGCCATTTAAACCTGTGTGATCCAGTCTGAGTCTTGCCATAATGATGCCTTCCCTCCTTTTGGTTGTTATGAAATTCTTTATTGCAATAGATTTTTGTATTTTGTAATATGATCTACCTTTATGATCTTCATCCCATCTTTTTTGCCATAGTTAAGTTCCTTTTTTCTTGATTACTGCTTTCCCTTCACCTTTTCCAAGAGACAATGATATAGTTATCTCTTTTCCAAGAGCACTTTTTGCTAATTTGTCAGCACAGTCATCCCCTTTCAACCCTTCATGTGCAGGAACCCATCAAAACTGAACTTCTCCACCACCCCTGTGTACCCTAAATAAACTGTGATATAGCTCAATCACCAAGTCTTCCCTTGTAGATTTTAGTGTCTGAATGGTTTTTAGCGTTGCAAGTGAGTCCGTGCAAACCACCACTCGGTCCAGTTTGACCTCCTCCACCCACTGCAAAGCAATAATTATTGCCACCATCTCTGCTGTAAACACAGATGTATTGTTGGAGAGTCTTTTTGCGATGGTCACTTTAAATTCTGGGATGTATACTCCAACAGAGTTCTCTTTATTCTTTGAACAGTCAGTATAGAGCTGTAAGAAGTTATAGTAATTGTTCCTGAGGTAAATGCTTGTTTTAACACCAACTTCACTCATATTCCAATCCTTTTTCCTCATTAGCAGACTAGCGTCTACTTCTATTTCCAGAAACAGCCAAGGGGGAACATTACTCATTGGACTGGTGTTAGCTATATCAATAGTGTGCAGCCCATACATTCTGGTCCTTCTTTCAATTGTCCACCTAAACCCATGTCCCTGGAAATAGAGTAATATATCACTTCATCACTCTATTAAAGCAAGAAATCTGTGTGTGTGTGTGTGTGCGCGCGCGCACGTGTGATGTTTGTTGAACGTCATAGGACGGCGGCCTGTGATCTCTGCCTGGGCATCATAGGACATCTTAGGAACTCAGGCATCATAGGACTCGCAATGCCGTCATAAAGATATGATGTCTGTATGACGGCACATAGACAAATGTGTCTTTATGATGTCATATGGCTCATAGACAAATTTGTCTTTATGATGTCATAGACCATCACTCACAATGTCTAGAGTCTAGACATTGTGAGTGATGGTCTATGACATCATGACTATGACATCATATATGACATCATATATCATATGACATCATATATGACATCATAAAGACACATTAGTCTAGACTCTAGAGTCTAGACTAATGTGTCTATGATGTCATATGGCTCAAAATTGGCAAGGTGAATAAGTCACAGGGCCAGTCTTTACAGGGCACTCGTGTTTTCTGTACAACAATGTCATTTTTAAAGAGGTGCTGACACAGTAAACATGTGTAACTTTGGCAAGGTGAATAAGTCACAGGGCCAGTCTTTACAGCGCGTTCGTGTTTTCTGCACAACAGATTTCTGCAGCCATGGCCAATTCTACGTTGCCACGAGCAGAGTTGCCAGATCAAGCAGTCTTCGTATTGTTGCTCAAGATGAAGAAACTAAGCAAAAGCGTTGCTTTCTCAGCAATGTCGTTTTTAAAGAGGTGCTGACACAGTAAAAATGTGTAACCTTAAAGAATGCCAGTCTACACTATAAATGTGTAAAATGCCAAGCAAAGCGCTGATTTTCTCCGGGTGCTCCGGTTTTTTGGTTTCTACGGGCATGCACGGGCCTTCCTGAACAGGGTCAAAAGCCACTTTTTGCTCAGATCTGTTTTCATGATCATGCCCATGAACTGGAATTACGATGCACCTATCCCTCAACCAGTGGTCTGAATGAAGAAGAAGAAGACCCACCAGATGGAGAGCAATAGAATGAGGAGAACTGCTGCATGTCCGAAAAGATGCCACGAACATGAAACACCTCAGGTTCCAGCAGTACGCCGCAGGCATGACTGTAAACAACACAGCCATCTGAGACAGGAGGAAACCCTTCATCAACGGGCATGCAGAAATACTTGCTTATATTTGGTTTCTACGGGCATGGACGGGTATGCACGGGTATGTACTAGTAACACTAATTTTCATTTGGATACTATACTCACCTATGCTTATGTTCCAGTTAGGTTTACAGATTATACTTGTTAAATGATGCATTTTACAGTTTGTATCTTCTCAAACCAAGGAGATTTGGTTCCTGTCAAACTCAAGTAGAGCTTTTTTAGTGGCTTTGCTTGTGGTTTTAGTTTATATTGAAGAAGTATAATTCTGAATTCAAAATAAACATCCATCCATCCATCCATCTTCTTCTGCTTAATCCTTTTCGGGTCGCAGGGGGGCTGGAGCCTATCCCAGCATCTTTGGGCGAGAGGCAGGGTACACCCTGGACAGATCGCCAGTCCATCACAGGGCCAACACAGAGAGACAGACAACCATTCACTCTCACAGTCATACCTAAGGACAATTTAGAATCCCCAGTTTTGATGCCAATTAACCTAACTTGCATGTTTTTGGCATGTGGGAGGAAACCGGAGAAATCCCGGAGTAAACCCACGCAGACACGGGGAGAACATGCAAACTCCACACAGATCACTGTTGGTCGGGGGCTGGGATCAAACCCAGGATCCCCCAGCCAAGGGTGAGTTGCTGTGCTGCCGCAGTGCTAACCACTCCGCGACCGCGCCGCCTCAAAATAAACATTTTTGAGGAAAATACTGTATCTGTTGCACTAATAGACACAGAGAAGCCTCTTCTTTAACTTTTATTATTTTCTGTAGTTTTAAATTCCTTGGATCAACTTATGATCTTTAATTTGAATTTTAGATTCACAGTTCTAAACATTTTTTCTTAGCTTTCTACAACACAATCTCACCTCTTCAGCAATCCATTTAGGGTTCTGAGAGAAGCTCCTTGTATAATAAGTCCTCCCGCGATCTTTGGTCTGTTGCTGGATGATTAACTCTGGATGATCGGGTCCCAGCTCCTTTATCCTCTTTTTTCGGCATCAAAATGTGTTTGTTTTAATGAAGCTAGCTACTCCGTGCTTCCTGGCAAGTGGGAGGGATCTGATGATTGATGGCTTTTACTCCCAATCACATTAAGATAAAAATACAAAAAAAACTTCCAATTGGCTTCAGGGCACCCAGATATGCGTCCCAGAATCGAGTTTTGGATGGCCAATGAAAAATGGCTCCTGTTGACATGGAGAGAAAAAGTTTGCTGGCTTGAGTGATAAGTTTGACCAGTGCTCCTAATCATAGCCGTATAATATGATAGTTGTGACACTCTTTGATCTTGTCGCTGCCCAATCATGGGGTTAAACAATGGCCTTTCTATAATGGTGTGTGAATGGCAGCTGTGACAATCTGCGGTATTAACAGCATTTTTTAGCCATATTAGGTAAATATTCAGAATACTTTGTTTATACTTATAATGAACAGATTTAAATGGATTATGATATAAAGAACAGCTTTGAAAAGACAGTATGTTTTGGAGGGAAGGAGAACTGCTGATTCACACTGATGAAAGCTGCAGTGTAAATATCACTGCCTAGCTGTGTGGCCTTACCTTATATTATAGGCTTCAGTGGACTGATTACTGAATTATCAGCTTTTAAATACAATGGGTTATTTTGTAAGATTAAGCAGAATTATCTGAATTGAAAATATGTAGTAAAAAAACTTGTCAGTCAGTTTAATGTGATTTAGCTAAGTTACTAGAGGTTGTGCACTTTACTCCAAACCTTTCAAGTTAGGAAAGATTTTGTGTGTGAATGTAAATATAACACATTCGTGCCTCTCAGTAAATTTGAATATTGTGATTTTTTTTTTATAATTCAGAAAAATAAACTTTCATATGTTCAATATTCATTACAGGCACAAGGAAATATTTCAGGCCTTTTTTAAATTCAATTTTGATTGTAGTTTTTGAAATTAAAATGTAAATCATGATGTTCTATATACTGATATGTACTAATACATAAACATTACACTGTACTCTGAAAATTGGTGGCTAAGCAGGATGGAAAATACTAAATAAGGCTGTGTGTCCACCAAACGTGTTTTTTGTCACCCGACTGCCCTGACCATTTTTTTTTTTTCCAGCATTTGTGCGTGGCGCTCTGGGGAAAAAAAAGCCTGTGCCCTGTATCCCAGCAACAGCGTGTCACTCTCAGCTCAGCACTTCCGCGTTTCCTATTGTCAGACTTTCTACTGATTTTTTAATAGCAGTCTCTAAATAACAATGGACAGGAAATGTTTTCTAGCAGCTCTGGATGTAAACTATGATGACACGGAAAGCAGGGGTCTGAGTACAGACGAGTGCCGGTGTCCTATGTCCCGCCCACACGCAGCAGTTCTGATTGGCTGCTTAAGGTCTGACATTGACGAGCTCAGCTGCAGTCTCTGAAAAGTTGAACTTTTTTCAACTCTGAGCGCCCTGAGCGCTGCGACAAAAAACAGCCACCGCTGAGAGCGTTTCAGCGCCGAGGGCGCTCAGCGCTGTAAATACTGGACTACATACAGAATGAATGGAAAATAGTCGCCCAGAGTGGAAAAAACGCGTTTGGTGGACACGCAGCCTAAAACAAGAGACCTTTGTAACACAATGTAGTCAAGGTTCAACAGTCTGTTTTATGAAAATATTCAATGTAGTACAAATGCCATGAAATTGTATTTTTTTTTAATAAAAATTAATAAAAATGCAAAGACATACTGTCATTTTCTCGTTTTTCACGCTGAACTTCTGCCTGACAAATTACTATCAGCTAATACCAGTGAGCAGCATGTTGGCACCATTGCCTCCTCTTCCAGGTGGGACTGCGGTTACATGATTGAATTTAAATAGATAATAACAGCACCAGTGGTTCAAATAAAAGCAAGCCTTTTTTCTATTTTTTATTCATCCATATTCATTCATTCATTCATCTTCTTCCGCTTAATCTTTTTCGGGTCGCAGGGGGGCTGGAGCCTATCCCAGCATCTTTGGGTGAGAGGCAGGGTACACCCTGGACAGATCGCCAGTCCATCACAGGGCCAACACAGAGAGACAGACAACCATTCACTCTCACAGTCATACCTAAGGACAACTTAGAATCCCCACTTTTGATGCCAATTAACCTAACTTGCATGTTTTTGGCATGTGGGAGGAAACCGGAGAAATCCCGGAGTAAACCCACGCAGACACGGGGAGAATATGCAAACTCCACACAGATCACTGTTGGTCGGGGGCTGGGATCGAACCCAGGATCCCCCGGCCGAGGGTGAGTTGCTGTGTTGTCGTAGTGCTAACCACTCCGCCACCGTGCCGCCTCATCCATATTGTAACATCACATAATTGTTTAAAATGAATATTTTCCTCCAATGTCAGCAGGGTTTGACTTCATAAATTTTATTTTGATGGCAAAAACAATAAAATGTGAAAATTTTCTCAGATCAGGTTCTCAGCATGATTATCTGTGCAGCTTATGGATGCACAAATCAAGCTGAGAAAGTGATCCAGATGTTTGTGTTCCCGGCACACACAGAAAAGAGAAAAGATGTCTGAGACAAGTTAGCAGAAACAGCATGACTTTAATGAAAGAGTACAACAACAGAAAACTTTATGCAGTACCTTTTTTTCCACAAAACATTTCCATCTCCAAGCTCAAACATTTATGACGGCACATTCATTCATCCATTCATTCATCTTCTTCCGCTTAATCCTTTTCGGGTCGCGGGGGGGCTGGAGCCTATCCCAGCATCTTTGGGCGAGAGGCAGGGTCCACCCTGGACGGATCGCCAGTCCATCGCAGGGCCAACACAGAGAGACAGACAACCATTCACTCTCACAGTCATACCTAAGGACAATTTAGAATCCCCAGTTTGATGCCATTTAACCTAGCTTGCATGTTTTTGGCATGTGGGAGGAAACCGGAGAAATCCCGGAGTAAACCCACGCAGACACGGGGAGAACATGCAAACTCCACACAGATCACTGCTGGTCGGGGGCTGGGATCGAACCCAGAATCCCCCGGCCAAGGGTGAGTTGCTGTGCTGCCGCAGTGCTAACCACTGCGTCACCACGCTGCCCTGATGGCACATAAATTGTGATATTTTTTTATGTTGAAGTAAAACAATGATATTAATGAGGAAATTAAACTGAATCGATGTGCAGGCCCATTCTCATTATCATCATCATAGCAGTCTGTCGGGGCGACAATGACTGTTTCATTCAGGTCTGATCAGATTCCTCCACGCAGCTCTGTCCTTCGCTCTCCGCTGCCAGGAACTCCTCACCTTGTTAACCCAGGCGACATCCAAGCCGGTATGAGTTGCTTTCTGACTGACCATTTCATGAAACTGCTTGCAAAGTATTTGAGTACCGCGAGCTTTTGCTAGACTAGCGGCACATTCTTGGCTGATAGAGGTATTATCCCATTCTAAGAGGGAATAATTCACAAGAACCAAAACTGACAAACCCAGACTGAGGACTGATGCTGTCCTCCCAAACAAGATGAGGAGGAGTCCCAACAGTAACCATGGTTACATGGACACTAACTAACTAACTAACTAACCTGCACTTATATAGCGCTTTTCTAGTCACAAAGACCACTCAAAGCGCTTTCACTAGTACTAACCCTCTATTCTAAGGGCCTATAGGAAACAGATATCTAGGGACAATTTAGAACAACCAATTAACCTAACATGCATGGACAAAAATGATGGTACCCTTAAGGGTACCATCATTTTTGTCCAGGTCTGTTTCATGAGTTTGTTTTTTAAAGTAATTCTGTTGAACCACAATTCAAAAGCACTGTGTGATTTTCATTGGTCAATTTTCATAGAATTTTTATTTATTACCACTTTTGTCAGATTCAAGTGATTTCTGTGACCATTGTGGGTTTTTCTTTCATTAACAGAGGGGTACCAACAATTCTGTCCACGTCTGTAGATAAGAGTTTTTATTATTTTAATTATCATTATTCCTGCTGGCAGGAGTAGGAACCATGAGTGATACATTCAGTAGAACTTTGACCTTAGTAACGGAATTGTTAGGCTGTGATAAGACTGTGTAAACATGAAAGTGTTGTGCTTATAACTCTTGGTTAACCCCAGAACACTTTCGCTATAAAAAGTAACACCATCACTTTCGTCGGGTAATTTTTACTCGATATAATATATCCAACAAAAAGTACTTGTCATAAAAAATAGATCAAAATATGACAACACATGATAAATTAGAGTGGTTTTCTTTTATTTTCAACTGTGGCATGTGTGACAAAGTGAAAAAAAATGTCATAGGAGGACCCCCATAAAATGTTCCAAAATTACTGAAAAATTAGGAATTCATGAACAAAAAATTCCTAAAAAAAAAAAATAATGATACTGGAAACTTGGTCTTTGGTCCACCCATTCCTGGGACATGTGAGACTTCCCTGGTGAAGGCACAGACTCCTTGACACACGGAACAGCTGCAGGAGAGAGGAACAAAAAATGGTATTTTTTGAGTGGGTAAAAATGACCAATTGACTAAAATATTGTTTTCACCATATGAATTCCCTTTGAAATCACCACTTTGTGATATTTATTCATAACCACTGCACTAAATAAGGATAGCATGCAAATTCCAGGACCACTTTTACTTACCTATAGTCCTTACAAGCAGTCTCACATGTCCCAGGAATGGGTGGACCAAAGACCAAGTTTCCAGTATCATTTTTTTTTTTTAAAGGAATTTTTTGTTCATGAATTCCTAATTTTTCAGTAAAACATGTCCTCCTAAGACATTTTTTTTTTCATTTTGTTACACATGCCACAGTTGAAAATAAAAAAAACCCACTCTAATTTATCATGTGTTGTCATAGTGGGGCAAAAAAGTATTTAGTCAGCCACCAATTGTGCAAGTTCTCCCACTTAAAAGATGAGAGAGGTCTCCAATTTTCATCATAGGTATACCTCAACTATGGGAGACAAAATGAGAAAAAAAATATCCAGAAAATCACATTGAAGGATTTTTAATGAATTAATTGGTAAATTCCTCGGTAAAATAAGTATTTGGTCAATAATAAAAGTTCATCTCAATACTTTGTTATGTACCCTTCGTTGGCAATGACAGAGGTCAAATGTTTTCTGTAAGTCTTCACAAGGTTTTCATACACTGTTGCTGGTATTTTGGCCCATTCCTCCATGCAGATCTCCTCTAGTGCAGTGATGTTTTGGGGCTGTCGCTGGGCAACACGGACTTTCAACTCCCTCCAGAGTTTTTCTATGGGGTTGAGATCTGGAGACTGGTTAGGCCACTCCAGGACCTTGAAATGCTTCTTACGAAGTCACTCCTTCGTTGCCCGGGCGGTGTGTTTGGGATCATTGTCATGCTGAAAGATCCAGCCACGTTTCATCTTCAATGCCCTTGCTGATGGAAGGAGGTTTTCACTCAAAATCTCATGATACATGGCCCCATTCATTCTTTCCTTTACACGGATCAGTCGTCCTGGTCCCTTTGCAGAAAAACAGCCCCAAAGCATGATGTTTCCACCCCCATGCTTCACAGTAGGTATGGTGTTCTTTCTCCTCCAAACACGACAAGTTGAGTTTTTACCAAAAAGTTCTATTTTGGTTTCACCTGACCATATGACATTCTCCCAGTCCTCTTCTGGATCATCCAAATGCTCTCTAGCAAACTTCAGATGGGCCTGGACATGTACTGGCTTAAGCAGGGGGACACGTCTGGCACTGCAGGATTTGAGTCCCTGGCGGCATAGTGTGTTACTGATGTAGCCTTTGTTACTTTGGTCCCAGCTCTCTGCAGGTCATTCACTATGTCCCTCCGTGTGGTTCTGCGGTTTTTGCTCACCATTCTCATGATCATTTTGACCCCACGGGGTGAGATCTTGCGTGGAACCCCAGATCGAGGGAGATTATCAGTGGTCTTGTATGTCTTCCATTTTCTAATAATTGCTCCCACAGTTGATTTCTTCACACTAAGCTGCTTACCTATTGCAGATTCAGTCTTCCCAGCCTGGTGCAGGTCTACAATTTTGTTTCTGGTGTCCTTTGACAGCTCTTTGGTCTTGGCCATAGTGGAGTTTGGAGTCTGACTGTTTGAGGTTGTGGACAGGTGTCTTTTATACTGATAACGAGTTCAAACAGGTGCCATTAATACAGGTAACGAGTGGAGGACAGAGGAACCTCTTAACCTCTTGCACTCCGGTCAGTTTTCCTAAAAACGCCAAAAAATAATGTGCCCAAAGTAAATCGAAAGCTGTTCTTCAACCCTTTGCAGCATCTTCATGGGGTTGGTCTCATTTAAAAGAAAACACTTTGAATTTTTTTGGCAAAACAGTCATAATCTCTCTAAGTGCTCCGGCCACTGAGTTACAGTCATCTAAACATACTGAACTTGAAGAAAATAAATTTGGCCTGGGTGTTTTTTTGGATACAAATGCTTACAAATAACACACAGCTTCAGATCCGGGCTGGAAAATGCAACAGAAATGTAGAACCAAGTGTTATCCAGCTGAGGTCCAAATTTTGTAACAATACCACAAAAAATGAATATATTACACAGCTTTTTCCTCAGGCTGTTCCCAGGCATTTTGGAACTGTGCCAAATTGTGCCAAATGGCACAGTTTGGAAAAACGTCTGTAACTTTTGAATGATTCAGTGACAACCCCCCCCCCCCCTCGCTACAGAGGAGGACGGAGATCAGCCATCGCTACATGACGGATTAGCCTCATGTGGGATGTGGGATAGCAGCTCAGTCACCGCGGCTTCCCCCCCCTCGCTACAGAAGAATAGTCAGGAATACAGAATAATTTAGCTTATAACACCTTACCTCTTCACAGCAGCGTCCTGGCGAACTTCTCTTCCCCATTGTCAGACGAACGCGACGCTGGTCCGCTCATGGTTCTGGTCTCGCGACCCGATCAAAACGTAATTCCATTATTGCGGTTTTGTACTTCCATGATTGCGGTTTTTAGCAAACGATTTTTCAAAACAAATAACAGTAGTAATTAAAAAAAGACTGGCGAAGGTGTGTGTGTCACTCAGCCTTCGTCATCAGCCTCCGTCGGTCTATGACCATGGAAGAAATCATAACGTCTCATAACGTCTAATCCTTTTTTGATCCGCTCCAGCAGTCAGTCTTCACCCAGCCTTAAAAAAAACAGCTTACGAACTTCTCTGCTTCAATAGGCTCACTGCATTCACAGCCTTGGTAGGCGGGTCCTTCTGGCTAGGTTTTCAGTCATTGGTTCTTCAAGGTTTCAAAAACCCAATTCAAGGCTCTTATTAGTCGAATGAGAGGTCAATCAGATGAACTAATCTGTTCGCGGCTGTGTCTGCAGCTTTTATTTTCAGTGCGCGCTTGGACGCCACTACATCACCATCACCACCTACATCACCATCTACACCATGCGTCCTAGAGCGCACGAGAGCGCCCTCATGCGCTGTAGGACGCAGAGACTTGCCCGTCCGCGGTACAATGGAGCGCAAGAGGTTAAAGAAGAAGTTACAGGTCTGTGAGAGCCAGAAATCTTGCTTGTTTGTAGGTGACCAAATACTTATTTTACCGAGGAATTTACCAATTAATTCATTAAAAATGAATGTGATTCAATGTGATTTTCTGGATTTTTTTTTCTCATTTTGTCTCTCATAGTTGAGGTATACCTATGATGAAAATTGGAGACCTCTCTCATCTTTAAAGTGGGAGAGCTTGCACAATTGGTGGCTGAATCTATTTTTTATGACAAGTACTTTTTGTTGGATATATCATATTGGGTAAAAATTACCCGGCGAAAGTGATGGTGTTACTTTTTATAGCGAAAGTGTTCTGATTTTATACACTAACACTGTCACCGGTTGAAATCCACCCAAAACGTACTTTACCCTCTTTCACTATTGCCGGGTGAAAATCACCCAAAAGCATGCCTGTAGGAAAAAGTGGGCTTTGGGGTAGGGAAACACCCACACCTTCAAAGATGTCAAAAACAATGGTGAAGCTACCCAGGGACCCATGACACTCAGAAAAATGCAATATATTGAAAATCATGTAAATACATTTGCTCGGGTGAAAATCACCCAGCGATAGTGCTCTAGGGTTAATAGTAGGCTAATTTAAAGTTGATAATTAACTTCAGGTACAAAATAAGATTGATATAACATGGAATCTTGTTGTTTGATGTTGTCGTCCTGCTAGGCAGAACCACCGAAGAAGCCGTTCGACTGGCGTAAGAAGCACGAGGACTTCATAGCCACCATCCGGGCTGCCAAAACCCTCACTCAGGCCATGAAGGATGGAGGACCTCTGCCTCCACCCCCTCCACCCACTTATGACCCAGGTAGCATATTATTTTAAATAGCAATTAGTTTAAAAAATGTCACTGAGGTGATAATTTGCCTGTAGTCAATTTTCTAAAGATGGACCTGTCGTCTCTTCTTTAGACTATATCCAATGCCCATACTGTCAGAGGAGGTTCAATGAGAATGCAGCTGACAGGCACATCAAGTTCTGCCAGGAGCAGGCTGCGCGTATGCCCAACAAAAACAAATTAGGAGACACCAAGAAGCCTCCTGGTCGCACACAGGTACACATGTGCATATGCAGATGCCAAGGGTTAATGCATGTACATGGAAGAACACATGTGACTATGGTTGTCCAGTTATGGTATCTATTTTATAGGGATTTGAGCATGAAATAAGTGGCAGCTACCAATTAGTATATACTACTATATAAAGGAGGGATGTACAGGCTTAACATCAGTATCTGCCAATATTGACCTTATTTACTGATATCAGCTGTTCATAAATAAGATAATGGCAGTGGCCAATACAACAAATTAAAGAAACAATCAGTATCACTACTGACCATCAGCCAACTTATTATTTTCAACATTGGTTATGGTATTGTCCAAAAATTTCACAATTGGTGCATCTTTAATATAAAGTGGTGCTCACAGGTACTCACAGGTTGGAAAGTTTACCACAGATTATCATCGTGATATGTTAATTTATGAGACTTAGAAAATGTAGTTGTCCACAGTGAGTCTCACACTTTGCAGCAGATGTTTTATTACCAATTTCTTGGCAGCAGCAATGGTGCATGAATGCAGAGTTAAGTTAGTAACCAGTGAAAACAGCAGGATGTAAACTGTTTAGGTTTAGAGTTTTGATTTCCCAGTATAATTAGAAAGTCTTACCCATTAATGACTCTCTCTTAGTTTCCGTCTGTGCCAGTTTAAAAAAAAATATTTGTTAGAAACCAGGGGGTATTCCAGAAAGCAGGATTAACATATCCTGAAATAAACCCTGAACTCAGAGTTAAGTGAACCTTGCATAGCTTATGCCGAGCTTCTGGTTCCAGAACTCGGTTATGAATCTGTTTGATCAACGCGGAGTTGATTGACCTAGATATGTGCGCCTTCACGGCAAACCTATTAAGACAGCATTTGTTGAGTGCAGAAGCCACGAGCAGTAGAGCAAAGAAGGAGAGTTATTTCTCTTAGTGAGTGTTACAAGCACTCTTGGAGGCATATGAGGAATGGAAAAAAAATCATAAGAAGAAAATACAGCAACATCAGTCAAAGGTACAGGGAGCTAACAATGCAAAGAACTGCCAACTGCATGAAGTGAGTTTTTTGGATTCTTCCGCAGTGGACAATCTATATGTGATGGAGTCAATAAAAGCATATACATACATACTTGGCTTGTAAAGTGGGTCACCTCTTAGTGACACAGGTAGAGTGCCGGACTCTGATGTGGGAGGTTGTGAGTTGGAATCGTGGTTGGATGTCACCAAATGCACGTCACTGCCTGTCCCTTTGGTCACATTTATTTTACATAAAAGATAAGTATTCATAATAATGTGATGTTATAAATGGAGTGCATTACAAGAGAGTATTTTTCAACCTTGATCATTACATTCACATGTAATGGCTTTTCCTAAAAAGAATATTTTTTTTCATACAAATTTATATCTTTTTTTCGTAAATTTGCAGCTTTTCATGTAAATTTGAGAGCCCTTTTTCTTGTAATTATGCTATTTTTCTTATAGTAAATATACAGTTTTTCCATGTAATTTGAAATCATTTTCCCAGACTTTTTTTTTGCAGATTTCTTTGTAAATGTAAATTTTTGTTCATAAATTTGAAATTTTTATCACATGACTTTGAAGTTTTGTCTTTATATACTTCTAAATTTATTCATGTACAGTGGATATAAAAAGTCTACACACCCCTGTTCAAGTGCCAGTTTTTTGTGATATAAAAAAAGAGACCAAGATAAATCATTTCAAAAATTTTTCCCACCATTAATGTGACCTATAACCTGTACAACCAAATTGAAAAACAAACTGAAATCTTTTAAGGGGAAAAATAAAACACTTACAATAACCTGGTTGCATAAATATGCACACCCTCTGGGGATGTGGCTGTGTTCAAAATTAACCAATCACATTCAAACTCATGTTAAATGGAAGTCAGCACAGACCTGCCACCATTTAAAGTGCCTCTGATTAACCCCAAATAAAAGTCAGCTGTTTTAGTTGGCCTGGTCTGAATGGCTTCCTAGGCTTCCTAATAGGCTAATAGGCTTCCTCCTAGGCTTCCTAATAGGAAGCCATTCAGACCTGGTAGACCCAAACGTATAGTGAGGGTGTGCTGGGAGCGTCTGGCTGAGGCCCCTGTCCGGGAGGTCTTCAACTCCCACCTCCGGAAGAACTTCAACCACATTCCGAGGGAGTCTGGAGACATGGAGTCTGAATGGGCCATGTTCTCCACCTCTGTTGTTGAAGCGGTAGCCCAGAGCTGCGGCCGCAAGGTGGTCGGTGCATCTCGTGGTGGCAACCCCCGAACCAAGTGGTGGACACCAGTGGTGAGGGGGGCCATTAAGCTGAAGAAGGAGTCCTATCAAGCTTGGTTGGCTTGTGGGACTCCCGAAGCAGCTGAGGTGTACCGGCAGGCCAAGCGGAGTGCAGCTCGGGTGGTTGCTGAAGCAAAAACCCGGGTATGGGAGGAGTTCGGTGAGGCCATGGAACAAGACTTTCGGTCGGCTTCAAAGAGATTCTGGCAAACTGTTCGGCGGCTCAGGAGGGGAAAGCAGCTCCCCGTCCACACTGTGTATGGTGCGGATGGGACACTGTTGACTTCAACTGGGGATATCGTCGGGCGGTGGAAGGAATACTTCGAGGATCTCCTCAATCCCACTGATACGCCTTCCACAGAGGAAGCAGGGTTTGGGGACGAGGGGGATGACTCGCCTATCACAGGGGCTGAGGTCGCCAAGGTGGTTAAAAATCTCCTTGGTGGCCGGGCCCCGGGGGTGGACGAGATTCGCCCCGAGTACCTCAAGGCCCTGGATGTTGTTGGGTTGTCATGGTTGACACGCCTCTGCAACATTGCGTGGAGGTCGGGGGCAGTGCCTTTGGCATGGCAAACCGGGGTGGTGGTTCCTCTCTTCAAAAAAGGGGACCGGAGGGTGTGCTCCAACTTTAGAGGGATCACACTCCTCAGCCTCCCTGGGAAGGTCTATGCCAAGGTACTGGAGAGGAGAGTCCGGCCGTTGGTCGAACCTCGGATTCAGGAGGAGCAATGTGGTTTTCGTCCTGGCCGTGGCACATCGGACCAGCTCTTTACCCTCTCGAGAATTCTTGAGGGTTCGTGGGAGTTTGCCCAACCAGTTTACATGTGTTTTGTGGACTTGGAGAAGGCATTTGACCGCGTCCCTCGTGGATTTTTGTGGGGGGTGCTTCGGGAGTATGGGGTATCGGGCTTGTTGTTACGAGCTATTCGGTCTCTGTACGACCGTTGTGAGAGTTTAGTTCGCATTGCCAACACTCGGTCGGAGTCATTCCCAGTGAGAGTTGGACTCCGCCAGGGCTGCCCTTTGTCACCGGTCCTGTTCATAATTTTTATGGACAGGATTTCTAGGCGCAGCCAGGGAATGGAGGGTGTCATGCTTGGTGACCACAGGATCTCATCTCTGTTGTTTGCAGATGATGTTGTCCTGTTGGCTTCATCCAGCAATGACCTACAGCTCTTGCTGGGACGGTTTGCCGCTGAGTGTGAAGCGGCTGGGATGAGAATCAGCACCTCCAAGTCCGAGTCCATGGTCCTCAGCCGGAAAAAGGTGGATTGTCCTCTCCGGGTTGGGGACAGGCTCCTGCCCCAAGTGGAGGAGTTTAAGTATCTTGGGGTCTTGTTCACGAGTGAGGGGAAAATGGAGCGAGAGATCGACAGACGGATTGGAGCAGCATCTGCAGTGATGCGGACGTTGTACCGGTCTGTTGTGGTGAAGAGGGAGCTTAGTTCTAAGGCAAAGCTGTCGATTTACCAGTCAATCTACGTTCCTACTCTCACCTATGGTCACGAGCTTTGGGTAATGACCGAAAGAACGAGATCGCGGATACAAGCGGCTGAAATGAGCTTTCTCCGTAGGATTGCTGGACTCACCCTCAGAGTTAGGGTGAGGAGCTCAGTCATCCGGGAGAGGCTCAGAGTAGAACCGCTGCTCCTCCACATTGAAAGGAGTCAGTTGAGGTGGTATGGGCATCTGATTAGGATGCCTCCTGGACGCCTCCCACTTGAGGTGTTTCAGGCACGTCCCACTGGGAGGAGACCCCGGGGCAGACCCAGGACTCGGTGGAGAGACTATGTCTCCCAGCTAGTCTGGGAACGCCTTGGTATCCCCTCTGAAGAGCTGGAGCAGGTGGCTGGGGAGAGGGAAGTCTGGGCTTCTCTGCTTGAACTGCTGCCTCCGCGACCCGGACCTCCGGAAAAGCGGTAGAAGATGGATGGATGGATGGATGTTTTAGTTGGCTTTTCCTGACATTTTTGTAGTCACATCTTACAGCACAAGCCATGGTCCGCAGAGAGCTTCCAAAGCATGAGAGGGATCTCATTGTTCAAAGGTATCAGCCAGGAGAAGGGTACAATAGAATTTCCAAGGCATTAAATATACCATGGAACACAGTAAAGACAGTCATCATCAAGTGAAGAAAATATACCACAACAGTGACATTACCAAGAACTGGACGTCCCTCCAAAATTGATGAAAAGACGAGAAGAAAATTGGTCAGGGAGGCTACCAAGAGGCCAACAGCAACACTGAAGGAGCTTCAGGAATTTCTGGCAAATACTGGCTGTTTAGTACATGTGATAATCTTCCATCTAGGGTGGCAAGACGGAAGCCTTATCTTACGAAGAAAAACATCCCAGCCTGGCTACATTTTGCAAAAACACATTTGAAATTTCCCAAATATATGTAGGAAAATGTGTTATGGTCCAGTGAAACCAAGGTTGAACTTTTTGGCCATAATTCAAAAAGGTACATTTGGTGCAGACACAACACTGCTCATCACCAAAAGAACACCATACCTACAGTGAAGCATGGTGGTGGCAGCATCATGCTTTGGGGCTGTTTTTTCTTCAGCTGGAACTGGGCCCTTAGTCAAGGTGGAGGGAATTATGAACAGTTCCAAATACCAGTCAGTGTTGGCACAAAACCTTCAGGCTTCTGCTAGAAAGATCTTTCAGCACAACAATGGGCTGCACGGTGGCGCAGTGGTTTAGCACTGTGGCAGCACAGTTTTACCCTCGGCTGGGGGATCGCGGGGATCATGAGATCGTGGGTTCGATCCCAGCCCCCGACCAACAGTGAGCTGTGTGGAGTTTGCATGTTCTCCCCGTGTTGCGCGGGTTTACTCCGGGATTTCTCCGGTTTCCTCCCGCATACCAAAAACATGTAGGTTTAGGGCGCTCGCGCACGCAGCGACCAGCAGCCGGTGGCTTGTCACCAGACTGCAAACCAAGTCCACCTACGGGTACAAATAAGTAACAAAAAAAAAACAAAAAAAAACAAAAAAAAATGACCCAAAGCACACATCCAAATCAACAAAAGAATGGCTTCACCAGAAGATGGCCCAGCCACAGTCTAGACCTGAATCTGATCGAACATCTGTGGTGTGATCTGAAGAGGGCTGTGCACAGGAGATGCCCTCACAATCTGACAGATTTGGAACATTTTTGCAAAGAAGAGCAGGCAAATATTGCCACATCAAGATGTGCCACGCTGATGGACTCCTACCCAGAAAGACTGAGTGCTGTAATAAAAGCCAAAGGTGCTACAATAAAGTATTAGTTTAAGGGTGTGCATATTTATGCAAACAGGTTAATGTAAGTTTTTTTTATTTTTCCCCTTAAAAGATTTCAGTTTTGTTTTTCAATTGGGTTGTACAGGTTATAGGTTACATTAATGGTGGAAAAAGTTTTGAAATGGTTTATCTTGGTCTCTTTTTTTAATATCACAAAAACCTGGCATTTAAACAGGGTTGTGTAGACTTTTTATATCCACTGTAATTTTGTGACTTTTTTTGGAAACTTAGTAAATCACAATTAGCATAGTTAAAATTGAGCAGTTTGGGTGAAAGAGCAAATATCCAAATACCAAATTTTAAAAAATGAGTCCCACTGTCATGAACATGTAACCAGGATAACCCCTAGGTTATCTCCATATGATTTTTAGGAATAAGATGTACTGAATGTTTTATTTCTTAAATTTGAATTTCTTTAAGTTGAAATCAGACTTTATCTGATAGTAAATGGGTAATAGTAGGAAATATTGTTTTTTTCCAGACAAAATATTAAACCTTAACTGCTATAATGTTACCGTCTCTTTAAATGAAATGTGTAGTTTCACATACTCTCAATCTATGCTCAGAAAAGAGCAAGGAGTGGCCATCTTTCTTCGAGAGCATCTTTGGCTACGGTCACACTGCAGCTTTCAGTGCTCAATTTTTTTTGCACAAATGTGACCCATCCATCCATCCATCCATCCTCTACCGCTTTTCCGGAGGTCCGGGTCGCGGAGGCAGCAGTTCAAGCAGAGAAGCCCAGACTTCCCTCTCCCCAGCCACCTGCTCCAGCTCTTCAGAGGGGATACCAAGGCGTTCCCAGACCAGCTGGGAGACACAGTCTGTCCACCGAGTCCTGGGTCTGCCCCGGGGTCTCCTCCCAGTGGGACGTGCCTGAAACACCTCAAGTGGGAAGCGTCCAGGAGGCATCCTAATCATATGCCCATACCACCTCAACTGACTCCTTTCAATGTGGAGGAGCAGTGGTTCTACTTTGAGCCTCTCCCGGATGACTGAGCTCCTCACCCTGTCTCTGAGGGTGAGTCCAGCAATCCTACGGAGAAAGCTCATTTCAGCCGCTTGTATCCGCGATCTCGTTCTTTCGGTCATTACCCAAAGCTCGTGACCATAGGTGAGAGTAGGAACGTAGATTGACTGATAAATCGACAGCTTTGCCTTAGAACTAAGCTCCCTCTTCACCACAACAGACCGGTACAACGTCCGCATCACTGCAGATGCTGCTCCGATCCGTCTGTCGATCTCTCGCGCCATTCTCCCCTCCACAAATGTGACCCATATCTGATTTTTTAATGACTGTCTGAAGAGCACATATCTGATTTTTTTCACACCAGACCCAGGCCACTTTCATATGTGGTACTAATTCAGACACATAACTGATATTTTCCAAAGCAACCTCAGTCTGAACTGTCATGTCGCATTTCATCCAACTTTTTCCTCATTGAAGTGAGACAGACGCTACAATTCTGTGGTGGAGGATGCAGCAAGCATGGCAGACACAGCTGATTTGTGCTCTCTTTTTAATCAGTCTTCTTCCCTTTATCACTGGATTGTAATTTTGTCAGCACCGACTGCACAATAACTTCAAAATTTTGTGTGTGTGTATGGGGGGGGGTGGGGGCTGAAACCGCCAGACAAGCAAGCGCACTAACAGGACATTTCCTGGACGCTGCAAATTCCTTTTTCCCTGTAAATGGCACCCCGTGAGTCCTGGCTGCTGTAATATCTAAAATGTAAAGTTAACACGGACATGACTGTGGAGCGGAATGGCCAGATAGGGGGACACACAGCAGAGGGGAGTCTCTGCTCCTCCTTTCTGTGCAGGACCGGTGTTACGCCACTGGTACGAGCCGTGTAGTTTATTAGGACAAGAGCCACTGACAACATCAGTGGGAGACAGCCCTATTGTAATCGCGAGGATTATTTATTACACAACATAACAAAAATAATTTTTTTGTAAGTTGTCTGTGTTTTATCAACTGATTTAAGACAATTTTACACCGCTGAATACGAAAATGACATCCGTTTCTCTCGATCAGGTCAGGTTTTTATGCTAAGTTGTAAGTAGTTGTACAGCAGTTGTACTGTAAATTGAATAATAGACGTTGATAAAGGTAAGTACATGTAAATTGAATGATACATCATCATTATTAAAAATTCAGAGAATTTCAAGAAATAAAAAAGAATTTTGCATCATATAAAGCGAAAATACCCGTACATGTAAACAAAAATGTAAAAAAACGTGAGCATAATTCAAAAAGTTGACCTGATTGAGCGAAACCAATGTGATTTTTGGATTCAGAACATCAAAATTGTCCTAAATCAGCTAAAAAAAAAACACAATAAATTTGGTGTTAACCTTATTTATATAGGTAATGTCATTGAGACACGGGGTTTCATTTTAAAGAGAGTTCTTTAACCCCTTGCACTCCGGTCAGTTTTCCTAAAAACGCCAAAAAATAATGTGCCCAAAGTAAATCGAAAGTTGTTCTTCAACCCTTTGCAGCATCTTCATGGGGTTGGTCTCATTTAAAAGAAAACACTTTGAATTTTTTGGCAAAAGAGTCATAATCTCTCTAAGTGCTCCAGCCACTGAGTAACAGTCATCTAAACATAGTGAACTTGAAGAAAATAAATTTGGCCTGGGTGTTTTTTTTGGATACAAATGCTTGCAAATAACACACAGCTTCAGATCCGGGCTGGAAAATGCAACAGAAATGTAGAACCAAGTGTTATCCAGCCGAGGTCCAAATTTTGTAACAATACCACAAAAAATGAATATATTACACAGCTTTTTCCTCAGGCTGTTCCCAGGCATTTTGGAACTGTGCCAAATTGTGCCAAATGGCACAGTTTGGAAAAACGTCTGTAACTTTTGAATGATTCAATGTAGAAGCTTCATTTTGGGCTCTAATGAAAGGTCACATTCAGGGCTGTGTCTGTGTGTGTGTGTGTGGGGGGGGGGGGGTTCCCCCCCCTCGCTACAGAGGACGGAGATCGGCCATCGCTACATGACGGATTAGCCTCATGTGGGATGTGGGACAGCAGCTCAGTCACCGCGGCCCCCCCCCCCCTTCGCTACAGAAGAATAGTCAGGAATAAAGAATAATTTAGCTTATAACACCTTACCTCTTCACAGCAGCGTCCTGGCGAACTTCTCTTCCCCATTGTCAGACGAACGCGACGCTGGTCCGCTCGTGGTTCTGGTCTCGCGACCCGATCAAAACATAATTCCATTATTGCGGTTTTGTGTTTCCATGATTGCGGTTTTTGGCGAACGATTTTTCAAGACAAATAACAGTAGTAATTAAAAAAAGACTGGCGAGGGCGTGTGTGTCACTCAGCCTTCGTCGTCAGCCTCCGTCGGTCTATGACCATGGAAGAAATCATAACGTCTCATAACGTCTAATCCTTTTTTGATCCGCTCCAGCAGTCAGTCTTCACCCAGCCTTAAAAAAAACAGCTCGCGAAATTCTCTGCTTCAATTGGCTCACTGCATTCACAGCAGGCGGGTCCTTCTGGCTAGGTTTTCAGTCATTGGTTCTTCAAGGTTTCAGAAACCCAATTCAGGGTTCTTATTAGTCGAATGAGAGGTCAATCAGATGAACTAATCTGTTCGCGGCTGTGTCTGCAGCTTTTATTTATCAGCAGCTTATCCTGAAGGATAAGCGCGCAGCAGCTTATCCTGAAGGACAAGCTGCTGCGCGCAGGGGTGGACCAGCACCTGTCATCATGGATCCTGGACTACCTCACGAACCGGCCTCAGTTTGTGAGAACCCGGGACTGTGTGTCCGACACGATCATCAGTAGCACGGGGGCCCCCCAGGGAACGGTGCTGGCTCCCTTCCTGTTCACTCTTTATACTGCAGACTTCTCACACAACACAACACACTGCCATCTACAGAAGTTCTCTGATGACTCTGCGATCGTTGGCCTCATCTCCAATGGAGATGAAGCTGAGTACAGAGGGCTTATCCAGGACTTCGTGGACTGGTGCCATCGGAACTGCCTCCAGATCAACGCGAGGAAAACTAAGGAGCTGGTGGTGGACTGCCGCAGGCATGGGCAGCCCCTCACAGTACCAGTAAATATACAGGGAACAGACATCGAGATGGTGACATCCTATAAGTACCTGGGTATTCATCTGAACAATAAACTAGACTGGTCACACAATACTGATGCACTCTACAAGAAGGGACAGCGCAGGCTGTTCCTGCTGAGGAGACTCAGGTCTTTTGGTGTACAAGGGGCGCTGCTGAAGTCATTCTATGACACGGTGGTGGCATCAGCCATCACTTTTGGAGTGGTCTGCTGGGGCAGTGGCATTACTGCAGCCGATAGGAAGAGACTGAACAAACTGATTAAGAAAGCTAGCTCTGTCCTGGGGCAGCGCCTTGATCCGATGGAGGAGATAGGAGAGAGAAGGACGGTGGCTAAACTGTCATCTCTGCTGGAGTCCGAGTTCCACCCTATGCAGGACATACTGAATGCACTGAGGAGCTCATTTAGCAGCAGACTACATCATCCCAGGTGCACAACCGAGAGGTTTCGTAGGTCCTTCCTACCAACGGCTGTCAGACTGTACAACCTAAGCAGGGCTGCTCGCAGAGATAGCAAAAAAGACGTAACAAACTAATAGTTTTTTGAATGCAGAAGATGCAATAGACTTACACAGTGGTCCTCTCCGGCATACAACTAGGAGCATGCCGGTCGCTATGGAGGGTGAGAGTGTGTATGGGCACATAATCATACCATGCAGGATAGCTGGGTAGACGGTTATGCTGTTTCATTCCATCTAGCGGCAATGCTCTGCACTGTGTGTGTTTATATATTTGCATATTTGTTCCGTCTAGCTGCAATGCTCCGTACTGTGGGTGTTTATATGTTTATATATCTACATGTTATTCCATCTAGCTACATTGCTCCGCACTGTGTGTGTTTATATACTTGCATATTTATTCCACCTAGCTGCAATGCTCCGTACTGTGGGTGTTTATATATTTACATATTTATTCCATCTAGCTACAATGCTCTGCACTGTGTGTTCATATATTCATATATTATTCCATCCAGCTACAATGCTCTGCACTGTGTGTCTGTGTGTGTGTGTGTATATATATATATTTTATAGTAATACGTACATATGTTTATTAGCTGCTCTTGCTTGCTTGTTTTTTTTTTCTTGCCTTCTGATTGTTGCTCTGAGTGTTGCTATCCCTGTGCTGTTGCAATCCTGGAATTTCCCCGTTGTGGGACTAATAAAGGCTTATCTTATTTTCAGTGCGCGCTTGGACGCCACTACATCACCATCACCACCTACATCACCATCTACACTACACCATGCGTCCTAGAGCGCACAAGAGCGCCCTCGGACGCAGAGACTTGCCCGTCCGGGGTACAACGGAGCGCAAGAGGTTAATCGATCAGTTAGTTCTGTTAAATCAGATCACAGCGGTCATTTGGTGTGTAGAGGAAGGGAGCTGGTCTCATCACTATAAAAGCACGAAATCTGTGTGTGTGTGTGTCTGTGTGTGTGTCACACTTCAGGATGTCCTATGAACTCAGGCATCATAGGACACATAGACAAATGTGTCTTTATGATCTCACATAGACCATGTAACGCTGCACCCTCGGTGACTCTGGACTGGGGCAGTGCCGCATCCTCGGTAAAGCAGCCGACAGCGGGGGCAGCTGGAACCTCAGGCGGCGGACCCAGATCCTTGGAGGCTTCTGGCAGTGCTGACTCCTTTCCGGCATCCCCGGGAGAAGGCTTAGAAACAACAAAGAAGGGAGAGGGGGTCAGTGTCGACGGCAGCGGCGGAGCCCGGCAAGGAGAGTTCAGGTGCAGCTACTGGCTGCACCCAACTCTCCTCCCAAGCAAGATTATTCCAATACTGAAGGGAGAGAAACCAATGAGAGCACTTGCCTGGACTCCAGCTCCACCGCCATCCAGGACTCTTGACAATCTGGTAGGTAGTGACATCTCAGACCCGGCCTGGTGGAGATCCAGCTCCAATGCTGCTGACTCTGCCGCGGTGGTCTCCGCTGCGGCCTATGATCTCTGCCTGAACATCATAGGACGTCCTATGAACATAGGACATCCTATGTGCTGTCATATAGACACAGATGCCTATATGATGGCACATA
This sequence comes from Pholidichthys leucotaenia, assembly GCA_020510985.1. Taxonomy (NCBI): domain Eukaryota; kingdom Metazoa; phylum Chordata; class Actinopteri; order Cichliformes; family Pholidichthyidae; genus Pholidichthys; species Pholidichthys leucotaenia. Next base: position 135,773,610 of record CM035844.1, read on the forward strand.
GACAAATGTGTCTTTATGATGTCATATGGCTCAAAATTGGCAAGGTGAATAAGTTGTTGGGGGTGAACAGGGTTGAAATTTTCGCCTCTTTTTGCTTAGATGTATTTTCATGATCCTGTTCATGAACTGGAATTACGATGCACCTATCGCTCAACCAGTGGTCTCAACGAAGAAGAAGACCCCCCAGATGGAGAGCAATAGCATGAGGAGAACTGCTGCACGTCAGAAAAGATGCCATGAAGATGAAACACCTGAGGTTCCAGCAGTACATCGCACGCATGACTCTGAACAACACACCCGTCTGAGACAGGAGGAGACCCTTCACCAGCATAGGGTATGACAGACAGGAAACGTGGCAGTGCGCTATGCACGTGCTGAGTCACTTGAAGCCCGAAATGCCCGCAGAGCGAGCAACGCTGCACGCCAGGCAAGGCACAGACAAGCTGAGACCAAGGAGATGATGTGGACCCATGCCCTGGAGACAAGGAATATCACTCTATATATAATTCAAGAAATCTCTGTCACGATGTCATGATGTCACGATCATAGGACTTAAGGCAGGCATCAACGAACGAGTGTACGGGCATGCAGAAATACTTGCTTATACTTGGTTTCTACGGGCTTGCATGGGTATGAACGGGCATGCACAGGTATGCACTAGTATTTATGATTTTAACATTTTATTTTGCTGCGCTGCATCAGGGTGAAGAAGTTCTGTCTCCCAAACACAGCGCTGTGTCTGACGTTACATTTTCTTCTGCGCATGCCGGTCACTTCATAGCTGTAGATCGTTCACACTGGAGTCTGATGGGGGTCGCATTTAAATAATAAGATGAACGCCCACACAAAAAATTGGATCTCGGCAAAAAAATCGGAATTGAGCATCAAGACCTGCAGTGTGACCATAGCCTTTTTTTCCTTATACACACTGCTTGGCCTGTGTAAATGTTGGGAGAGTTAAAGACGGAGCTGAACAAAAAGTTGGCTTATAAACATAGAAAACAACCTGGACGCTAAACTTTGACAAACAACAGACTAATGGAACCCCTGACGTCGAGTAGAACTGCTTTGAACTGTTTAGAAGTGTACACTGATGTCCTGGTGAGTTTCAGTTGCTACTCAGTGTGCAAATTAGCATGCTAACTATATTAGCAAAATGTTACCCACTGTTAAAGGAAAAAAACTTTAATATGAGCCTTGTACTCTTAACAAAACCAGTTGGGATAAACTTAAAGAGGGCAAAAGTAGTTCTTTAACATGTGATAACTGTGCTCATTGTGCTATTGATCCTGTGCTATTATTAAAGTGTCTAATTTCTGTGTTTAAAGTGCCCAGTAGTCACTCGGTGCTGGCTGACTTGGGGCCACGTGTGTAGGCTAGCATAACTTTTCATGATGCTAAGCTTCATTTGAGTGCATTGGGTCCTGTTTTACTGCATTTACACTACCTTAAAGTGTCAAGTTAATGTATATGTGTTGCAGCATGAGGTCAAACTAATGGAGAAAACATGTTAATTTTGAACTATTCATATGAATTCATGTGTTGTAGTATGTTATAAGCTGGTTAAAATGACTATAGGTTGTTATGACTTCATGTGAGCTTGTTATGTGTCTATATAAGGGTTAAAACAACACTACGACGCAGTAAATCAGGGATGGCAATTTTCCGCCGATCCGCGGATTTCCGCTGATTTATTTTCAAATTGATCATTTCTGTGAATCGTCTAAATCCGTTGAGAAAATTTTAGGGGGGGTAAGGTACCTTATTGTTACCGATTTTAGCGAAAATCAACACGATTACATAAGCGCTCGGCGCTTCCCCGGGTCAAGTCTCGCGATAACCTGGATGTACTCAAGCTACTGCTGTATTGTAAACAGCCCTGCGATTGGATAGTTGCAAACGATTGGACCAATCAAATGGCTCGTATGCTTTGTCAAAAAATTCATTGCGGCTTGTTCTCAGGGATGTGATTTTTCTGGTAATTCGCCGAATTCCGCTTTATCTTTATATTATATGTACGTTAAGTACGTTAGCGGCTTGTGGTCCACGAACGGAGTGAAGGTGCGCCCTTTCAGCCAGAACCGGAAGTGGCGTATGGCCAGGTGGCGAGCCATTAACTCTCTGTCGAACACACTGTATTTACGCTCACTGTCGTGCAAAGACCTGCTTAAAAAAAAGGTGAGCGGCTGCCAAGAACCGGCAACGCATTGCTCCACGACAGCCGCTATGCCCATGTCCGAGGTGTCAGTAATGAGAGCTGTTTTAACCTCAGAATGCCTGCTCCCGTTCAGGAGTCCAGTCGACTCTCTCCACCGGTTTCCGTTTGAGTGCAGCGTACAAGGCTGTTTGAGCTGGGGTGCGCAGAGGAGGAAAATGAGCTGCTCAAGACTCAATGGAGATTGAAACTGGTGATCTGAAATGAATGCTGGAATTATAAAAAGTAATGGTATGTTGGAATTTTATTTCTATTATGGAATAGATAAAATTAACTGATTTTGATTTGATCAAGTGTTAAAGCATGTGATGGATAATGCTTGTTGGAATATTTACCTCCGCCAAGGAGGTTATGTTTTCATCGGCGTTGGTTTGTCTGTCTGTCTGTTTGTTAGCAAGGAAAAGTTATGGACGGATTTTCATGAAATTTTCAGGAAAGGTGTGCAATGGCATGGGGAACAGATGATTAGATTTTAGTGATGATCTGAGAGTGCATACCTCCACCAAGGGCTTTTTTGTATTTGTGCAGCAGGATTACACAACTACTGGATGGATTTGGATAAAATTTTCACCAGGGGTGGTTCTTGGGCTAGAGAGGAACCCATTATATTTTGGTGATGATCTGAGAATTCATACCTCAGCCAAGGCGCTTATCTTCTCACAGTGTGTTAGCAACAATACTCCAAAACTGATGGACAGACTTGATGCAATTTTCACCACAAGTGGCTACAGGCCTACACACAAAACCATTACATTTTGGAGTTGATCCATGACAAACGGAAGGAGCCTTGGCGGAGGTATGCGCTCTGAGTGCTTTTCTAGTTTAGGAATGCTATCTTCTTGGAACATACGTCAATATTATACAGTAATAAGTGGCATTCAGCTGTTTGTTTTATGTCATGTAAGCACAGTTCTGGTACTTAAAAATCATAAAAACCCAGGAGCTTCGGGGGGCGAAGTGACAGTAAAGGTGAAAATTGGCTCAAAGTTCAATGAGGTAACAGAAACACTCGGACAGTTTCTGAAGAAACCAGAAAAGGAGATGAAGTTCAAAGTTCAGAGACTGACACAGCTTGCTGCCAAAAGGAAGAAAGTTTCACTTTAGAAGTGACTTGGTGACCAGTGTAAATAGTGTAATAAACTCTTATAGAACTGTTCAATATGTTGGACTAAAGACAGTGAGACAACATTGAAGAAAAAGTAAGTTAACTTTTCATTAAATTTAATGATTTATCTAAGTCTAGTATTTCATTTTTTTAAATCATTTTTTTAAGTCTAAATTACTTCTGTTTAACTGAAAACCTCCCAGCTTCAGGGGGGCTGCGCCCCCCGGCCCCCCCATAAGTCAATCGACCAAATTAGATTTCAGCTGAAATCAGAATTTCCTGTTGCCATCCCTGGTAAATTTATTGGAGTGCATGTAAATGGACATTTATTATGGATTTTAGTGAGTAACTTTCATGCACATTTGTATAGGCTGGTTTTTTGTGAGAGGAGCCTTCAGTTGGAGTCTGAGTCCTTGTCCATCTACCATCTGCTGTTCTTCCCCATCTCCATCCCGGGTCGCATTCATCCACCTCCTCATTCCATTCCCCTCCCTGGTTGAAGTCATCCACATCGCCATTCCAGCCTCACTGCAACAGTCTTCTTGAGCCGATATTTGGGTTTCAGACATTCTTGGGAAAAAAGGGTGATAGGACTGTTTGAGTGCACTCATTTTATTTCTTTTTGTCATTTATCATTTTGCTTACTGTTCCCTCTTTTATTTGAACTTTTTTTTATACTTTTCCTTTCCTGAGATTTCCTGAATTTGGGCTTTTTAGTTTAACTTCCCTTTTTTTTTTTTTTTTTTTACAATTTTATCACCTTCACAGCCCAAGATGGTGTCCTAGTCTTGTAATCTATATATAGTTTAGTTTTTCCCCCTTTTTTTTGACAAACTATCCTTCATTAGGCCAAAAGCCCTAAGATTGTTAATACAGTTAAAAGGCTGAAGAGAAGACTGCATCAGCTGTGACAGAAGTGGACATGGAGGGTCCAGAGGGTCCACTAAACTATATGGACAATGTGTGCCAAACATTCAATATGTGACTGTTGTGTATGAAAACTGGAGGATTTGCTGCAAAACTTATTTTTGTTCCATAAGAGACTGAACAGTGCAGTGTGGTGGAGTCTCCTCCAAAATCTATGCAGCAATTTGAACAATGTAAGAAACTGATTTTATTAATATGAGTCATATTACGGCTAAACAGAATGGAATATTTTACCTTTAAGATCACTAAATGTCAAAAATCTATCTCTAGAAAAAAATATCAGAAAATATATTTGGAGATGAAATATCTGCATGTAAAAATGGAGGAAAGATGATGTTTGCTCGGGAAATAAAGAAGGTGCCTTAAAAACTAGTGATGGTGTGTTTTATTAAAAATGATTCTGAGTGATTAGTTCTCCGATTCTCTGCCATCAGACTTCTGTTTGTGGATGTGGTTCTACTTAAGTTTAAATACGCTAAAAATACTCCCAACATAATCTACTCAGGAGCAGGTTATGTTCACAGCCTTTGCAACCATGGTTACAAACATACTGTTACTTTTTGGAACCGAAAACTCCGTTACCACAAACTGTGGGTTAACTTACCCAGGTAAGCCACTAAACCTGCTTTCTGGAACAGGGCCCTGTGCAGCTCTTTCTACCTTCGTTGTGTTCTGAAATCAAAATATGTTGTGATGCCTGTTTTTAAAGTCGTCCATAAATTTTAAGGCATCACAGTACATTGCAAATGCTTATACACATAATAAACTGCATCCGATTATTATTAACCAATGAAAATTTTAAGTTTGTTTTCCCCCACATTCAGTATTAATATTACACAATAACAATAATACGCATTTTTCATCCTTCTCCGTCTTCAGTATAAGCCTCCTGCTCCTGTAAAGAAAGCCAACCCTCCTGCTGTGTCCACCATCCCTTCAGCCTCCTCTCGTTTACCCCAGAGGTCAGGGCTTGGACAGCCCACTGGTAAGACTGCTGTGTTAAACAGTTTTAAGCTCATCTTGGTCGAGTCCCAGAGACAAACTTGCACGTTCTCCCTGACTTTGTTGTAGTTGGTGTTGGGGGGGAAATGTTACGTTTTTATAGACCTGGATGAGCCTTTGTCTGTTTTGTTACACATGAGCTACAACTACACACATTTTGTCCTCTTACCGATTCCATGATTTCTACTTCACTTTGTTTTATTTAAGGGATCCCCTCTAATAAGGGTTCTTCAGCAGGTTCAGTAAGGAGTAACCCCTCCGGCCTCACAAGCCCACCATCAGGGTTAGTACACACATGCAGTACAAACATGTTTTCATTCTCGCAGGTGGTACAATCACAAAGACTTTGCTGGTTTGATGATATGTCCAGATGATTTTACCACTTTAACTTGTTGTTTTCAAATTTCAGTGTTTCCATACCATTATATTGCCTCCTGACAACGGTCCACGTCATATATACAAACACACAGTGGAAATGGAGTTTGTACTTCGAATAAAACAAGATCTTTAAAAGAAATGCAGTATTATAAAGTCAGATGTCATATAACAGGTTCTCTTTTCCGAAAAAGTGAGGAAAAGCCTCTATTATAAAAACTGTGCTAAAATAAATATGTGAAGATTTGAATATAAAAATATGAGTAACTGTTCAGTTGCAAATGATCTGTAATATGAACTAGATGTAGCCACAAAATAAATAATTGTAAAACCTAGGGGAAATGCGGAATTTTGTACACTTTCTTACAGCCTAGATATTTTTTGTTAATTGTCTTTCATTTTAAAGTAGATTTGAGTCAGAATATTTAAAAAAAAATGTTATGACCAGAATTATAATGAATAAAGATGTAATTTCTTTAAGGTAATGCTAACCTCATTAATATAACATATATATGTTTACTGTAGGGCAGGGGTGTCCAACCATGTGCCATGGAGAGCCAAGACCCTGCAGGTTTTACCTCCAACCAGTGTCTTCAACAGCAGATTTCTGTGAACTTCTTCCCACTGATTGGTGATAAGTGAAAACACCTGCTGAAGAGACTGGGTAGAAGAGAAAACCTGCAGGGTCTTGGCTCTCCATGGCACCTGGTTGGACACCCCTGCTGTAGGGGGCAGCGCGGTGGCAGAGTGGTCAGCACTGCGGCGGCAGAGCAACTCACCCTTAGCTGGGGGATCCTGGGTTCGATCCCAGCCCCTGACCAACAGTGATCTGTGTGGAGTTTGCATGTTCTTCCCGTGTCTGCGTGGGTTTACTCCGGGATTTCTCCGGTTTCGTCCCACATGCCAAAAACATGCAAGTTAGGTTAATTGGCATCAAACTGGGGATTCTAAATTGTCCTTAGGTATGACTGTGAGAGTGAATGGTTGTCTGTCTGTGTTGGCCCTGTGATGGACTGGCGATCTGTCCAGGGTGTACCCTGCCTCTCGCCCAAAGATGCTGGGATAGGCTCCAGCCCCCCCGCGACCTGAAAAGGATTAAGCGGAAGAAGATGGATGGATGGATGTTTACTGTGGGGCGGCTGTGGCACAGGTGTAGAGTGTGATCGACCTCTGATTGGAGGGTCAGTGGTTTGATTCCTGCTCTCTCTGTTGTCCCTAGATATCTGTTTCCTATAGGCCCTTAGAAAAGAGGGTTAGTATTAATGAAAGCGCTTTGAGTGGTCTTGTGACTAGAAAAGCGCTATATAAGTGCAGGTTAGTTAGTTAGTTAGTTAGTCTGCACGTCGAAGTGTCCTTGAGCAAGACACTGAACTCCAGGTTGCTCCTGGTGGGTCAGGCCAGTGCCTAGCATGGCAGCTCTGCCGTTAAAACACTTTGGTCATCCAGAGATGAGGAAAAATGCTGTATAAGTGAATGCCATGTACCATTTTACCATGTTTATACTACTAACTTTATATTATCATTGTAAGGCAGTCTGTCAGGTCAGAATAAATGTGGCTATAGGAGCGCAGTACCACTTTAAACTGATGTTTTGAACTTTTTCTCTGTTCCTCTGTGTTTTCTCTCTTTTTTGTTTTAACACCCTCAGTGTGGTAAATAAAAGTCGAGGAGTGAGTTCTGGCTATGGTTCTGTGAGGAGCACTCAGTCTGGAATGGTCAACAAGAAGAAAATAGACAACAACATATCAAGGTGAATTCATTTTTTGAAAGCTCCACTGAGATTTCAGTTACTTGTTAGCCTCTTCTCTCCTCTTGTGGTTTAACCCCTTGACGCCTTGCGCTTCGAGTTTTTTAAATTCAATGTGATTTCTTTTTTTTTTTTTTTTTTTTTAGCTCATTCCGGTAACACCGAAAGGAGCTAGTGCGGTGGTGTGGTGTCGGTCTGTCCAGCCACATTTCACGGGAGTCACTACTGTTCCTAGGCATTTGCCCCAATGCTCACCAAAGTCACTCACAATGATCCTAGATGGGTCTGTATCTAGGCTGTGCTCAAGGTCAAGGTCAAAGGTCAGGGGACCTGGGCACTTAAGTGATTTCATGAAAATTGCTATTCCTTGGTAATTGCCCCAGTGGTCACCAAACTCATTTACAAAGATCCTCAGGTGGGTCTGCGTCCAGGTTGTGTCCAAGGTCAATGTCAAAGTCATAGATCAAGCGATCTGGGCACTTACATGATTTTAGAAAAAATCACTACTCCTAAGCCAGGGGTGTCCAATCATGTGCCATGGAGGGCCAAGACCCTGCAGGCTTTACTTCCAGCCAGTGTCCTCAACAGCAGATTTCACTGAATTTCTTCCCGCTGATTGCTGATAAGTGAAAACACCTGCTGAAGAGACTGGGTAGAAGAGAAAACCTGCAGGGTCTTGGCCCTCCATGGCACATGATTGGACACCCCTGGCTTAAGGTCAAGGTCAATGGTCAGGAGATCTGAGCAGCCCCAGGTGATTTTGTGAGGTCAATGGTCAGGAGATCTGAGCAGCCCCAGGTGATTTTGTGAGGGCAGAATGAGTTACTGTCATTGATGGTCTGGTTTTCCTCAGTTAAAAATTGCTGGCATTTTTAGCATGCTGCAGCTGTGGTCACCTTATAGGGGGAGCAGAAGCTTTCCTATGTGGTGTTTGCATGTTGTCTCTGTTTACATAGACTGTATGTTAATACAGAGGATGTGCCACCACTTACTTCTATTGTAGAAAAGTGAAGCTCTACTTCCTGGATTTAGAGAGCTGCCATGCTTCACTTTTAACGTCATTTGCAGGAATAGTCTGTGCAGTTGTGACCATAAAGTGTAGCCGCAGCATCAAGTTCTTGCCCATGGGGCAGTCCATCACAATCTATGCAGCAAGCAGCCCATTGGTATCAAAACTGACCAATGACCACAGTCAGTTGTGACCACCTCCCTTTTTATAGCATCGGATAACTAATTAATCTGATTTGAAAACTGAACATTTGAAAATAAACCAGGATAATAATAACTACCTATGAAGAGAGAAACCATATTTTGGAGAAAAAAAAAAAATCTCTGAGCATTTTTAGTTTGTCAAAGTGCATAATAATGGGGGAAACTGTACTTCTAGTCTTACCGCAGTCAGCCACCAGAGGGCAGTTGAGATCCACAGGCTTCATATTTGGAGAGCTCTCATGTCATCCATTTTTATTCCCTTCATTGGGGTACTCCGATTTCTTCCCACAGTCCAGTTCTGCTTGCAGTGTTAGTTGGTTGAATCAGAATTAACCGTAGGCGTCACCATTTTTTATATTTGAAAGACTTTAGGTGAATAGAATAAAGTGCTTGTTGATTGTGGCTATTGCTTAAAAGTTTGGGGTTTTTTTAAGGAGAGGAAGACTAGTAAAGAATAATGAAAATAGATTTTCCATAGTTAAGATGAAATATTTACACATTCTATACAAAAAACAGTCATGTCAGCCATATGTAATCACCATTGCAATAGCTTACAAAAAATATTAACTCAACCTTACACTTGTCCTTATTACTACTCAGTTTTTATCTCAATGTTTAAAACATTTACTCCATGCACATTAAAAGCTTTGTATTTATTGGTTATATGTTGCAAATCTGTTCACTTTTTTATTAACTCAGCTGATGCTAATGCTTTAAAGCATGTTTAAAAAAGTTGGTTAAACACCCACGTTCTAAAATTTCACTCATGAATTCTAAATATGTCTGTTACATTTCTCAGAAATGAAGCTGATGGTGGGAACGAAGTTGGCAACGGTGGAGTGAAGAGCAAATTTTGTCATGCGTGCGGAACCAAATACCCTGTTGAATCTGCCAGATTCTGCTGCGAGTGTGGCGTAAGGAGGATGTGTATCTGATTCATCAAAAGGAACAGAAACTTGAGGAATGAGCAGATGCACCGGCACTCACTTTAGCATCAGAGGATTTCACCAAAGCTGATGCCAGTATGTTTTTAAAAATAAAAAGCTATATCCTCCTTATTTTCACACACGGCTCTCATTTCTTTGCAGATACGTATCTGTTTATATTTGGTGGCAACTTTGTGATGCTGTGAACAGACCTGCTGAATATCAAAAAAAAAATTCTGAACAATGCCGAGCATGTGTAACTGATACCTTACAGGTACATCTCAAAAAATTACAATATCATGAAAAAGTTCAATATTTTTGTCACTCATTTCAGAAAGTGAAACCCATATATTATATAGATTGATTACACATAGAGTGAAATATTTCAAGCCTGTATTTCTTGAAATTTTGATGATTATGGCTTACAGATAATGAAAACCCAAAATTCAGTGTCTCAGAAAATTAGAATATTGTGAAAAAGTTCAATATTGGAAAGTCATGGTGTCACGGCCCAATCAGCTAATTAACTCAACACCTGCAAATGTTTCCTGAGCCTTTAAATGGTCTCTCAGTCTGGGTCAGTAGACTGCACAATCATGGGGACGACTGCTGACTTGATAGATGTCCAGAAGACAGTCATTGACACATTGTGGAGGGTAAGCCACAAAAGGTCATTGCTAAAGAAGCTGGTTGTTCACAGAGTGCTGTATCCAAGCATATTTGTAGAAAGTTGAGTGGAAGGAAAAAGTGTGGTAGGAAAAGGTGCACCAGCAAAAGGGATAACCACAGCCTTGAGAGGATTGTCAAGCAAAATCCATTTAAGAATTTGGGGGAGCTTCACAAGGAGTGGACTGAGGCTGGAGTCAGTGCATCAAGAGCCACTATGCACAGATGAATCCTAGACGTGGGCTACAAATGTTGCATTCTTTGTGTCAAGCCACTCCTGAACCAGAGACAACGTCAGAAGCGTCTTAACTGGGCTGTGGAGAAAAAAGAACTGGACCGTTGCTCAATGGTCCAAAGTCCTTTTTTCAGATGAAAGTAAATTTTGCATGTTATTTGGAAATCAAGGTCCCAGAGTCTGGAAGAAGAGTGGAGAGGCACAGAATCCAGGTTGCTTGAAGTCCAGTGTGAAGTTTCCACAGTCAGTGATGATTTGGGCTGCCATGTCATCTGCTGGTGTTGGTCCACTGTGTTTTCTGAAGTCCACAGTCCACGCAGCCATCTACCAGGAAATTTTAGAGCACTTCAGGCTTCCTTCTGCTGGCAAGCTTTATGGAGATGCTGATTTCATTTTCCAGCAGGACTTGACACCTGCCCACACTGCCAAAGATACCAAAAGCTGGTTCAATGACCATGGTGTTACTGTGCTTGATTGGCCAGCAAACTTGCCTGACCTGAATAGAGAACCTATGGGGTATTGTCAAGAGGAAGATGAGCGACACCAGACCCAACAATGCAGATGACCTGAAGGCCACTATCAAAGCAACCTGGGCTTCCATTACACCTGAGCAGTGCCACAGGCTGATCACCTCCATGCCATGCCACATTCATGCAGTAATTCATGCAAAAGGAGGCCCAACCATGTATTGAGTGCATAGAAAGGAACATACTTTCCAGAAGCCTGACATTTCTGTTTAAAATATCCTTTTTTTATTGATCCTATGTAATATTCTAATTTTCTGAGACACTGAATTTTGGGTTTTCATTATCTGTAAGTCATAATCATCAAAATTTCAAGAAATAAAGGCTTGAAATATTTCACTCTGTGTAATGAATCTATATAATATATGGGTTTCACTTTCTGAAATGAGTGACAAAAAATTTCTTTTTCAGGCTATTCTAATTTTTTGAGATGTACCTGTATAACAACATACCTGACAATACATGATGCATTTAGCCACTAATGATCTACTTGACCTGGTATATGCAAGTCTGAAAGAGTACATACAGTGGGGTAAAAAAGTATTTAGTCAGCCACCAATTGTGCAAGTTCTCCCACTTAAAAGATGAGAGAGGTCTCCAATTTTCATCATAGGTATACCTCAACTACGAGAGACAAAATGAGGAAAAAAAATCCAGAAAATCACATAGTCTAATTTTTAAAGAATTTATTTGCAAATCATGGTGGAAAATAAGTATTTGGTTAATAACGAAAGTTCATCTCAATACTTTGTTATATACCCTTTGTTGGCAATGACAGAGGTCAAACGTTTTCTGTAAGTCTTCACAAGGTTTTCACACACTGTTGCTGGTATTTTGGCCCATTCCTCCATGCAGATCTCCTATAGAGCAGTGATGTTTTGGGGCTGTCGCTGGGCAACACAGACATTCATCTCCCTCCAAAGATTTTCTATGGGGTTGAGATCTGAAGACTGGCTAGGCCACTCCAGGACCTTGAAATGCTTCTTACGAAGCCACTCCTTCGTTGCCTGGGCGGTGTGTTTGGGATCATTGTCATGCTGAAAGACCCAGCCACATTTCATCTTCAATGCCCTTGCTGATGGAAGGAGGTTTTCACTCAAAATCTCACGATACATGGCCCCATTCATTCTTTCCTTTACACGGATCAGTCGTCCTGGTCCCTTTGCAGAAAAACAGCCCCAAAGCATGATGTTTCCACCCCCATGCTTCACAGTAGGTATCGTGTTCTTTGGATGCAACTCAGCATTCTTTCTCCTCCAAACACGACAAGTTGAGTTTTTACCAAAAAGTTCTATTTTGGTTTCATCTGACCATATGACATTATCCCAATCCTCTTCTGGATCATCCAAATGCTCTCTAGCAAACTTCAGACGGGCCTGGACATGTACTGGCTTAAGCAGGGGGACACGTCTGGCACTGCAGGATTTGAGTCCCTGGCGGCGTAGTGTGTTACTGATGGTAGCCTTTGTTACTTTGGTCCCAGATCTCTGCAGGTCATTCACTAGGTCTCCCCGTGTGGTTCTGGGATTTTTGTTCACCGTTCACGTGATCATTTTGACCCCACGGGGTGAGATCTTGCGTGGAGCCCCAGATCGAGGGAGATTATCAGTGGTCTTGTATGTCTTCCATTTTCTAATGATTGCTCCCACAGTTGATTTCTTCACACCAAGCTGTTTACCTATTGCAGATTCAGTCTTCCCAGCCTGGTGCAGATCTACAATTTTGTTTCTGGTGTCCTTTGACAGCTCTTTGGTCTTGGCCATAGTGGAGTTTGGAGTCTGACTGTTTGAGGTTGTGGACAGGTGTCTTTTATACTGATAACGAGTTCAAACAGGTGCCATTAATACAGGTAACGAGTGGAGCACAGAGGAGCTTCTTAAAGAAGAAATTACAGGTCTGTGAGAGCCATAAATCTTGCTTGTTTGTAGGTGACCAAATACTTATTTTCCACCATAATTTGCAAATAAATTCTTTAAAAATCAGATAATGTGATTTTCTGGATTTTTTTTCCTCATTTTGTCTCTCATAGTTGAGGTATACCTATGATGAAAATTGGAGACCTCTCTCATCTTTTAAGTGGGAGAACTTGCACCATTGGTGGCTGACTAAATAATTTTTTACCCCACTGTATTTGATACAGGCGAAATCCATTACTTTTAAATACCTTCCCTCTTCACCATAGATTTGTTTACACCATTGCTGCTGTTTTAGTACTCAATCCCTAAAGTGATTGATAATTGGTAATGAAATTACAGTTAAAAGAGGAGTAGGTGGGAAATGGATTATGTGCAACTTACAGTGGAGACTAAGTATCAGTATTGAAAATGTATTGGTGCATCTCTAGAAATGAGTTGATGCAGGAAAAGTGTTTGTGATAGATAAGTGTGATTGCCCTTACATTGCAATCCCCGTCTAACGGTGATCTGAAATGCATTCCTTCATCCTGTCTGGTTCCACACTGAGGTGCAATAAAAGTAACTACTGAAGAAAGCAAAGTGGCTGTAAGTGAGATATTTGGAATCTTTTAACTAAAATGACCTTGTTTTGACTAAAATGATTCAAAACTGTCAAGGTCAGTGCTCCCTTTAAAGCCACTTTACAGAGAAAAAATGGCGTCAGTCAAATGTAGCATTTACTCAGTCCAATTTATTTCCTTCTGTTTTAATACAATTATTTATTTTTTTTATCCCAGTTTATTTTTACTGAAGGATCAGTGACTGCATCTTTATAAGCTCTAATGAATGAAAATGATTTTATTTGGATTTGTATTAAAAAAATCCTAAATGTACCTTATATTTTCCCATTGCTTTTGTCCATTGTAGTGTTTATTCTGTGCATAACGGTATTTAGGATCTGAGGTACAGTCACACTAAACACGTTGTAAGCAGTTTGATAATGGTTGTATCTGCAGGAAGTCATGATTAGTATGTCATAGCATTTATTTTCTGAGACAAACTCCTCTTCTGGCCATGCATAATTTATTTAAGTAATTTAACATGCAACTTTCCTCATCTTTGAGCCCATAAAAAATTGAGACCATTTTCCCAAGAAGAAAACTGTATTTATGTTATATGACAAGAAATGGACGATTGTGTTTTCTCTACTAATTGCAGCAGTTGTTAGCTTGGATGCAGTTGTGCACTTAATGCCATGTATATCCACCTTCAATAAACTTATACGAAGACATTTCTGATGTGTGTATCTGAAGAGAAAATTACTATGCTGTCATATTATGAGCCAGAGTTGCAAGCAACACATACACATTTACTTTATTTTTGGATATAAATACAGTGGTGTGAAAAAGTATTTGCCACCTTCCTGATTTCTCATTTTTTTGCATGTTTGTCACACTTCTTTGTTTCCACTTCTCATATTAATCCTATTAATCCAAATAATTCCCGCTGTTTAGATCAGTCTTCAATTCATAACCCCATAGAGACTGTGGCTGTCTCCCGTTACCCAAAACATTATAACCCAAGACAAATACAACATAACTTGATAAAGATTAAAACCACTAATTTACCACAGTTTAATAAAATAATTAAAATGCAGACTGCTGAATATAAGATCTCTGTCAGCTAAAGCGACCTTAATTAATGATATGATCACGGATTACAACATAAATATACTCTGTCTCACAAAAACATGGCTACGCCCCGATGATTTTGTTAGTATCAATGTGGCCACACACACCCCCCCCCCCCCAGCTATGGTAATATTCATATTCCTAGAAATACTGGCCGAGGTGGTGGTGTCAGGGTAATATATGAATCCACATTACCAGTGAACCCTCAGCCTAAGCTAAACTCAAATTATAACTCTTTTGAATGCTTAATTTTTAGCTTAGCACATCCATCCTGGAGGTCAGAGCAGCCTATTTTATTTACCACAGTATATCGCCATCCCAGTGCTGCTTTTGCTGAATTTATGTCTGAATTCTCTTGAGTTCTTAACACCCCCAGTTCTTAGTTCAGACAAGATTATCATAGCTGGTGACTAATATTGATAATGATATAGTGTAGCATTTCTCTCAAACTGGTTCATTCATCTGGTTTTTCTCAGTGTGTTAGTAAACCAACTCGTCATCATAATCACACCCTTGGCCTGGTCTTGGCCTACGGTGTAGAAATTGATGAGCTGCTTGTCATCCCTCAAAATCCTACACTGACCACTATTTGATAACATTCAAATTTGTGCTATCCGATTTCACAGCATCAAGCAGAAATAGTTACCAGATACTTATCCGATAGTGCCGTGGCTCGCTTGAAAGAATTAATCCCTTCAGCACTTACTCTATTACTATGTCTCAGTATAGCAGACAGCACTGACTACTTGAATCCATTAGAATTAGACTTTTTAGTTGGTAGTACTGCAGCCTCACTGCAGTCAACATTTGACTCCATAGCCCCTCTTAAAAAGAAAACTTAAAAACAGGAGACTAGCTCCATGGTACAACTCCCACACCCATAAGTTAAAACAGAAAGTTAGATCCTGTGAAAAGCTTTGGCATGCAAATAAGACAAAAATCTTGTTCAGCCTGGAATGCCAGCCTTACCACCTATAAGAAATCTCTCCATAGTGCTAGACGACAGTGCTATTCATCCTTGATAGAAGAAAATAAAAAGAACCATAGATTTCTCTTTAGCGCTGTGGCTCAGCTAACCAAGAGCCAAAATGCCATAGATCCCTACATCCCTCCAACTCTTAGTGCTGATAACTTTTTGAAATTTTTTAATGATAAAATTGTCAGTATTAGGAATAATATTCCAAAAAATAGCCCCCCTAAAAATACCAAGCCTCTAACTAACACTGCTGTGCCCACAGGCTCAGAACTCCACTTTTTAAAATTTTCCCGTATTAATCATTCTGATCCAGCCCTAATAGTGTCAGCCTCTAAATCAACTACCGGAGTGGTGGCTCAGTTGGTAGAGCATCCGCCCCACACCCGGGAGGCAGGGGTTCAAATCCCGTCCAGGTCATGCCGAAGACCATATAAAAGTGGAACTTCCTGCCGTCCAGCTTGGTGCTCAGCAATAATGGAATGGAGGAGGGAAATTTGTGGTGGTGCCTTGCATGGCAGCGGCCCTCTGATTCTACACTTAGGGTGTGTGATTAACACAGTAGATAGGTAAAACACAATCTCGTTCTACTGTACATGATTGGTTGTACAGTTGAATGACAATAAAGGGTGATTTGATTTAAAAACTACCTGTCTTTTAGATCCAATCCCCGCTAGACTAGTGAAGGAATCGCTATCTCTGATTAGTCCATGTCTTTTGAACATAATTAATATGTCCCTATTGACAGGACATGTACCGCAGTCATTTAAAGTGGCAGTAATTAAACCTCTACTTAAAAAACCTTCGCTTGATTCTGGGATTTTGGCCAATTTCCAAGATCCTCGAAAAAGTAGTCGCCAATCAACTATGCACCTTTTTAGAAAAAAATTCTATATTTGAGAAATTTTAGTCAGGTTTTAGGAAACATCACAGCACAGAGACAGCCTTAGTGAAAGTTATTGATGACATCCTTATGGCATTTGACAAAGGACTTGTCTCAACTGTTGTTTTATTGAACCTCAGCGCTGCCTTTGATACCACTGACCACCATATTCTGCTAGAGAGACTTGAACAGCAAATTGGCCTGAATGGAACAACGCTAAGATGGTTCCAGTCTTATCTATCAGATCGTTCCCAGTTTGTTCATGTCCACAACAAGTCCTCTACTCAGACCACGGCTAGCTATGGAGTTTAGCAGGGATCAGTACTTGGAAAAGTATTGTTTACATTATACATGCTGCCTTTGGGAGACATTATGAGGAAGTATTCTATTCATTTTCATTGTTACGCTGATAACACTCAGTTGTATTTATCCATCAGTCCAGATGATCCCAGCCAGTTGGGTTAACTCCAGAAGTGTCTTAAGGATATCAAAACCTGGATGAACTACAACTTTCTATTGCTGAATACAGATAAAACTGAAGTCATCATCCTTGGCCCCAAACATGCTAGAAGTACTCTTTTTAGCAAGATAACAACATTAGATGGCATTGCACTCACTTCTACGTCTTCTGTTAGGAATCTCGGGAGTTATCTTTGACCAAGATATGTCTTGAAACTCTCATATACAGCAAACCATTAAGACCGCCTTCTTCCATCTGCGTAATATTTCTAAAATTAGGTCCATCCTATCTCATAAAGATGCAGAAAAACTTGTCCACGCCTTTATCACCTCGAGACTTGACTATTGTAACTCACTTTTATCAGGTTGCCCAAATAAGTCTATAAAGTTTCTCCAACTCATTCAGAATGCAGCTGCACGTATCTTTATGAGAACAGGGAGAAGAGATCACATTACTCCAGTTTTAGCTTCTTTACATTGGCTCCCAATAAAATATAGAATTGAATTCAAGATATTGCTCTTAACCTATAAAGCTCTTAATGGTATGACTCCTTCTTACCTGCAAGAACTCTTAGTTCCTTATCATCCAACCAGAGCTCTGCACTCCCAAAAATCCAAACTACTAGTAGTCCCCAAGGTATCTAGAAGTAGATTGGGAGGTAGAGCTTTCAGCTATCAAGCTCCCTTCCTGTGGAACCGTCTTCCCAGTTCAGTTTGGGAGGCAGACACTCTCTCTTTATTCAAGAGCAAGTTGAAATCTTTTCTCTTTAATAAGGCCTTTAGTTAGAAATGCTGCCCCTGCCAGGCCTTCGCTTGCAAGTTGGCTTCGAATGTTGTATTTGTATGATTGTTTTTGATTGTAGCTACTCAACCCAGCCGGTCGAGGCGGATGGCCGTCCTCTATGAGCTATGGTTCCGCCTGAAGATTCTGCCCGTTAAAGGGAAGTTTTTCCTCACCTGTGTCGCCGCAGTGCTTGCTCTTAGGGGTCTCTGCTGGGTTCTATAAACTAAGAGTGTGGCCTAAACCCACTCTTTTCTGTAAAGTGCCTTGAGACGACCTGTGTTGTGATTTGGCACTATAAAAATGAATTGAATTGAACTGAATTGAATTAAATGCTTCAGCTCATCAAACAAATTTAAATATTAGACAAAGATAACAGAAGTAAACACAAAATGCAGTTTTTAAAAGAAGGTGTTAATGATTAAGGGAAAAAAAATCCCAAACTACATGGCCCTGTGTGAAAAAGTGATTGCCCCCTAAACCTAATAACTGGTTGGGCCACCCTTACCAGCAACAACTGCAATCAAGCATTTGTGATAACTGGCAATGAGTCTTTCACAGCGCTGTGGAGGAATTTTGGCCCACTCATCTTGCAGAATTGTTGTAATGAACCACCTTTTTAAGGTGATGCCACAGCATCTCAATCGGATTCAGGTTAGGACTTTGTAAGCCATTCAGAGGTGGACTTGCTGATGTGTTTTGGATCGTTGTCCTGCTGCAGAATCCAAGCTTCAGCTTGACGACACAAACAGATGGCCCGACATTCTCCTTCAGGATTTTTGGGTAAACAGCAGAATTCATGGTTCTATTTACCACAACAAGTCTTCCAGGTCCTGAAGCAGCAAAACAGCCCCAGACCATCACACTCCCACCACCATATTTTACTGTTGGTATGATGTTCCTTGTCTGAAATACTGTTACTTTTATGCCGGATGTAATGGGACACACACCTGCCAAAAAGTTCAACTTTTGTCTCATCAGTCCACAGAGTATTTTCCCAAAAGTCTTGGGGATCATCAAGATGTTTTCTGGCAAAACTGACACAAGCCTTTATGTTGTTTTTGCTCAGCAGTGGTTTTCGTCTTGGAACTCTGCCATGCAGGTCATTTTTGCCTAGTCTCTTTCTTATGGTGGAGTCATGAACACTGACCTTAACTGAGGCAAGTGGGGGCTGCAGTTCTTTGGATGTTGTTGTGGGGTCTTTTGTGACCTCTTGGATGAGTCGTCGCTGCACTCTTGGGGTAATTTTGGTCGACCAGCCACTCCTGGGAAGGTTCACCACTGTTCCAGGTTTTCACTATTTGTGGATAATGGCTCTCACTGTGGTTCACTGGAGTCCCAAAGCTTTAGAAATGGCTTTATAACCTTTTCCAGACTGACAGATCTCAATCACTTTGTTTCTCATTTGTTCCTGAATTTCTTTGGATTGCAGCATGATGTCTAGCTTTTCAGGAGCTTGTGGTCTACTTCATTTTGTCATGCAGGTCCTATTTAAGTGATTTCTTGTTTGAGAACAAGTGTGGCAGTAATCAGGCCTGGGTGTGGCTAAAGAAACTGAACTCAGCTTTCCAAAGCTGTGATAAACCACAGTTAATTTATGTTTTAACGGGAAGGGGGGGGGGGGGTCATTTTCACACGGAGCCATGTAGGTTTGGAATTTTTTTTTACCCTTAATAATAGACACCTTCATTTAAAAGCTGCATTTTATGTTTACTTGTGTTATCTTTGTATAATATTTAAATTTGTTTGATGACCTGAAACATTTAAGTGTGACATACAAAAAAAATGAGAAATCAGGAAGGGGGCAAACACTTTTTCACACCGCTGTATATTCAAAATACATTTGCTGTGTCATACATGTTAGTCATCTGGTTATTAAATATACACATATGACAGAGTAAATACATATATGCTGTATTATAAATGGGTACTGGAACACAAACCAAACGCTTAACTCCCCTTTTGCTTCCCCTTTTCTGTGAATATATGAATAAAAATTGCAGATTTTAATGATAACGGTAAAAAAAAGAAGTGTGGCTGTTGAGCTTCATGACTCCACAATGCTACAATAAACTTTGTACTGTTATAACTTATCAGGTATCTTAAATCAAAGCACCAACGGGATATGACAAGTCAAGCTCAAATGTCAAATGCGTCTCAGGAAATAACATTCGTTTGAGTTGAACTCGTCTATCCGTGACAGAATGTGCTTTTAAAATGTCCATCAAGGCAACATAATCTTGGACCATACCAAAGACATGACACACTGCCTGAAACAGCTCCCCAGACAGAATAAAAAAAAGAGAAAGAAGTTCAAACCGATAAACAAGATCTGCCAGGGCTACTCATTCTAAACCAAAGTGAATGTAAAACTGTATTTTAGCCCTTTATGTTTCCTGGTCAGGCTTAAGCTGTCATTTCTAAGTGCAAAAATAAATGGAATAGCATATTCAAACTAATCCCTTAAAAAAATCTTTAGCTGCCCATGGGCAACTGAAATAAAACTAATCCTTAAAAAAAAATAGTTTCCCTCTAGAACACACCAACAGTCTCACAGTTTTGTATAGATGTGTATCATGCACCTTGAACCACAGGATATTCAGTTTAAAGGTGGTGTATACACACCCCGTATCAAATATTTTCAAGTTCAATATGCTGTGAGGGCTTGGCAATTTATTATCCAGTTAGCTTGATAGCTTGTGTTTGGAAACTTAATCTGAAGAGTCCGTCGTCCTCAACACCCAAACAGCTGCAAGAGAGACATACTGGAAATTGACAGGAAGTGTAAACAATGTGGATGAGCCTTCTATTGCGTGAACCAATGAATCATTGCATCATGCAGGGGAACTGTCAGTACATCATCACGTTTTCTTCCCCTTGTAGTTTGGTCTCAGGTATCCATTTGATCGTTCAGCATCTGGTAGCATTCATTTATCGAAAACAGCAACGCTTTAGCTCGGCAGGGAATTTTGTTTCTGTCATTGCTCCTCCTCCGTCTTGTTGTCCACTTCTTCACATTGGGTATTTCGGTCTAGTCATTAAACAAAGACAAAGTTCATGTGATTCGATATTGTATTTGGATGCATTGTATAAAAATGTATGGGTATATACAGTGCTGTGGAAAAAAAGTATTTGCCTCCTTCCTGGTTTATTATATTTT
This sequence comes from Pholidichthys leucotaenia, assembly GCA_020510985.1. Taxonomy (NCBI): domain Eukaryota; kingdom Metazoa; phylum Chordata; class Actinopteri; order Cichliformes; family Pholidichthyidae; genus Pholidichthys; species Pholidichthys leucotaenia. The sequence goes on from CM035844.1 coordinate 135,794,386, forward strand.
TGAATATTTTTTCACACTTAATGTTATGATCATCAAACAAATTTTCATATTTGACAAAGATATCTTGAGTAAATACAAAATGCAGTCTTTGATCCCTTTGGTCTTCGCCCAAAGGGGGATTATGTTAGGGGTCCGTCTGTCCATCATCCATCCCACCTTGTGAAATCAACCTCCTGCAGTTTGTTCGATCATGTTGAAACTTGAACAGGGTTTGATATACATTGATGATGCGCATCATATTGCAATTGACTCTGACTTTGGATGACCTTGAAGTCAAGGTCATATTTTCCTTAAGTCTTGTAAATGCAGTAACTACTGAAAAATTAAGTAGGCTTTTCAAATCGATACAGTAGTTGTATCAAGACACATCGTGGATGACTTGGATTACATTCAGACTGCCACTGTTTGGTCTGGACCAAAGGAATTCTGGTCCGTTTCCACGAATAGTTTGGTTTGTTTGGTGCCATCTGAATGCGCATTCGAATTCTGGTCTGCCTGAAAATGGGGGGTCTTGGTTCACTTGCAAGTGAAGCCTGGTGTGCTTCACTTGCTGTGTGAATGCAAACAGACTATCCAGTGGACCAAAGGGTGGAAGTGCCCTTCTGCGTTTGTGTAACATAGCAACACGTAGTCTCAGAAGAGGAAGTGGCATTTACTGTAGTGTATTTTGGGTAGAAAATAACAAAAAAGACAATTGCGTGAATCCGAGAAATCCTTTTACTGGAGAAAGTTGAGGAGAAAAGTTAAAAAATATCTCCTCTGTGGCTGACAAACAACCTGGCTGAAGGGAATGGATTTCCATTTTTGGTTCTGGCCAATTGATGAGCTTGATTTTTGTTCTTCGCCTAGATTTTTTCTTCCTGGTCAGTGGTGGTTTCGACTACAACACCCCAAATGAGCAGTTGTTGTAACTGCGTGACGTTGTCCAGGCAGTTTGGTCCGGTGCAGTGTGAATACAAACCAAACCAAATGAAGGTGTGAAAATTCTAGGCATTCCCCGCCCAGTCGAACCGAGACTCCCAGACTATTCTGGTGTGAATGCAGCCTTACACCCTGACCTGACTGTAGCTGTGTTTGGAATGTTCACGCCCTCCCTCCCTATTTGCAATATAGTGAATTCAGATACAGCGGACTATATAGTAAACTCAATATACAGTGGTGTGAAAAAGTGTTTGCCCCCTTCCTGATTTTTCAAATTTTGTATGTTTGTCACACTTAAATGTTTCAGACCATCAAACAAATTTAATTATGCGACAACAATAACACAAGGAAACACAATATGGAGTTTTAAAATTAAGGTGTTTATTATTAAGGGAAAAAAAATCCAAACCTACATGGCCCTGTGTGAAAAAGTGATTGCCCCCTAAACCTAATAACTGGTTGGGCCACCCTTACCAGCAACAACTGCAATCAAGTGTTTGCGATAACTGGCAATGAGTCTTTTACAGCGCTGTGGAGGAGTTTTGGCCCGCTCATCTTTGCAGAATTGTTGTAAATCAGATACATTGGAGGGTTTCCGAGCATGAGCCGCCTTTTTAAGGTCACGCCACAGCATCTCAGTCGGATTCAGGTCAGGTCTTTGATTAGGCCACTCCAAAGTCTTCATTTCGTTTTTCTTAAGCCATTCAGAGGTGGACTTGCTGGTGTGTTTTGGATCATTGTCCTGCTGCAGAACCCAAGTGTGCTTCAGCTTGAGGTCACGAACAGATGGCCGGACATTTTCCTTCAGGATTTTTTGGTAGACAGCGGAATTCATGGTTCCATTTATCACAACAAGTCTTCCAGGTCCTGAAGCAGCAAAACAGCCCCAGACCATCACACTACCACCACCATATTTTACTGTTGGTATGATGTTTCTTTTCTGAAATGCTGTGTTACTTTTATGACGGATGTAATGGGACACACACCTTCAAAAAGTTCAACTTTTGTCTTGTTAGCCCACAGAGTATTTTCCCCCAAAGTCTTGGGGATCAGATGCTTTCTGTCAAAACTGAGACAAACCTTTATGTTCTTTTTGCTCAGTAGTGGTTTTCGTCTTGGAACTCTGCCATGCAGGCCATTTTTGCCTAGTCTCTTTCTTATGGTGGAGTCATGAACACTGACCTTAACTGAGGCAAGTGAGCCTGCAGTTCTTTGGATGTTTGTTGTGGGGTCTTTTGTGACCTCTTGGATGAGTCGTCGCTGCGCTCTTAGGATAATTTTGGTTGGCCGGCCACTCCTGGGAAGGTTCACCACTGTTCCATGTTTTTGCCATTTGTGGATAATGGCTCTCACTGTGGTTCGCTGGAGTCCCAAAGCTTTAGAAATGGCTTTATAACCTTTTTCAGGTTGATAGATCTCAATTACACTTTGTCAGGCAGGTCCTATTTAAGTGAGTTCTTGATTGAGAACAGGTGTGGCAGTAATCAGGCCTGGGTGTGGCTAGAGAAACTGAACTCAGCTTTCCACAGATTTCAGAATCCACAGTTAATTTATGTTTTAACGGGGGGGGGGGTGTCACTTTTTCCCACAGGGCCATGTAGGTTTGGATTTTTCTTTTACTCTTAATAATAAACAACTTCATTTAAAAAACTGCATTTTGTGTTTACTTGTGTTTTGTCTTATATTTAAATTTGTTTGATGATCTGAAACATTTAAGTATGGCAAACATACAAAAAAAATGAGAAATCAGGAAGGGGGGAAACACTTTTTCACACCACTTGTAACAATAAATTAACAGCTATCGGACACAACTGGGCTTGTTTTCGCAGCGCGGTTAATGACATCATCATGTAAGAGTAAAACTTACTGTAATCTCACAAACTGAGTACACCCCTAGTGAAAATGTCTAAATTGTGCCCAAAGTGTCAATATTGTGTGTGGCCACCATTATTTTCCAGCACTGCCTTAACTCTCTTGGGCATGGAGTTCACTAGAGCTTCACAGGTTGCCACTGGAATCCTCTTCCACTCCTCCATGATGACATCACGGAGCTGGTGAATGTTAGAGACCTTGCGCTCCTCCACCTTCCCTTTGAGGATGCCCCACAGATGCTCAATAAGGTTTAGGTGTGGAGACATGCTTGGCCAGTCCATCACCTTTATCCTCAGTTTCTGTAGCAAGGCAGTGGTTGTCTTGGAGGTGTATTTGGGGTCGTTATCATGTTGGAATACTGCCCTGCGGCCC